>HG995354.1:1122939-2322939 GCA_905333045.1 Lysandra bellargus
AATTATTAACTGTATATTTTGCTAAGTATAGCATTTTAAATTTAATGTTGAGTGAAATGTATGGTTGAACAAAATGTAAGAAAAACTGATTCACAAAGTTCTACACATAATTTTTATTCCATACTTCCATACTTAATATTATAAATGCGAAAGTGTGTCTGTCTGTCTTCACGCTAAAACCGCTAAACCGATTTTGCTGAAATTTGGCATGGAGATACTTTGAGTCCCGGGAAAGGACATAGGATACTTTTTATCCCGGAAAAATGTATGGTTCCTTCGCGATAAACTATTTTGGCGCAACGGAGTTGCGGCGTCATCTAGTATGTAATATTTGTATAAATAAATACACTTTTTAAAGTATTCAAATTTTGCAAAGTATTGCCTGATTCTATTAAATATATCTGTAAGTAGTAATATTTTATTTTATAAGAGTCTGTTCCTTCAAGTAATATATTTTATAAATGGAGAATGTAAGACGTGAACTTTCAATAAAACCAAAATGTTATTAATATACCTATTTGTTTTATTTCATATTATGTAAACTTTTAGTTGTAAGAAAAGCTAAATAGGTAAACGACAGTCCGAATAATAGGTTTACCTATTTAGTTTTCTTACAACTAAAAAAATACCCTTTAAGAACCCCCATTTAAAACTATAGAATTTAAATTTACCGCACTAATAATTTGAAATTTCCCGCGCTCATTTTTTTCCGATTAGTACGGTACGGGCTGCATATAGATGGCGGTAGTAAAAACTGATTGTATAGAGTTGTCATTCTTCTCCGATAGGAGTAAAAGTGTTCTGTGAGCTATTTCCTCAGATACTTTCAGTTTTCTTACAGGAAGTGAGGACTTAAGGTGACGCCGCGTTAAAGTAAGAAACCGTGTTGGATATGTTTTAGATTGCTTGTTTTCTATGAGAGGCCGGGCCGGCCTCTCATAGAAAACAAGCAATGGAACAGCAAAAAATGGATAGGGCGTAAATGACAAAATGGTTTTTGTCACGTAATTTAAAAACCATAAATATATTTCACATAAGCTATGCACATATTAAAGTGTATGCTTCAACCAATTTATGTACAAATTTTGGAACCTTAAATAACTCTCCTCTGTTGGATAAATAGGAATCCCTTTTTTTACAGAGGTCTTTTCGATTGATAATTCTGTGTTATAAAAGTTGTCCAATCGTGTTATGCTATGGGCAATTCAAAGACAAAGACATGATGAATACTGACAATGAACTTTAGTTTCTTAGCTTTAGTCATTGCTGAGAAAAATCGGCATCGCTACAGCCAAATTATCAAGGCGTCGCCTTAATTGCAATCATCTTAACAAAGTATTTCTTAGCTAACATGAGTCGTCTCAAGAATAAAGGAGGTATACAAGTTCCAACTTCCATTGAGTTTATCGGGGTGGATTTCATCGCACCAGTTATAATGCGCAGCGCTTGATTTTGAATTATATCTAACTTTTTTAGAAGACTAGCGCTAGCATTAATATATGCTAAGCAACTATAGTCAAAGTGGCTCCTAACTAAACTTTTATACAACATTGAGAGAATTTTTGGATCAGCACCCCAAAAAACTCCTGCTAAGCATCTCAATATGTTGAGTCGCTGGTAAGCTTTATTACATATATAATCTATATGTTTATTAAATTTGAGTTTGTCATCTAAAACTATACCTAGAAATTTATGTTCATTTACTATTGAGATTACTTCATTATTACATTTAACTTGAACATTACATTGACTTTTACCAAAAGTCATAACTGAACTTTTTGAAGAATTAATATTTAGTTTTAGTTCGTTATTGTAATAATTTAACAGTTGCTTAAGAGCTAAATTAATATTACAATTGGCCGAGCGTAGTAGACGATTAATACAATATATAACAATATCATCAGCATATTGTAGAACATTAACACCTAATACTTTTACATATTTACAAATTTGTGATGTATATAAATTATACAGGATTGGAGACAATATTGCTCCTTGCATTAAGCCTTTATGTGCAAATTTTGGACCATGTAGTATATCATTAAATTTCACATAGACAAGACGGTGATTCAAGAATCTATATATCCAATTTAAAAATCTACCAGGAATGCCCAATTCACTTAAAACCTTTATAAGTACAGACAAATTAACATTATCGTATGCTCCTTGCACATCTAAAAATACACAAATTGCATTTGAATGAGCCATTAAAGAATTCTTAATATCATTAAGAAATGAAACAAAGCCGTCAACTGTACTTTTTCCTTTACGGAAACCTAGCTGAAAATCTGGTAATATTGAATTAGTTTCTGTAAAGTAGTCTAACCTAACTTTTATCATATTTTCAAAAACTTTTCCTATGCATGAAGCGAGTGATATTTGACGGTAAGAATTATGATCATGGATTGGCTTATCTTCTTTCAGAATGGGCAAAACACACTGAGTTTTCCACTCGTCGGGAACAACTTGTTTGGACCATAAGTGATTGTAGATATTAAGAAGAACTACTTGTGCGTTTTTGTGTACATTTTTAATCATTAAATATGGTAAATTATCCAGTCCAGGAGTAGAATCTCTTCTTGACATTAAGGAACTATGAAATTCATCCCAGCTAAAATCTTTCATGAAAAAGTTGAAATATTCACTATCATTATTACTTTTAAATATATCTTCTAATGAACTGTCACATACTTCATCATTTGTAAATTTGTCTAAAAATTCTGGTACAAAACTATCACATTTACTATTTATGCTAGAATCTACACGCTTATATTTTTTGATAAAATTCAAAATATTTGTGACTGGGGTGGATCTATTAAATGTAGAGCATAAATTTTGCCAACTTTTTCTCTTTTCCTCTTTTATAATCCTTTTTTTGAATGCATCTAATCTCTTATAATTTATATAATTTTCCATACTCAAATTATTTCTATATTTTTCCAAAGCTTCTCCACAATCCTTTACAGCCCTATCACAAATATCATTCCACCACGGAGCAGGTACCCTTTTTTAATTTTTTTAGATGAATTTTAGTAGATCACAGAAATGATTATAACTTTCTAAAGGATTTTGTAAATTATATTCAAAATCTTGAAATAAATCATTTGACATATTAAAGAACTTATCCCAGTTAGCTTTTTTGAATAAATACTTATTTACATTTTTATTTATGTCATATTGCATAGGAGAAGTATTAAGTTTTGTAAAAGTTGGAAAGTGATAACTTCCCAACGGATCCTCACCGACATACCATTCACAATAGGGAGCCAGCTCTGGGTTCACTAGTGTAACATCAATTGCAGAAGTGTTATTGTTTGGTCTACTTACTGTAGTAGCACAACCTGTATTTAAAATACATAAATTATATTCATCTATAACTTCATACAAGTCTCGTCCTCTTGTATTATTTATTGTACAACCAAAAGCTATGTGATGGGCGTTACAATCGCCCGATATGATAATAGGTTTAGGAAGATTGTTAATTATTGTTTTTTAATTTTGTTATATTAATTTTGTTTCTAGGTGGACTGTAAATGCCAGCGACCACATAACCCAATAGACGCCTAATGCAAGGCAAATACTGTCTGGCAACATGTAAGACTAATAGGTCTTACTTGAGACAATGACAGCGAAATCTGTCTCATTATCGACCACTTCCGTGACCTATGTACATCTCATGCGTCTACTACTAAATAAAATACGATAAAGGCGAAATATGGCTCCCTGTACAGTAAAATGGTGTGGAAAATGTAGCCAATCGTCTAATTTTAGCAAAGACGGCATAACTTTTCATAGGTAAGCCAATTTTAAGATTTATATTGTCAGGAATCAATTTCTTCAGAGCTCAACTTACGCTGGTCCGAATACGTCAAAGAAAACGTTTGTTTATAAGTATTTCCCTTTCTATCATACACAAACTAGTAATCCTTATCCTTTCTTTCATTACTGTCAAGCCGAGTCAAGCGTCACTAGTGATGCGATGATTGACTTTTTATCACTTAAACAAATTGTTTTTTTTTTCATATTGTTGAAAAAGAGTAATATTTTATGAATTGTTTTTGTAAACGTGTGTAAGTATGTGTTTTTTTAATTTTTAACCGACTTCCAAAAAACGAGGAGGTTATATGTTCGACTGTGGTTTTTTTTTTGTATGTTCAACGATTACTCCGCCGTTTGTGAAACGAAATTTTTGTTTTGTTGTATTAGGTTTCACTCCAATTTGGTACCATGTTCACAAAAGTGACTGGTGACCTGATGGGATCCAGGAGTAATCGAGGGAACTCCTCGAAATTTATATGGAAACATATGGTGATTTTGGTTTTATGTGAAGTGTACTAAGAATATGCTACCAAAAAGTCAAATATTGGGTCAAGGTATACCATGTTTTCGAAGATGCTGAGAGAACTCCTGACTCCTTATAGATACACGTTTGGGAGTTTCGGCGTTGTTTTAAGTACAGAAAGCATATGCTACCACGCAATTCAAATTCATCATCATCATCATCGTCATCATCATCATTACCACGTCGTGTTAAGGTCACCAATGTCTCATGGCACAAAGTAGATAACAGTACAACTTATAAAGCATAGGTATGGATATGGATACAATAATAATAATTATGTACATAACAACACCAATTATTAATATAGGCTGTTTATACACGTATAACGATTTGATTGTAAGCGAAAGTTCCTGTATCAAATATGTGCCATTCCACAAGATTTCACAAGATCACATAGAGTTATTATTTGCAAGTATTAGATCTCATGGTGTGAGCAACGATAACCCGACGCCTCGCTTATTTGAATCCATCTATAAAAAAATATTGATACACACAGAACTGGTTGAAGTATCTACGGGTAACTGCATACCTTTAGAGAATATATCAATTCTGAACTGCTCATCTGCACTGCAAAGAATAAATTTGACTACAACGGCAGAAGATAAGAGCGAAATTCAGTTCGGCACCGAAAGCCATCAAGATTTAGACAGTGCCATAGAATCAATTTGCTTATCTCAGTTTGCTGAAAATACTATTGAGTACATAGCAGGTTTTGTTGCTAGCTCTTTAATAAAGCATTTAAGATGTAAAACCTGCATAGGGGCATTGATTATTTTAAACGAAAATGCTAACAGTTTTATAGCTTACAGAGAGACATGGGTGGCTTAATCTACCCGTCACAAAGTGTTGTTAAAATTTGCCGTCGCTGTGAAGTTATCATGAAATTGTATCTTGGAGGCGTAAAGAAAAGTGAACCACGTAAAGCAGAGTTTTTAGTCAATAAAACTTCAAGCAGCTTTATTGGTGAACAACTTTTTTCAGAAATAAGTTTCCATCAATTTCATTGTGAAGAAACCAATCATGTGGTGGATTTAGCAAATAGTGTGATGTATAACATAACTACAAGATTGGTATTTCTTACAAAATCTTCGGTTCAGAAACCTGCAGTTCGGAGAATTTATACGAAGTTAATTCATTTTAAAAATGATTAAATATTAATTTATAAAAGTATTTTCTTCATTCTACACTTAAAAATAAAATAAATATTATGTACTGTTTTTTTTTCTTTTGGCCAGCGCTTCTCGTACTTCCCATCACTAGTTATGATTTATGACATGCCGTGAATTTGAATTGGCCAATCGTAATGCATTTCTTCCCTCACCCCCCGCGTCGCTTACCTCAGCGCATTGACACAATTATTTGTTAAGAGAAATCAAAACATTAGGCGTCTATTGGGTTATGTGGTCGCTGGTAAATGCAAAGGATTGTAATGGAACCTATACCTGTTTCTATGGTTATAGCAATACAGACTGTATATCTTGATAATTTGGAGTCGGATGCTGCACATACTTTATAGAATTCCTAATAATTATTGCCACTCCTCAGTGTTCATTTGAAGCATTTTTAAAAATGAAATTATACCCAGGGAAATGAATCCGAGGACTTGAAGTTTTCAGCCATGTTTCATTTAATAAAGCTATATCTATTTATCTATTAAGAGTGATTGAAGTAAATGTTTTTTATTATTTAAACTCTGGATGTTATGCTGTACAATATTAATACTATCCATTACTTATTAAAGTTTTTAATGAATGTTTGTTTAATATGTGTTGTAGTATTAATCTCATTAGAATTTCCTATACTTACAAAGTGCTTATTATGGCTTCTAAAATTTTTTGATTATTAATAATGTCCTGGGCTGATATCTTTTCTGGTACAATTTTAACATTTTGAGGTTTAGTTTTTGTCAGAGGTGGGAAAGATGTTAAATTATTTGTTATGTCTGCATAAGTAGAATTATTATTTCTCAAAGATATGTTTTTCTTAATTTTAGAAGCCTTAATTGGGCACTCCTTAGAAATAGCTAGGTGATTACCTCCACAGTTTTTACATTTTAAAACTTCTGATGCACATTCTTTATAGGAATGATTCTCTGCACATTTAGAATATGCTTGTTCATTAAAACAATATTTTGCAGAGTGATTGAAAAGTAAGCATTTAAAACATTGTAGAACTGGAGGTATATAATTATGAACCTTATATCTCCATCCATCTAAGAAATAGGCTACTTGACATATATTTAATTTCATTGAAAAAATGCATATTTCTAGTAGAACTTGGCCTAGGAAACTGTATTTCACCCTTATCGTGAAATAAAAGCTTATGATTGATAAATAAAGTCGATTTGAAAATATGATTTTATGAAAATAGGAATTGTACTGACGAAAACGCTTTTGCGGTACTTCCGATCTGGATGTGACGTCATCCCATTTGTAATTTAATATCTTTTATTTATCGCGCTCGTTATATGTAAGTTTATTTGTACATAAATAATATGAATAAGCCTAGAAAGATTTATAAAATGTATTTTCTTGAATAATTCAAATAAAACATCAGTTTTATATATTATCTCCATTCATTGTAGGTGTGCGTCCCCCCAGAAAGCCCAATCGAGCTAGGTGTATTTTCAATATATCAGAATTTAGAGCCAAAAATAGAGAACCTCTACAGTCAAGTAAAAAAATTGGAGCATTAATACGAACGACGCTGCGAGCTAAAAACCGTGGGCTTGCTGACGTCCTGTCCCGTCAGCACGCCCAAGCTAGATCTCGGGAACCGTTGAGAGTACTATCGTGTATTGTGGTTCAAATTTTCGAGCAAAATTGGAGCACTCTGCTCCCGTGAAATCAACTTTGAAACTAGAATGTGAAAGGAGTTAGACGTGATTAACCGGTGGGCTTGCTGGCGTCCTGTCCCGTCAGCAAGCCCACGCAGATCTCTGAAACGGTAATGATTTGGATTATGATTAAAAACTCTACAATAGAGCCCTATTTAGAGCACTCTGCTCCAAAAAAAATATTAATGTAGCTTCAATAGTTATCGAGTTACAGGCCTTTGAAAACGGGCTTGCTGACGTCGCGTCCCGTCAGCAAGCCCATTTGGAGCGTGAAAACTACTGAACGGAGAGTCGTCAAAAATATCTCAAATCGTAGCTTAGAATGAGAGAACTATGCTCCAAATAGATCAAAATCCTAGGTTCTACGGTTTTCGCGCTATCAGCGAAAAACACTTCAGCCGCCAAAATTTGTCGATTTTCACAATCGCGCGACGTTGCCGTTCCGCGCAACAAGCAAATGAACGCTTCATTTGCCGTTGGTGTACACGAGAATGAACCTTCAGATGGTTTATTTAAGAGTCTCTTTACTTGCAATCCTAAGATGGCACGTAGTTTATGTCTGATATAATAGACCAGCAGCTATCGTTGCTAATTCGACATTTGTAATCTTCTTGTAAGTTCATGTAAAAGTAAGCTTGTTTGCCTACTCCCTATATTGAAATGTTACCTAATAATATTTCATTTGATGTGATGTGAGTCAGCACAGCATGATTAAGGGCCTACACGAGCCATAATGGCGCCGCCATTAGTTAAAAATAATTACTCACGTAAGTAGTACCTACTTTTAAACGAAAACTCAGTTTTCAAGTTAGGCATTTATTTAGAAACAATCAATCGGCAAAATATAGAAAGCTGTGTAATATCTATTATTTTTAACTGAGAAATTATTTTTTAACTGATGGCGGCGCCACTTAGGCTTGTGAAGTTGTGATCTTAATAGAAGTGTTGAAATAAAACAAGAAACATACAAATGTGTAAATGTTATAATTGTTACAAATCAGTCTTGTTTATAAATTAGAATAGGTAAGGTGCCTGAAGGTACCTTTCGCACCTTTGCTTCTTATAAAACAGTCTTAATCATCATTTGGTTTCTTATGTTACTTTACTACGATTATGATTAAATAAATATAGCGTTTCATTTATTGTAGTGTTCCTATTACGTTTTTTCCAAACATGTTGAAATAAAATTTAAAATAAACTAACAGACAATATAAGTAAACATCGTAACAATAGGTAGGTATAGTGCTTAAGCAAAGTTATACAACAATTTTTATCACATTTTTAGTCATAAAATGGCACTAAAATTATGTAAAGTTTCATGTGCACAATCACCTCTTTATTTGTGTCCATTTCGCTATAATCCTCACTTTTGAAACCTTCATGAAAATAAATTTTGAGTAGGTATGCCAAAAAATATTCATGAAATAGTCGTGACTACATGCCGAATCTCGAAAATTGAAATGTTACCTACATTTCAATATAGGGAGTAGGCAAACAAGCTTACTTTTACATGAACTTACAAGAAGATTACAAATGTCGAATTAGCAACGATAGCTGCTGGTCTATTATATCAGACATAAACTACGTGCCATCTTAGGATTGCAAGTAAAGAGACTCTTAAATAAACCATCTGAAGGTTCATTCTCGTGTACACCAACGGCAAATGAAGCGTTCATTTGCTTGTTGCGCGGAACGGCAACGTCGCGCGATTGTGAAAATCGACAAATTTTGGCGGCTGAAGTGTTTTTCGCTGATAGCGCGAAAACCGTAGAACCTAGGATTTTGATCTATTTGGAGCATAGTTCTCTCATTCTAAGCTACGATTTGAGATATTTTTGACGACTCTCCGTTCAGTAGTTTTCACGCTCCAAATGGGCTTGCTGACGGGACGCGACGTCAGCAAGCCCGTTTTCAAAGGCCTGTAACTCGATAACTATTGAAGCTACATTAATATTTTTTTTGGAGCAGAGTGCTCTAAATAGGGCTCTATTGTAGAGTTTTTAATCATAATCCAAATCATTACCGTTTCAGAGATCTGCGTGGGCTTGCTGACGGGACAGGACGCCAGCAAGCCCACCGGTTAATCACGTCTAACTCCTTTCACATTCTAGTTTCGAAGTTGATTTCACGGGAGCAGAGTGCTCCAATTTTGCTCGAAAATTTGAACCACAATACACGATAGTACTCTCAACGGTTCCCGAGATCTAGCTTGGGCGTGCTGACGGGACAGGACGTCAGCAAGCCCACGGTTTTTAGCTCGCAGCGTCGTTCGTATTAATGCTCCAATTTTTTTACTTGACTGTAGAGGTGCTCTATTTTTGCTCTAAATTCTGATATATTGAAAATACACCTAGCTCGATTGGGCTTTCTGGGGGGACGCACACTCATTGTAGTTAGGAAATGAAATGGCCAAAACTTTTCTACAAAAGTGTTCAACATTAGAAATGATTTCTAAATTATTTTTTAATTTTTTAAGCACTGTTAGACTCGTACATTTAGCACATAAAACTTTTTTTCAATAAAGAAAGTATAAAATACAAAAAACATGACGTCACACTATGGCGGTACAATGGCGGACAGTGTTTTCGGCGCCATATAAAAGGCATATTTTTCGATCAACATTTTTATGGGTTTCTACTGTTTAAAATATTAAAATATTAGTTTTTTTAGTAAAAATGAACGATTAGGAACTGATTAGAATGAAGAAAAAAAATAGGTCAAGTAGCCTATTGCATTGTGGTTATACAGTGCCAGAAAAGGTAACAGTAGGTAATAGTATTTAACGGAACAAATGTATTATTTTCTTTTTTCATAAATCTACTTATACTAGTTATGTCAATATCGCTACTTATTTTTTTCAAATAAATCCGTATTACTAATTTCCTTAGGAATGTACCTAACTACCCCAACCCTTTCCACAGAGGCTGCTGGGATATATGCTCTTAGATTGTTTTCTTGAATAAATGATGCATTGAGGAAATCATTAGCCAATGCCGCTTGTTTGAAAGTTATTTTTATTTTGCGGGCGCTTATTCTAGCTCTTTCATAAACTCCTTTTGCGTTTTTGAAAATTTTCGAAAGGCTAAGGGGGTTCATGTTTCCTATTTTTGTATCATTACAATGTTCGACGAAGACAATAAATTCTCCGCTGCAATTATTGTCAGGATATTTTCTAGAATACGAAGGCTTACTAAAGGGTTTGTACTTATCGCCTGAGATATCATCTATTTTCCTTTTCGTCGATGACGAAGATTTATAGTTCGCTCTCGTCCTGCATATACTATATAAAAGTACTTTTAAAGTACTTTTAATGTATAAAAACTATTAAATACGATTTTTCCAAATTGTTAAAAAAAGGCGCCTTCCTCTTCCCGCCAAAAACAGCAAGTCAAAGGAACAAATGTCAAAAGAGTGTTGCTATTGCTAAAATAAAAAGTTTCGCCTCCTAACTTTTTAATTTGATTGTCAAACAGTTTCCATTTAGTAACTAGATGGCGTATGGGTAGACAACTATCGGTAATACCACCAATAATTGCTACAAAACTGGGCAAAAGAATGTAAAACTTGATTTCAATTTGAAAACGACGCCATAATATTCCAATGACTAGGTTAACAAAGTTATTACAACGATGTTTTAGTTTCAACTCACGGAAGAAATAGCCCTATTTACCGATATTCACACCAAATATCACAGGAATTATACATTTTGGTTTTGACAACATTTTATCTGCACTTGTGCCAGTAAACGGGTATTTCATGGCTAATATTTTACCAATAATGAACATCAAAGACCCAAATAACACAATTTGGGAAAAAATAATAAAAACCACACCAACAATAAAAAGTAGGAGTTTGAAAGTGACATGCCCATGACATGCCCGCCAAAACTATCAGTTGTCAGTTTGACAATTTGCGTGTTCCTAAACTGTTACCAGTATACTGACCTAATCGCTTAGGCCAATGATCGCTTAGGTTTAAGATATTTTGATTTATGCCACACTTGACAGTACACTGATATTTTTTAGAAACAACCAATATGTATCCGTGATGCCAACCACGGCTTCAAATAACGTTATTTTTTCATAACGTTACTGCTTCAAGGGCTTAAATAACGTTATGAAAATTTACCCGATATTAAAAATAACGTTAAAAATTGATATTAATAACGTTTAATGTTATAACGTTATATAGGATTTATAACGGTAAATATATGTTCTTTGATAACGTTATAGTCCGTCAAGAAAGTCATGACAGGCGGGAAAATTTTCTAAATTTTTTTCTTTGTATTTTCACACAAATCTCGCAAAAAAGTGGGCTGCGAGTGAGATTTAGTGCACCGTGCACGATCGCATACCTGGTACCAGAAAATAACGTTATTATTATAACGATATTTTTTCGTTTAAACATAACGAAAAAATATCGTTATAATAATAACGGTAAATATAACGTTATTTTACTAAATATCGTTAAAAAAAATAACGTTATCTGGCTACCATTATGAAAATAACGGTACGTAACGATATTTTTTCTGTTATTCGATAACGTTATGAAGCCCTGATGCCAACCTACAGATAATTTCAGATCGGTGGGGAACCAATAGAAAATCTAGAAGTGTCTATCGTCGCGCCGTCTGGTGGAGATTAAAAATAAGAAAACCTCTCATTTAAGTTGAATGGACTGTATCTCGGGAATAAAGACGGGAAAAGCAGATAATTTCACCAACCTCAGTTTGGTTCCGTAGCTTCGCTTCGAGGGCCCTCTTCTCTTCTTTTCTTGACACAGATTTACACACACACACTCATTCACACTTGGCTGATTAAATAGTTCTATAGGCTATCGCGCATAGTAACGACGTAGAAGTTAATTTTTTTTAGGCGGCGCGTTCGAGCAGAGATTCGTTCTGAGAGGCTCGTTTTTGAATACTGACACTCGCGAAGACGACACTGCTTTTTATATAGGTAGGGACGCTCTCGCCGCGTGATTCGTAAACTAGGATTTTTTATTTTTCTACCTTCATTCACAAAAAAGTATTAAATTTTTGAATTCGAGTTCGTTCATCGGTCATATAGCTAGTATAATATAATATGCAGATAATATACAGAATTCATAAATACAATTTTCATAATAAACATACTTAATAATGAGATAGAAATTTCTTGTAACAATAATAGGCTACTTGACATATATTTAATTTCATTGAAAAAATGCATATTTCTAGTAGAACTTGGCCTAGGAAACTGTATTTCACCCTTATCGTGAAATAAAAGCTTATGATTGATAAATAAAGTCGATTTTAAAATATGATTTTATAAAAATAGGAATTGTACTGACGAAAACGCTTTTGCGGTACTTCCGATCTGGATGTGACGTCATCCCATTTATTTAATATCTTTTATTTATCGCGCTCGTTATATGTAAGTTTATTTGTACATAAATAATATGAATAAGCCTAGAAGGATTTATAAAATATATTTTCTTGAATAATTCAAATAAAACACCAGTTTTATATAATTATTATCTCCATTTATTGTAGTTAGGAAATGAAATGGCCAAAACTTTTCTACAAAAGTGTTCAACATTACAAATGATTTCTAAATTCTTTTTCAATTTTTTAAGCACTGTTAGACTCGTACGTTTAGCACATAAAACTTTTTTCAATAAAGAAAGTATAAAATACAAAAACATGACGTCACACTATGGCGGCACAATGGCGGACAGTGTTTTCGGCGCCATATATAGGGCATATTTTTCAATCAACATTTTTATGGGTTTCTACTGTTTAAAATATTAAAATATTAGTTTTTTTAGTGAAAATGAATGATTAAGAAGCGATTAGAATGAAGGAAAAAAATAGGTCAAGTAGCCTATTAGAGCTTGATGACCTCAAGGAGCTTATTCTTTCATAACGTTATTTTTTCATAACGTTACTGCTTCAAGGGCTTAAATAACGTTATGAAAATTTACCCGATATTAAAAATAACGTTAAAAATTGATATTAATAACGTTTAATGTTATAACGTTATATAGGATTTATAACGGTAAATATATGTTCTTTGATAACGTTATAGTCCGTCAAGAAAGTCATGACAGGCGGGAAAATTTTCTAAATTTTTTTCTTTGTATTTTCACACAAATCTCGCAAAAAAGTGGGCTGCGAGCGAGATTTAGTGCACCGTGCACGATCGCATACCTGGTACCAGAAAATAACGTTATTATTATAACGATATTTTTTCGTTTAAACATAACGAAAAAATATCGTTATAATAATAACGGTAAATATAACGTTATTTTACTAAATATCGTTAAAAAAAATAACGTTATCTGGCTACCATTATGAAAATAACGGTACGTAACGATATTTTTTCTGTTATTCGATAACGTTATGAAGCCCTGATGCCAACCTACAGATAATTTCAGATCGGTGGGGAACCATTAGAAAATCTAGAAGTGTCTATCGTCGCGCCGTCTGGTGGAGATTAAAAATAAGAAAACCTCTCATTTAAGTTGAATGGACTGTATCTCGGGAATAAAGACGGGAAAAGCAGATAATTTCACCAACCTCAGTTTGGTTCCGTAGCTTCGCTTCGAGGGCCCTCTTCACTTCTTTTCTTGACACAGATTTACACACACACACTCATTCACACTTGGCTGATTAAATAGTTCTATAGGCTATCGCGCATAGTAACGACGTAGAAGTTAATTTTTTTTAGGCGGCGCGTTCGAGCAGAGATTCGTTCTGAGAGGCTCGTTTTTGAATACTGACACTCGCGAAGACGACACTGCTTTTTATATAGGTAGGGACGCTCTCGCCGCGTGATTCGTAAACTAGGATTTTTTATTTTTCTACCTTCATTCACAAAAAAGTATTAAATTTTTGAATTCGAGTTCGTTCATCGGTCATATAGCTAGTATAATATAATATGCAGATAATATACAGAATTCATAAATACAATTTTCATAATAAACATACTTAATAATGAGATAGAAATTTCTTGTAACAATAATAGGCTACTTGACATATATTTAATTTCATTGAAAAAATGCATATTTCTAGTAGAACTTGGCCTAGGAAACTGTATTTCACCCTTATCGTGAAATAAAAGCTTATGATTGATAAATAAAGTCGATTTTAAAATATGATTTTATAAAAATAGGAATTGTACTGACGAAAACGCTTTTGCGGTACTTCCGATCTGGATGTGACGTCATCCCATTTATTTAATATCTTTTATTTATCGCGCTCGTTATATGTAAGTTTATTTGTACATAAATAATATGAATAAGCCTAGAAGGATTTATAAAATATATTTTCTTGAATAATTCAAATAAAACACCAGTTTTATATAATTATTATCTCCATTTATTGTAGTTAGGAAATGAAATGGCCAAAACTTTTCTACAAAAGTGTTCAACATTACAAATGATTTCTAAATTCTTTTTCAATTTTTTAAGCACTGTTAGACTCGTACGTTTAGCACATAAAACTTTTTTCAATAAAGAAAGTATAAAATACAAAAACATGACGTCACACTATGGCGGCACAATGGCGGACAGTGTTTTCGGCGCCATATATAGGGCATATTTTTCAATCAACATTTTTATGGGTTTCTACTGTTTAAAATATTAAAATATTAGTTTTTTTAGTGAAAATGAATGATTAAGAAGCGATTAGAATGAAGAAAAAAAATAGGTCAAGTAGCCTATTAGAGCTTGATGACCTCAAGGAGCTTATTCTTTTGTAAGAAACATGCCCATTTTTATGGAATCCGAAAGATAACAATAATCCGTCTTGTTTTGCATGCGTTAAGTTTTTAACGCGCATGTGAGTATTATTGCTTCTGCTGCTTTTCTCTTGTAAAAAAAAAACTTGTACGAGACGATCTTCCTTATATAAAAAAGTACTCTGTGGATGCCATAGTAGCTAGTGTATCTGCCTACTTAGGAGATTGCGGGTTCGATTCCCGTGTAAGTCAATCATTTGTAGGTGTTATGTTATTAATATAGGTTTGTTGTCTGCGGTACCCAAATTACAAGCAAGGAATGCTTTGTTCGGGACAAGATTGCGTTGTGAGAATGTGTGAGGAATATTATTTATAATTTATTCTTATCTTATTTTTGCAGAAAAAGGAATAATCTCCCAAGATGCGCAAAACACTGCAGACGTCATCTTATTTTTTGACCAACTTTTTGACTCAATTAATAGAAGCTTCGGAAAAAGGAAGAAGCACAGTAAACCTCTTCTGGGACCTGCGACGCCAAACTCGCCACATCACAAAACATGGATGGAGGCTAAAATATTTTTAAAAAATATGAAGTTTGTGAATGTAAAAACCTTAAATGTGGAGCATGTTCCCACTTTAAATAACTGGGTATGGACACTAGAAGGAATAGAACTACTATTAAAAAAAATTGCTGTGAAGTACGGAGTGACATCGGTTTGGTTGCGGCATCTGAACCAGGATCCAATCGAAATTTTTTTTGGATCGATAAGGAGCCAAGGATGCCGGAACGTAAACCCTACTCCAGATGGGTTTGAAGCAGCATTTAGCAGCCTTTTAATAAACAGCCTATCCAGTGTCCATGCCCCTGGGGCAAATTGTGAGGTGGATAATTGCCATGCTTTGCATGAAGTTCTCATCACAAGCGGGGCCTGCAAAGAACAAATAAACTGCGAGCTGTCTAAGATTCCGGACATAGAAATTATACCCCTTGAAGACAAAAGTGACCCCCGAATAGTTGGGGAGCTACAATATGTTAGCGGTTATTTTGTTAAAACCGCTAAGAAGAAAGTCTTCAATTCAAGGGTTGTAGTGAATGCAAAAAAAACTTAATGTCCGATCAGGAAGGAGAGTATTTAAAACGTAGAGAGTACGCTAATAAAAAATGGCTTTGCAGTCCCAGCGACTCTCTCTTGAATTGTGTTTCGAATCTGCAGGATATAAATTACACAATAATTAAAAAGTGCTTAGATAAAAAATATTTAAAAAAAATAATTAAAACAGTGATATTTATTCACATACAATTTGATTTCTTAAAATGTGAACTGCATAAAGAAAAATTAATCGATTTTTTAATCAATATATCCTGCAGATTCTTCATTTACAATTACTGTAAGAATATAAATAGAATATTAATGAATAGGAGAGAGTGTGATGATGATACGGATTTGTTTATGCTGAAAGCGAAAAAATTATATATGAAATGTTTTAAAAGAAAAAAATAAATTATATCAATTACGGTTGTCAGTGTTTTATTTATTGAAAAACATCCTATAAAAAGAAACAAAAAGCAACCTAAACCCAGTAACCAATGCTATATGTAGGTATATATATTGACAAAAAGTTGTCAAAACCTACTTCCAGAGAGCGCCACTTGTCTTACCCTATTTGGCCGTCGAGTTGTACCTCTATTCCTATATATAAAAAAGTACTCTGTGGTACTGACGGTGATAATATTGACCGTATAATAGGCAGGGCTTCATAACGTTATCGAATAACAGAAAAAATATCGTTACGTACCGTTATTTTCATAATGGTAGCCAGATAACGTTATTTTTTTAACGATATCTAGTAAAATAACGTTATATTTACCGTTATTATTATAACGTTATTTTTTCGTTATGGCATAACAAAAAAATAACGTTATAATAATAACGGTAAATAGTCGTCATTGTTAAAATCTCGTAAAAAAGTGTACGAGATTTTTGTTAATCTTTAATCTCGTACAGACCCTCTAAATCTCGTAATGGTACGAGATTTCTCGTACGTCTGGCAACCCTGGTCCATGGTCTTTTCAAAAAAACTCTGACACTGGCAACTGGCAAGTGGCAAGTGGCAACTGACAAGTGACAACTCACCGAGTCAGCCATTAAAAAGAAGAAGAAGAAGAAATGTCCTAAAAATTCAATATTTTTCCTAAAAACATGACTAAAATTAAATTAATCTCAATATAATTTAAACTTAAACGTAGTGTTGGAACAGTTTTCGCTCAAGACTTGCTTAATACCTATCGATATATTAATATAAACGAAAATGGTAAGTGCTGAATATAAAATCATTATTTACTTTGAGGTTATATTTTGTTCTTTTATGATCCTCTTTTTACTTTCAGCATGCATCTCGACAATTACTATACAGCTCGGCTCGGTGGAAATGTACTCTGCCTCTCAATATAAAACCTACGATAACAGTTAAATCCGAACAAGTAAGTGACCAAACCTTGATGACTACCTATATAGATGATGAAATTATTGTATTTTTAAGTCCAAAGTTTAGACTATGTTACCTTTTAAAATTGTAGCTTTAGAAAATGCCAATATAAATAATCTTTTGTCCTCTTATTTACTTTTTAATGATATTGATATTATGGAAGTGGGTGTGCCTCTGTTTATGTGATAAAGTTCTACTTCCAGTTTAGACTGCCAGAATGTCGGTACTATTCCGCACGGAAAGGATTTTTCTCCTCCATCATCGATAACATCAAAGAGGAAATTGCTAAAAACAAGGAGATGAAAGAGAACATCAAGAAATTCCGGGAAGAGGCTCAAAAGTTGGAAAACTCGGAGGCGCTGCAGGCAGCTCGACAGAAGTTCCACGCTGTGGAGTCAGAGGCATCGAAAAGCTCTGAAGTTTTGAAAGAAACCTTGGAAGGGATAAAGGACAAAGTTGGTCATGTGCTAGAGGAGGCTAGTAAAACAGAAATTGCTAAGAAGGCTGGTGAGATTAGATAATTTTCAACATTATTTAAGTTTTAGCATAGTATAAGAACCTTACAATTTGTAATAAATTATACCAAGGATAGGTAACTCCACAGACATAGATCAAGATAGATACCGCATGTGTATGTACTTCGCGTGCCATATTATGTTCCCAAACGACTTTCTTTCGAAAGTCTGTTCTTTAGATCGGACGTCTATCGGAATTTTAAAAATGTCTAAGTGCCTAAAAGTGCCGTATTGAGCTGCAGAAATTCAAATAGAAATGTTGGCCTAGATAACCGCAAAATAGCCAACCGCAGCTCTATTTATGGAAGCCAAGGTCCTCAGTGTAAGGAAATTTTTTCTACAGAGATCAGTAGTTGCCATGCACAAGAAAGTGTTAACTCCAGCAACTATGAGAACTGGCTCAATCAAAGAATATTTAAAATACCAAATTCTACTACTAAAACTTCATTTGCACGTCGTTTCTCCAATTTCCTTTCTCCATATCTGTATAATAAACTAGTTAAACGATGTAAATTTCAGTATAATTCTCTTAAAGAAACCAAGAATATATTATTTGAAAATCTACTAAATTTACCGTACAATGAAACAGAAAACTTATTACTGACAATTATCTAAATAATAAAGTTGTGATTGTAGTGTTTGTTCTTTCCCATACTTAACTCTAGATTAATTTGTCCTATAATAGTATAATGTATTAAGTTCATGTCTTAGGTACGTTGTAATGATGTAATATGCAACAATGTATTCCTTGTGCATCAGTGAATGTGTATATAAACTCCCCCACAGGACAGTCTTCGCCTAGCGTGGGGGCCAGAACTGTTGGTTGCAGTAAACTGTTATCTATGGAAATAAAATATATTATTATATTATATATTATAAAGGATACAAGTATTCTTATCATAGGTATGTCACAGTAGGTAGGAAAAAGTGGAATGCTCGTTTTCATACAAATGGAGCGACATGCGGAATCTATCTTGATCTATGTTTGTGGGTAACTTATAATTTTTGATTTTGGTTTCTTTCATGCACACAAAAAATTTACAATTATCATGAAATTTTTGGATCTGCCGAGGTCTATTCTTGAGACATTTGTCTATTAAATAATGGCCTATCTTTCCTCATGTTGTATTCAAAAACAAGCAATATTCAAAAATCGACCAAGTTCGAGTTGGACTCGCGCACGAAGGGTTCCGGACCGTTATAGAGCAAAAATTGGCCAAAAATTGTGTTTTTTGTATGGAAGCCCCCCTTAAATTTTATTTCATTTAAATATTATTATGAATTATTAAATAACACATATAATTTATTTAATAATAATAATTTTAGTACTTGTTGTTATAGCGGCAACAGATATACACAATCTGTGAAAATGTCAGAAATCTAGTTATAGCGGTTCTTGAGATACAGCCTTGCGACAGACAGACAGAAAGACGGACAGACAACAAAGTCTTAGTAATAAGGTCCTGTTTTTACCCTTTGGGAAGGGAACCCTAAAAATGATGGAATAAATATTTCCTCTGTCAGTGTGGTGTTTAACAAGTTGTGAAATTTTAGAATATGAGCTACAATAATAATACAGTCAAAACCGTTTATGGCGACACCGTTTAGAACAACATACCGGTTAAATTGACCAAAATCAAAGGTCCCGGCTGAATGCTATATGACCACCTGTCACTGGTTATTACAACTATTGGTTTTTACGACTAAATATGAGTAGTTCCTTCGATGTTGTTATAACAGATTTTGACTGTATTAATAATTATGTATTTGAATATTGTTAGCATAAGCTGTTGTATTAATCTTTTAAATCACTATTTGCAGGCAAGATAACAGAAGATCTATCCAAAACAGCGAAAGGGGCTGCGGAGAGCATTGCTGAGTCTGGTCAGAAACTCGGACAAACTTCAGCTTTCAAGACCATTTCACAAGTAAGTATAACTGCAAACATAGATAATAATTTCAGACAATATTTAAATTTCTCATATTGTAACTTAAGTATAGATCATAGGCCCCTTTTTTACAAATCTGGGTAGAAGTTAACAGTGATTTAAAGACTAATAAAAAGTTACTTATTTTTTATGAATTAATTTCAGGCTACAGAGGTAGTGAAGAATGAAATGGCGCCGCGCGGGCTGGAGGGGAGGGTGTACACGTCGCCTGTCGCGTTACGAAAACGCGTCGAGGTAAATTATAACAATAATAATCGTTTATTTCAGCAATAGACCCATTCAATAATGTTATAATAGAGATCAACTACGATAACATGGCGCGAGGGGCGCGCTAAAATGACTGTTTCAATGTGTGTAGTCACATCCTTATGAAAGAGTTTGTATGTAGTAAGTATTCAACCGATCACAGTACACGTAATATTTCAGTTAATGTCACTTATTACCAAGAATTGTTGGTCAACTAATCATAACTAGCCTACCGCGCAAGACAACGCACTTCAAACGTTTTTGGAGGGGCGCGCCATAATATCGTAGTTGATCTCTACAGTCAAACACGCCATATAAATTATATATTATATGATATAAAAATTATATATTATATGATATAAAAATTATATATTATATGATATAATACAGTGAACGCCTCCGTGGTCCAGTAGTAAAGAGCGTGGCTCTTGACTCGGAGGTCGTGTGTTCGATTCCCACATTGGAAACATGTTATTTCCAAGTTTGGTTAGGACAATGCAGGCTGATCATCTGATTGTCTGATAAGTGAGATGATCCATGCGTCGGATGGGCATATAAAAAGTCGGTCCTGCGCCTGATCTCTCACCAGTTGTGTCGGTCGTCTGTCCCACTGGGTTATGAGAGTAAAGGAATAGAGAGTGCTCTTGTGTACTGCACACACACTTGGGCATTATAAAATCACTCCTGCGTAACTGGCCTAGTTTCAACGAAACTGACCACCGTCATCGAAACCGGTGTGGGAGTATTATAATACTCCCACACCGGCTTCGGTGACGGTGGTCAGTTTCGTTGACTGTTTGACTGTATACAGTCAAACAGTCAAACGCCTAACAGTGTTATAGCTCTGTTTTAGTGATCAGATTTAATAAAAAACCTACACAATGCATTTTCTTTACCATAACAGGTGCAGCCAATTTATTTACATGTTTATACATACACATGCAGCTTATGCTAGTTTGTGGTTTCTTTAGCATATTATTGGTAAAATTATTGTGCAGTAATGAAGTCTGACTCACACATTAAGGATAAACTGCTCTGTTTGCCCTCAAATTACAAAATATGAAGAATACTAATTTTAGGTATAAAGTCAGGTTAGTGTCTAAACTCTAGATTGAAATGAATTAGAAATCACATGATACAAAGTACCCCATGTTGTTGGAACTAGTAACGACTTATAAAACCTTAACTAGCACCATTTATTTGTTACTTTGGAGCCTATTCAATGCAAAGAAACAAATATTACTTACTTACTATTAAATAATGTTAGTAATGATATAAGTGTAGTAGTTTTGAAGGCTATTCAATGCAAACTAACGAATATTACAAGCTTATAAATTATAATATTAGTCATGTTATAGTCTATACTCTATAGATTAGTAAAGTTTATTAATAACTAGATGACGCCCGCAACTCTGTTGCGCCAAAATTCGTTTATCGCACGGGAACCGTACATTTTTTCGAGATAAAAAGTATTCTATGTCCTTTCCCGGTGCTTAAAGTATCTACATACCATCAAGCAAAATCGGTTCAGCGGTTTGGGCATGAAGAGGTAACAGACAGACAGACCGACCGACTGACAGACATACTTTCGCATTTATAATGTTTAATCTAATATATAAAATTCTCGTGTCACGGTGTGCGTAATTGAACTTCTCTGAAACGGCTCGACCTATTTTCGTGAATCTTAGCGAGCACATCGGCTAGGGTCGAGAATCGAACAACATCTATTTTTTACATCTAATATATAAAATTCTCGTGTCACGGTGTGCGTAATTGAACTTCTCTGAAACGGCTCGACCTATTTTCGTGAATCTTAGCGAGCACATCGGCTAGGGTCGAGAATCGAACAACATCTATTTTTTACATTGATAAGTACATTTGTTGAATAAATAATAGTAAATAATAGTAAACATTGTCCTACAAATAGAACAATCCATATTTTAGGACCATCATTCATCAAATCAAAGTCATGGACGTATAAAAAAAGGCGGACGGAGTCCCACAAACACACAAAACTGTGTCGTTCAGAGTCGGCCAGCTGGCTGTATGTACACGGTCCGCACGCACACATTCTTGCGCTAGTCCATACCATTTGACAGGCGTAAGAATGTGTGCGTGGCCGACTCTGAAGAAAGTGAAGACACAGTTTTGTATATGACAAGACTCCTTCCGCCTTTTTTTCTATGTTCATGGTCAAAGTATGAAATCCTTTCTATCTCTGTTAGCTACTTTCGAGATTTTTCGCAAATAAAAATGTTGTTCGTCTTATCTAAATGAAGCTACTCACAAAAAATTAGCTTGATAGTAATAAAAAAAATGTTCTAGGGAACCCGGACGATCAAAATCAAAAATCAAAATCAAAAATCTTTATTTTAGTTAAATTTACACATTTGCAAGGTGGTGGGGTTGAAAGTAGAACTTGTATTAGGACTATAACATTTGAGTATGTGAAATAAATATGAAATTTACTCATCAGGTGGCGTCGGACGAGCGCTCGTACGCGCCGGACACGGAGACGCTCGGCGTGGAGCTGCACCGCGACTCCAAGTTCTACCAGCAGTGGGAGGACTTCAAGAACAACAACCAGTATGTTAATAAGGTTAGTTGTATTCTCTTTGTGTGAATTTTAGAGCTTGCTTGTAAAGTTTTTGCTGCTAAGCCAATTGAACATGTAGTAAATACAATACGTGTGGCACTGCCGCGGTAAATGCCTAGCATTTTTTATCAACTTATGCAATAATTCGCATACACCTAGCCGCACGCCAACAAACACCGTGCCGAAGTCTGAAAACACCGCACCGCTGTGCCGGTCGGAGTGGGGTGTTAGGATTTTTCGTTACGGAATTTCTTGATGTTGGTCGCCGCGCTCAAAGCTTACGATAAAATAATAAAAGCCTTGGAACAGCTTAATAATGTAAAATGATGGTGTATTGATAGCACAAAGGATTCGTCACTCCCCTTTCTTATTGTTGTCTGAATAATTGCGGCCCGATTTTCATACCTTGAAAGAACTTTTAATGATGTTAGTGGCGGCCGAAAAGGAAGATCTTCCGACCGAGCGAGATAGCATGCTCGGTGAGGCCGAAGCCCACTGACGTTATTTCAGACCTTGTATATATCGTGCCGTTATCCGAAACTTCGATAGCGCGATGCAGGATTGATAGGTGAATTGTGGGTACCGCCACAAACTTAAGCTGTTTCATGCTGTCTCACTCGCGCCACAGAATACATAATTAGTACCTTACGGTACAGAAGCCTCACTCCCGAGTTTAGGTATGATAAATGCAAGCGTCCGGTCACCGGACTAGTCTCAATAGGGTGGCACTCGCTCGACTTGTCGCACACGCAGCGCACACATCCCCGAAACAAATGTTTTTCCAGAATAGTAGGTAAATATCTCGGCGATTTCGCGCCGTTATGGAAGTGAGCTCGCGCTCAAGTTTTTAACTGACTTCTTTCGGGTCCCAGGCTATTTTGTACTTGAAATTTCACAAGGAATTACGTACCTCATAATATTTGGCATTTTCATATTCACAGGTCTTGGATTGGAAAATAAAGTACGAGGAATCAGACAACCCACTAGTTAAAGCGTCACGACTTATGACCGAGAAAGTCAGCAGCCTCTTCGGAAACCTCTTCGAGAAAACGGAATTGTCGACCACCCTCACCGAAATCTGCAAAATCGACCCCAGTTTCACCGCACAAAAGTTCCTAGAAGACTGCTCGAATGACATCATACCTAATATCTTAGAAGCGATGGTAAGAGGAGACTTAGAAATCCTCAAAGATTGGTGTTACGAAGGTGTATACAATATACTGGCTACACCGATCAACCAGTGCAAGCAACTCGGCTACAGACTGGACTCAAAGATCCTAGACATAGAAAATATAGAGCTGGTAATGGGCAAAATGATGGATCAGGGTCCCGTGCTGGTATTAACTTTCCAATCTCAACAAATCATGTGCGTGCGAGACGGGAAGAATAATGTGATAGAAGGTGACCCCAATAAGGTGATGAGGGTTAACTATGTGTGGGTCCTGTGTCGTGATCCCCAGGAGTTGAACCCCAAGGCCGCTTGGAGACTCCTAGAGCTGTCCGCCAACAGTGTGGAGCAGTTGATATAGTTGTAGATAATAAAATCGTTGTACTGTTATGCGCTTGTTTCAGTTTTTCCTTTTCGCCAGCTAGAAGTTTTTTTTGATGGAACAATTTAGAAATAAAACTATGCAGCTCAAATTAAAACATATTTTATTAGAGGCACATTCAAAAGACGGACAGAGCCATCATATTATAATATATACAAAGTGTTACTACAAGAGTTAGACAATACCGAGTGATCTCTGACTAGGTTACAAACGAAATACCGTAACTAAGGAATGTTGCCACATCAAATAATATCAACTTAGCATTCACTAACTTACAAAAATAAATTCTTATTCATTATTTTAAAACTTAAAAAGCTAGGCTCCAGAATTTTATACAAATTATAAAATAGCTAAAACATTAATATAAATACGCTTAAAATTTATTAAACTAATTTGTAAAACAACACAAAAATAAGCTTATATTTAGCAATACTTTGCCGACGGATTCTTATAGAAATCAATGTTGCCATGATAAAATAGTAAATTCTGATCTTTTTAATTCAACAGTAATACAGCTTTGATGCAGTCTCGTTCCTTTGAACAACGAAATAAAATGTACGTCAAACGACAGATTGTATCATAAAATGTATTTTATTATATCTGAGCTACAAGCATGGGCGCCGGCAGAAATAATCTCCAATGGGTGCAGATTTTAGTTATTTTTTTTCTTCTTAGTTTTTATGAACAACAGTGACTATCTATATATGTACGTCAACAGAATACATCTAAGTGCCGAAACTTGGCCGAAACATAACGAACTATCTTTGTACGGCATAGTAATAGAGTTACAGACGGCTTTTTAAGTATTTCAATAACTCCTATTGATCCCGAGATTCCCAAGGGGTGCAAGTGCACCCCCTGGCACCCCCCTGCCGGCGCCCATGGCTACAAGACTATCAAAATTGTATTATTATAAGATTATATTGATCAGAATGGACATACTGTAACTCAATGATAGTATTCATTATTAGTATTCGAGGTGGCTGAGGTAATACGTCTGAGAACTTACTTTAAGGTAAAAAGCTAGTTCGCATTTTCGGATGTGGAACGTGCAAGAATATATTTTAAGAAAACCTCTAGTAACAAGAAAATAGCTATGCGAAGGACGGGCCCTTAGGGTGCGTTTCCACTGACGCGGAGCGGGGCGGAGAGGAGCTTAGTGGTGCCCGAATTGACCAATCGTGCTGTTCCATTGAAGCGGAGCGAAGATTTCGAGCATGGTGATTGGTCAATTCGGCACCGCTAAGCTCCTCTCCGCCCCGCTCCGCGTCAGTGGAAACGCACCCTTATTCTGCCTGTGCGAACTTTTTCATATTTAGAAACTTTATCATTAAGTTACAGCGAATAGGACATCTAATATAGCACCTGTATACCTGATTATATATTTTGATATAAGTAATAATTATTATATTTGAGATTATATACTTTTACACAGTTCCACTTTGTTATCAATAGCTTGCGAAATCTTACACATTTTTTATTCTATATTAATCTCAGATTTATTAATTCCAATTTATTTTTAAACAGTGTACCCAATTTGTAAATTTAGGGAAGCTCTAGAGTCTAAATACTTTAGCCGGTACCTATAAAACCTAATTAAAATAGGTACGAAATCTTATAATAAAAAGCGTTCAGATATAAGCGAGCGCTCAAATGCGGTGTAAAAATGGCCGAACACATATCACATAATTTCAAAGCCTTATCAAAAATGTTACAGCATTTCAAACACAACTGCAACGTGCAATGTGCATAAAACAGTTCAAACTAATATACGTGTTAAAATTGTACTAATTTGTACTTAAAAATAACGCTTTCTAAAATCGATTATAAAAAACGCATTTAACGAAACAAGCGTTAACTTGTATAAATAAATTAAAAACTTGCACAATAAACATTAATTATTATAGTTTCGTGTATCATGTTTGTTCTCATTTGGTTAAATGCATAATGCATCTGGTAGTGTTAGAGGTCTTTTACTAAAAAACAGTTCGAAGTAAAAGTATCATTAAACCACATCAATAGACTTCAGAATCACTTCTATGGGTTTTAGCCATGTTTTAGTGAGTCTTTTAATATATTTGGATCACAAATATAGGTTTTTTTGTTGGTCTTATCGCTGGTCCATGGTGCATATGTATATGATCTGTGGCTTCTCCCTGGCATGGGCGTAGCCAGGATTCTATTTAGAGGGGGGGGGGGGGAGACAGATTAAGAAAATCCTAAACTTCCAATTCGTGCTTTTGATTTGATTGAATGATTGAATGCCTCCCCTCTTACCCTGCAACTCTTTCCTGCTGCCCCCCCTCCCCGTACCTAGCGAGGTACGCCCATTGTCTCTGGCCGACTTTCTATTCGATGTTCCGTAGAAAGAAAGCCCTTATCTAGCCTAGCTGACTTTTTAATGTGTCCATTGTATTGTTGAATGTAGTTGTCCATTGTAGTTGTTGGAACAATGGACACATTAATAGATCAGCTAGGCTGGGCATACGCCCACTCTTATTGATGGTATGCACAGCTATGGTCTGTGACTTATCGCTGGTCCTCTCTAGTCGATAGTATCAGAGTATAGTATGCTGTGCGTGTCTATGGTCTGTAAGACACAGACAATGTCCTCTCTAGTCGATGGTCCACTGCATGAGCGCAGTGTCGTTTCCACCGGCGCTGAGCAACCGCGAGCCGTCCGGCAGGAACCGGACTGCGGTCACGTGGGACGAGTGGCCGCCGTACGCGTGGCATAGCGACTGAAATGTAAGTTTGTATGGTAAGCACATGTAACATAATCGGACAATGGGGAAGAAGCAGTAGTTTTATTTTGACTTAAATTAAATTATTTATGTAGGAAAAGATCAAGAAAACGCTTAGTGACGTCACTCTTGTATTTATGTAAAAAAACGAAAAAAGAATCGTCGCAACGTACTACGAAAAAAAGAGCCCTCCCCAGAACTGGCGCTATGCACTTTGACGACACAGCTCGGGATTTATATAATACAAATACAAATATCTTTATTTCAGACAACTAAATGGTCCATTGGTTAGTATTACAAACTTAAAAATTAGATTAACTTAAAGATTAGATTTGCAGCGGTGCAGTGGGCTAATTCTTCTTAAAAATTATAATTAATATTTACCTTAGGCTGTGTGACGGGGTAGGCGTACAGTTTGACCTTGCCGAAGTCGTCGCCCGTCGCTATGAGTTTACTGTCCGGGGACCTAGAAATACAAAAATGTTTACTGTTTATATATTCGGAATTTAGTAATATGCCTCTCTACAATCGTAACGTGACTTCTTTGCTACTCGTCGCTCGCACACATGGCTCCCTGCTGACTCACCTGGTGCAGGAGTTGACGTCGGTGCCGTCGGCGCCCTCCGGCCACACGCCGACGGTGGTGTATGTGACGGGGCAGTTGTTGCTCGCCCACACCACGTCGCGCATGGAACTCGCTGACGGGATCTGACGGCAGGTGGTCGCGTTCCCTGGAAATGGTACGTCGATGTTGAATACTAGGGTCAAATATTAGAGTCCGTTTCTGGCAGAGCTGCGTTGCGAGGAATGTTTTTTCTGAGAACAAATGGAATCGCTTTTTATGTCTGACCTAGCTAAGCGCAACGATTTTATTGGATCTTAAAAACACATTCCTCGCAATATTCCTCTGCCCGCTTAGCATGCCGATCTCAAGTCTATTCTACAAAGAAATAGACATAGAAAAATTGACACGCTAACACCATTCCTAACATAATATTTCTTATTGCAAGGCAGGAAAATCAAGGACCGTCTTTGTGACAAAAATCATTTCTATACTTTACGAGCATGAAATTACTATATATAGTAGGTATACTTACAATATAACAGCTCATAATCCCCAGAGTTAGTCCGCAGGTACTGACTGTCCTCAGACCAGTCCACGTGCGTTATGTAGCTCGAGTGACCCTGAAACATAATATTATGTTGATGTCATTAATGGAATTTTATATTGACGACATAGTTGCTGCTTGGCCTGGCATACGATGAAAAGAGCTTAGCAGCGTTTTTGCATTGCATAACATACATGCATACGTGATACGTGTAATGCTAAGTACTCACATACGGTCTTGCTCGATCGAGCAATAACCGTCAAGCAAAACCGGACTTTTGTCCAGACATTCAGCATTGCTCGATAGTTTTACTCTAAATCGATACATTTAATTCCATCAAGCTGGCTCGATGCGAGCCTTCGAGCTGTCAGTTTTGCGGTCCACACAGTAATTATTACTTGATTTGGAGTAAAACTAACGAGCAAAACCGTATGTCAGTACTTAGCATTACGTGTGCAAAGTTTCGAAGTTGGTTGAGCAGTAACAACATTGTTAGACTGAGCAGGTTCAAGTTAAAAAAATGACTTTAAGGGCCTGTTTCACCGCTTCCTGATAAGGCTATTCACCACTTAGGTTGATATATGGAGTATGGAGAATCTGTCAAATAAGCCTATCCGGCACCTTATCAGGAAGCGGTGAAACAGGCCCTAAATAATGAAAAAAAAAATTAGGAAATTAGTAAATGTTTCAAGGCTAAGTAACTAGTGTTTGTGTTTGAAATAAATAAATAATAAGTAATAAAAAATAATAAGGAACTATTTAAATAGTAATTAAGCCTGAAATAATAACATTAAAATAATGCATTAAACTGTTAATTAACAAAGTAAATATCTATCTACCTACTGCATACTCCATAATTAATGTTCTACATCTAATTACTCATGCTTATGGGATATGTATGTATGCGTCGATTATATTTTCATGTAAGTAAATGATATAGCAAAAAAATGCATGTTATATTAAACAATATATTATGAACATATTATGCATTGGTAGGTATGTAATTGTAATCATTTGAGATTTCTTTAACTTTTTAAGATTAAACGACCCATACACACATAATTCTCATTAAGTCTAATTTAATTTTACCCGTCTACGTTTTCTCTCCGAGCACTAAGTCGCATAAAATAGTACACTGGATTAGACACAACTAAAAATTTTGTATTTTCAAAGCAATTTCAGTTAAATGTACTGAATCAATTATCAAACACAAATTATTTGTGATATTAGTAATATTTCCTAACCTAAAATAGTATATTGTAATGTGCAAGGGAGGTTCATCCACGTCTATAATTTTTACTTCACATAATGTATAGGTATAATAATAATAATTTTAATAACTATTTCTATTAATGAAAAACTTGTGGTCTACCGGCCGAATCTCTGTGAGGACTAATCGGATGATTAGCTCAATAACGCTGGACGTAGTTTATTGCGAGTTTTTTGCCTCGGAGCTGTGGCCATCAAATCAAGGTCAGATAAAATAGCTCTAAATGCACTTTAGCAGTTGCGGTGATTCCTTGTTCCTGTTCCAGGAAGCAAATCCTTGATTATTTGAGTTTTTTTTAACTAGCCCTTATTAATAAAAATATTTAGACAACGATTTAAGTGGCTTCTTCATTGTGCCAAACAAAAAAATCGTACCTTCGGCGAGACAAGACATTGGACAAGGGTATAAATGCGCAATATTCTGAAGGCAATTTGCGCCCTTGTCTTACGAAAAAGGTATGCATACGTTACTAATATGAAATTCAGCTCAAGTTAAACCAGGCCTGTCTCACTTCAATGCAAACGACGCGAAATTGCCGAGATATTTACCTACTATTCTGGAAAACAACCTAATTTCAACCTTTTGCATTGCGTTTAGCGTTCATAATACAATAACTGTCTGCCGTCTCGCTTCAATCTGCCAGGGCTGTCAAGCGAGTAGCGCGGGGCCGGGCAGCTTGGTCCGGTAGTCCGGTGACCGGATGCTTGCGTTTATCATACCTAAACTCGGGAGTGAAACTTCTGTACCGTAAGGTACTAATTATGTATTCTGTGGTTAAACTCTAGATTCTAGAGACAAGGCAGTAGATTGTAGACAAGTATGTATACTCACAGGACACTTGCCGACGCGGGAATACCGTGCGCCGTCGACCTGGTACACGTAGACGTAGTTGTCCCGCGAGCCGAGCGCCACGCGCAGTCCGTCGGGCGAGTATACGATGCATTGGATCGGCTCGGACCTGGGGAAATAATGGTACTGAGTCACGGAGAAGGGGTAAAAATATAGAAGACATGTTAAAAGCTAAACGTAGCTATTTTCCTTACAAAACTTTAAAGACAAGCCCCGTGATGGCAATCATATGTTTTGCCTTTTCACCTATTTAAAGGTGTCCCCGGTTTGGAGTCCCAAAATGAGGGTAATTTGTCATAATCAAGGGCAGCGCAGAGCTAGCGTGCATTATGAAATATAATAATAATTAATGCCCGCAACTCCGTTAAGCGAACGAACCGCACATTTTTCCAGGATGCTATGTCCTTCCCTGTACTCAAAGTATCCCTATACCAAATTCCAGCACCATCAGCGGTTTGGGCGTGAAGACGTAACAGACAGACAGACAGGTACACTTTCGCATTTATATTTAGTATATGGACTCACCCGTCCTGATGCTGAGCGATCAGATCTCGCGAGTGGGGGTCGAACACGAGCCAGCGGCCCGACAGGCAGCCCACCGCCACCGCGTCACCGTCAGGCGACCACGCGCAGCACTGCGCTCGCTCCTGTAAACGGATGATAGATGTTTTAAAAGGGAATATACTTTTAGATTGTTTAATATAACAAAAGGATATAAAAAACTAATAATCAAATTTCTATCCCGAGCCAACACACGCGTACGCAATGTGTACGCGTTGTTGCGTACATGTACGCACAACTTACATTTTATCGTCGCAGCTTTAGATTTTAGATATTATACAAGTGGAAAATTATTGATTATAACGTAAAATTGCGAGTTAAAAAGTGCGCTACGTTCGCGCAATGCAAATAAACTATGTATATCATGTTCGTTCTTAGTCTTACTAATAAAATATTAAATAGTGTACAGTAAAGGTAAGCGTCAATTTACACAAACTAACAACTGAACAAACAGAACAAGGTACAAATATACATTCTGCTTTTTCATCTCTCTCTCACCTCAATGTCCTTGCTCCACACGGTGGAGTGGCTGAGGCCGTCCCACAGCTGCAGCAGGCGATCCCAGCCCGCCGACACGAACTGCGGCAGGCTCGGGTGCGCCGCCAGGCCCCACACCTCGTCCACGTGACCTGATATAGTTCATCATCATTATTGTCATATTAACATTAAAGTTACTTTTTTCTAGATCCCCAGCAACAACAAGCAAGTAGGCTCGTGTCTTGAAATAGGCATTTAAAGTCAGGTGAGAGATATGTTAAGACTTTAATGTAAGTGACCTGAAAACTGCAAATTATCATCATTATCATCATCAACACAACTCACCGAGCACAGCGGGCGCGAACCCAAGCTCCAGGTCACCGTGTAATATACAGTTCTTGGTGGTGCCGATGTACAGCTGACTGCCGCGACCCTCCGCGACCACTCGCACGCCGCCGTAGTGGCCTTCGATCTGATTAAAAATTACTTTAATTCATCATCATCATCATTAGCCTATTGTTGCGGAACGTAGGCCTCACCCAATGAGCGCCAACCATTCCGATAGTTTCATTAATTAATATCATTTATTTAGATAACTTTAGGCCCACTTGCGTAGATCTGAGTTAAAGTTAACTCTGAGTTAAACATCATGTTATATCTGTCACTCACCAAGTGAGTGATAGACATGATGTTTAACTCGGAGTTAACTTTAACTCAGATCTGTGCAAGTCCGCCTTAGGCCCACTTGCGCAGATCTGAGTTAAAGTTATCTCTGAGTTAAACATCATGTCATATCTGTCACTCACCAAGTGAGTGATAGAGATGACATGATGTTTAACTCAGAGTTAACTTTAACTCAGATCTGCGCAAGTCCGCCTTTGTGGTTTATCAATTTGCTGCTTGTATTTTTTTTACTGTTTGGAGTGGAGGTGCAAATGTACAGTTAACAGTATACTGATTGCCGTGCAGTGACTAGGCACGGGTGATGACTTTATGCGATCATACAAATACAAGTGTTACGTAGTTTTAAATATACTCTTTGATACAAGTTATAATAAAAAGGGCAGTACTGCCAGGATCTTTTGACATTTGGATGGCATTGTCAAGACGTGGGGTAAGTTCCGAAATTTAACCCTGTGCTCATGACGTCTGCACTATGGAAGAGCTGTCTTTCAAATGATATTACAAGATCAAATATGGCGGCACTTGTTCACGGTGAGTTCACTCCCTTCACGCGCTTCATCCTCAGCACTTTATTCACTACTCATGACTTTCTTCGTTCTAGTCTCACTACTACCCTCTATAGCTACTATACACAGTCTACTCACGACGTTCTCGGTGCCGGTAGCGTTCATATCGCCGTCGAACAGCACGACGCGGCCGTCTTTGCCGCCGGCGGTGACGACGCCGCCGTCTTTGAGCGCGCACAGCGAGAACACCGCGCCGGAGTGCACGCCGCGCACCAGCTTGGCGATGGTGTTGGTGCCGCGGCCCCACACTATTATGTTGCCGTTGGAGTCGCCGGAGAGAACATCACCTGAACACAATAGTATGATCAAAATAACAAATATAAGTTTTAGCACAAGTATAATATCCTACAAGGATCTTTCGATAGTTTGATAACGTGATGAATGCATGTGTAAAACGTAGACGCGAAAAGGTAATTAGATTTCACCCGCGTAAATTAGATATTTCACAGATAAATTAGTCCACACAAAATAGGGCTATGATCCTTAACGTGGTCTACTTCTTATCTGTGCCAAATAACAGAAAAATTGGTCCAGTAGTTTGTGAGATAAGCCCTTTCAAATAATTTTCCCTGTTTTTCCACATTTTCCTATATTTCTTCGCTCCTATTAGTCTGAGCGTGACAAAATATGGCCTATAGCCTTCCTCGATAAATGGACTATATAACACTGAAATAATTTTTCTAATCGAACCAGTAGTTCCTGAGATTAGCGCGTTTAAAGAAACAAACTCTTCCGCTTTATAATATTAGTATAGATTATTTAATTGAACAATTATTCGTAGATTGAACATGAATTTCCACCAAGAACAACAACAGAACAACAACAAGAAGGACAGTACATTTAATATCATATTTTAAAAAGCTACATTAGAAGTTGTAACTTGTACATAATGATATGGACAGAAAAGCGAGAGTAGGTACGTAGCAAATGTCAGGAGTCAGGACACTTTTCATGATGGCTAGGTTGGGCGTATTCCTTGTAGGACTGTATTTATTAGTTCCCCTTGATTCAAATGTGAAACAGTAGTCTCGACACCTTTCGATAATCGTCGAGGTTAGGTTAGGTTACATCGCCGACGTCCATCGTGTGTCAAGCAACTCATCTAATGTATTAGATAAGTACAAAATACTTTTCTGTACACACAATGTCGACTTTACTATCTATCTCTTTCACGTAACTCACCATTCTGATTAAATCCCAAACATGTGACATATTTGGGCTTATCCCGGGACTCGAACACACCCATCCTTTTGTACAGCACATTGGCAGCGTCTAGCGTCCAGAACGCGATGTGGTTCTTGCCGCACGTGACTATCTGGTTCTTGTCTAGCGGGTGGAATTCTACCGCCACTACCGTGTCCACTGAACACTGAAAAAGATATAAGAAGACTTAAAATTTTTGTGTATCTTCTTTTTTTGTTCGACTTGTTCAGAGTGACAAGATAAAATTAAATAGGATTCGCCGATTGGCGCTTAAAGTGTACGATTTCCAAAAAAACTGCGGAAACGTTTGGTATCACCAGCAGTTTTACTTTACATAAGTACTTTGAATTATAGTAACATGAGAACCTAAAATTAAAACATTGAAGAGCTCATTCACTAGCTGAATCTTTAAAAGTTAAAACACTATCTTCTAGAAGTTGTAGGTTTGAGATAATACAGCTTAAAGCGTCTCCCAGACAGACGCGGCCTGCGGTGGCGGTGGCGGTCAGTTGGATGACTTAAGGCGCTATATTGAAAAAAGTGTCCTTTTTGACGTAATACTATAGGACCCTCAGAAATGTTACAAATCTGGTAATGATATATACCTATAATTTTCGAAATGACCTCTTAAAAATACGAAATTTGAAGATTATTTTAAAACGAAATTAGATGTATTGTAGGAAATTAGTCTAATTGACACCTTTGCAACTCAAAATCGTATAGAAACATTTTGCTTAAATGCTCCTAGTTATTTTTTAAATGATTATAATTACGTTTTTTCGCATGTTTTCCGAGCGAGCCGATAGCTTCTGGCCGCAGCGTATTCACGACTTTATAGTCATACAAATTAGGTATAAAATTGCCCTTGCGGTAAAATTACTTTCGATATAGCGCCTTAAGAGTTCTAGGAACGACACAGACACACGCGGCCACGCGGCCAAGCCATTTAACTGACCGCCCGCGCCACCGCCACCGCAGGCCGCGTCTGTCTGGGAGACGCTTTAATGCGAGAAGACGAATTCCGGACATTTTGAATTGATGACCAATAGAATACCTCTCTTCATTGATGGATCTTCTAAACTCAGTCACTCATATTATTCATCTTAGAGCCCCCGCGGACTAGATATGACGGCCGATAGTTTGACCAAATCGGGGTTTTCATTTCGTCATCTTCTGACTAATTGAATAAATAAATATTCGACTAAGCCATCAGCCGACTAAAAGTCTGTAGTCTGCAGATGTTCTTACAGTTCCCTATCTCACCTTAGTCTCAGCCAGACAATTCCTCTCCGGTCGCTGCCAGTCCCACACGGTGATGGTATGGTCGGGTCCATCATCAACAGCAGCGAGTAAAGCGCCGCCATCAGCCCGCGAGAAGGACAGCGCCGCTACCCCGCGTTCCACTGACCCAGCACCTAGCACTGCTAAAGTGGCCAGGGATACGGAGTTCCATACTCGGATGTGGGGCTGAAAAGATGAAAATTGGTGCCGTCGCTCACGTCGTTTAGCCAAAAATTAAAACTAAGGACCAATTTCACCAACGTCTGTTAGTGTTAACAGCTTGTTAAAATGTCATGTCTTCTCTTTCATTCATACGAATAACGAGAGAGGTAAATTATATTAATTTGACCGTTAACTTTAAGTCGTTGGTGAAATTGGATCTAAGGGTCACAAGTTCATAACTATTTATATTGATGTTACAAATGTGTGTCTGTCTGTCTGTCTGTGTGGTACGTTGTCACGCTTAGACCGCTAAACCGATTCGATGTCGAGATTTTATAAGGACTTGAATGAATAGGAAAGAACAAAGTATAATTTTAATCATGGAGTCTATGAAAAGTAGAGAGCACCAGGCATTTGTCATTTTTTGTCGTACGACACTTTACGACAGGATTTCGACAGGACAAAATAGTACCGCTAGTTACCGCTGTAAACCAGCTGTTGCTTAACTGTCATAATATACTCAATCAACTTGCCGATTAAACAATCGCCTTGTTGCTCTGGTATTGGTGAGCCATTTCTAAGCTGGCACATCCGGGAAGTGCCAGACTTTCATTAGATAATTGGTATAAAGGCCAAGATTGTTTAGCTTTGTTTTTCAATCTTGAAGTTAACATCATCATCAACGGCCAATTCTCCTTTTCATTAATATTATCACCACCTTGCAATAGTCGAGCTACCGCTTTCTGGGCCTAAGTCCTAACTCACCCAATCATCACCGCCTACCCTCATCTCCAGCACATAACCTGACTCCGACGATGCTGCTCTCATCATCATCACCACCTACCCTGGCGTCCATCCGGTCGTGTCCCGCGCACTGGCCGCTCGCCACCACCAGCTTGTTGGGATGCACCGCCAGACACTTGACGTCGTCAGTGTGGCCGGTGTAGTGGCGCTGGCACTGCTCCTCCACGTTGAACAGGACCACGACGCCGGCGACGAAGTAGACTATCTCGCCAGTTGGCAGCAGGTAGATGTTGCTGCGGCAGTCCTTGCCCCTGGAAATAAAGGTCATTTTGTAGACTTACATTTTAATAATAAACAGAAAAAATGCAGTTGATAGCTGCACACAATATTTTGATATCGCTCAGCGAAACAGCAAGGGGCCCTTGGCGAACGTGTGTTATATCTTCTAATTAGCAATAGCTGCCAATGACGCGTCAACGTGTAATCGCCACTTCCTATAATGGTGTCTGATCGCTGATCTAACAACTTCTGCGCGTCGTCCTCTGCGTCTTTCGTGCGCGTGCACCTGTCCGCACTCTTCCGTTCCACTTTCGTCCAGCGATATTAAGTTGTGCTGTGTGCGTATCCCATACAAGTTTATAGCATCATCTTTTATACAAAGGGCTTTGACACTTTTATGATGAAAGAATGACCGAATTTCTGGAACGCCGGTCGACTATAGACGTGCCTTTACAAAGACAGTATTCCAAGCTAACTTTATTATGTTCATTTTTCGAAGAAATACAAAATTCTATATTGCCTTTTTCTCTATTTTCTAAAGAATTTCGTTAATATCCCAATTCTTTCAACACTTTCATTAGTCATCAAAACGCATTGTTTACGGGGCAGTGAGTCAGTGCCACAGTTGGGCAGCAGAGCAGAACGGCCTTCGCAGACGTGACGGAATCTACTGCAGCCTCATAAAGAACAGGAAAACAACAATACTACTGCCCTTGGGCAATCGTAACTTTATTATTAAAGGTTGTTGACCGACTTTTTTATCTGTTTTGATGAAGATCCCTCTAGATATTTGTGGCGAAAGCTGGGCTATTCAGAATTCTCAATCCAGTACATAGGTAGAGATTTGGGTGACGAACATAAAAATGTAAGGGTTTAGTCAAGCCGATATTATGATTATAGGAACTTCTTACCTTACGTCCCTGCATGTAAATAGGTTTTGGGACCCTAATGGTTGCCTTATGTTATTTATTATCTATAGCTATACCATGGAGTAAATCTATACCAGCGCTATATTGTCTGTACCGACGCTAGGAAAGACTTTTGTATATGTACTCGTATACTATGTGAGTTTGCTACACTGCGACCTTACTAAAGTATCAAACAGGGACCAACTTGGACTATTGTAACGTATGTATAGTTTTGATGTTAAAATGGTTTTATGTACAGTAAACACAGTCGCTTTGGCAACTACATTATCCTACTGCATCTAATATTACTTTTCGTAGAATTTTAGCACATAAAATCTTATAGCAACAGCCCTATCAGGGCACATATCGGTATGGTGCCAAGTAAATAACGATTAACCAATTGAAAAGGATCTGGCACAATTGCCAACCCACACAGCCGTACATGTTCTTTTCTGCTGGAATTGGCCATACTGTCAGGTTTAAGGAAATAAAGTATGACCATGTAAGGTATACCGTATACGACAAAAATATGGGACGACGACAAAATTGGCCGACACTTATGTTTGCTATAATTTTAGATGCTCAATGGGCGTGATATTAGAAACGTGTTACCTACTCTGCGCAAAATGAAGTGTTGGAAACAAAATATCTTTTCAGTCAGATTAATATACTAGACCGACCATCTTCTTCAAAGTATGAGCTGCCCCCGCCCTAGATAAAATCCTGGGTAGGTACGACCATGTGCTCAAAAGTTGAAACAGCTTATCGCGATTAGAGATGTAAATCTTGATTACAATTTTTATTAAATAAGGGGGAAACGAGCAAACGGGTCACCTGATGGTAAGCAACTACCGTCGCCCATGGACACTCGCAACATCAGAAGAGCTGCAGGTGCGTTGCCGGCCTTTTAAGAGGGAATACGCTCTTTTCTTGGAGGTTTGCAGGTCGTATAGGTCCGGAAATACTGCTGGTGACAGTTCGTTCCAGAGTTTTACGGTGCGCGGCAGAAAGTTACGCGAAAAATGCACTGTGGAAGACTGCCACTCATCAAGGTGATGAGGATGGTATGTTTTTCGCGTGGGACGATGGCGAAAAGTTGCAGGTGGTATGATTCCGAACAATTCCTCAATACACGAGTATGTAACTGGTAATGTGCTCATAAGTCATAACTTATTGTTTCACTTTATTCACTATATCCTAAGTGACGAATAGGTAGTATATCTGGACTTGGACCGACCGAAAGGTATTCAATATTTTAACTGACCTTGATTTTATGTAATGAACATACCAAATTATTGTTTATTTAAATGTTCTAAATTATAAATTACGCGACACAAATACCAAGAATTAGATTTTCTGAGTACTAGTTAATGGTTATTACGCATACTAACAAAGGCTAACCAAAGTTATAATTTTTATGTTATTAAATATATACATAATTAATTTGACCCACTTTCCTACTAATTTTATTACCCCCAAGTTACGCCTCTATAAATGATAGCTGTTATTGTTTTTTTTCTACAAAGACAATTTTTATTTTAATGAGGACAGAATTCTACCTAAGGCCAACAGCTATAGTAATCCCTGCAATTTCCTAAACTAGATACCATCATTGCATTAAAATTTAAAATATTTTAAAACCAGCCATTTCCATGGCTAGTGTAGAATAAATAATGGGCTATCTGATTATCTACGACCTTCAAACCCCATGGAATCGATAGCCGTAATAATACTATTTGTACACGATAGTATAACTGATATGAAATACAACATGTTTCTATATTCATTAACCCCCTTACATTTTAATAACTCAATAAAGGTATAGTAATAGGGGAGCAAAAGTGGGAGCAGAGGGCGCTACAAGCACATACAGTAAATAGTCCGACCAAAAATCAAACATGTTGCATACTTCTTATCAGAATATTGAAAGAAATGTTGTCAAACGTCGAGCAAATCTTTTGTTTACTGTCTGTGCTGGTGCTGCCGTCTAGCGTGAAAATATTGCAGTAATATATCCTATAAGTTATACAAAATATCGACATTGCGTTCCATATTTTATAGTTATACAATTTTCGACCCTGTTTGAAACTATGATTTTAAAACGCGTTTAGAAATTGGTCACCCCAGAGGCAATAAAATTATACAGGGTGCAATTAAACCTTCCTGCAAAATTTTGGTTTTATTGGTCCTTGATAAAAATAAAAATACACGTATTTTTTCTTTTATAATCACTCAGTACTAAAATGTTGAGAAACAGCCTCCGAAAGTTATCCTAAAAAACACTACAATTAATGGACACGATGCGTCGGCCGCGCGTGACGCGCCCCCGCGCGCGCGCCTCGCCCCGCGTCACCCCCGATCATACCCACCGCCGCGAGTGAGCATTCTACAACGATTTTAAATGGGATAAAATATGTCATTAACAAAAAAATAACACCCAATTTTTTTTTGGTTAAATGGATTCTCCTAATGATACCTAAGCCCTGGAAAAAATTTGGCAGGAAGGTTTAAATGCACACTGTATAATTATTTCGATCCGTCCCTATAGGGAACACTGTGTTCACCTATGAGGCTGACATTAACACTGAGTGTTAAAAGCCTCTGTTAAATAAAAAGATAAAAAAAAAATTGGTCATGAGCCTCATGTTGGGTAATTTCTTAACTCTACATTCTAAGTTGTGTTAAAAACTTTTTGTTCTCGTAACCCTTTGTTTTTAATAATTATTAATAATGGTTATAAATAGTTTCGGTTGGCTGGTAAATTTAATTAATATAAAACTATTGTTAGCTAATTGGCAATTACTCATATCAACAGACTCATGAGGGCTATAATAATATTATAAACGTTCGTTTTACCTTAATTTTATTAAAAGGCCATTTCTTGTTCTATCTGTTGCTTAAAATTAACTCTAGGTTATTTCTCTCAATATTCGTGTTTATGAAAGAGATACACGATGATTATTGGAAATGGAACGCACTGTCCGGTGAACATACGTGGCAATAATGTCGTTTTTCGTAATTACAACGTCGTAAAATTGGACTCCACACCCATAGTGTCTAAGCACACTAGGCTGAATTACGCCGGCGTAAATTCCGCCGCGAATGTCAAACGCATACAAAATACGGGGGAATAGTGTGTCGTCTCTCGCGTTCCGCCCGTATTTTGTATGAGTTTAAAACGCGGCGTAAGCGCGGCGGAATTTACGCCGGCGTAATGCAGCCTAGTGTGTTTAGACACATATATTTGAGGACTGAGACTATCTTAACTTTGAGGCTATTGCCTTTACGCAACTTCACTTCACTTCACGCATGTCTTCACGCAACTTCAGTTCACTCTACAAGAACCTTAAGAAGTTTTGTCTTCGAAGGGTTAAGTATTAGATAGCATTTAGATAATGTTGAATTAGAAACTTTTGAAATAACCCCCAATTCGAAACTGTTGTACCATCGAACTAATTGATTAATAGGCAGTTGACGGAGCTACGTCATTTGGTCGGATTATGTCAATCCATACTTAATATTATAAATACGAAAGTGTGTCTGTCTGTCTGTCCGTCCATCTGTCTGTCTGTCTGTCTGTTGTTACCTCTTCACGCCCAAACCGCTGAACCGATTTTGGTGAAATTCGGTATGGAGATACTTTCGAGTCCCGAGGAAGGACATAGGATAATTTTCATCCCGGATAAATGTACGGTTCCCGCGAGATAAACTAATTTTGGCGCAACGGAGTTGCGGACGTCATCTAGTTCAATATGAGTCTAGGCTTTCGGCTGAGTTTGACAAAACGCTACCAAAATTAGTAGGTCCGCCGCCATGAATAGACTTCTCTGATAGTACTTTGTCAGGAAAAAACAAGATCGAAATCGGTCAACACGTGGATGCTACACCAGCTAGAGATCAACTACGATAACTTGGCGCGCCCCTCCAAATGACTGTTTCAATGTGTGTAGTCACATCCTTATGAAAGAGTTTGTATGTAGTAAGTATTCAACCAATCACACTACACGTAATATTTCAGTTTTGTTGGTCAACTAATCAAAACTAGCCTACTGCGTAAGACAATGCACTTCAAGTCGTTTTGACAACGCAATTCAAACGTTTTGAATTTTGGAGGGGCGCGCCAAGTTACCGTAGTTGATCTCTACAGTCCTACATACTGTGGCAGTCTTCCTCAGTGCGTTTTTCGCGTAACTTTCTGCCGCGCACTGTAGGGCCGGTATAAATAGTCAGTACTTAAGATGCGACCCAGTCTCAAGACGCGGTTCGGTTCTGTGATTGGTTCAAATATTGACAGCCAACCAATCATAGAGCCTGAACCGTGTCTTGAGACCGAAATGCACCTTGAGTAGTGAGTACTGACTATTTTTACCGGCCTATAACTCTGGAACTGTCACCAGCAGTATTTCCGGACCTATACGACCTGCAAACCTTCAAGAGAAGAGCGTATTCCCTCTTAAAAGGCCGGCAACGCACCTGCAGCTCTTCTGATGTTGCGAGTGTCCATGGGCGACAGTAGTTGCTTACCATCAGGTGACCCGTTTGCTCGTTTGCCCCCTTATTTTAATTAAAAAAATACATACACGCACACAGATATAATAGTAATGTCGCTCTTTTTTATCAGGGGTTCTAAGTTTGCTCACCTGTACCCATACACCCACTCCAACTTGAGCTTCGCCTGTGGAGGTGGGGCCACCTTGGTGAGGTCGGGCGCTTCGCCCTCCGGCCCGTGCAGCACAACCGGCCGGCCGCGCAAGTACATGCGGATGGAGCCGTCATCCTCGTTGTATTGACAGGTGTGGGTGCTGGAAGATAATGGTCTAGGTCAGTGTTTCCCAACCTGTGATCCGCGAGTATATTATGTATCTGCGGCGTCACCTCTGGACTATACATAATCAGATTTTTTGCTGTTTATTTTATTAAAGGGGTCCGTGAAAATTGCGCTTGATATCGTAAGGGCTGAAAAACAGTAGGAAACACTGGTCTGGGTGTAATTCTTGCAATCTTTGATCGATTGAAGGCTACTTTATTAGCGAGTGAGGGGATGCTTTAAAATTTTACGAATGGCTGTGTGAAAATTGGGACTGCGGCCACCCAGACGAGGTGTCAATGGACTTTACCAAGACCTTAGAAGGAGACTACTTCTTTTAGGTTGTAGAGAAGTAAATTTAAGAGTGGATTGAGTTGGTTTAGACAAGAGCTTGCCCAACAAAAGGGTGCAAAGTTTATATTATTTTCAAGTTTCAATATTATATTTTATGTGTTGACGTATGACGATGGGTATTTTGTATGCTGACGTATGACGATGGGTATTTTGTGTGCAGACGTATGACGATGGGTATTTTGTGTGCTGACGTATGACGATGGGTATTTTGTGTGCTGACGTATGACGATGGGTATTTTGTGTGCTGACGTATGACGATGGGTATTTTGTGTGCTGACGTATGACGATGGGTATTTTGTGTGCTGACGTATGACGATGGGTATTTTGTGTGCTGACGTATGACGATGGGTATTTTGTGTGCTGACCCAGCGCAGGAATCCAGTAACACAGACACAAAAACTAAATAGACTTCACAATAATCTGTCTCGAAGGACCATGTTATTTTATTGGATTGAAGGACCATAATATAAGACCATTTTACTGACTGCAAATTGTAAAAATGTCACCAAAAAAAAAATCCTTTTTTAAAGTCAGTTAAAACGTTTGGTAATTTATTATTGTTATGCTCAGAAAGTGTAATTTCTATTTCATTTCCCCACTATCTTCTCACTGCAATCTGCGTCGAATGTTTCACGGTGGGCAGTGCTCTACATAAAGTGATGGTAATCTCTCTCCGTGTCAGTGAGCGCGGCAGATGCATAGTAATCATCACTAGCTGACACTATGCGCTAAATGATTGCCAAGAAGGTTTTTAACCGATTATAAAAAATAAGGGACTTTTTTTCAAAAATAATATGAGAAGCGTTTGTCACTTGCTTTTGTTGATGGTGTCCATGTGTAACAAGTTAAGAACACAAGAGGAGTATTATAAGGAGGCCAGGCACTTTTTATAATCGTTTACCTTTAAAAACATTGTTATAAACGTCTAGTACAACAAAAATCTGTAGAAATTTATATTTTTCATGCACGTTGAAAAGTTGTTAGCTTTTAGCTGTTAGTTGTTAGCTAAATTAGTTCAGAAAGCAACTTATTATAAACTAGGTATTTTGTTCATTTAACAAATAGGCAGTTTAAGCAGATGTTATTTCCATAGTAGTAAGATGTATTACAATAAGTTCTACATAAAATATTGTTATGAATCGTTAGCGGGATAGTATAAAAATTCCACAATAGGAAAATGATCTCAATTCTCGATGTAGGTAATTGTTATGATGCAACGGCGTAAGACCACATCTAATACCCACTTTTTACAGTTTTATTGTTGACTGAGGTTAGTAATACTTAAGTTATAAAAAGAAATAATTTAAAAATGAAAATGGAAGGAAGATAAAAATTGTTACTCATGAAACAAGATCTACTTACATAGAGGTGAATGACATTGTGACTGTCTATGTCCAAAAGCGTTGAAAATTCAAGACCACTGGCCTACTATTTACCCAAATAAACAAATCTAAAAGAGAATTAGTGTTAATTAGGATACGAAACAAAAAACTATTGCCTTAAAAAGAAATTAAACAAATATTCACCAATCTTCCATTCTATTTTTAAACGAATTTGACGTTATGTTTTTTCTTATTTTAGTGCGCAAAAAACAACCGGCGTTATTGCAAATCGCGAGCGGACTGAGGGATAGGAGGTCGAATGCGACTCGTACGCGTGACTCTACATACATTACTGGCTTTGTATGTAGTTATCCTTAACATTATCCTACATAGCGAGTGATGTATTATGACATAATTACCGTAATTTTACTATCTCTAATGTGAGTCATCGAGTAACCGGTAAGGCAATTTTGAGTTTGTGTTAATTTACGTAAGTGTGGGTGACCCTCAAGGTCAAAGACAATCATCTAACTTTAGGTTGACCGTTCTGCCAATTTAAAATCATTGTGTCGAGTCGGTTTGTCATAGAAGTACAATAGACACGGAGTATAAATTATAATAGAAGTAAGCAAGGTTTGAATGCACGTCATTCAAAGTAATTTTTTCTCTTAGGAAGATTTTTTTTCTCTTAATATTAAGTATATCTTTCACTATCTAAAGTCAACATCCCGTCATGATTTATATTATCATATATGTAAATTAGTCCTATAATGTAAACAACAATGTAGTAAGTAATAACCTTACATCCTACGACAGAGTCTAGCGTTCAAGACGAGAATACCAAAGTTAGCTGTAGTTTGTATAACCAATATGTTGTCGCATTAATTATAAGGAAAGTTTTTAGTATTTAATTATAAAATGATGTAGGTAGAAAGTAGTTACAGTAGTAAGCCCGTTTGTTTTTTTTTCTGTGCGTCTGTCGCAGCAGGAGCTGCGACAGACGCACAGAAAAAAAAACATATTAACAAATACAGGCGTTTTCGTTGGCGTCAAAGACATACTACCATATTACGGCCTATAATGGAGTCATCATAGCATTCAATGCTGCCTTCAGGTAGCAGGTAGACAACCAGTGCCGTAAATAGAGCGGTGCCACCGGTGCCAAGGCACAAGGCGTAGATTCCGGGGGGCGCAAGAATGGCCAGATCAAGAATGGACAATACATAGCATTGGGTGCCTATAGTATCTAAAAAAAGGCGCAGGGTGCAATCATATAATTTCGCACAGGGCGCAAAAAAGGCTTTACGGCACTGTAAACAACTCGTGTTTTTCTCCAATTTTCACTCGCAGAATGTCACAACTTTAATTATTTAACACTTAGCAACAGCTTAAGAGCCCGGGTAACCCTCGAAATTCTCATACATACGTAATACCAAATTCATTTTGTCATACGAAAATATTTAACATGTTTGATTTATTTTTCAGCATACAATAGTAATTACCTAGGTTCCTGAACAAAAATTAACTTCAAAATATTTAAACATTAAAATTTTTTTTTTTGTGTAAAATTTTTTTTTACTAAATTTACTACTAAATATTTAAACACTAAAAAATAGAGTAAAACACTAAAAAATATATAAAAAAATAGTAAATATACTACAAAATATTTCAACTCCAAAAAATATTTTTTAGTATTAAAATATTTTGTAGTAAATTTACTAATTATTTATAATTTTTTTAGTGTTTTACTCTATTTTTTAGTGTTTAAATATTTAGTAGTAAATTTAGTAAAAAAAAATTATACACAAAAAAATTTTTTTTAGTGTTTAAATATTTTGAAGTTAATTTTTGTTCAGGAACCTAGGTAATTACTATTTTAAGCTGAAAAATAACTCAAACATGTTAAATATTTTCGTATGACAAAATGATTTTGGTATTACGTATGTATGAGAATTTGAGGGTTACCCGGGCTCTTAAAGCAGTAAATTGTCTGTCGCAACAATTTGGGTCGGCGTCGGTCGCCTTGTGTAATCTCTGAACTCCATAAAAGGATGTGTTTTTGTAAAGTTGGAACTGGTAATTCACCGGTCAGGGATACGACAGGACTCGTTATGAAACTTAACAAACATAACTGATATTACACATGCAAAAATCTGTATTTCTGCCTGTCTATTAGCTCTTGATGCCATTATGGCTAAACCGATTTTGGAGGGAATGATGATTTTGAATCTCGGGAAGGACATGCAGGACAGGAATCAGTTTCATGCCAAAAAATGTACGGTTTCATTCGGTAGTCCTTTTCAGCACTTAAAGTTTTTACTTTAAGTTGCTTACACATAAAAGTATTCTTCTATCAAATTCTAAGTAAATATGTACGCCTATTAAGTAACCGCACTATCCGTTCAGCGGCTTCATTCTTCAGTAATAGATCAGCTAACGTCACTTTAAAATATAAATACAGCCAACATAATGTTATATCAATAATTCTATAATATTGAAAATGTGGTGGGCAAGTCTGGCTGGCTATCGTCTACGGTCTATCCATTGATTAATGGTATGTAAATAACTGATGTAATCAATAATCATACATAATTGCCTATAGAAAAGTATAATAATTATGTATTTATATTGTGATATCTTGTTAAACATACTACGAGTAACTATACAGCGTACTTAGCAATTGAAGACGTGAGTGGAAGATTCGAACAAGTAACATTTCGTAACATACGGACAATAACTTGTTTTGCTCCAATTATTTTAATAAAAGTTGTAACTTATCTACTTCATAACCTAGTAGCTAATATATCTGGCTACACATATAATCCATAGTTTTTCTATTTCAAATAATTTTTCCGGCCCTTTAAGCAAAAAAAACGGGAAGTTTTTTCATGTTACTTACCTTATTCTTCCACTCACGTCTTGAATTTTGCTTATGGAAAACTGGCCGAATTCTACTACTACTATATTCTTAAAAATAATGTTTGTTGTCTGCAAATTGGTTTACGCAGAAATCCTCAAACTGTAGATTTCATTCTCCTTTTGTTCTTGGGACTCAAAGTCGCCCCCTAAAGCCTAAATAGACGGATCGCATCTTGCAGTCGAGACCGACTGCAATATGCGGTTGCTACACGGCGATCTGCAGTTTCCATACTAAATTCATATCATCCGCAATACACGGACCGCTCGAGCAGTTCTTGATCGGAGCAGTCGATCTGCGATCGAGTTTCGCCGTGCGGTCGAACAACAACATATTAAGTATATATGGTCGACTGCATGATGCGGTCGTGTTGCAGTCGTATTAAGACTTTAACCACAGAATACATAACACTTACGGTACAGAAGTTGCACTCCCGAGTTTAGAGGTATAGCCGCCTCCCCATATAGACGAACGCACTGCCAACGCGTTGGCCAACGCGAACGGCGGTGCGTTTGCAACGGCGCTTGTGAGTAATCCACACATTGGAAAGTCATTCAGTATGCTTTGGATCGCGCCAATGTGCGGACGGATTCGTCATTCGAAATGGATGCTGAGTCGCTAACAGCTGCAGCTGTATATTTATTCACAGCTTATAATTACATTATAATTATTACCTTATAATAATTATAATTATCATGATTAATATATACTTATATTAATCATGATATTTAATTTATTTTGTTTTTAGTATATTTATTGTGTATCGCTATTACGACAACAAATATATTATAAGTACTTACACAATCTGTGAAAATTTCAGAAATCTAGCTGTAGCGGTTCTTGAGATACAGCCTGGAGACAGACAGACAGACAGATGGACAAACAGACAGACAGACGGACGGACAAAAAGGCAGACAGAAAAGCAGACAGACATTGAAGTCTTAGGGATAGGGTCCCGTTTTTACCCTTTGGTTACGGAACCCTAAAAAACATCGTGAGTAAAATAGCGTGTCCAAGAACCTTATTTTTTGATATGATTTTTTTGTTCCACAGGAAGATTTACTCTGATAGTTAACTCAATAAATTTAAATGTTTACTTGATACTTATATTGTTCGCTATTTCGTCAAGTTAGATGTTAATTCGCCACAAGAAGGAAACGTGCACTCTTCAGCGCTGCTCTGGGCGAACTGATCGCGCGGCCTATGTGTGGATGGAACGCAAGCCTTGCGACAAGCCTTGCGACAAATTTCCTTTGATCATTCCGACACCGCGCGGCAAGCTCGCAAACGCGTTGGCCAACGTCTAAATACCTACCGCGAACGCGCGAACGCCTGTTTACACATTGGGCCGACGCGTTGGCCAACGCGTTCGCCTATTTGTAGTGCCGACATAAGATAAACGCAAGCGTCCGGTCACTGTACTAGTCTCAATAGGCTGGCACTCGCTCGACTTGTGACAGACGCAGCGCACGCATCCGCGAAACAAAAGTAGTAGTACCACTGCGCCGCCGCACCGCTCGCTTGACAGCCCTGGCAGATTGAAGCGAGACGGCAGACAGTTATTGTACTATGAACGCTAAACGCAATGCAAAAGGTTGAAATTGGGTTGTTTTCCAGAATAGTAGGTAAATATCTCGGCAATTTCGCGCCGTTTGTATGGAAGTAAGACAGGCCTGCTTCAACGCGACCGCTCTAGAGCAGTCGGTATCTAGTACTGCAACTTGCGGTCTGTCTATGGCCAGTCTAAGTAACATTATAAACGGCTTTTAAATTACTAAAGTAAATTAGTTCATCTGCTTAGGCTCGATATAATAACGTGTACAGAGTTACAGAGTCACACGTTCATACAATATTCGTATGGATACAACAATGTTATTATTTTAACCAACTAACAAATTACCTTAAACTTAATTACAGCAACTACTCAAGGGAATTCAATAACATAATATCGCTGAAAGGTTACACCCATGTCCCTTGTCTGTCATTGTCTAGGCCAAGGTCGAAGAGTCAAGTATAAAAGGACAAAAGGTGGGTAAAGGTACCGTTCCGATCAATCCACTCGTCGATCTACAAGTGACCACGAGCGACAAAAATCAAATAAAATGCCACTTTATGACCGAGGTGTGAGGTGTCATTTTGCTCTACACCACTACAAAGCAGCGGCGGTATGGGTCGCTAGACCAATGTCGGTAGAAAATTAAAACTTATTGCGGCTATAAGGGCCAACTCACACGTACGACAACCACACCACCACACGTGTCACCACACGTAGTTGCGTTGTGGTGCCGACAAAATGCCGACGTGGTTGCGCTGTCGTCAGTGGTTGCGATGTGGTTACGTACGAAAGTCAATGAAACAGAGGGGGGAAGAGCGCGAGCGGGTTACGCGCACTGTCATTGCATCGACGCAACGTTGTGGTTGCGATGTGGTCGGTATCACACAAGTGGTCGACAACGACTGCAAAATGTGGTACGTGTGAATGGTGCAGTTCATTTACAATACGAAATATACGCCCGACCACGTGGTGTGGTTGTGGTTGTCGTGTGGTTGTGGTACGTGTGGGTTGGCCCTAGCCCCTAATAGCCTATGTTATAAAACGGCATTTTGTTTGAATTTTTGTTGATCGCGGCCGCTTGGTACGCGGAAAAGTTCGGAATGTCAACTCTCAATTTCAGGGCTCAATTTCACCAAAGACTGTAAAAATTAATGCTCGAATTAGTATCACTTTACCTCTTTCGTTTTTCATGTGAATGAAATATAAAAATTTAAAAAGATGCTAACACTAACATACTTAGGTGAAATTGGGTATAATGATACTTTTTCAGACGCTAGTCGGTTTGCAAGTTTAGCAGAGCCACAGCCACAGATAAAATTGGAAAGAGTACAGATAAAAAAAGAAATCTAGCAACGAACAAAGATTTTTATTGTCAAACTGTGACTCTACCGTAGATAGAAACAGTTTCTGGTAGCTTTACTGAGCGTAGCTTTAACCACTGGCCAATAAACAGGCCATTTAAAAATATTTAGTACGAAGATTATTTGACTCTAAAAAAGGGACAAAGAATTATCCTTAGCCCGGAATTTACGGTTCTCGCAGGCTTTTTTTGGCGCAACGAAGTTAAGTGCAAAATTAAAGTATTGTTTAAGTTATACGCTATGTAATTTAATCCTTCAGGCCCCGCGCGAGCACCGGTGATCGCGACAACAATAGAATACAATAGCAATTCCTGGAAATTCCGACTGAAGTATTAATAATAAGAAGTTTCACCAAAAATCCAACACCATTAGTAACAACCATTGCCATTATCCCATCAGCCAGAAACCCAAATATCCAAACGACTCACCCATGTTTCAATATGGATCCGTTTTGTGACGACTTAGAGTACAGATTTAGCAAGGACTTGGTGGTTGTGAACCTGGACGAAACAAAAAATTAAGTGCAAACAAAATAAACTAGCTGTAGCGTAAAAAAAAGAAAATGAAAATAAATAAAAGCGATTGTAATAAACAAATCAGTGTAAAACTAATACTAAGTAAGATAGGAGTAAAGTGCCACACTTACTGTGAGCATAACGGGAATAGATTATACTAAGAAGTAACATCATTTTAATATTAAAAATAGTACTTAGTAAATAAGTACCTAGTGTTTGTATTTTATCTAGGCCAATCACAAGATTTCGTCATTCATGTGATTGTCCAAAATAACTCCAATTATTATTATTTTCATCACCGGTCACTTAAAATATCATTTGAGTTAGGTTTATCTTTATTTCTCATAGAACATAGCTGTGTAATTCTTATATGATGTAATATTTAGCACAGTTTTCTTGGTGTGCATGCATGACAGGCAATTTGCAGTGCAGAGATTTTGCTAATGTAATATATTTTGTTTTGCTAAGCAGAAAATTAGCTGAGAAATATTTTGATGTGGTCTTGTTTGTAAAAATACTTTGTGTAATGTTGTGCGTTTAATGCTGTTTAATTTAATGTAAATTCTATACCATGACAGTACTAGTAAATCCCAATCTATGTTAAAAAAAAAATATAACATTTTTTTCACAAACATCCAAGAGTTAGACATTAAAAGCGTTTAATAAGAAAAGAGCTGATTTCTATTACTAACTGACGATACAAACAAAGCTCTAATACTGTCCAGCAAGGATCTACTTGACGATCAAGTGGCGCCCTTAGTTCTTATTTTGACAACTTTTGACTTGTAGGGCTGTAAGTCTGTCTGAAATCGCATTTAGCCATCCAAGTGGCCAAATGAGTTTACAGGGCAAAAAAAAAACTACATACTGTCTGTCACGTAATAGTACACCACGCACCTAGGGCAGGAAAATAAGAAATGTTCTCAGCTTCGCCTCGGCCAATTACATGTGATCTGAGGCTTTCTTATTTACTGCCCATGGTGCGTATACTATTTTTCTCCTAGATGGTGGCGGAAAACGGCAACATCGGTAAGCGCAGCGGGATGAAAGTTGACGTTTTCCGCCTGGAGGTGAGAAATAGTACATTACGCACCTAGTGCAGGAAAATAAGAAACGTCTTAGATCACCGTGTAATTGTTGGTCGAGGCGAAGCCGAGGTTAACAAACATGTGATCTGAGGCTTTCTTATTTACTGCCCATGGTGCGTATACTATTTTTCTTCTAGATGGAGGCGGAAAACGGCAACATCGGTAAGCGCAGCGGGACGAAAGTTGACGTTTTCCGCCCGGAGGTGAGAACTGAGAAAAAATCTTTAAATGATCAAAGTGCTTAAGCACACTAGGCAATGCGCTACGCATTGCTATAAAGCGACGTGATTTCGGTATGGTGTGTCATCAATATAATACATTACAGGCGCAGTCATGCCGAAATTCGTCCGCGTATTTTCGGCCTAATGTGTTTAGACACAAAATATCCTTGTATCGCAGCATTTAGATGGGATGTATCATACCTGGAGTTGGGCAGCAGGCCCTGGGCGTTGAAGTCTCCCGTGGAGTTCCACCGCTTGGTGAGTGTGGTCTGCTGCGTCTGGCTGGACGTGGAATTGTTGCGGGATCTACGGGGTGATATGTACTAGCTACTATGGAGGCGAATGTTGGTTGAAAAGGTCTGAGCAAAGCAAAGATTAATGCCCGATTTCTGATGTACTATCAGAGAAGTTGATTCCTAGGCAGTTAAAGAATCTACGACATTTGGTTGGATTAAGTCAATTCAATGTAGTTCATCAAATGTCGTCTGGGTTTGACGCAATACGACTAAATTATCTAGGTCCACCATATGCCTATGAATCAACTTCTCCGATGATAGTACATGACAGAAGTTTATTTTTTCACAAGCACTTTTATTGGCAAGCGTTTGACGACAAAGATAAACTTCTGTCAAAGAACTTCAGACATGACTGGGCATTAGTAATGACTAATGCATCTTCTCATTCATTATACGGGAAAAGGTTATATGTCTGTGGGAAAAGGACACTTTGGTCAAAGGCTTCGTCTTCGTCTATGTATAGATCAGTTAACTAAAGCTGGCACGTTCACAGTGCTCACACTTATGCAATTTCACTATACAGTATGTTTAAAAATATACTATGTTTGCATCATGATAAAAATTATCGTATAATCTGCGTACGATAATAATATGCTATCGTACATCGTACGTACGCACAAAATTATCGTATGTGTACGATAATTATCGTACAGTTCCGAACGCTGGCCGCGCGCCGATCACACGTTACCGACTTGTAACATCACGCTGTATTTATAAACAGTAGCATAAGAAAAACAATAACTGTCCCCTTCACGCTCATAAGATAGTCCGCGCGTGAGAGAGACGGGCAGACTTTTTATGATGCGTATCCAGTACGACGTCACGACGTCACGCCACGCGGTTATTCACAGACACTACACAAGCGCAATGTTTAAATGACGTTGATCGTGCCAGCTCTTGTTAACTGACCTGTATCTTATCTAACTTCTGAAGAACATTCGCCTGCATAATGTGACTACATGGAGCTAAAGAGCTACATGAAAATATGGTAAAATATAAGTTACGTAAAGCTATTTTAAAAACTCTAAAAATAAACTTAACTAAAATTATAAGTACTTAATACTTATTGTAATTTAAGAAAATATTTTAGCAAAAATATTCAATTAATCAAACTAAACACAGATTTTTTACCAAGAGCACTATTTTTTCGAGCTAAAAATGAAAATTAATCCTTCAATCGCGGATTCTTGGAAATCTATTGTTCTCGCGGCCACATGTGGCCGCTTGGAAGTTGTTTAGTTAAAAAAAAGAGTGGAGCGTTAAGTTAAAGAAAGACTCTGAATCAATGATATTCATTGAGTTTTTTATTTAATATATCATTGCTCTGAATGTTATTTTTAAGTTTTAAATTCACGAATCTTTATAACTTTTATGGAAGGTAAGCAAGTTGAAGTGTACGAGTTATTTACCTATCTAGTAAAATATGTATAGGCAAACATGGACTCTTATTAATAAAAACGTTTGATCCACCATTACACTAATGTCTAGTAACACTCATACGCAGGTAATGAAGCAAAAACTAAATGACGGATCATTATGCGATGATAATAATTACTTTAATAGTTGTGACTTGTGGTTGGATTCGGATAATAATTCGCAACAATTAAAAACTCTTTAGACATTTTGTGTGGTTAACGATCCTTAAATGGCCAGGAGTTGTATATAGGAGCTTTATACCTCAGGGAAACTTAGGTATCATTAATGACTAGTTTTGTCATTAGGCTATGTTCTATACTCTGTTCTGAGTTCTCAGAATGGCTCTTTGATCTCAGGCTATCTCGCTCGTGCGTCACACATTGTGTGAAAGTGCAGGCAAATGAGACAGTAAGGCCGGCCATAGACGGACCGCATCTTGCAGTCGAAACGTCGAAAAGTCGGTTGCCACTTCACGGTGATCTGCATTTTCCATACTAAATTCATATCCGCAATACACAGACCGCTCGAGCAGTTCTTGGGCGGTCGGCGCAGACTTCAAAGCGACCGCTCTAGAGCAGTCGGAACTCGGACCCGACTGCAATTTGCGGTCCGTCTATGGCCAGTCTTAGTGTCTAAACACACTAGGCTGAATTACGCCGGCGTAATTTACGTGGCCGAAATTACGTTCAGCCTCTTACGTCTGATGCGACACACTATAAATTACGCGAAGAGCCGAAATTTCGCGCGCGTAAGTGAGTATTTAAAATTCTCAGATGTAATGTGTGCGTTAACGCTTTGGAGATAAGGTTGGATTTGCTATGTTCGGTTTTGATAATTCCGTCGCATATAGTGTGTTGCTATACAAAAAAAATTACCGCCGAATCGCTGCCGAACTTTACGCTCGACTCGGCTCGACGGAAATTCGGCTCACGACGGAATTTCGGCATAGTTGCGTTCGGCGTAATCTGTCGCGTTCCGCCCATATTTTGTATGGATTTGATTTGACGCGGCGTAAACGCGGCGGTATTTACGTCGGCGTAATTCAGCCCAGTATGTTTAGACCCTTAGAGTAATCAAAGCGAAATTCAAGGTAAGATAATCAGGACCCAGATCGCAGGTTTTCTTATTCCTTAGCCTATCCAGGCAAGCACTATTGAAGTAATACCTATCCAGGTATCACTTCAATAGCGCTTGTGCAGTTGTTACCACAGTCACTATTAGTGGCTATACAAGGTTTGCAATAGGAAATAGGAATGTGCGGTATCACGTAAACATTTATTCAAAAAGTTCTATGTAGCAGGGGCTAGCTAAATTAATCTTGGTGCGTCCACGCAACAAGAACTCTTAGCTTATTTTAAAGGGCGCTTCTAGAATATAAGCTTGTTAACCGAAACGAGAAACAAAGTGCTAGTGTATAGGAAGTTTAGCTCGCCTAGTGCTTTTGACTACGAGAGTGACATCAAGTGACAAGTGTTATTGCTAGTATCTGTGACTAGTTATGTCAACACTCGTAGAGCGCGTCCCCATCAAACGCGGTGCGGCGTCGTCACCGTGCCAACCGTGCCACCGTGCAAAGTGCACCAAGTCACTGTGCTGCAAACGATGCACCGCGCGCCCCTATTCAGGGTGAAATTCCGAACAAAAATTCCGAACAAACTACAGTACCCGGCAATAAATATTGCACATCGACCTTTGGAAAGTGACAGTCGGCTAATTTCGGTTTTGTAGAGCGTTATCTCTTACGCACGAAATACAAAAAGTCCGGTATATATTAGGAGCTGTTAAAACAATTAAGGTTTGCTTCTTTTGACAATTTTATTGTTCTTTGTATAAAATACATCAAAATTTCTATAAGTTATGGCTTTATATTCGGGTAAAATAAAATAAAAAAGGGTGTTCAAATTATGTTTACGTATTTAAAATTCTTTTGGAAAATTACAGCTGTAGCAAATTTAGGGATGTTAACAACTCTAGATATATATTTTGAACTGGACGCGACTGCACTCTATTGAATTTGAACAACGACTGACATAATGTCAAATAGGTGTGTGCTACAAAGATAACGCTCTATGAAACCGAAATTAGCCGAATGTCTCTTTCCAAAGGTCGATGTGCAACATTTATTGCCGGGTATTGTAAAACGAGGCATATGATACCTATCAAAGTCGCGTAATGCAAATATTGACAGATTTCAAACTGAATATGGACATGGGGACGCGGCCTTATCTCGTTTGTCTGTACTCTGTCTGCAAGCTTATGCTCCCTTAGTACCTGTAGGGCGTGACGTGGAGGGGTGCGGGGGTGGCGCGCGGGGAGGGGGAGGGCGCCGGCGACAGCGACGACGACGACGCCGGCGAGTCCGACTGCAGAGAGCCTGTTGACTGGTGCTGCGGCCCGCGTCTGAAAATGGAGAAACTGGGGGTTATTGATGTGCATTTGGATCTAACGGAATAAATACATTTTATTCAGTTGTTGGGAGGGTCTACGACTTTTTCAGCGCATCGTCGCGGAGTGGTGTGGAATGTGGTGTTTCCACGATTGGAGCCCAAAGAGGTAGAGGTGGTGGAGTGCGGTCGTGTATCACGCGTTTCCCGTAGTCCCAACTTCAGGGAGCAGGAACACTGTTGGGGTTTTAGTGGGTAGTCCCGGGTGCGTCTTCCGTCCGCCCGGGGAGTCCCACATACCTCGGTGGTCCTCCCCAGGCCCCGGGGATGCGTAAACGCATTCCCCCAACGATAAAAAAAGGGTTCTACGACTTTGCAATAGTTGCACAGCCAATCGTCGAATCACATGCGAAAAGTAGCGAAGTTTATTGCATGTGTGTGCGTAAAAAGTTGTGTTATAGTTCAAAAGTAAAATTATAATATGACAAAGGTTACAGATCTGCAAGAATGTAGGAATTTGCAACTCTTTGAAAATCGTTACAAGTGTCCATAACAGAAATACAATAGCTGGTAAAGTGTTTTTAACCCTTAAAGGCTACAATGATTTCGTGTACTATTATGACTACAACGGGTGTAAAAACACTCGGTTCTTAAAATTGGAAAAAATTACTTAATTAAAATCTTCATATTGCAAAAATGGGCTCAAATTGTATATATTGTATATATGTATGAAATAAATGCATGAAATGAAATGAAATTAAAATGAAATGAAAATTCAATGAAAATTCGTTTATTATCTCACCACAAGATCAATACAATGTTATGTAATATATACTCAACAAACTTGGCACTGATTATGTGGGAGACTGGTGCCCAAACTAGGCGAAGCCTGTATTTCAGGACACCAGGATCTCCAGGCTAGGTAAAAGTATTCCAACTACATATTAATACAACAGAGCAGTGAAACATTTCCATTATTATATTATCAAAGAGTTGCTCATAGGGTGTGATAGTAGTACTGTGTGTGTGTGTGTGTGTGTGTGTGCGTGTGTGCGTGCGAGTGTGTGTGTGTGAGTGTGCGTGCGTGTGTGTGCATATTTGTGTGAGTGTGTGTATTAGTCAGGCACAGTAATGAGAGTTTCAGTGTTTTTGTAAGATAGAGTTAGCAGCCATTCATTAACTCTTTTTTTGCATGCTGTCTTGGTTAGGGAGTAACGGTGGTATGAATAAAAAATCTTAGTGAAGGTTTTAACAGTTTTCTAACTTAAATGTTCGCTAAAGTTAAAAACCGTCTTATAATACTCCATATGAATAAACGCTTTCTAAGCCTTCGATAAGTAAAATGCATTTAAATTACGTTTTTTTTTTTGTAATGTTGGTAGTGTGCCAATTTATTGTGTTCAATGTGTCAAAAATAATGAGTATTTTTTAAAAAAAAACTTGAGAGGTGTCAAAGGACACCCGAATGCAACGGAGTTATTTCTTATGTTAAAAAAATCTGTACATAATATACTTAAAAAAATATATATATTTAAAAAACGCCACCTATTGACGCACATGAATAGTATCAACGCGCAACGCCCTCTGGCCCTAACATGCAGGTACTAATAAAAAAATGACGTTTTTAGTATCGTTTTTTTCGGCCTAGAGGGGGCTAATTCATTATATTAAATAAAAAAGGGTTTCACAACGCGCGAAAAGGAACTCCGTTCCAAAAAATATACTTTATGGATTAAATAAATTACATCATAATAGAAGCAAAGTAGACTTTTGTTGGCAACTCACTGACTACCTACTGAGGCCGCCATAATAAAAAGAAGAAGAAGAATGACGAAATTTGATACTATTTTATTCTGTGTACTTAGTTTACTTTTGAGGCCTTCAATTTATTTTTAAACAAACTACGTTACATATTATCCAAAATGCAAAGTGATAAAATAAAACGCATCCGAAGTGATAACTGGCTCGATGAAAATAAAGTTCATGTGTGATGCCGCTGCCTCGCCTATCTTTTTGTAGTTCTTCAGACACTAATGACACAATGTATCGTCCTGATTATTTTGTACTTAAATCTATTTTTTTCTAAAGTCGTCCTCTAATAAATCAAATGGATTTATTATTATCTTATATACTTTTTGTCGACGAGGGCCGCTAGAAATTCCTTCAGAAATTGCAATAATGTCAGAAATCGCGAAAATACTCGATATTTCGTCCATTGCAATCTCTTAAAATGGTCTTAAAGTAGGTCCGAGGCTTCACTAAAGTTTGTGAACTCCTATTTGACGTTTCGAGCCTAAACAACTGTTAGCAAACGTTTATTCATAACGATTATGCTTAAAATGTTCTTAAAATAGGTTTATAACAGGCGCGCTATTTTTTGACAGCTGTCACCTTAAAAAGGCGTTAGAGCACTGTTAGAGAACGTTTATTCATAATAAATTTTACAACAGGCTTTTAAAGCTTTTAAAAACCCTCGCTAAGTTTTTATTCATACGACCGTAAATGTTTATTGCTTTATTAATTTTTTTGTAAACATATCCCCCAAGAAAACTAAAGAAACGATTGGCAAAGCGGGTGCGAAAACGGTGCGCGGTGGCATCTGGGTTATTACGTCTTATGCAAACGGATGGTGGGATGTAATTGAGGAGGCTATGGTGTTTGAGGACTGCATGGGATATATACAGTTGGCGTACCGTCAAGGCTTTTTTTTGCTTATAGAGAGACTCGGTTGGGAACGGAATGGAAGGCTGTTTGACACTTTGAGGATTTCCCGTTGCGTTCGTTTCAATTGTAACATAGTGTCTTTGTGTGTGCCGCCCCATGTTGAAATACGTGAGCAATGGTTGGCAAAGTGTGAGATAGACCACCCTCCTCAGTCTTTCGTCCGCCACGTTTCTTAAGTTTTTAAATATTGGTATCAGTTTTCTTATTCGAGACGTAAGCGCATCTATGTGTGGACGGAGCTGAGTGAGGGGTCTAAGATAACTCCTAGGTATTTGATTGAGGTTGTTCTTTCCAGGGGTTCACATGTACATGGCTCAACATGGGGGTTACAAGTGTGTGCGGTGATACTATGGAAGGTCAACGTGGGGGGCGTTCGTATCGCGAATGGGATGTATTTGGTTTTTTGGGCGTTAAGGGTAAGAATGTTTTTACGTAACCATTCTACTACGATGTCGAGGCCACTTTGTGCCGTTTTAAAAACGTTAGTCCAGGAATCTGAGTGGAACACGAGAGCCATGTCATCCGCAAACGTGAAAATTTTTCCGTCGCATATGTTGAGCGTACACAGATCATTAATGTAGATGAGGAAGAGGATTGGAGCAATTGCGCTTCCCTGAGGGACGCCATGTGTAGTAGTTCGTTCAGAACTTAGGTACTCGTCTACCTTAACACTCTGTGTACGCTCGGTTAGGAAGTCCTCCAAGAGTTTAAGCTGGGTTCCTCTTATGCCTATATGGTACATCCTTTTTAGAAGGATAGAAACAGAGACCGTATCGAAGGCTTTAGCTAGGTCTAGGAATATTCCTATGACTTTTTGTCCAACATCAAGCTTTTTTACTATGAAGTCCGTGAGTTTGTGTATTGCGTCACCTGTTGATTTGCCTTGGCGGAATCCATACTGTGATGTGGAAAGGATGTTATTGTTTTCTAGGTAGGATATTAATCTAGAGTTCATGATTCGTTCTAATATTTTTGCTAAGGTAGTAAGTAGGTAGGACAGCAATTGGTCTGTAATTCGTGATTTGGTCTCTGTTACCCGCCTTGTAAATTGGATGAATAATTGCTCTCTTAAAAGCTTTTGGAAAAACGCCTGTTGGAAGGGACAAATTTAAAACGTGAGTTAGGGGTGGAGCAATAACGTTTATGTTATTTTTTATGACCCCTGCTGGTATATTGTCCCAACCTACGGCACAGTTACTTCTTAAGGACATTGCAACTCTTGTAACTTCCTTAACGTCAGTCGGGAGCAGCACCATTGAGTGACAGGGAGTAGGCTTAGTACTATTAGGGCTTTGTGGTGGCTGGTGTATTTTTTCAGCTAGAGTTTTTCCTGTATTGATGAAAAATTCATTGACTAAGTTCACGGAGTTTTCCGGTGAGGAGGTTAGTGATAGTATCTCCGTGGCACCGCTACGATTTTTAGTTCTGTTTGTAATTTTGTTAATAGATTGCCATAAAGCTTTTGTATTATTTTTAGAGGCTAGTAGCTCGGTTCGGTAGTATTCTTGCTTCAATTGTTTTAGGATTTTGGTACAGAAATTTCTATAACGTGAGTAGGTGACAGAAAGAGTTTCATTATCGGGGTTTTGTTTTAATTTCTTGTGCATGTTATCTTTGTTTTTTAAACAGCGAAGAACACCGGGCGTGACCCAAGGTTTTAGATTTTTTTTCCGATTTGCATGTTTTATCTGTTTTGTATTAGTCTCTATTTTTGAATAAATTAAAGAAACGAGCAAGTCTGCTGCCGTGTTAGGGTCTTCCGATTCATAGATTGGGGAGAAGTCTGTTTTAGATATGTCAGTAGCAATTTGTTGGTTATCAGTTTTGAAGTAATTTTACGAGTCTCTGTCTTTAGTAGTTGTGTCGATAAGAACAACATGATGGTATCATGGTCAGTAACGGTAGAATGAGCAACGCGCACGTTAGCCGGAAGTTTAGTCTTTAGCATCACATGGTCAAGACAGTTGGTAAGCCGAGTTGGCAGAAGGTGAGCTGGGAGCAATCCGAATGTTGCAAGTAAAGTTAAATATTGGCTTTTATTCGGATCTTGGGAGTTGTCGGCTATGTTTATATTGAGGTCACCAACTATTATTATATTGTTTGTCCGGTCTATTTTTGTTAAGAAGTCGTTTAATGAGTTGAGAAATGGGTCTATATCTTTTGTCGATGGCGACCTATATATTACCAGCACTGTTGTATTATTTTTAAGGGATATTTGCAGGCAGTTTGCGTCTGTTAAAGGAAGTTCACTCACCGTTACCGATAGATTTTTTTTTTGTGTAGACGACTACACCGTCATTTTGTAGTCTGTTGTAATTGGTTGTGTAGCAATTGTAATCCTGTAACTGCGGTGTAGTCTCGACTCCTCGCTTCCAGCACTCCGTCAAGGCGATCAGATCCCACTGAATTCGGGTTCGAGCAAGAGCGATTTCGAATTCCTGCATATTTTTGTTAATGCTTCGGATATATTGACGAATTAATTTAAGATTTTTTTGTAGATTTACTCCTTATGGGATGCGATTGTCCAGATCACAGTAAGCAGAGTCAGCGACGAATGAGGAGTCAATGACGTTTATAGCTTGGTTTATGTTATCGAATAGTAAATTACTTTTGTGTCACGCGCTGTTATATCTCCCGACCACTTGTAAAATATCTGCAGGGATAGATAACTGCTATTTAAAAAAAAAAAAAATTAGAGTTTGGCTGAATGGGCGATTTATGTTATGATGTGTAATATTATGATAGACTGACTGTATGTAAGTGTGTAAAGTGTTGTTTATAATGTGTGTTTCTGAGTTATCATTTGGTGTTTTTAACCGACTTCCAAAAAACGAGGAGGTTATATGTTCGACTGTGGATATTTTTTTTTATTTTTTTTATTTTTTATTATTTTTTTTTTGTATGTTCAACGATTACTCCGCCGTTTGTGAACCGATTTTCGAAATTTTTGTTTTGTTGTATTAGGTTTCACTCCAATTTGGTACCATGTTCACAAAAGTGGTGACCTGATGATGGGATCCATGAGTAATCGAGGGAACTCCTCGAAATTTATATGGAAACATATGGTGATTTTGGTTTTATGAGAAGCATCCTAAGCATATGCTACCAAAACGCAAGATTTTGCACCGAGGTATACCATGGTTCCGAAGATACTAAGAGAACTCCGGATTCCTTATAGATACAAGTTTGGGGGTTTAGGCGCTGTTTTAAGAACTGAAAGCATATGCTACTATGCAAATTACATTCATCATCATCATCATCATTACCACATTAGGGTCACCGATGTCACCAAAATTGAACAAAACAAATTCATCCTTAAGTCCAGAGCATAAGGCACACATTTGACATTACTTCTGAGAAGTAAGCTGCTTCGATAATTAATATAAATAACATGCATGTCTCACAACAACACATGAAACAACCTAATTTCAACCTTTTGCATTGCGCTTAGCGTTCATAGTACATTAACTGTCTGGCGTCTCGCTTGCTATAATCTGCTAGGGCTGTCAAGCGAGCGGCGCGGCGCGCGCGTTGCCAGGTACCAGACCGGGCGGCGTATTTACAAAGGCTTATACCGTTTGAGTCACGAGCCAGACTCTAATAGATGAGCTTTTGTTTATTTATCTAAGATAGTTTTATAATTATATTTTGTACTCTCAACAAGTGTGTAGTTATGTACATACCTGTTTCTTACCTATTAATTAAAGTTTGTTAGTTAATTAAGTAGTATTTTTTGTCACTTAAGAGCCCGTATTCTCTTTTCTACTGCTCTCTTCACACTCACGCCCGTCTTTCATGTGCCAGGTGAAAAAGGACGATCGCCAAGTTAGCGGGCAGATAGAGGTTTTCTGTTTTTAAACGGTTTTTTATATTAAAGTGGTAAAAAGTAATTCCAACATTTTATAGACGACTTTCTTAACAGTGAATTGTATTTTTTTCATACCGTTAAGACGTCAATACAATTCATAAAAAGGTGATATTCTAAACCTTTTACAGCAAAAATCACAAAACTGTCGCGGGTTTGAGTTGTATTATTTAAAGATACTTAAAAAAAATAAAAAATCTAGCTCCAACACTATATTATAATTGAAATGATCTTACATGTTGTGCATTAAAACTTATAGAAATACTGTATTTTAACTGTTAAATCACGTCTGTAAAATCAGCGAAATCGACAAATTTCGTATACGGACCCTTAAATACAGAATAGAAATGAGTAAGTAATTTCATTACTGTAACATTAAAATAATAAGTAATAACAATTTTCATATAACTATCCACCTACATATTTTTAAAGTTAACAATGACGATGTATTTACCATATCGGTATCAAATTGAATAGCATAATATGTTGCTGCAACGTTAGAAACAATTTAGCTAATCTCTTTCTAGGCGATTTCGGTCATTTTCTGTACTAAAACAGATAAGTGTTTTGTCAAGTTTTTGTCTAACAAAAGCTAAGCCAGTTCAGTTTGCGCTTTCACTCTAATGATATAGCCTTTGTAAATTCGCGACCGGGCGCGCACTAGCGGCCGAGCCGCAGCGGCGCGCGGCGACGGCCATCGAGATAGATAATATATTAATATTATACCTTAGTATGCAACCGCCATAGACGGTAGAACTCGCGCACCTGGGATCCAATTCCCAGAACATGAGAAAAGTTCATCTTCGAATAAAATACCGAATAATGAGATTTTTACGAGCGTAACACAGTTTGTCTATTTTCAAAACTTCACATTAAAAATTTTTCGTGCAAAGATCGCTCGAGTCGAACGAGTGGGGCCGGTTATTAATAGATGTCCGAATTCGTATAACACCACAATGTGGCCGCTTGGGAGTTGAAGCGTTCGAGACCGGTCTCTGCACGATACTTATGATTTGTTGCTAATAGTTTGTATCCTTCGATCGTGGATTCTTGGAAATATATTGTTATTCTATTGTGTCTCGCTCACCGGTGAGCTTGTAATAAGATACGTAAAATAATATAATACAGGTGTATTATTCTACGTACCATCGAGGAAATTGATTCCTATGCAATAATTGATAGACCAACTTTATTTGGTCGAATATGTCAATTCAATGTTAATTGTGATCTGTCGGCTGGGTTTGACGTAACGCAACCAAACTGCTCCCCGATCTGCATAGGAATCAACTTCTTTGATAGTACATAGTACGCGATAGTTTACTACTTACTAGGTAACTAAAAACTAAAAAGAGTGAAATTATTATTTTTAACAAAAAATTAAAACCGACTTCCAAGGTAAAAACAATAACATCCTTATAATATGAACTAAAAAGTATTAAATAATTTTTCCTATCGAATAGTGCCTTTTTCCGAATTCGGCAAAAACTCAACTATTTCTGTACTCAATCCTTCATAATTTTGAAGTCGGTGCCAGTTACAAATGTTTCAAATATTTTGGCAGACTGAAGATTCAGCTATATCTGGTACCGACTTCAAAATGATGAAGGATTGAGTACAGAAATAGTTGAGTTTTTGCCGAATTCGGAAAAAGGCACTATTCGATAGGAAAAATTATTTAATACTTTTTAGTTCATATTATAAGGATGTTATTATGTTTGTGTAAGTAGTTTGATTAGAAAATGTTGTATAGTTTAGTGTTTCTTGTGAAAATGAAATGTATCTTAATAAAATCGACATACCATAATATGATTGATTAACAACAATTACATCCCTTATATAAGAATCATATCTAAGTTTAATTAAATAGTAATAATTAATAGATATTATAAAAATGTATATAACATAAAATTGATAGACAAGAATTAACATAATATCATTAAAATAAGGATTTCATATACCAATTTTAAGTAAAACAATAACAATTGCATGCAAGAGTATTAAAATTAGTCAGATTTGTTTGTTCTTTAACTTTTCCAGATCAATTTTAGAGTTAACTCTAATAGGTTTATCGCTTATCCTTTTCCGCAGGTACACAAAACCGTTTGACGTCCAGCAAAATTCATACTTGTAATCTTTCCGAAAAGCTCTGGCAAGTGCAAACAATTTCTGAGCTTTTTTTGTTAGTGATTCAGAGATATATAGGGGCTGAGCTGAGTGCTGTAATCCCATATGAGTAGTGTTTAGTTTTCCAGTTACATCTTTATTCTTGTTGAAATCTTTTACTCTTTTAATAACGTTTGTTTTAGTTTGAATCGTATCGAGTTCAATGATTATGGGGCTTGAGTTATCTTTGGAGTTGGTTCTAAATACGTCTCTTATGTTTGAGGGCGAAATATCAACATTTAAAACCTTTCCCACGGTCATGACTAATTTTTGGAGGTCTTCTTTAGTCTCGTCGCTCTTTTTCGGCATGTTTCTAAGTTCTACAACACTGGCCCGTGATTTACGTTCGAGGTTTTCAACACTCTCTTGAAGTAAGTAACTGAATTGTTTCTTGTCTTCTGTCCTTTCAGTTTCGAGGTGTGATATACGCCTTAATAATTCGTCGTGTTTGTTCGACATATACTGAACGCTCTCCTTAAGTTCAGTGTTTTGTGAAATAATATTATTTATTTTTTCGATTAAATCTTCAAATCGCTTTTCCTGGTCTTTTGCAAAACTGTTGAAAACGTTCATGTTTATCGTGGCGTTAGTAGATGTCTTAGCCGTAGTCCTTTTTTTATTGTTTTCTGTAGCGGGGGCGGATAGTGTTTGTTGTAGAGTTTGCGCTTCGTCAGTTAAGACTGGTCTTAATTTTTCAGCGTCTTCTGTTAAAGCAGAAGATGAGGGCAGAGGTGATGCGGGGGGTGTGCGGTTTGTTGGCATTTTAATATTTTTTTATAGACTTTATATAAATTGGTATCGATAATGTTTTGTTTTTATAACAATAGATGGCGCTAACAGCGGCGTGGTTAGTATGAAACTGTATACTAAATTCACGGCGGCGGCTCACGTCCTAGCATAAAAACCTCATATTTATTATAAAAATACCTTCTACCATGACAATTAAGCAGAATCCTGAAAACTGAAGAAATATTACTACCTGTATGAAAAATGTCCTATTGCATACAAAAGTGTTTTCATTTATTGATAAGTCTTATTATTTTTTATAATCATAGAACAGACAATAATAAGGCGCACAAAATATTTATAAACTTATAAAAAAATATCTTCTTTTTGTAATTGAAAATTCCATAAAATTTGTATAGTAAAAAGTTTGTATGTCACGAAATAAATTATCCATAAGGCAAAAAAATACAATTTTATATCATAACTAGCGCCCGCCCGCCCCGGCGTCGCACGGGTATAAAATATATAGCCACTGAAAAAATGATCAAAAATCGATAGCCTATGATCCTTCACGTGGTATCTTCTTATCTGTGCCAAATAACATACAAATTGCTCCAGTAGTTCGCGAGATAAGCCCTTTCAAATAATTTCCCCCGTTTTTTTTTACATTCTCCTATTAGTCTTAGCGTGATAAAATATAGCCTATAGCCTTTTTCAATAAATGGGCTATGTAACACTGAAATAATTTTTCAAATCGGACCAGTAGTTCCTGAGATTAGCGCGTTCAAGTTAGCCCTTTCAAATAATTTTCCCCGTTTTTTCCACATTTTCCTCTATTTCTTCGCTCCTATTAGTCTTAGCGTGATAAAATATAACCTATAACCATCCTCGATAAATGGGCTATCTAACACTGAAAGAATCATCAAAATCTATTGCGTAGTTTTAAAGATTAAAGTGAACAAAGGGACGTGAGGGAAAAAAAAGCGACTTTGTTTTATAATAAGTATAGATAACGTAAACAAAATAAGTTCAGCTTGACAGCCTTTTTTGGCGACAGTACTTTATGCATCACTAAAGCGAATGACTTTTGCCTGTGGTCCAATTTATCAGACTTGTTGACGTCCAAAGTAGTTTTTGAGACAGCCTATGATCTTAAATGAAACATAACAACGAATTTTGAAATAATAAGTTAATAATAAAACTAGGCATCAAAATAAACATTTTATTTTTGACAAATTTTAATACCCCACTATGACTACAACGGGTGTAAAAACACCCGGTCCACCTTCGTATATCAAAATCTGCGTGTGCTAGTCACTGTTTTTCCTGCGTATTCGGAAGCTACTTACCTTTTAGAAGAATACACGAAATCACGTAGCGATCAGTTCGCGCATAAAAAACTATAGCCAAAAGATTTCGTGACCCGGGTGTAAAAACACCGTTGTAGCCTTTAAGGGTTAAATAAAGAAGCAAACTCCATTATAATATTGTAAAGCTATTGCAATTCAGATACCAAAATCACTGTTTACTTTAGCTATCTTTATGCCAAAAACCTCTAGGCAAGTATAAGTCTGTGACATTCTTCAACCACGACTGTTTAATCTCACCTCTGTTGCAGAGTGGATGTGTTTGAGCCGTAGCTAGAGGTTCGCTTGACCGTCTCCCGGTACGACGGCTGCCGCAGCCGCAGCTCGCGAGTCGGTGTGCTGGAGGTAGCTGGAAGAAGAAGAAAACGGTGGCTAAGCATGGTGCTTAAGCAAGACTAAAATGCTTAAAATCAGAAAGTATTGTATACATTTTAGGTGGCTAAAAGAAGAAGAGGGAGGATAAACATGTAAAACTGGATATACCAGGTTAAATCTATTGATCAGGGTGACTGGTTAGGAAGTGTTGAACTACACATTGACATTAATTCAGGAGCCTTTCCCCTGGGAGCGGACGGATGGAAGCTGTCTCAAATCGGGATGGTTGATGCTCGTTAGGAGAAGCCTTCATCCAAAATATAATGATGATGTCTCAGGGTATGTACCTGTGTAGGTGCCGGGTGCCAGCCTCGACCCCTCGCCCTCTAGCATATCATCTGGATATATACCTGTGTAGGTGCCGTTGCGCTGTGCGGGCGGCGGCGGCCGGCCCTCCAGCGAGTTGAGGCGGCGCAGGACGTCGGCCAGCGTGGAGCGCAGACACAGCAGCTCCTCGGCCTGCCGCGAGCAGCGCGCCTCCAGCTCGCCCACGCGCGCCGCCAGCCCCGACCCCTCGCCCTCTAGCATCTCATCTGGAATGGAAAATGTCATCATAAGTAAACAAAATCTTTGGCCATGCTCTTTCAGACACTGAAGTCACATTCAAAGTATGAAACAAAAGAGGTTTTGTTGGCACAGTCCACAGACGAGAGGCCGCTGGAAAGCGGCCGAAACGTCGGGAATAAAGTGCTACAAAATCCTTAAACGCTCAAATTATGAAGAATATTCGCGTAAGCCTCAGAAATCATATTGTTTATTTCGGAGTATTGAATACAGAATGAGCAAACTTCATTTCTGTAATGGCATTGTTTTAACTATCTAACAGATTGGTTCTGCTGCTTGTAACTGATAGGTCGGAGAATAAAACAATGACCGCCATGACAGTCGCAATGCGGCGCAGGAAAGAATGCAAATTTTTCTAGATTACCTCTTATCAAAACGTACTATTATTATTTAAGAACAAAACTACTGTGATGTTTTGATATAATGCGTTTACATGAGTATGAGACGATGAGGAGCAAAATACTTTCTAGTACTGGTACTACTAGTAGTAGAAAATTACTTTTCTGTAAAGAGATTTTAAGCTAAAGCAATAAAGGAAACAGTGGACCAAATAACTATTATGTAAATATTCAAATTAAATAATTTATCGAAGAGATCTACTTTGCTCTTTCCTTTAACGTTCTTCTAATTTCCAAAACGGTTGTTTAAGACGAGTTAAAAACAATTTAACCTTTGAGTGACCGCAGACAACCTTATAAGGTGCAATTACACGTTTACGGCATATTACCTTATCTTAAAAAGAAATTAAAATCAAGATTTACTGCCTTTCTGAAGTTCAAAACGTTTACAGGCTACGCCTCGCTTTAAATTTTACACTGCGGTATTATTGAACTTTAAGCAGAATATTTATGTTCTCATAGAAGCAGACCCCAGCAGGTCCGAAAAATATTTATTTAAAAGTGACTGTTCGGCGCTGCAGAAACGGTTAGCATTTTGGCATAACCAAGTAGAGCCATAGCTAGAATATAATAAATTATTAAAAGGCTTTTAGCATCAGAAAATTACACGTAGGAATATGTGATAATGCTGTGTTGTCCTTCAAAACGTGCACACGAAAAATATGTAGATTTTAATTTATTATGTGGGTTGTTGAATTATTCTTTGAAACGTGTACACGAAAAATTTGTGACATAACATGGGCTAGGTCTCACGTATAATAAAATGTAGACTATTTGGGCTAGGTCTCGCTATCGTTAACATAGGTTATGTAGGTTGCCGGCCGGTCATAATAATATGTATTATGTTTATGATTTCGCAACTTGCCTAGCCCGTATGTCGCACTACGACAAGGACATACCTTCAAATTACACAGATATGTTCTAGTAATGCCAAGTTTTACAGGTTTTTTACAGTTTGTATTCAACAGCACTGTTTAAAAGCTAAACTGTAAAAAACCTGTAAAACTTTATTACAGTCTCTATGATGTTTCATAGAAAACTGTTCATAATAAATAATCGAAGACTGTAGATTGTAATCACACTTTAGATGTGAGATATTGCGCGAGTTAAAGACGGGTCAATGTACGAACTTCTAACTGGCAACGGCATTTTAAAATAAAAATAGGGGGCAAACTGAAACGAGCAAACAGGTTAGCAGATGGAAAGCAATTACCATCGCTCATGTACACTCGCAGCATCAAAAGAGTGCGTTGCCGGCTTTTTATGAGGGAATGCGCTCTCTTTTTTTAATGTTAGAAGGTCGTAATGGTCCGAAAATACCGCCGGTGACAGTCCATTCTAGTTTTACTGTGTTTGGCAGAAAGTATTTGAATTTACTGCTGACGGCAGATGGCAGTTCATTCTAGAGCTCTAGTGTGTTTGGTAGAAAGTATTTTTACTATTATACTCACGCCAGGCAGCATAGACGTCGTTCATAGTGTCCCCGGGCGAGTCGCTGGCCCGGGAACTCCGGGATTCGTGGCTGTCCATCGCGACTGTCACACCATTTGATTACAGCATCTCTTCAGCAGCAGCTTCGCATAATATCTACAGCTTGCTTACTGGTTTACGCTTATCACAGCGTTGCATACTGGGCACTGGGCAGCTTCGCTTATCACAACGTTACTCTGTGCTCACTGGTTAGTTCTGCTTATCATCCCATTGCTTAGGCCCAGCTTCGTTAACCACAGGATTGCCTCTTTGTTTAGTTGCTCATCACAGTTTTGCTCACTGATTAGTTCTAGTTATCACAACTTACTGGTAAAGTTCGCTCATCACACTGGTAAAGTTATCTGATCACAAAATTGTCACATCAACTTATGTGTATTAGGTAAATGGGTTTGTTTATATTATTACCTTTCGGCTCAAGGCTCAAGGCTTTAGTTCACTCATTGTGGCATTGCTTAATGAGCAACTTCGCTCATAACTCAACAGCGTAACTGGTTGATAACTTTGCTCATCACGTAACACGTTGCTCTCTAAATCCTGCATTGCTCTTTTAATTTTCACTTTGCTCTTTCGTTTATTTCGTCCATCACATCAATCATAAACTCTCACCAGGATCACAAAGTCACTTCGTTGTTCTTGTCAGTTATCAGTCTTTACAACAGTTAATTTCACTAAATGGGTAGAAAGTTAACAATTTTGAATATTAAATGGTTTATTTAATTTAATATTCAAATTGATCTAAGCTAGCTCTATCATTTATTGAAGGCATGGCATTAAAAACTTCTAAAAGTTGCCAATTTAGTTAAAATCTACTTATCATAAGCGAAAGCTATGATATATTAAAAATCATCTCTTTTAAATATTTCCTCACACGTCTCTGTTTAAAATATAGAACTTTACTGATGCCCGTTTTCACCAATCACAACCAAGATCTTGGTTATCTTCGTTTCCTAGCGGCATTTTAGGATATTTTAAGGGCAAAAAGGCCAAAAACCTTTTTACTTCAAAGCTTTGGTAACCGTCGAGGACTTACAGGTGCTAATAATTGTACTATTGGTAAAAAGGTATTCTTAACAGCCACTAGGCAACATATTGTAACACTAGCCAGCGATTGGTGAAGTCGGGCATTATTAATCTTTATTTATGCCTCTATTTATAGAGATAACAATAAGAGATAAATATCTATTACCATCCGAGGTAAACTAACACTTGACTTTAGAAAGTGAAATATTATGCAAAAGTAGATTTAAGTCACTTACAAGTGACAAGTGACAATTTCCACTTGTTCATGGTAAGTGAGTACTTATCAATGGCGTACCCTAAACTTTCTACGAAAGTCACTTAGCATAAGCATTCTTCGCGTAGCCTTAAAATAATACCATCCATTTTGTAAAGGGAAAAGTTTGTATGTTTTTGTTGAATAGGTTCCGAAACTATCGGACTGGTTTTAATGCGCAGAGTTAATAGTTATAGAGCACATGACGAAAGAGGTAAGAACATAGGCTATTTTTAAGGTGGTTAAAAGCTAACTGGTAAAAAATGACATAATATATTGTGTTTTATGTGTTTTTAATGTTTCTTCGAATATTATACCATTAGTTTAGCCTTCGACGTAGGCGTGTGTAATGTGTATTTTAGCTGCTAATGCAAATTTAACGATACTTTGAGGCCTAATCGACCGTGACCTCGCAAGTTTAAGGCAATCAAAGCAAACTTTACCTCAAGTTTGGAATAGCTTTGATTGCCTAATGCCGATTGCGTATGGTAATTTCATTCCTATTTAACACCTTTGGTTATGTCGGGTTAACATGCACGAGTCTGACATTATGATCTTTTTGACCCATGCCAATGTAAAATTGACATTCAAGCTCTATGAGATATTATTATTTTTGAGCCCTGCTAAGAGTATTCATAAACATGACTGATATCGACTTTTTGAATGAAGGGGTTAACATAAAAAAGCTATGTCATGATCCTTTTGACGCATTCTAACGTAGGGTTAACATACAAGAGCTATATCATGATCTTTTTGACCCATGCTAATGCAGGGTTAATATGCAAGCGTGTAACGTGATCTGATCTCATGAGTTGTGACCCAAGTTACATGGGTCTGACACGAACAAATACAGGGTCAGAAACTAACGGGTGTTTGACCCCAACGGAACATGTAAATATTTAACTGTATTGTAATAATAACCATTGTGATATTATGAGAATTTACTTATGTAAGAGCATTCCGTTGTAAAAACACAAGATTTTATTTCACAATAAATATTTTTTACAGTAACTCTGCTGAGAGTACTGTTAAAAGTTAACACTGACTTCAGTGTTATGAACTTCTTGCTTTTATGATTTAATATTTAAAATAAAAAAAGCTATTTTATCCTAAAGGAGACTATTTCTTAGTCTTAGTACTAGTTACTAGTTTTAATTTTTTAACACTCAACGAAAACCATTGCACCTCTAAGTTTAAGGAAAACATGGATACACAGTAAGGGCCCGTTGTTTGATCGCTAGTTAAGGTTACTAATCGTTAAAAATTGTTAGTTAAACTAACTATTGGTTAAAAATTACAAAATGTTGTTTTTCAATCAATAGTTAAGCTAACTGTAGTAAATTTTTTTGACAAATTGTTAAATAAAATGACTACGCTCGGACTACGTAGTTAATATTGACCATTAGTTTGATTCGTTTGTTGTTGCGGATAATATACTTATATTCGAGTTGAGATATTTTACTGCCCAAAAAGAGTGCTTTTATAAAAAAAAATGGATTTAAATGTACTTAAACATTTCGATGACTCGGAAAGTTCTTCTGATGAAGAAATTATTCTAGAATGCGTTTTAACACGCCGCCCGAAAATATTTCTGTACTATGTACTGTAAAATAATTATTGTGCAGCAAGCTGCTAGACTATTGGGATTAGGGTTACCAGATCCGAAACATAAGTTTTCCTGAAAAAATCCCTGTTTCAGCAAAAAATCCCTGACATTTTTGCAGAAAATTATATTATTTTACAAACTCGCGCGCGGCGCGTGGTAGTCTAAGTAGATGCCTTGTGGCAGGCACAAATTATTTTAAAATCCGTCAGCTGTGAAAGATTGGAAGAACTCAACAAAATTTGCGGCTTTGTGTTTGCTATTCAAGCACAAAATGCTAACGTCGAAAGAGTGTTTTCATTAATGGGTGCGCAGTGGACAAAGGAGAGAAATAGACTGTCCATAGCTTCTGTTAAGGCTCTACTTTTGACACAGTTCAATTTGAAGAACACATCATGTGAAGACTTTCATAAAATTGTCATGAAAGATCAGCAGTTGCTGAAATCTATATCCAGCAATACAAAATATGAGGATCAGATGAATACTTAATAATTAATTAATTGGTTGCTAATTATTATTATTTGATAAAAATTTAATTTCTTATATTTATCTCTTTTTTAAAAAAAAATCCTGACAATTTCCAGCTTTCCCTGTTTCCCTGACAGACAGCTGAAATTCCTGACATGTCAGGAAAATTCCTGTCATCTGGTAACCCTAATTGGGATGAAGTCGAATTTTTCGAAAGGTTTAGAATGTCCAAAGAAACAGTACTTTGGATAGTTGCTGAAGTGATTAAGTCTACATTATGTACTATTTACTAAATAGGTAAGTAGGTACCAACAATAACAGTGCTGTATTACATAAATATTGAAACCTATATTCATCATATTATCAAAAAGCTGCCTACCATAAACAACACAAAAAAGGGTTTTTTTATGCAAAAAGTTTCAATAAGTCATAAAGTTTCTAATAAATAGAGAAAACACGTGCAAAAATTAAAAACAATTGTACTTTTTTACAGAAAGAGCCCCCATGACCCATCTTTATTGATTATTATATCCAAAGAATTTGAGTTAAGTTTCAATTACGTCCATGTCAAATATTTTAAGAGCTATTGTTCTTTGAACATTGTTGTGCGTGAGCGGCATAGGTTCTGTACAGCCGACCGACGTTTCATAAACAATATTACCAGTAGTAAAAAAATTCTCCCGGCAGAATTTTGGGCTCCCCATGTTCCTTCAAGTAGCAACACAATTGACAATTGTTACTTTTAACTATAGTCAAAAATCAGTTGAAGCAACGTATTTCTATTTTAACAACTGGTCAAGGCTTAACTACAGTCAACTAACTAATGGTTACGGAGACTATTTGTCATTTTTGACTAGTGATCAAACAACCGGCCCTAAGTGTTTTACTCGAAACAGGTGTTGCCAGTTTGTTCCATAGTATGTGATACAAACAAACAGCAGACTCTATCATGTGTCTATCGCCACTGTCCCCCAAACGGTCGGAACTTTAAGTTTAAGAGCATACGCTAACACTGTTTTTCCATACAAACGTATCCCCAATGTACTCCCAGGACTATGCGTCTAGACAAATGATTTTTTATGCAATATTAGGATCTGTAAAAACATGGTAAAAACGATGCCTCTACGTTCGATTTTTTCTAAATTTATTAATATATAAAAAGAAATATGACCGTTCAAATATCGCAAAAAAATTAATGGCCCGTACCCCGCCAATCCACCGACCATAAAACAAATTTGAAAGATCTTTAGGATAAAATAAAAACGCAGAGGCATAGACTCACTCTTCCTAAAGATATTTAAAAAAATAATAATTAGATAGGCTCTAGAAGCGTGATGGCAATAGTTTCTTCGTTTAAATTCTACTGTACCCGCGTTCCCTCTTAACAACTGAATAAGTTAAGAGTGTTTTTAGTTTTTACTTCATAACCCTAATTCATCGTCATCAGCTCGCTCCATAGTCACAAGGTTTTCTAAAACTTTTTTATAAGGCCACAGCTTACGTTACATCTTTATTGTTATTGCGATGAACTTTCCACACGCGAGAACATAATAAGCGTAATGATCCCATGGTGAAAGCCGTGGGACTGGGATTCGCTGATAGAGACATTATACCTTCAAATGGCAGAGCGCTTGTTAAGAAATTAAGATATTTTTGTGCCCTTTTACACGCCATGTATTTTTTGGTATTGGCCATTAATTGGCCATCATAAAACAAGGTGTGTCAATCGACAAAGTATGCTGTTTGTCTGTACGATTGTATTTGCCTAAATTCGCTACCATGGGGTAGAGGCCGTATGTCCATCGGCAAAACATGCGACAACGCCACTAGAATACTAAGAGCGATGCTGACCTTATTGACCATAAAAACACAGTAACATGTATATTGTTAGTCGAAACAAGGCTTCGATGAGAAAAATGGTGGGAAGCGTCTATGATAATGTCTACAAAACTAGAGTCCTGGCTACGCACCCCTTTAATGAAAGGAATAATCGGGGGAGTGCGTAGATTTTTTAGTCCGCATTTCTTGGTTTAATGGTATTCTTAAGGTAATATTATGACTTATTAGTACAAGATAAGAATGCTTATTAAAGGCTTCGTAGTTCGTTCTTAATAAAAGGCGTTTCACAAAGACTTTGAGTGGACCTCCAGCTGATAGTAATGATGAATTAAAGGTCAAAAGAAAAATGTAACCTTTCGGTAAAAGCGACCGGAGATTTGCAAATGTCGGGTTATTTTTACCACAGAGTAGTAAAAACCCGAGTAACCGACCGGTCGCAAAACCGGTTACGACTTACGGCGTAACCAAGTTACGATGAAGATATGGACAAAAATGTTGATAACAAAGGTGGATTTGGCAAGGTCATTGCCACTATTGTAGCTGCACGTCTTGCTGATAATACAAACATAAAACATGATAGAATGAACATAAAACGATAGCTGTTTTATTAAGTTGGTAGCTGTTATGTGCAACAAGTAGTATTATGTAGGTAATCCACTTACATTAAAAAAGGATTTTTAAGCTTAAAGAATCATTTTTAATATAAATCAGATAAAAGTAGAACCACAAAATCCAGTTAATTTCGTCTATAAGCAGATGGACCTACTTTATCCTTCTAATATCATAAAGGCGAAAGTATGTGAGTTTGTGTGTTTGTTACTTCTTCACGCTTAAACGGCTGGAGCGATTTCGACAAAATTTTACATGCAGGTAGCTGACATCGTGGATTAACACATAGACTACATTTTTTTACCGACTATCGCGACTTTCAAAAAGGAGGATAATAATATGTTATTTTCGTTTTTAATATATAATATTTTTTAAATTCTTTATGTTCAACGATTACTCCGCCGTATGTGAATCGATATTCATTTAAATGTTCTCATCCAAATCGTTTGAAGGGGCTGCACCCCCCCTAATACCAATAACTATTAACCTAAAAACACAATTTAGCTTACCTAATAAATCGCAGGTAGCACCGCGGGGCACAGCTAGTTTGGTCCATAAGTCCATGTTAGTCGTTATGCCTGTCGACTTAAGCAATCTATGATTCAAAATTTTCTCTGATAGTACATATTCAGTACACTACCAAAAGAGACATAAAATTATGCAATGACGTAATAATGATACCAAATGGAATATTTTGACAGAACGTAAATCGTGCCAGGTGTTACAATGGCATCAATCTGAATTCCACTGGTGTGCTATGTCGTCAACATCCTTATAGACTGGAATAGCAGAGGTTAGCTAAGGAGTCATGAGGATATCTTCAGGTGATTAAGTCTTTGTTATTATCAAGGTGTTTGGCAAAGATCTAGGAAACCTTAACCACCTTGAAATTTCATATTAAGAGAGATATCTTCCACAACCTACAGAGGAATTGTGGAAGAACAGGAGGGCGTGGCTTCACACTGAAGGTAACACTTTACAATATAGTGTTAGATCGTATTTAGGCAACGAGCCAAAAGCGTATTATAACAAAGTTAAGAAGAATAAAAGAGCCCTACACAATGAATACATAAACGTATGAGACTATCCGCTTGGGCAATGTTTATTTATACAGATGGATGATAAGACAACAAACGCCACTATCGCAATCACTGTCACAATGCCGGATGATGACGTCATAATAATGGCCGCCAGCGACAATAATTACTGGATACTGAAGAAACAAGGGCAGCTTACAATGACCATAGTACGCAAAAGAATAGAAGTACCATGACATATTTTTGGGACTAAATTAAAGAGATTAAAGAGATAGACTCCTCTGTAGGAAGAAGTTGCTCATCCTGTGGTGGCAGCTCAACACGTAGAAACTGCTATGTCTATCTAACTCTCTGCTAACTCTCTCTATGCTGGACGCTGGTCCACTTTTCGTATGTCGGTGTGGACTCTCGGCGTTGACCACGGGATTTCAGACGAATATGTCCATCTATGGTCGTAATCGCATGTGTCCATCATCATGAACAAACAATCATTTTCTCATTGTGAGTAGTCAGATTCCAGAACTATATAGAGTAAGAGCCAGGGGTAACCAGACCTTCGTCACTTTATAAAAGCTGTTGGCAGTGAATTTTTAGTACACGTACCCTACAAAAGTGCTTTTTTAGGGTTCCGTAGCCAAAATGGCAAAAAAACGGAACCCTTATAGATTCGTCATGTCTGTCTGTCTGTCTGTCCGTCCGTATGTCACAGCCGCTTTTCTCCGAAACTATAAGAGCTACATTATTGAAACTTGGTAAGTAGATGTAGTCTGTGAATCGCATTAAGATTTTGATACAAAAATGGAAAAATATTAAAAATTTTAGGGGTCCCCATAGGTACAACTGAAACAAAAAAATTTTTTTTTCGTCTAACCTATGCGTGTAGGGTATCTATGGATAGGTCTTCAAAAATCATATTGAGGTTTCTAATATCATTTTTTTCTAATCTGAATAGTTTGCGAGAGAGACTCTTTCAAAGTGGTAAAATGTTTTTCCCCCTCCTCTAACTTCTAAAGTAGGGGCAAGATAATTCTAAAAATTATATATGATGTACATTACTATAAAAACTACCAACGAAAATTGGTTTGAACGACATCTATCAAGTAGTTTTTTTTATATGTCATAAATGGTAAACTCTTATTTAACTTTCATTAAATCAACTAAAATATAAAAAAAAATCAAAAACCCTTTAATTTTATAGAAACAAACCTTATTGCTGCTGCGGAACCCTTCATGGACGAGTCCAACTCGCACTTGGCCGGTTTTTTAATAAGGAGGCAAACGAGGAAACGTGTCGCACCTGATGGAAAGCAACTTACCGCCGCTTTCTATAAGAAGAAGAGCTGCAGGTGCGTTCCCGGTCTTTTAAGAGGGAATACGCTCTCTTCTGTAATGTTTTTAAGTCGTATAGGTCCGGCAATACTGCTGATGACAGTTTTCTTTTTATTGGTTCCCTGTAACTTACTCCATTGTATTCTTTTGCATTACGAGAAGAACAGAGCAACGCATCGGAACTAGATATTCATTCAAAGACAGTTTGCCTTGACATGCCGATTGTGTCGCGTGCTGTTCGCATTAAAAAACTACTCAATGGATGCCATCATACTGTGTACTTGTGTACTGTATAGTCACAAAGGCACAATAGTTGGCACGTTTCTGTTAATCAATTTCACTTGAAAATGAAGATGTGACTTTTGTCCCCAGTACAGAATAAAAGAATCAGGGTTATTGATAAAGTTTTACTAGATTTTGCCGTTGCGCCCAAATTAGTTTGTTACGCGGCAACCGTCCATTTTGCCTCTATCAAAACTCTTTCTCGTCCTCTTTATCTGTATCTTGAATCTTCATGGAGATGAAGTATCCTATAGAGAGCTCTACGGAAAGGACAAGAATGCATTTCATCCCGAAAAATTCTCAGTAAAGCTTACTTGTCGCTTAGTCTTCATAAAATTTTATCGGTTATTGCACTAGTTTTAATGAACTATGAACCTGAACAAAAACCGGCCTTCAAGTAAAGGAGGTTGGCAATTCGTCAAACATTTATTGTCTCATACAGGCATAACGATATAAATAGCATTACACACTCTTTACAAAAACGAACATCCGTTTTGACAATGGAAAATTTGACTTTGATATTACATAATAATATTATGTTACATTGACATGGACAATGGCACATTCTTATTTTGCATTGTTTCTATGTAAAATAAAGCATCACATTTTATGTTTGAAACATAAACGTTTTTATTGAATAATAGGACAATGTTTTGCCAATCTCCTTTTTAAGAACACCTCATAGATCAGTAGAGCAGGCTTTGACAGCCAGAGAAACGATTGACATTTACGAGTTACATCTGACTATGGGATGAATAATGAATTCAAACCATTTGTACCACCTTCCATTACGCAAATAATTTACAAATGTCAAAAAGCAGGTCACTGGAAATAGCTACAATACAATAATGAAATTGGGGTCGTGGGCTCTTGTACTATAAGGACACTGACCTAGTCCAAGAGACGATCCCATATCGCAACAGCATTGCCAAATATTGTATAACATGTCTTTCACCCTGCTCTTGGCATATTGCCAGTTTGTGTAAAACCATTATATTAAGTGTTTTTGGAGTTTACTCCTTAAGAATCGATTTTCATATATAAGGCGCCCGGTATGAGAAAAATCCGAGGGGTAAAACCTACTAACAAGTAACGAAAAATCGTGTCTCGGTTTTGGTGCGCACCTTTTGTGCGCAACTTTCTAATTTGTTTTAACAAGATTTGAATGCACAATCCTTTAAAGTTTAAAGAGTGGGTATTCCCGGGTAAATATTATGTATACATATAGAATGTACACATTATTCAGATAAAAAAGTAGTAGAGTAGTAGATTAGTTCAAATTCGGGGAGGAGGTAGCCTTTGATGTTAGAAGAAACCCCGTTCCTCTAGGCCTATTGGGAGCGGAGTTATGGCTACTTTAGCAAGACGTTTGACAGTTGCCGAGCTGTCAATGTCAAAGTTTGAATGCTTGTAATTCGGCAACTATTTGTCCTAGATATGAGTTTCTTCGGCTTGATCTTCCTGGATTTTTCTCCTCTATTCGATTCTGGCCTTAGAATTGAGAAAAAAAATTTTGATGTCTCTGATTTAGTTCAAATTCAGGGAGGGGGTAGCCAAGTTATTTCCTTTGATGTTAGAAGAAACCCCTTTTTTTTTTTTTTTTTTTTTTTTTCGAAAGGGTCTAAGCTACTGGTCTGGTTAAGACCGTGGTAGTTTAATCGTGGCTATAACTAGTCTGTTGCTAGTTGGTTTGGAGATAAACAATGAGGGGGCCTGGCCCCCTCCCCTAAAGTCACACGTGTGACATTCTAATCGGGCAATATTGTGGAGAGCTACGAAAATAAGCTATTTTCATCTGACGTGGGGACACGGATCCCCCCTGCTCTTAAGGGGTCCGACCCCTTACTCACTCTCTGACGAGTGAGGCTGCTCGCGCGCGGTAGCACAAACTAGCTGCGTACGAGTTATCGCGGTAGATGAGCTCAAGTTATTAATGTTATTGCATAAAAGAGGGCCGTCCCTCTCCCCTTCCGAGTCCGGTTGGGGTGACATACGCGTGTATGTTCTAATGTCAAAGTAATTGGTAGAGCTCTCTACGACAATGTCGCGGTCGCGGTCATGATTTAGGTGTGTTAAGAAACCCCGTTCCTCTAGGCCTATTGGAAGCGAAGTTATGGCCGCTTTTGTTCGATGTTTGACAGTTGCCGAGCTGTCAATGTCAAAGTTTGAGTGCTTATAACTTGGCAACTGTTTGTCCTGGATATGGGGTTCTTCGGCTTGTTCTTCCTGAATTTTTGTTATAAATATCAATAATTAATATTGTTATTGTGAAGTTATAATTTTTATCATTATACTGACTAAAGTGAACTTAAAGTATTTTGAAATAACTATGGCAGAAAGGGGTGTAGATAATATTGCCGGAACATCTGATTTCATATGATATTAATCTTTTTTCAGTTATACTCGTACTTAAGGAGTAAACTCCAGTCGTGCGTCGGAGCTGACACACTTTTTTAATTTTTGAGTTACCCAACTTAAATCTTTTAGCAACAACCTACAAATGTATTTTTACTTAGGTAATACTGTTAATACGCATATTGCCGTGTTTGGTAATCCAAGAGGTCAAACTAAATTACCAAATACAGTCTTTTGAATTAAAAGCCGCATAATATATTTGGGTAATTACTATGTAGTATGTAGTACTAGTAAATTATACGATAAAAATTTGTAGCGGTACCCACAATTCGCCTAACATTCCTGCATCGCGCTATCGAAGTTTTCTAAGCGCGTCGGTATATATACGAGAGCTGAAATGTATCACGTGGGCTTCGGCCTGACCGAGCATACCACCTCGCTCGGTCGGAAGATCTTCCTTTGGCCTACGCACATTATATCCACATTGGTGACCCTCGACAGAACACGCCTCCTTCATCATCATCACTCCCCGCCCCTCCGCACCGCGCCAGCCAGCATCGCCTCATCGGGTACATCGTCCACTAGCCGCAACGTACCGCGGCCTGGGCGACTCCGCATCGGCATCATCGGGCTTTCTCACTACACCGACCGGTCAGCAAGCAGAGCACATCTCTCCTGGTCAGCACGTAGCATCGGCCCCGCACGGCAGCTTATCCGACTCACTGGATCCCGTGCAGCAGCTTACAGTTCCGACTCACTGGGACTCACTGCAACAGTTCCGACTCACTGGAACTCACTGGCACTGGCGACTCAAGCGACAAGACTTCAAGATTCGACCTCCGGTCTTCGGAGGGGAGTGATGTAGCGGTACCCACAATTCGCCTAACATTCCTGCATCGCGCTATCGAAGTTTTCTAAGCGCGTCGGTATATATACGAGAGCTGAAATGTATCACGTGGGCTTCGGCCTGACCGAGCATACCACCCGCTCGGTCGGAAGATCTTCCTTTGGCCTACACGCATTTACCCCACAAATTGAAGACGTGAGTGGAAGAATCGAACAAGTAACACTTTGTAACATTCGGACAATAACAAATTTTTTCCCTAATTATTTTAATAAAACTTGTAACTTATCTACTCCATAACCTAGCTTATGTATCTGGCTACACATATAATCCATAGTTCTTCCGGCCCTAAAGCCTCCATTTAAGCAAAAAAACGGGAAGCTTTTTTCATGTTACTTACCTTATTCTTCCACTCACGTCTTGAATTGATTTGAATGATATTGGCAATTAAAAAAAAAGTTTTTTGTCATGTCTAGAACCAACGGTATCAATACGTCTTTTAGAACTCGAACTATCCTCTATTTGTTATAATATATTATGTAATTATTTAATTTATAGACAAAATCAAGTGATTAGGCAAACTGTGTCATATATTAATTATTCTTCAATCGTGGATTCTTGGAAATCTATTGTTATTCTATTGTGTCTTGCTCACCGGTGGGCTTATGGGGCTTGATGGGTTAATTAGTATTAAGCTAATATCTAGGCCAAGGTTACCTGTGTTTTAGCACTGAAATATTTTTGTTACTACAAATTATACGCCACAAAAAGTAATTTAATAATATGAATCATACTTTTTTGTTTTGCTTATGTTTTATTATTATTTTTATCTAATATGATATCATCTTTTTATCAACAAGTATTACATAAAGTTATTATTAAATGGAGAATAATAAGGAGTTCTGTTGGTCAGAATGTGATAGAATTTGCTTCGAAACAGCCATTTTACAAACTTTAGATTTGATTAGTTTTTATCTTAGGAGTAAAGTGTTATCTTTAAATCCTATTAAAACACTGCACGCAGCATCACACACTGTATCACTTCTAGAAAAAACATAAACTGTTTAGCGCTTGAAAAGCAGTTGCCTTGACAACTTAATATAACCTCAAATTAAAAATAAAACTATTTTAGTAATAGCCACTATCACTTTACAGTTCACAACCGTTTTATTTTTATTTATTGTTCGAATTTTGAATTTAAAATAGGAATTTCAGGTAAGCCGGCAGACGGAGCACTAACTAAATTATCAATCGGGACCACAGCTGATTAAACGCCAATGCGACAAGGTTCTAAAATCACGACCCCACGGAAATTGCAACTCTATCACTACAGAAATTGGAGTGAAATCAGATAAGGAAGTGATTTTAGAACTTTGTGTCAGAAAAGAGTAAAGACGTGTCAACACGGCGCACGCGTGTGACCTAGCATTTGAGGTTTCATTGATATTTACGGAAACAAACTTTAACACCCATGTAATAAAGTATAATTTTGAACGTAAGCAAGTGCGCGTGCGTAGTGTTTTTATTTGGTAAATATACTGTGTTTTTGTCCTAAAAAAACTGCACTAGTTCTAATTTATATTAACGAAAATATAATAAGTATAATATGCCCGTTGTCAATTATTGTCATATACAGTGTGTAACAAAAATAAGTGATAATACTTTAGGGTGTGTACGTGTTCCTTGTAGAGAGTTCACTGTGAAAGTAGCAGCGCTGAAAGACGATTTTTTTTTCACTTTTGTATGGGCAAGGGCCCGAGCGTCACGAGTTTCCCCATACAAAAGTGAAAAATTAAATTTACTACAAAACATTTCAACTCTAAAAAATATTTTTTAGTATTAAAATATTTTGTAGTAAATTTACCATTTATTTATATATTTTTTAGTGTTTTATTCTATTTTTTAGTGTTTAAATATTTTGAAGTTAATTTTTGTTCAGGAACCTAGGTAATTACTATTTTAAGCTGAAAAATAACTCAAACATGTTAAATATTTTCGTACGACAAAATGATTTTGGTATTACGTATGTATGAGAATTTCGAGGGTAGCCCGGCCCCTTAAGAGATAAAATGAAATTAAGAAATTTAAAAAAAAACCCGCCAAACAACTTTAAAAAGTAATGAAATAATATATTTTACTGAATTCTTAAGTGTAAAGTGATATTTTAGTCCTTAATTGTTGTCACGGTATGTCGGGGGACCGCCAACAGCGTCTTTTGCATTTTGTATCGCCATGTCACTGAATGTCTCGATTCGGATCTCTGTAAACTGGCCCTTATACTATAATGTTTAAATGGGAAATCAAACATCTACATTGGCGGTCCCCCGACACACCTTGACAACCTTTACACTTAGGAATTCAGTAAAATATATTATTTCATTACTTTTTAAAGTTGTTTGGTGGGGGTTTTTTTAAATTTCTTAATTTAATTTTATTTCATGCTTTTTAAACGTGTGTTGGTTATAGTGCAGAATAATTGCTATCAACAGGATCATATTTTATCCCAAATCCCAATGAATACCATCTAGTAATGTCCTTTTGGATGAGGCCGTCGATATGAGTCCAAACATGAAACTTCCACTTTGGGTTCATATTATGGAGCTCAGCTCCTATAAAATCCAGGTGATGCTGCAGCATTAGTATACAAATATTAATTACTGTTTATCTCCGTCTTACTAGTTGTCGCAATTAAAATGAGCCCAAACACGAAACCTCTGCTCTAAGTTGGTGAGGAGTTGGGTATCCTATTGATTACCAGGTGATGCTGCAGCACCAGGTCAACTTTCCATTAATGTGTATAATTTCATAAATGTCACGAACTAGAAGGCAAAATATAAAGCCCACCAAACGACTGCAAGTTGCTAATCGCCCCTTCACGAACCAGATGAACCGCGATCTTCCAGCACTGAGCAGGCTGATGATGATGAACTATAGCTAAGAACACTCTCGATTAAGTCAGCTTTTAAACAAAAAAAACTAGATCGAAATCGATCCACCCGTTTGGATGCTACGATGCCACAGACAGACACACAGACAGACAGACAGACACGTCAAACTTATAACACCCCTCTTTTTTGTCGGGGGTTAAAAAGGGATGACACTACGATGTTTTTAATTTCTTCACTTTCTCGACGGACTATAAGTATACATATTATATTTTGCTAATAGGGATGATGACAAGGTCAAAGATTAGCAAATTTTGTTAATAAAATAAAGAAATCACGGTAAAAAATAAGTGTTCCCAAAATTTCAGCTTGATAGCATTTGTATTTTTTTGTTATGCGCCTTCAAAGTTGGATAATCAAGTCGATTTTTTTTCAATTAAATTTCCTAATATTTGTATACCATTCGATAACTTATGCAATTAAAAGCAACTTTTGTTATGAAACCACTTTCATAAACGCAATATTTAATATACCTACCGAACAAAATTCTCTCCCGATCCATACAAACTACGAAAGAGTGACGTCAGTCTTTCGTAGCACTTTGTATGAGCGTTTCGGGCAGGTCTATTTTATGAGATATTTGAAATTGTCATATCTTGGTGAATTTTTAAGCTATCAGAGTAATTCTTTCAGCGATGTTTTTATTTTTTAAGAGTCTTTCAATTACCAATAAGAAAAAAATTAGTCATCAAGCCTGTTATTATGGACTCTCTGATATTTACTATTTTTCATGCCAAACGTTAATATATCTTATATATAAAATTCTCGTGTCACAATGTTAGTCCACGAACTCCTCCGAAACGGCTTTACTGATTTTTACCAAATTTTATATGCATATTCAGTAAGTCTGAGAATCGGCTACTGGGTACTTTATATATTGATAAGTGCATTAATTGTTGAATAAATAATAGTAAATTATTACAACCTGAGACTGACGGCGACCATTGTTTGTGCGACGGGATAGCGATAGACGTTGCTATGGTAACATACTTATTTAGTCACTTCAAAAAAATATATGGGCGAAATAAGTACTTTATATTATAGCAAAGCAACGTTTGCCGGGACAGCTAGTATTTATATATTTTAATATATTATTTTTTTATCTTTTCTTGTAGTATACATACTATTGAATTTTATTTTTTATATATTGAATTTTGAAACTAGGACACTCTTGTAGCTGGATTTGCCAACTTCCTTTACATTATTTTATGATGACTAATGCAGATATAATCAATAACTGTATCCAATATTTACGAATAATATGCAAATTGCAAACATTTTCAAAACAGTTAACTTAACATAAAGCATGTGATACATTGTCTTGTTCGTTTACAAAAATCTCGCAAGCTACGACGTATTATTATACGGCCTAGAAATTTCGTCAGCTGTATATCAAAGGCTTTAGTTAATATGTTTAACATAGTAAGAATTTTGAGAATTCCACGACACACCCATAACGGGGTTTAATGGTATGTATTTGGTGATGCTTTAGTCATAACAGTTCAAAATATTTGACATTTTACCACCAAATTTTACCGTGTTACATTAGTTATGTATGGTGATTTATGTTATGCGGGCTCTACACTCGCGGCGCGAAAGTCCGCGGCGAAGGCCGCGAACCGCGAGTGTGGAGGGTTTCGCGGCTTAGTTTTCGCGCTTCGCGGCTTCGTATTTGGAATCGTGTTCACGGCGCGAATCGCGGCTGCAATTCGCGCCGCGAGTGTAGAGCCCGCATTAAATTAGCTTTTAACTACATCATTATGATTATTTATTTTCTCTAAGACAAAAACTTAGATATCACATTACTGGATATTTTGAATGATTGACAAAAAGGGCAAGATGCTAATCAACGTTAAATCTCCATTTTATCTCGGACCCTCTTAATTTGGGCGGGAATCCCAATTCATTACCTTCAAATAGATAATGTAACGAAAGTGCTGAGTGTAGAAAAATGATAGCAGTATACTGATAACTGCAATTTCACGATATGTGGTTGGCTATCGAGATAGCACAGACACTGGCCATTGTACTGTTTAGAGTTTAGGAACACACTTATTGATACAGGCAAGTAGATAAACAAGGAGCATCTAGCAAGGATACGCGAAGGTTGCGCGCAATAGGTTATCTATGTCAATATTAGCGAGGCCCGTTTAGGTAACTGGTTGCTGAGGCCTGCTATTGAGACTTGAGAGCGATAATATCTTAATATCGAAATACTACGGATTTTTAACCTCCTTCCTTTACATGCCTCAAAAATACCGAGTTGTTTAGTTCTGCTACGACAATCTCCTTTCTTCATGCGCTTCATAGTTTCCGAGTTCTTAGCAGCTTGTAATAAATATCTTCAGACTTCATCAACGGAATACCAAAGAAATACGCGAGAATATGCGAAACCCATTATGTGGAAAGGGAAACCTATGCTCTAACCTCTAGCTAAAAGCTTAGATGTGAATTCTTGTCATGTCCTTACAAAGTAAAGTTTACAAATCACATAACAAAAATGTAGAGCACCCGTAGAATTCTAATACGGCCTGTCCACGTTGTCCCCAGCACCCGAAGCATGGCTACAGTAGAAATAGGACAGTATAGACAAACAGCGGAGATAAATTACTGAAGGTACCGTTCCGATCTTTACCGCGGCTAGCCGCGATCGACAAAAATTCAATTAAAATGCCTTTTTATGACATAGGCTAATGCGCGCAAGATTATGAACGAATAGAGAGAATTTTGTCAAAAATTCTTCAAGATGGGTATCAACTATCAATCATCCAAGAGATCCTTATGTCATTAAAATAGAAGACGTGAATGGATGCAAATTGCAGTGGGTCTAACAATTTTAAAATTGACGTTTTTGACGTGATAACGTCTTATAATTCGATATGGGGTGCGCGCACGAAAAACATGACAGTTCATGCGGTGTTACCTCGCTCTGAGGCGTTCCATTTAAGGCTTGAAGTGCAAGCGAGAGCGCGGAACGAGCGACAAAGAGGCACGTTGTCTCTCAACAACCGTAAGACTTCGAAACAAAGAGCGCGGCCCACCTGGGCTGCGCTCTTTGTTTCGATTATATTACGTATTTCAATGACTTAGAGAATACTTTTGTATGAAGAAGTTTGGTTAGTTTTGACCTTTGACATATTGACCACACTCTGAATCTATACTAATATTATAAATGCGAAAGTATCTCTGTCTGTCTGTCTGTCTCGCTTTCACGCCAAAACTACTGAACCGATTGTAATGAAATTTTGTACACAGATAGTCTAAAGCCTGAGAAAGGACATAGGTTACTTTTTAACTGGAAAAAGTGGTTGTAAGGGGGTGAAAATGCGTAAATTTGTTCAAAATAAGTTAGTTCCAAAAATTCATAACAGATGGCGCCAAGAGTCTCCTACATCGCGCTATCGCTTGCTCATACGTCTTTCTGTAAGAGGTGGTACCATGTCGAACTACGTTTTCCGATTTTTTCGAGTGTTATACACGTTTTTAAATAACTCACTATTCAGTAGGTAGTAGGTACTTTATCTATGCAGTACGTAACCTTAAACCTACCAATGATAAATAGTTTATGGGTAAAGCTAAAGTTGTGTAATGGGGGCTATAGGCCAAATTTAAAGCTTATTATATATAATAAGCTTTAAATTTGATATAAATAAAGTTTAAATTAAAAATGAAATTTTATGTGCACACTGCACAGCTGTTTTTGAGTAGGTATTTTGATTTAAGGGGTACCAGGGTTTTAATTTGACACCAATTTTGTTGACACCGCGCGCTATAAACTGAAGACCACGCGGACGAAGTCGCGGGCAACAGCTAGTAAATAATAAAAATGAATCCATAATATTTCCCTTGGTTACGACATCAAGCGTAAACAGCAGGACCGGTTTTGCTGAAATTTGGTATAAGTAGATATACTTTGAGTCTAAGAAAAGGACATAGGATACATTTTGTCCGGGAAAATGTACGATTACCGTACAATATACTTTTATGATTTGCGCGTTTACTATTCAATCGATTTTGATGAATTTTGGTATGACTATGGAGATACTTTGAGTCTCGGGAAGGACCAAGGGATATATTTTGTCGCCAAAAAATGTACTGTTCTCACAAAATGTACCTTTATGATTTGCGCGTAAACTATTCAATCGATGTACGGGAACAACCATAAACTGAAGTCCACGCGGACGAAGTCGCGGGCAACAGCTAGTGAAAAATAAATAATTTGTGAGCTATTAGTATTATTTCGGCTATTCAAAATTGTGCTCTATTTCCTACGTGTCAAGGTATGACTTGTGCTTTGTTCGAAGATTTTACTGGATTTCACGAATGTATACAGTAGCGTTTTGTATTGCGAATAGTTTATTTTACTCATTATAAATATTTTTAGACAATCATTTGAAAGAAATACATCGAAATAACTTTAGGTTACACTCGAAAAAGTTTGTTTATATTTATAGAGATTCGGAAGCGAGGGTTAAGGGGTTAAGGATAGTTGAACGTGACAACGTAATACGTTGTCACGTTCAACTATCGTCAGTAAACCGACTTTACAGACAACCGATTTTTGGCTTGGCCATGGCTTTAGGACCAGAAAAATTATTTGAAATCAAAGTGGGTTTTAATTTTTACGTACAGCTATTAGCTATATCAGCCAGACGATGAAGTAGATGGTAAGTAACATCGTTTGATCAAATTATAAGGAAACGAATGAGTACATAATTCCCTTTATAATCATTTTTTATAATATAAAATGTTAGTTTAATCTGGTTCTTCCACTCACGTCTTCAATGATGATCACATGCAACCTGCGTCACAGCTCTCCAGTTTCACCAGATTGTCATGACAATGTTATCAGCGTGAGAACAGCGAACGTGATCGCGGATCGTGTTCTGCTAATCGCGACAAACATCCAAATAAACAAACATGATTATGCAGCGAGGTGCAAATGATAGTAATTGTAGAATCATGTTTTCCTGTGGACAATGTAAAAGATATGCGCCGTGACCATACAGAGGCGTGAGACGCAAGTCACAAGTAACAAATGTGAATAGTAAAACTATGTTTTGTTGTCATTGTGGATAATAGTTTTTATGACAAAGATGATAAATGATTATGCTTAGAAAATTAGTATGACATGGTCTTACTACATTAGCAGTTCAAGCTTATACACAACGAGCGATGCAGGCTTTGACCAAGTCCAATACACGGAGGGAGTCACAACTTACAGAACTATTATTAATTCTATTAATTATTATTAATCCTATGTTCTTTCCCGGGACCCAAAGTGTCTTCATACTAAATTTCAACAAAATTGGTTCTGCGATTTCGGTGTGAAGAGGTAACAGACAGACAGACACACTTTCGCATTAATAAAATTAGTATGGATAAAATTATGAAACAAGAAAATGTTTCATGGTCGGATGTTACATCACAATAAATGAATGAATAATTAATATGGATAAGTAAATACTTAATGCAAATTACATTAATAATGAGAAACTCTCAATGGAGCTAACTGCGCACACACTACGATTAAAATGCATCACCATGTATGGTTATCATGTAGATCAGTGGGGCGCTTGCATTGATTACTTATCTCCGTCTTATCTTACTCTGATTGACAATGGTATGTATTATGATCAGGTGGAAAAACAACAACGATCAAAATTTCTGCAGACCTGATTTGATCACGGCATGGTTGCTAATCGCCACAGGTTTAACACTAACCAGGCTGTTAGAATTCCTATGGATGATAAAATTTTGACGCAAAAATTAATTATCCAACCATTTTTAAAAGGCTGCCCTCAAAAGGAACCTTAATTCTCTTTAAGACCAAGTTTTTTAACAATAAAATCCACCAATTTAAAGTAAACAAGAACAAACTGCTCTAGAATTAAACCTATAACCCAAACAATTATTGATAAATAGCTTTACAAGATTAGGTGTATTGGGTAACGCGTTCGATCCCGGGCGAGGCGCTAATTAATGACACAGAGCTGTGGGTGTGCTGTGGGAATACCTCGTTAGAGTATTGTGTAACCTATCAGGGTCGCCACGCTAAGCGCGTGTAACAAAACAAGGTTTTTATGTGACGATTCCGATATTCAACATAGAGTTAAGCATTTCCACTAGATCGCCGGATTGCCGGCATGTCAATGGATCGACTCCCAAAGCACAGCATAAGCCTGGGTCTCTGTTCTAGTTGGCTCTATTAGTAAATAGTAATTGTACAATGAAGGTACAATTTACTAACAGAGCCAACTAGAACAGAGCACTCAGCAGCATTTACAATTCAAGACATGAGTGGAAGAACCGTGTAAGTAACATGAAAAAAAATCCCGTTTTTTTGCTTAAATGGAGGCTTTAGGGCCGGAAAAATTACTTGAAATAGAAAAACTGTGGTTTAACGTGTAGCCAGATATATTAGCTAGGTTAAGAAGTAGACAAGTTACAAGGTTTATTAAAATAATAAGGGAAAAAATGAGTTATTGTCCGTATGTTACGAGAAGTTACTTGTTCTTCCACTCACGTTTTCAATTACATAATTGTCAAAATCAATCCAGAACATACAGTTCTTGCAATATTAAAAAGAAACCCTCGGTTATGGTGCAACATTGCAAGTTTTAAGGACTGATCACAGGCACCACGCTTATTTAATCGTGCCGGATGCGTGGTCGCCCTAGCATGGTATTGTACACGACCCTGGCCGCCATTGTTGGAGCTGCGCGTGCGCACACCACAGATAGCGATCCGACAAACAAACAGACAAGAGACACGCAATACATTGTAGAGCCAGGTGAATGTGACAAGTTTGCGGTACTAATTGCATGACCTACACCGTAAGAGCACTAGGCTATCTAGATTCTGGCACGTACGTTGTGCGTGATAAAATCTGGTAAATGGAAATAATTGAGGTAGTTCTTTAACGGTCGCATTCAGAGACTTTGATATTGGCTTCATAATTCATTCATTTCCTATCAAACTCTTCACTAAACGTCTCTGAGTGCGGATGTATGTGTGCTTGAGGATTTTGTACTATCAGAGAAGTTGATTCCTAGGCTGTAGGTAGATAGGTCGTAGTTTGGTCGCTACGTCAAACCCACCCGATGTTATTCACATTGAATTGACATGAGCCGCCCAAATGACGTTGGTCTGTCAACTGCCTAGGAATCAATTTCCTCAACGGTACAAGCATCTCTTCTCTCTCATCATCTTTTCATCTCTTACCGATTTAGGTTCAAGGTGTCAAGGCGTTTGGTCAAGAACAAGTGGATATTTTGCTATAACTTATAATTATGATGTAACGCCCTCAAGAAGCTTGGCGACATCATCATTTTTATTTTGTAATATTGAATTCGTCTTTTGAATTTTGAAACACCAATAGTGCCAAGCTACAAGGCGAATTCGCAAGTATCGGGTACTTATTGATGCGTTACATAACAGTTGACAAACGTTCACGTTTCAACGGGCGCGTGACGAAACTGCCACCGGCGACCGGCCGGCGCGACCTTGCTGCTGTGCTGATTGTAATAACAGAAGCTTAGTAATTATATTCTTAAGATTAAGGAGTAATCTGTGTTCTGCTTTGCCTGAGTTTCCAAAATCGGGGCAATGTATCTCTTCTCTTTTGCGTCGCGAATCGTGATAACGGAAGCTAAGTTTATCCTCTAGATTTAGGACTAATCTGAGATCCACCACTAGCGAGCTCCAAGAAACTGTGACACTGACAGTGCATCTCTTCGCTCTTGCGATGAGGAAAAAAGTGGAAAGAGAGGATTGTCTTCATGAGGCAGATGAGACGATACAGACAAATTCTCAGAATATTTTGAGAATAACAAAATAATGGCGAGAGCTAGTATGAGTATATGCTGCGGACAATTTTAAATTTTTAGTATCAGAAGAAAAAGTCAGACAATTTACACTCTTCAATTCTATTGCTATCCGATATTCATCTTTTAGACAGTTGTAATTGGATGACGAATGATGGTAGGTATCAGCCATTACCATCCATCATATCTGATGGGGTTAGCGCGTGACAAAGCACCGGAAACTGCTCGCCGGAATTCAGGCGCGGCTGGTGTTAACGGAAATTAGCCTTTGCTATCCTCACAATACGACAGGCAATTACGTAACGGAACCCACACCTTGGATGTCGAATGGGTTTGGTTAAAGTAGAGGGAAAGGGACAGAATACCATGAGGTGGCTTCAAATTGGAGGTTTTAAACCCTTTTTACGTATTTCATTTTGCAGCATAGGGATTATTCCCTTCAAATACCGATTCAAAAGAGGGAACGTCATAAAAAAAGTTGTGCACACTACACAATAGTCAAGTTTAAGTGTCTAAACACACCATGCCGAAATTCCGTCGCGTTATATTGTATGCGTTTGACATTGCTGACGTAATCATGCGGAATTTCCGCCGCGGAACTTCGGCCTAGTGTATTTAGACATTCTTCTGATGTCTGAGGTTCTACGACGTGACGGGAGATTATTTATACAACAGTGTTAATGATTGGCTAACATGTTTTACTTTTTTAAGGTAATTTCTAGAATGAAATTGAAACATCAGATTAAGGGCTTAGTAACGGGATATCGAAGGGATAGGGATTCCGTAGCCGATAACTCGATAGTAACTAGGAGATAATAATCGCTTGGTCGAAAGTCAAGCGGCAAACAACATTGGAAAATGTTACTTTATTGCAATTTGCAGCTATTCTCAAAGTGTGTATAGTGTACAGTGGACACCCCCTTTGCAGAACCTGATGCCCTGGGGTTCTGCAAAGGCATTGTAGGGGCTCCGCGAGCTATACATTGTTTTTATTAATGACACCAGCAACCAGCATGGAGACAATTCATTCAAAGACAAAACATTTTATTTTGGGGTGTATCAAAAGTGTCGTACCTAAAAGGGTTCCGAAAAAGTTTGAGAACCGCTGCTTTATTGAATGCATTTAAATACTGTCAGAAGATGGAATTATGCAGTAATCAGTGCTATTGTAGAGCCATGGGAATAATAAAGAATGTTGTTTGTGCCACTATCTTTCACATATTATTACTATGATGTCATGATGCTTAAATATGAGGTAAATAAGACATATTTTGTTGTTATTGTCTACTTGTATCATCATAGACTAAAAAGACATGTAATTTTCAATAGAATCAGCAATCAGACTTGAAACAAACTTGATGATTGCTTACTTTATTTATTCAATTCACGCCGTTTTATGTATCGCTCTTACAACTAAAACAAACTTTATGATTCGGCTCCGTAGTCACAATAGATCCTCATGGGTCGCAGTGACGCCAGGGCTATAGCGACCTGCCTTCTCAAAAGAAAAAAAAATGATTCGGCTCAAATTCGACCACCCGTATAGGGTCTAGACTCGAGAGTTGGACTCTAGCTAGCTAGAGCTTGCCAAAAGATATAAACTCAAAACAAATAGTTTAAGCGTAGTCGGGTAAAAACAGGTATTTTAAAGGTGCTATTTCAGTTTACCGAGTAAACAATATAGTTCACACACCACATAAAACCGGTGCTAAACGCAAAACAAATAACGTCCATGATCTAACATAGGTCCGGTTCTAACGTACAGATGAAGATGCCGCTTTAAAACCTTATTAGCAGGAAATAAAGTCGCAAACTTGTAAAGCAGCCATCGACTGTACTGATGATCCTGCTAAGGTCGACTAGAGGTCTGTCAATAAGTTGACTGTCAGTTATTGTTGTAAAGTAAAGATTTGTACGTCAATCGACGAAGCTATTAAAATTCTTTTAACGCGAATACACGAGGAAAGACCTCACTTACACATAATGTGGCGGTTTAGAAACATGTTTTTTTTGATCCGCAAGTCAAAAGTTTTGATTATCTCAATCCGATTAGAGACTGTTGGAAGCCTATGCCAAGAGGTATGGGATACCCCTGTAGAGTTCGCTGTAAAAGTAGCAGCGCTGAAAGATCTACTTTTGATGTTTCCATGACAAATGCCCCATTCAAAAAAATTCCTTTTCAGCGCTGCTACTTTTACAAAAATCTCTACAAGTACGTCACCCTAAACTGCCCTAAAGTATTGTTTCTTTGTTTAGTTGAATTAGTCAGGGACACTATTTAGGCGCTATATCGAAAGTAATTTTACCGCAAGGGCAATTTTATACTTTATTTGTATGAATATAAAGTCGCGAATACGCTGCGGCCAGAAGCTATCGGCTCGCTCGGAAAACATGCGAAAAAACGTAATTATAATCATTTAAAAAATTCTATGCGATTTTAAGTTGCAAAGGTGTCTATCAATTAGACTAATTTCCTACAATACATCTATTATTTATTTATTATTATTTCTATTATTTATTTATTACTATCTATATTTCGTTTAAAAATAATTTTAAGAGGTCATTTCGAAAATTAAATTCGATACATTTAAAAAATACATTAATCGTGTTTCTGGTTCTTCTCAAACCTAGATAAGGCTATGAAGATATTATCTCATTACCAGATTTGTAACATTTCTGAAGGTCCTATAGTATTACGTCAAACGGGACAGTTTTTTCAATATAGCGCCTTAAGTATTAATAATATGATGGATGGATGGATACTCACTGGCGTGGTCGTCATCGAGGAGGTTGTGGTAGCGGTGCTCGCTCTCCAGCTTCATCATCACGGCGCTCTCAACACCGCATCGCGAAATCCTGGAAACGAGAGATTGCAACGTCAGAACTGCATCAAAATCGGTACAGACTTACGTTCAAAACCTAAGTGAATTGGAAACTAGCAAATTAAATATGACTAAACATTCATATATTATAGTTATTTTTATATCGCTTCTTAAAAACATATTACTCATATTATGATAGGTAATAGGCGATCGTAAAATTATCGTCATAGATAAAACGGTTACTAGTTAATCTATTCTACGCAATATTAGAGAAATGATAAGTTAAAATATTAGAAACGCTATTTTATTACATATAAACTACTTTCATTACACTATAACTTAATATATTAATAGCTGTTACATTTAAAATAATGATTAATATTAATTAATGAGAAACTCTCTGTCTGAATCGTCTTAACGAATTTAATCCCTGAAAAGGATCGTACTTGGATAGAGCTAGTTATTTTGGATGTTTTTTTTCGCTGGTTGTGGCCCTGGACAGCAATGTACGCATGTAATATATGCACGTGTCATATAATATATTTCTTATCATTAACGCGGAGCTATAATATGCCTGCGGAGTTATAAATAGAGTTATAATATATTATATAGTATAAGGTAATATCGGGCAGTAGCCCAATAACATAATATTATACTATTAATCTGTTATTTCGGTATTGAGGGCGTTGCTGCAGTGAATGAACTAAAGTTACGTTGATATTACGAAATACAAATTACACACAAGCTCAGTTATTTGGGTGACACTCTCGCAGGGCTGTACTAAAAAAGTTATAGATTAATTTAATAAAACGTCTTGCGAATTTCAGGATCTTACGAAAATGACTTATTTAATTTTTTTTAATTTAAAATTATAAGTTTGAAAGTATGCCTGACTGTCTGTTACCTCTCCACACCTGCTAATCCCGATTCATGTACGTCGACGAATACTTTAGGCGAGTTCGGGAACCGGGAACGATAGATAATCATTTCTCCGAAAAAGATTTTTCGGTTCAGCGATTACATATTTTAATTTATATTAATATCTAACATAACACTATGTTAATATAACCAGTATTACGTATGCTACAATACGTATGTGTTGCATATTACAACAGTATTTAAAATGTGTATGTATATATTATGAATAACTACAGTATACAGTTTTGCAACAATGAAATTAGTTAACACTTAATATAATACACATTACACGTAACAGAATATAAATTTTATACTTCGCTATGTAATTAAAATTTTTAAGTACTCGTAGTACACCAAAACCGACTACTCGTTTAAATTTTAACATAGTGCCTTTAGACAAAAGCATTGGATAATATTATATGTACCGACAGTGATGTATGACATACGATCAGAAATGTATGGGGAATTACAATGATCTCTAAAACTAAAAGATTTTTGAATTTTTTTTTATTTCGACGTCTTTTAACTAAAGTCTAAATACCAACTAAAGACATTGATTTTCAAATTTCAATCATAATTTTTCAGGATACGTTACTTGTTTTTGACAGCCCTGAATGCATGTAGGTAGCGCGTTGGCTGTGCAGTGCATTGTACCTGTGCAGAGGAATTAAAAAAAACATGGCGCCTAAGAACAGACAGAAGTTAAATATTACATCACAGTTTTCCGGCCTCATAAGATTATAGGATATGTTTAGTTTTTTGGTAAAGATATTCAGATTATTTTGCTTGTTTTGCTAGATAAGAATGGCTAACATTTAAAGCTCGTTTTGAAAGCTACATCCGTATGAATCATGAAAGGTATTTATGTCCTTAAGCAAGTAACAAGTTAGATTCCTAGAAAATCAAGTTCAAGTAATTTATTTTTGTAAATTATTCTGAAAAATAATAAGTTGGTTGTGACAAGTTTTAAGAAACTAGTTCACAAAAAATGCTGGTGACTTTGATAATACAGAGTACAGACCTACAAGCTGATCATTATTTTGTGGAACTTTGATAATAATTGAAGGCGTGAGTGGAAGAATCGAACAAGTAACATTTCGTAACATTCAGAAAATAACAAATTTTTTCCCTTATTATTTTTATAAAACTTCTAACTTATCTACTTCATAACCTAGCTAATATAGTGGCTACACATATAATCTACTTTCACAATCCAATTTTTCTATTTAAAATTATTTTTCCGTCCCTAAAGCGTTCCTTACGGAGATTCCGTAATTTACCTTTCAAACCTTATAAACTCATAATTTGAAAGCTATAAAGTTATAATAAAAATACAGCAATAATCTTCAGTATATCGACATTCCGTTCCCCGTTTTAAATTTTCTATTTTTGTTTATTATGCTTATAATATCAGCTTCCAAAGTAAAACCAATTTATGAAAATTCAAGCATACATTCAGCATCTCCTTAGGATTTACCTCTATTGTAGCTTCATGGGATTTACAAATTACTTTTATTTGAAACACACGGCAGTAGATCGACAATATCATAAACTACATACCTATTCCTCGTTTAATATTTTTTTATGACAATTTTGAACTAAGATAAGTAAAAAAAACCGGCCAAGTGCGAGTTGGACTCGCCCATGAAGGGTTCCGCAGCAGCAATAAGGTTTATTTCTATAAAATTAAAAGGTTTTTGATTTATTTTTATATTTTAGTTGATTTAATTAAAGTTAAATTAAGGTTTACTATTTATGACGTATAAAAAAACTACTTGTTAGATCTAATAATGTACATCATATATTTTTTTTAGAATTATCATGCCCCTACTTTAGAAGTTAGAGGGGGGGGGGGGACCACATTTTATCGCTTTGGACGAGTCTCTCTCGCAAACTATTCAGATTAGAAAAAAATTATATTAGAAACCTCAATATGATTTTTGAAGACCTATACACGCATAGGTTACACGAAATTTTTTTTTGTTTCAGTTGCACCTATGGGGACCCCTAAAATTTTTAATATTTTTTTCATTTTTGTATCAAAATCTTAAAGCGGTTCACAGACTACATCTACTTACCAAGTTTCAATAGTCTAGCTCTTATAGTTTCGGAGAAAAGTGGCTGTGACATACGGACGGACAGACAGACAGACAGACAGACAGACAGACAGACATGACGAATCTATAAGGGTTCCGTTTTTTGCCATTTTGGCTACGGAACCCTAAAAATAGGGTTTTGGTGCGATCTCGGCAACGCGGCAAATGTATGGCCAAGGTCGTTTGCTCGGGGGACGGCCTTAAGCAAAAAAACGGGAAGTTTTTTCATGTTACTTACCTTCTTCCACTCATGTCTTGAATTATCAAAGTTCCACAAAATCATGATTAATTGATAACATTGTCATGGAAGCGTAGATTAGCGTTTTTGCCATTGTGAAGATGACACTACAATGATAAGTAATAACAGAAGGGCAAGAATGTGAAATAGCTGTTTTTGAAGTGAAATTTTACAAAATTTTTGTTACTTTTGATTTTAGACTCGACAAACAGAGCCTAGTAGAGTTATACAATTTAATGATAAATATTTTAGTGGCCATAAAGTGAGTCCAAAATACTAAAATGTAACGTTGTCTCTGAGTTGGGCCGTTAGCTCTACATAATATGTCTTTGACAAATACCTACTAAAGTTCGGTCAGAACTGGATAGTGTCTTCATCGTACAACATCATCTTAAGTGATGTTACGTGATGACATCCATGAGATCAGCACCATGCCATCAAGTCACGGCCACCAAACCTGTTCCATTATAATATTGCAGGTATATTAATTATGTATTATTGCTTAGGTGCGGTAATGCATTCAACATTTTTAAAGACTGTGACAATATTAAATTGTGATCAATTTATTAAGATGAAAAAGATTGCAGTAGTTGTCGACTAATTTTGGATAGACTACTAAAACTAGACTTTTATATTGAGGTTTTATTAAGCTGAACCTTACCGCTACTCAAAAGCAAAACATAAAACAGCGTATTTGAAAAACATTGGTAAAGTGGAAGTAAAAGTTTGAATAGAAATGAAGAATGGAAATATGTAAACTTCTTCAAATTGAACGTAGAGTCAAAAGGAAGCTTTCTGTGACCAAGTATGGGCTATGGCTTTTGTTTGCACAAGTAAAACGTGTGTTTGACCAGTTTTATTCTCATACTGGTGTGCAGTGTATTGTATATATTATATAAGACTATCAGAGTTGGTTTGAAGGTCATCAAATCACATATTTTTACAAAGATAGAGTCACAGTGGCAAATAAAACAGCTGCCGCATTCAGATATTAATGATGATTAAACTTCAATTTTATGACGATTTAGTCTACAGATAATGTAAGTGGAAATCTTCATTTAATGAGGGTTGTCGATAATATATATTTTGGGTGCATTTGTCACTGCACCAGAGGGCCGGTAGGGTCTTTCGTATCAAATGTCGTGTCAGACAGATTTATGATAGTGTGGAAGCTATTTCGAGATATTTGGCAGCTGTTTGACACGATAGATACGACTAAATAGCGCCAAACAACCTTCATTACAGTTAAGTAATTAACATTTGTCTCTAAGTGCAGCAGTTACACAAGTTGAACCTGTAATCTAGGTTTAAGTCAGTTTAACATTGGTGTATCTCGTTACAAGTGAATGTGGTCTCGATTCCCGTCGCCCGTCGCCCGTCGCTGCACAGCGAGCGGCAATTGCGACAGTAGACAAAGTAGGTGGTGAAATATTCCGCTGAAGTGATCCACCTTCCACGTATGACTGAAGTAATCCACGTATGCAATTAAGCATTCTTAATTACTAGCTAAAATTTAAAAACCGTGCTTTGTAAGGAATCGCCTCGTCACACCTTGATTGACTGATGATAACACAAAGACTACATTATTTAACGGTTAACCCATCAATCCCCAAGGGGCACCCGGCTGCCGCATATCAATTGAAAATATTTTGTGTCTGCAATTCCCACGATCGAGGTAATAAATAAAAATTACTATGTTAAAACATAAATCAATAGGCGTATTAGTTTTTCTGTAAAGTGTACCACAAAATATTCAGGTTGTGGGATATAGTAGGGTTCGTTTGCTCGCCCTGATTATTCTAAGCGAAAGTGTGTCTGTCTTTCGGTCTATCTGCCAAAATATGCGGTTCTAAACCTTGAGCGTTACGCTTATGCTGCTGAACCGACTTACATGTAAGGAAATAGGATAGCTTGCTATCTTGGCAATATTCTCTCGGACTGATAAAGGAATGCATTCGGGCAATAAGTAGTAAGTAGTAAGTAAGTAAGTAAGTAAGTAATAGTATTAGTAATAGTTTTTCAGAGCTGAATGTATTTTTGATGGAAATCGCTACGACACAGGCAAAAAAAAAATATACAACTAAACAAATAAAAAAATATAATTAAATCTTTATTTTTACCTACTTACTTAAAATTTTACAGGATAATCTTATACAATCACTGATCTCCACACTAGGATTCCCTGTGTCGTGAGTCGTGACTTATGTTCTTATAATAATTATTATTATTAGCAGCCTACAGTGTCCCACTGCTGGGAAAAGGCTCTCTCTTTCTTTTCTCCTCTCCTCTTTCTTTCCAAAGTTCACGGTCCTGTGATGGTGAGGGCCACTCTTTATCGAACGCATCTAGTTCGTCGCGCCACCTTTTCTTGGGTCGGCCTCTGTTACGCCGACCAGTCGGTAGCCACTCCGAAACTAGACGCGCCCACCTGTCCTGGTGCATACGGGTGCCCTGCCCAGCTCCACTTAAGGCTAGCTCCCTTTCTGCCTACGTCAACGAGATTCGTTTGGGAACGCAGGGTGGTACTCCGGACGCGGTCAATCCTTTTTATACCTATAATGCTGCGTTCTATAGCTCGTTGGCAAACTCCGAGTCGGGACTTCTGTGAAGCTGTCAAAGACCAGGACTGGGCACCGTAGGTCAGAGTAGGCAAGATACACATGTCCACGAGTTTACGTTGACCAAAAGCTTCTCCATGCCTTCTCAACACGTTGGTCTATTTATGTTCTTACAATATAATGAGGAAATTTTTCGATACCATAAAGTGTTTTTCTGACGCTTTCTTTTGTCAGAAGCCATATAAACTCGCGTATTAGTCATCAAAGTTTGGAAAAAAAGGCTATTAAAACTTAATAGCACATTTATTTGAGGAAAAGGATGTAGATATTGAGATAGTTAATGAATACAGTTACACTTTGTCTCTGTTATGTTTCCTTTAGAATTTTAGAAAGGACATTAAAAGTGAACGCAAATTTGGCCGCACCGCACGCACCGCAGTCGCCGCATTTCGAATTCTTTATATGAAGTTATAGGCAAGCTCGCATACCTACCCGCGCCGCAGTCTTCGCAACTTCTACATTCTTTATATGAAGAATTCGAAATGCGGCGACTGCGGTGCGTGCGGTGCGGCCAAATCTGCGTTCACCTTAAATATCCTTTCATTTCGAAGAACATTTCCTTCCTTCGATCGCCAATTCTTGGAAATCTTTTGTTATCGCGGCCCACTTGGGCCTTACGGAGATTGATAGGTTAAACATTAATAATTAATTATTTATTTGAAAGCTTTACACGGTCTAATTACATTAACTATTTTGGTAGATCTACAAAAATACAATCTTTTAACACTGTTCTGTTCTAACACGAATTCAGCATCAATTTTGTAAAGTGTCACTTTAAAGCTTTGCTTGGCATCCGATCTAAACGTGGGTGCGGTTTATCTGTCCGATTGCTGTTAAACATTTCAGTGTTTTTTTTTTCTGTGGGTTGTTTCTTGCCTGAATTAAACGTATTTTTTTATTATCTTACTACTTTAAGACCCAACTCAACATTGTTCTTTTCGTATCATTTCTGATACACTTATCTTCAATTCGGTGTAACGAGCGGCACTCATTGTATGCAGATGCGCGGCGAAAGTGCGGGGAATCAAACCGGCAACCTGAGGCAACCTGCGGCGCAGTGGCGGCGTAAGGGGGGGGGGGGGGGCCGCCCCGGGTGCCAAGTACCAAGGGGTGCCAACAGGGTGACAATTTTATAACATTTGGTGTTGTTCAAAGTTCAATGTAAGACTCTGCTTACTTCATATTGTCATTATTTTCATATTTTCCATTGAAAAGGCCCTGAGTAAATTTTGATCGCACATTTTAGTGAAATAAAGGCACGTAAGCATGTTTAGTATTTGTCGTTTTATTTTGGGGGTGCTCAACAGAAAGTCGCCCCGGGTGCCAAGCCCTGCTACGCCGCCACTGCTGCGGCGAAAGGGTCACGACCCGACCCTATGGTATGATTAATGTGCCGTCGTAGAAGGGACTCATGTAGAGGATCCCCCACAATCAGGTGATCAGCCTGGATTGTATTAACCTTTGAAATAGAACTTACAACGTTTAAGGTAGCGAGTGTCTAGATTCTAAGTCTAGAGTCTAGACTATCATAAAGGCATGATGGAAAAAAATAATTATATTGAGTGATTAGATGTAACCCGCAACTCCGTTGTGCCAAAATTCGTTTATCGCGCGCGAACCGTACCTTTTTCCGGGATAAAATATATCTATCTCCATACCAAACAGCAAAAATCAAAATGTTCATCAGTGGTAGAAAGCGATGCACCTTACATTGCAATTATTTTTGAAAAAAGAGACGTGAGTGGAAGAATAAGGTAAGTAACATGAAAAAACTTCCCGTTTTTTTGCTTGAATGGAAGATTTAGGGCCGGAAAAATTATTTGAAATAGAAAAACTGTGGATTATATGTGTAGCCAGATATATTAGCTAGGTTATGACTCATAAGTCATAATTTTCATAAAACTTGTAACGTATCTACTTCATAAAGTAGATACGTTACAAGTTTTATGAAAATAATAAGGGAAAAAAGTCCGTATGTAACGAAATGTTACTTGTTCGATTCTTCCACTCACGTCTTCAATTATTTAAACGTTTCTAAAGCGCGTGTTTTTTACTCATTACCTAATTATACCGGAACTACATGTTTATAATTAGTCTTAATGACTTGCAAGATGACTCTAAAACAGTTGTCAACTAGACCGAGAACTTCAGATTGCAGTGCAAATTAAATGAGAACGTTTTAAGAAGAAAAAAGAAAGGTAAAACTAACTGGTTGGGATATCTCTATAACATTACTATGATATAGCTAATGACCAGTCGGATCACCAGATGAAAAGCGACCGTAGACACTAGACAAATGGACTAGTCTAGGTGCTATGAGTTTGATTTTCATCCATCCTATATTATCCTGACTACGGCAAAGTCAAAAGGATAGGTTAGGAATTTAGGATAGTCTTTCTTAATAAGAGGAATATTAAATTAACTTATAACGTCTAAAGCACGATTTTAAAAATTATTCCTTTTGAATTTGTATTTCGTAACTACGTCATTTTATCGCCACTGCAACTAAGACGTCAAATTGGGATTTCCCGGCGACCGGCACCAAAAATCTTGGTCCTTCCAGCCATCCTATTAATTTAAGGTTAGGAAAGACCATAGTGCAACTTTCAATGGATGTAAAATAATACCATCATAATACATTATTATATTATTATGTAAATAATTTTATTATTGCTACATACAAGGAAAAGAAAATGAAAGTTTGCAGTAATAGGTGCTTCAACGGTATTAATATAGGATATGCGCAGTTGATGCTTATAATCTCCGCTATAATATATTATAAAATATAAATTAAAATTTTATAATAGCTATGTTTCGTTACATAACTTTGGCGTGCGACTATGTGGACTAAAACTAAATTAAAATCCTTGAAGATGTATATATACAGAAAACTTTTAATGCTTAAATAATACAGCAAGTTTCAGAAAACAGACTTAAGTCCCAAACCCAAAATATGTGCCTTCGAGTGCCTTCCTTCCTGCATTAAAGCATTTGGTGTGTGCGCACCACGGAGCTCATACAAATCAATACAAATTTGTATTAGCTCCGTGGTGCGCACGCGCACAATTTGATGCCATTACGAATAATACAAGCAGACAAACATAATACGAGTGTATTATTTTATATTGAGATTTGGACTTTGGGACTAAATCGCCAATTATTGAAAATGTGTGAGGAAATCAGAGAAATTAATTCATAGGCGGGCCTACGTTATTTAGTTTGTGTTTAAATTGTAATTATTGAATATAGTGGAAAAAGTGCATGTAATATTGTGTTTCATTCGTGTATAAAATGAATTTCCACCAAGAACCGAGGGTGCAATCAATTACTTAATACATATATTATTTAATTGGGTCCTGTTGGGTCATAACTCATATCTAGTCCAGTTGACAGATAACGAATAACATTGACTTAACATAGCCCGATCAAATTACGTAGGGCCTTTATCTGCTTATTAATTAATTTCTATGATAGTAGGTACCTATCTCCACAAGATATTCATTAGCCTAAGTTAAAGCAGCGGGGCTAAAATGGTAACGTTTTGCAATTCCTCCAGAAAATGAATTGTCAAAACTGCCAAACTGACAAATGTCAAATTAGTACAAATTGTGCAAATTAATATACTCCACTCGTGCTAGCTTGTCGCTAGCGGTCATTGACTTCCTGTCAAAAATTTGTCATTTTCCATATAAAACCACGCTTGACAATATAGATGTTGTCAATCGTGGTGGTATAGACATAAGAATTGCAAGCAGAGTGTTTTAAAAAAGAAACGAATATTAATTATTATGATTTATTTTTTATCCCATCAAGCCCCGTAAGGCCCATAATATTATGGGCCGCGATAACAAAAGATTCCCAGGAATTGGCGATCGACAGTTTAAAAATCACTCTGCTTGCAATTCAAATGTCTAGTAATTTGCACAATTTGTACTAATTTGATATTTGTCAGTTTGACAGTTTTGACAATTCATTTTCTGGCGACCTCCGTGGCGCAGTGGTGACCGCGTTGAGCTCAAGCCGGAGGTCGCGGGTTCGAGTCTCGCCGACGGAACAAAAAGTTTAAAAAGTTCCTGGGTCATGGATGTATATTAAATATGTGTATCATATAATAAAAATCTTAAATATATGTATAGTATAAAAGTATTAAATATATTTCCGTTGTCTGGTACCCGTAACACAAGTCCTTCGGGTACTTAGCACGGGGCCAGACTGACGTGGTGGGAAGCGTCCATAGATATTATTATTATTATTATTTTCTGGAGGAATTGCAAAACGTTACAATTTTAGCCTTGCAGATGCTCAGTGGAGTTGAGTATGCAAAATATGAAGACCGCATTCTGATAATTTATAACACCTGGTAACATACACAATTTATTCAGAATAATAATCTGCATGCTTTTCTGACTTTCAGGTTGCGTTTCCACCAAAGCTGAGCGGAGCTGTGTTGCGAGGAATGTGTTTTTGAGAACCAATAGCATCGCCGCGCTGAGCGATGTCATGGGCCATGGCAAAGTCATGTCAATGATGCAATTCTATTGGTTCTCAAAAACACATTCCTCGCAACACAGCTCTCAGCTCTGGTGGAAAGACAGCCTAACCCTATGGCCTATTCACAGAACGCGGCCCTCATAATATTTTGCTTACACCACTCTACCTAGCGCCTACTCTATCGCGAAATTATGTTTGACCTATAGCTATCATCGATAACAAAACATAATAACCTAACAATCATATAATGCAGGAAATGACGGCGATTTGATACCGCCATAATATCTTATCGGTTAGGTATATCAGTATTATGTTATCTTCCCAAACGCATCACAATATAGTTTCTTTTCGTGAAGAATCTTAAAGAGTTGTGACTTGTTACTCTTGTGAGAGCTGTAACTTTGATTCTAATTTAAAAAGTCCTGGTTCCTTCAAGGAATCCTTTTCTACAAGGAGTTTCCACTCAGGAACTACAAAAATAGGTGTATTTTTCTGCATGTCTTTATGTCCGGTTTTGACGATTTGATATTTTGAGTCCTAGAACAACATCTGTAGATAATATGTACGTAAAGTCCGTGCCTGATAAGTCAATTTTGGGTTTTTAGGGTTCCGTACCCAAAAGGACCCTATTCATGAGACTTCGATGTCTGTCTGTCCGTCTGTCTGTCTCCAGGCTGTATCTCAAGAACCGCTATAGCTAGAATTCTGAAATTTTCACAGATTGTGTATTTCCGGTGCCGCTATAACAACAAATACTAAAATAAAAATAATATTTAATACAAAATACAGGCCAAAATAATAATTATTTTAATATGTTATTATGTAATTATGTGAGTATGTTTTTTCTACTAATGTGACTTTTGTTTGTAATTTTTGATCTTGTACGTATATGAGTCTGGGATACTTGAAATAAATCGTCGTAGTAGAAGTAAACAGAGCCAAGCCACACATTTTGTGAAAATGAGTTGCTAATGCTATACTACTCAGAATGAATTGGAGATCGTAGTGGTAAAGAGAACTAAGCGATAGCGAGACTAGAAGTAGGATTTTTCAATAATTGTAAAGGGACGTTAACTGAAACTCCATATAAACTTTTTAAAAGGTAAATACAATTAGGCGTCATAGTATTGGTTTACTATAAATTCATTTTTCATAAATTCTGCAGTACCGAACTAGCCTAGCCACATAAATACCGTTCGCCGCCAAAGCAAAGCAAAGAAATTATTTATTTATTTTATTTTTATTTTATTTTCTTTGGGTGGCTTACAGCTAACAATATTATAATAGTCATAAAGGATAGAAAAGAAAAGCCAATTACAAGCCTCCACAGATAACAATTACTTATGGAGTATTAGGTGTAAGATAAAACTACATAACAAACTAATAAATAACAAACTAGTAATAGTAAGACTACTTTAACTATTGACTACAACGATTATATTGTGTCCTTAATAATGTAACTATGTACAGTGTACAAACAATAGAAACACTGTAACTGGATAATAAATAGGAAAATAGAAAAATACCTAATAACATATTTTGTTTTCATCTTTCTGTGTCTGGATGTTTGCCTAGAAACACGGTGTTAATAGATACTAGGCTGCTTGTGAAAAGGTCGATTGCAGGTTCAGACTTAGAAAGCTCGTTAAACGCTCTCATTGACCTCAGAAAGAATGAGTTTTGTCTATAAGAAGTTCGCGCATGAGGTATGTGCAGAATATTTCGTATGCGACAGTGGCGTGGTGGTATATTTAGGTTTAGTTTGGCTAAAAGATCGGGGGAATTTAATTTCGCTTGGCCTAATTTTAACAAGAAGCGGATATCAGCGATGTTCCTCCTGGTTGATAGTGGAGGAAGATGGAAGCGACTGCAGCGGTCCGCATAACCAAGGTTTGGAACTCTAAATTTGTAACTAAGGTGCCTTGTGAACTTTTTTTGAACCTTTTCAATCCTACCTGAATGAATTGCAAAATTAGGATTCCAAACCTGGCTCGCGTACTCCAGGTGACTGCGGACATAGGCGCAATAGAGTGTTTTCAGTGTCTTCATTTTGGTGAAGTCACTGGAGTTGCGGATAATGAATCCCATAGCCTTTACGGATTTGCCAACGATATGGTCGATGTGGGGTTCAAACGTGAGCTTGCTGTCCAAGAGTATTCCGAGGTCCCTGACGACTGAAGTACGAGTTAAATGCAGGTTAGAGATGGAGTAGTCATGCAGCAGAGGCTGATTTTTACGGGAAAAGGATATTATGTTACATTTCGGTATGTTGAGGTCAAGGTTGTTGAGTAGACAGTAATTCGCAAGGCTAGAAATGTCGTCTTGGAGTAGGTATGCATCAGATAGGGTTTTGATCGGACGATAAATTTTTAGGTCGTCAGCAAACATTAGGTACTTTGTATGCTTGAAGCATTTCCCAATGTCGTGTAAAAATAAAATAAACAGGAGAGGCCCTAAAAGGGAGCCTTGAGGAACTCCGGAGGGAATAGGTAACCAAGCAGACATAAATCCGTTCAAAACCAATGACTGAACCCTATTCTCCACATATGAAGAAAACCATCTCAGTAGATCCCCCCTTATGCCTAGCTCAAATAGTTTTTGGAGCAGTATGCGGTGATCAATTCTGTCAAAGGCCTTGCTGAAATCAGTGTACACTACATCAACCTGGTAACCATCATCCATGTGTTCAGTTAGGAAGTCGACTAAAGTGATAAGGTTGGATGTAGTTGATCTGCCTCTTAGGAATCCGTGCTGTCGCGGGTCGAACCAAGGTTCGAGAAAACCGTATACCTGATCGTAAACAATGCGCTCAAACACTTTAGCTAATAGACAAAGTTTAGAAATAGGTCTAAAGTTTTCGACTTTGTTTTTAGCACCTTTTTTATGGATAGGAGTTATATATGCAGACTTCCAGACAGATGGCAGTTGACCCTCGGATATTGATCTTTTAAAGAGCAGGGAAACCGGTAAGGCAAGCTCCTCTGCGCATCTTACAATGAATATCGCCGGCAAGCCGTCAGGTCCTGAAGATTTACTGAGATCAAGTGATTTTAAGTGCTTGCTGACCGTCGCCACGTCTATCACGATTGTATTTATATTACAATTGGTGACTTCAAGGGATGAATCAGCGTTTGCGGATGAAGATGGTGCGTCAAGAAATGTTGTACCAAAAAACTGGGAAAACAATTCGCAGATCTCCTGTCCGTCTCTGCTACTACAATTACCATAGGACATACTTGAAGGGATATTAAAATTTTCTCGTTTGTTTTTTATATAAGACCAGAATATCTTAGGGTTGGTTAGTAGCGAAGATTCGATTCTGGCCATGTAAGTCTCATAGCAAGTCCGCTCTAAGTCCTTTGCTCTGTCGCGTAGTAATTGATATGTAAGTAGGTCTGACGTATTTTTATAAGTTTTGTATTTTTTGTAATATTTAAACTTTTCTTTAATTATGTTGATGAGAGCTGTGTTATACCAAGGTGGGTATTTGCCACAATTATTGCTAATGCGCTGCGGGACGTGTTGGTCGATAATATTGAATATTATTTTATAAAAATTGCTGGTTGCGACATCTATAGTGTCCTTTGCAAGTAGGTCTGTCCAGTTAGTTAGGTTGAGGTCACGGCAAATGAGATCGAAGTTGCCTTTGTGATATTGGTAAGTATTACGAGCGCGGGGCTTCAATGGTTGAGGTTGGGTTGCATCTAACGTAATCGATAGCGCTGGATGGTAGGGATCCTCACTAACTAAGGGATCTAGACTAGACGTGACGAAGACCTTGATGTTGGATAGGACCAAGTCGAGGATTTTATTATGTTTGTTTAGGATTGTATTAAATTGCTGTAATCCGCAAAGGTTTAGGGTGTCAATAAAATTAGAGTGTACGATGTTATTAGACGATAAGTTAGGTGTAATTCCGTCTGGCGTAGACGTCCACACAATGGAACTCATATTGAAATCTCCTAGAATGATAAATTTGTCACTGGGTCGACTAACAACTAGGTCTGAAAGCTTATCTAAATGTGCATTTAATTGATTGGAGAAGCTATTCCCATTGCATTGTTCACAGAGGTAAAGTGTACATAAATTAAGAGAAAATGTACTCTTACTAATGCTGTCCCGCAGCTGGATCGAGATCCAGATATCTTCTGAGCTGGACTGCCAGTTAGTCTTTACAGAAGCTACAAGGTCGCGGTGGGCTGCCACCAGCACGCCACCGCCGCGAGTCTGCCCTGTGGCTGAGTAGTCGCGGTCACGCCTCCAAACTAGATACCTATCGTCGAACAATTCACTATCAAGTATACCGTCTATAAGCCATGTTTCGGTAAGGGATATTATATCGTAGTTATTGGCAGCTAAATTTCTAAAGAAAGTAGTAGATTTAGTCCGCAGCCCCCGCACATTCTGGTAGTAGATAAGTAATTCATGCATTTATTACATGGTTACATACATATAAATAAGTCAGAGAAGCATTGCATGGTATTAAATAGTATATATAATATTCTGTAGTTTTAATTTTACAAGGCCAAGAGGAACATAACTTTGTTAGTAATATTGGGTCGCATAGTCCTATGCATGCACTATGAGTAATGTATAATATTAGGTAAGTGGGGTAAGTAATAATATACTTTTCAACAAATAGAACTTTAATGCGGTTATTTATAGTCAGTAGCCTATCATAATATTGTCTATTTAGGAGTAGACAATAATTATTTAGTATTACAACATTATATGTAACACATATTTTAGCGTGATTATTGTTAATACAGGTTGCAGACAAATATAATGTAGTACAATACAAAATATGGTAGACAGTCATAGTGATTATAATAAAACAATCACAGTGGTTAGTATTTAATATACTATCTAAATTAGTAGATTGTTTCAAGACATGGAGTTTGACATAAGTAAAATGAGCAAATAATAGCACTTTTCCTATGAAGTAATGTGAAGTTTTAGTAATTGTATTATTAAAAAGAAAGGTAATGGATGAAATATTAAGATAAGCTCTGTAAAAATATTTCATTACTGCACATACCTTATGGTAGCGAAAATCAGAGCAGAAATCGTGAATTAATTTTAAGTGTATGGTAAGTTTAAACTGTGCAAACAACCCAGCATATAACACACTCAATAATATTATTATATGAAAGTAGTAGCTTATACATTTAAGTATTAGTGTAACATTACAACAGAAAAATATTATGTTAATGCAATATGTGATAAGCTTAACCGATAATGTAGACAAAAGTAAAAAGGAAACACAATACACTGTATGATCAGCTGATAGAATGGTCAATATAAAGTTTGGGAAATAATGAATGATCACTGAATAGAGTAATCTGACAGAAGTTAGTAGTAATATGCTAATACAAAGGACATACATCAGTGTTACAATGACTATAGCACTTAGATATTGATGAAAGTTGTTGTGGAATAAAAATTGCATAATCTCACTAATTAAACAGTTCATGAGGGAAGAGAAAAATGATAAATTTAGTGTATTTTTTGCAGGTCGCCTTCTGAGGTGATAACAAATGATTTTGAGGTTTGGTCTCGCCGAACAAATATCTTTGCATGTTTGACCCAAACATATTGATAGTTGTGTTTCTTGGCAATGGTCTTGGTTTGTGTAAGAAGCATTTTGTTCTTGACCGTCAGGTGGTCGTTTAAATAGATCCTTCCTGATCCAGTTAATCCAATGTCGGCTGGAAGTAAAGGTTGTTTGCGGGAGCGGGCTGCTGCTAGGAAATCTTCCTTGACGTAACGGCATAGGAATGACACAACTATATTCTTGATGCCAGTCGAGTTAGACGGTACTCGGTGTAAGAAATTAATTTGGTTTTTTGAGATCGGGTATGAGATAGCTGTACCTATTTTGATTAGTATCTCAAATAGGTTTTCATTGTTCTTGACTGGCACACCTTTGATTTCTAGATTATTGTTTCGGGCCCACTGATCCATGTCGCAATGACTGTTGTTTAATTCGGACACTGTCAACTTATTGGTTATGACATCCTCATGAATAGATTCGATTGCAGTTAATCTTTCGTCGAGCAATTTCACTTTTGTTGGTAAGTCCTTTAACTCACATAGTTGTTTCCGAATTATTTTCATTTCATCCGTCAGACTGGACAAGGGGGCGAGTTCATGACGAATATTAATTAATTCCTGCATTACGGAGTCCAGGGTTATGGCCGAAGGTGAAGTTGGTGAGGTTATAGAAGATTGTGGCTGGTTGGTGCTGGCGAGGCCGATGTTCTTGCAAGCTGCACACCTCCAAGTAATTTGACGATCTCCCAGTTTTCTGTAGCCTTTCTCCGTAATCCCAGAACAAGGGAAATCGAAATGCTTGCGGCATGCAGAGCATTCGATCGCCTCGGTAACGTCCTCATTGCATCTGCCGCAGATCACCATCTTACTTTTATAGTATTTGCGCGTTATAAACACAAACAATTAAAGTTAAAAGTGAATAGTAATAAGTAATAGCTAACGGGTTTTGTACGCGCGCGTATCATTAACGCAGGTAGGTAGCGTGTTGTTCTAGCGGCGAGCGTGCGCTGACTTGGACTGAAATTATATTCCTTATGTTCCTCAGTTGTAGTAGTAAAAGGAGCCAAGCGTCATGATTACTATTTATCGATTAATAATTTGACACCGGTACGGTACAATGCTAACCAAATTGTATGGCTTAGCTTTGTTTTGTCCCTTGTATCTTTAATAAAGATATTTTTATTTTTATTTCTTAATTTATTTTAAATAATAAATAACAAATCATAAAAAATCGGCCAAGTGCGAGTCGGACTCGCGCACGAAGGGTTCCGTACCGTTATAAAACAAAAATAGGCCAAAAATTTTGTTTTTTGTATGGGAGCCCCCCTTAATTTTTTTTTTATTATTATTATATTATTATTAATTATTAAAGTAGACATGTAATTAAGGCTTTTGTGAAAATATCAAGTGCCTAGTTACCTGTTGCAATTATTGATATCGAGCAAAAAAGCGTTTGTTGTGTCATAAATATTAATTTTATTTTGTTTTTAGGATTTGTTATTACAGCGGCAACAGAAATATACAATCTGTGATAATTCCAGCAGCCTAGCTATAGCGGTTCTTGAGATACAGCCTGGAGACAGACAGACAGACGGACAGACAACGAAGTCTTAGTAATAGGGTCCCGTTTTTACCCTTTGGGTACGGAACCCTAAAAACAATAAAAAACAAGAACAGTCTTAGGTTGACAAGCGTAGGTCAAAGTTTTACGTTTTTTTTAAGGTAGGGCTTTTACGAAGATAGTTTTGCCGGGAACATGAAAGATTGACGTGTGTTTTTTTGTATGTCTAGTCTCTGGTATTAGTTTCCTAAAATTGTGATAATTAGGTTTTTAATGTGTAATATTGGTAGTATATTAACCATTACTTATATGTTAGTTTTCATGCACTAGTGTAGGCATAAGGCTAGTGATAAAACTTCCAGAAACATGCCTTTTGTGTTTCTTCCTAAATTCCATGGAATGATTCAGCAAAGCGTTTACCACTTCTCTGAATCGACCGACTTCAATTGATCCTTTACTCAGTCAAAGATTCAAGTCGGTTAGTCTATTCAAAGTCTAAGTAAAAGTCAGTGCAGTCAATTTGACTGAAATGACTTCAACTTAGACTTTGACTAGACTTTGGATTTTGCCAAATAGAAAATCAATGCTAAAAATTGTTACAATAACATTGTTTTCACGACATTTACTGGACACTGGCCATGGTTATACAAGTTGTAACAAAACTAAGTGATAAATACTATTGGGTGTTTTTTTTTAAAGAAGGCAGGTCGTTATAGCCCTGACGTCACTGCGACCCATGAGGATCTATTGTGACTCCTTCGAACTAGAGAATCATCCCCAATCCAATACTGCTCATAAATTGAACGATATAGGTGGGGTTGGTGCCACGAATTTCCTCTGTGGATGAGTATTCGTGGCGGCCAAGGTGCCTGTTCCTACTCTGTAATAGAGCAGGACAGTCGAGGAGAAGGTGAATGGGTGTTTCATCCTCCTCCTCACAGAATCTGCAAGTCGTTATGCTACAAATACCCATTCTGTTTAGGTGTTTGTTGAGCTTGCAGTGCCCAGTTAGGCTTCTGGTAAGGATTCTTAATTGGTTCCTACCCAAGGTGAGCACTTATTCTGATAGTTTCTTGTTGAAGCCAGGAATTAGTGCCTTGGAGTGTTCAAGGCCAGGGGTCTCAGACCATTGCTTCCTGCATAGTCTGTGACCCAATTCCTTGAGCACTTGCTTTGTGGTACTGGGAGTTATACCACAGACTGGTTCTGTGCCATATATGAGACTCTCGGCCCCAAGCCTAGCTAGTTTGTCAGCGGTTTCATTGCCTGGGACGTTACTGTGGCTCGGGACCCATACTAGGCGGATGTTGTTGTTCCTTCCCAGCATGTTTAACGTCTCAATGGATTCCAGAACTAATTTGGACGAGACTTCTGCAGCAGTCAGTGCTTTAAGTGCAGCTTGACTATCGGAGAAGATTTTATTAACTAGGGCCATCTCCAGGCTTTCTAGTGAACAACCGAGGATAGCGAAGACTTCAGCCTGAAACACGGTCGCAAACTCCCCCAAACAGGCGTATTTGCCCCTTGGTGGCCTGCCTCCGTAGAATCCGGCTCCCACACGGTTGTCTTTCCTTGATCCATCCGTGAACCAAACTATGTCGCTAGGGCGGACATCGATTGGGATTTTCCTTTCCCAGTCCTCCCTGGAAGGTATAAAAACCTGGTGTAGCTTCGGAAAGCTATGCACCTTGATCATGGCATCTGATGGCATGGCCATGACAGGTGATTCACTTAGAGACTGTTCCAGCTGTCGAAATGGGGTGGAAACCCAATTCGTCCTGCCCGCCGTCTTGGCCCTGAGAGCCACCTTTTTGGCCTCCATGTGAACAAGCAGAGGAAGCGGAGTTAAGTTGATCAGGGCCTCGAGGGAAGCGGTGGGTGTTGATGAGAGTGCACCCGTGATTATTAGACATGCCAGTCTCTGTACGCTGTTTAGACTTTTTATTACAGTTTACTTGTTTAGCCTTTTTATGCCACACTACGCAGCCATATGTGGTAATCGGTCTCACTACGGCTGTATATAGTCATAGCATTGCCTTCGGCCGAATACCCCATTTAGAGCTGACAAGCTTCCAACAGGAACCCAGAGCACATCTAGCCTTTTTTTAATATTATACTCGATGTGCTTATTCCAAGTGAGTCCTTTGTCTAGGATTACTCCTAGATATTTGACATCACCCGCAAACTTAATAGTTTTCCCGAAGAGTGTTGGGGGTCCAGTTCCTCCAACTTGCTCTTTTTGGTGAAAGGTATCAAGACCGCCTTATCAGCGTTCACTGTTAGCTTGACCCTTTGGCACCAATCCTCGACGACTCTTAGTGCTGACTGCATCAACCCAGCGACCACCGATGCGCATTTTGCCACCACCATAATCGCCAGGTCGTCAGCGTACCCTTGAGCGTAGTAACCTATGAGGTTCAGTTCCCTTAGTAGCTCATCCACTACCAGGGACCATAAATGATTCCAGGGGTGACAGCACACCTCCTTGTGGGCAACCTTGTGTCAGCCTGATTTTGAGTGTCAGGTCCATAATAGTCAATGAGGCTACCCTGTTGTCGAGCGTGGCTTTGATCCATCTTCTAGTAGTTGGATCTATATTCTTTGAAGCCAGGCCATTAGTGATAGAGCTGGTTGAAGTGTTGTCGAATGCGCCTTCAATACCAAGGAAGATACATAACGCAATCTCTTTATCTTCAATTGCTCTATAAATCCGATCTACCAAGTCCATTAGGGCCGTCTCGGTAGATTTGCCTTTTTGGTAACATTTGTTGGAACAGCTGTTTTTTTTCTCGCGATTTCCGAGTTAATCCCATGATGAAAGTTACTCAGTATGTGAGGTACATTGACCTGCCGACAGGAAGTTCACTGATAAACTTCCAGTTTCCACCCTGTATATCCTTAAGGTACGTTGAAACCTATAATAATGCTTATGCATTATAGGTTTCAACGTACGGAGATACCCCACATATCTTTGTTTTGCTCCACAATCTCTGCTTACACGATTGAACCATTTCTCAGTAGTAAACAGAGGTTAAATGGTTTAATCCTTAATAACTATAAAACTACAAATTATAGCATTTAAAATTCATAATATCCCATTAGAATACATACATTACTACAACATGTAAAAATTTTGTGAGGATGTGGTATGTAGTTTGAAAGATATAACTAAAAACATGTAAATTCTCGAGACTTCAAAACTTTGTTCGCTAATATCTCGGAATGCTGTGTGTGTGTGGCTCGTCTCTGTTTACTTCTACTACGACGAAATGATGAAAACAAAAAAACAAACGTGATTTTTTTGGCCTTTTTTGCTCGTAATCATCAATGATAAGAGGTAGGCACTTAGAACTTTCACGAAGGCCTTAAATATAATTGTACTTTAATAATTAATATTTATAATTAATTTTATAATATATATTTAAATCAAATAAAAAAAATATTAATTACATTAATCCCATCCAAAAAACACAATTTTTGGCCTATTTTTGCTCTATAACGGTACGGAACCCTTCGTGCGCGAGTCCGACTCGCACTTGGCCGATTATTTCTTGTGTCGAAAGTCGGAACCGACAATGCCAGCCACGGCGTACAGCTTTAATAAGAATCGAAGTGCAAGCCGGGGTATAAATGTTTCAATTGTATAGAGTTAGTCCTAAATAAGATTTAGAAACGTATGGATAGTCCTGATTGAGTTGTTAAAGTACGTAGTTAAGAGGCCGTGTCCCAGTAAGTTATTTTATTATAGGTACTGATACTTTGCCTTTATTTGTAACAAATCAATGAACATTCACACAAAAACTTTGTGAAGCACACTCGTGTATAATTGATTGATATACAACGAGAATACTTTCTATTGACCCGTTCACACGACGGGCGTGTGAACTAGCCAGAGATGATATTGTATTGTGTATAAAAACTGTGTATAATCTTAATCATGTGATTGTTGTGCTTAAAAATTATGTATTTAAATGATAATCATATTTAACCCTGTGGGGATAATGCGTGGAGGCCAAAGGAAGATCTTCCGACCGAGCGAGGTGGTATGCCCGGTCAGGCCGAAGCCCACGTGATACATTTCAGCTGTTGTATATATACCGACGTGCTCAGAAAACTTCGATAGCGCGATGCAGGAATGTTAGGCGAATTGTGGGTACCGCCACATCACTCCCCCCGAAGACCGGAGGTCGAATCTTGAAGTCTTGTCGCTTGAGTCGCCAGTGCCAGAGAGTTCCAATGAGTCGGAACTGTAAGCTGCTGCACGGGTTCCAGTGAGTCGTACAACTGCCGTGCGGGGCCGATGCTACGTGCTGACCAGGAGAGATGTGCTCTGCTTGCTGACCGGTCGGTGTAGTGAGAAAGCCCGATGATGCCGATGCGGAGTCGCCCAGGCCGCGGTACATTGCGGCTAGTGGACGATATACCCGAGCGATGCTGGCTGGCGCGGTGCGGAGGGGCGGGGAGTGATGATGATGAAGGAGGCGTGTTCTGTCGAGGGTTACCAATGTGGGATATAAGTGTGGACCCCAAAGGAAGATCTTCCGACCGAGCGAGGTGGTATGCCCGGTCAGGCCGAAGCCCACGTGATACATTTCAGCTGTTGTATATATACCGACGTGCTCAGAAAACTTCGATAGCGCGATGCAGGAATGTTAGGCGAATTGTGGGTACCGCCACAACCCTATTCCACCCTATTCCTAAAATTACTTAATAATATTATGTATTGACAATGTAATAGTTTTCAGCTGTAATTAAGTATAATCTATTTGTAACAATCGAATCTTATTATGCTTGTATAAACTATCAGAAGTCACAACACAACATGTCACAATGTATTAAAATTAACAATATCAAAGTGGAACATCAGTTATGTACTTTAGCTTAAATTAGTTTACTACTGATAATTTTTTAGATTTGGTATCTTGTAATATTACTAAATCTCAACTGGATAATTAGAATTATTATAGTTAAGTAATTTGTAGTTAACGCCTTTGGTTCCGTAGTAACTAAGTTTCTGTATATATATATACAAGATTTATAATTAAAATTATGTACTATGTTTACTGTTTGTTAACTTCAATAAATAAATAAAAACCCATCTAGACCCATACGAGCACCGGTGATCGCTTCAACAATAGAATACAATAGCATTTCCAAGAATCCCCGATCGAAGGAATCCTTTGGAAATATAATACAGAAATAAGCATACTGTAGAGACAAAGTACCTGTTTCACTACGGATAGGCTATCCAGTATTCACAGATCACAACTTATTTGATAGATTCTCCATACTTTGGGCCTGTTTCACCACTTTCTGATAAAGTGCCGAATAGGCTTTTCACAATTTTTTTGACAAGAGTCAGGTTAAGTGGTGGATAGCCTATTTGGCACTCATCAGGAAGTCGTGAAACAGGCCCTTTATCTGTCAAGTTAAGTGGTGAATAGCCTATCCGACACTTATCAGGAAGTGGTGAAATAGGCCCTAAAGTTTATTAATAGGTTCAGATATTAAGCTCATACTTACATAAAATATTATGTTTCGAACGACTATTCAAACTGGACTCAAAAAATATTTTTTTCTCACCTTCGGGCGGAAACGTCAACTTTCTTCCCGCTACGCTTACAGATGTTGCCGTTTTCCGTCTCCGTCGATGACAAAAAAAGTATACGCACCATGGGCAGTAAATAAGAAAGCCTCATGTTCGTTGATCTCGGCTTCGCCTCGGCCAACAATTACATGTGATCTGAGACATTTCTTATTTTCCTGCCCTAGGTACTATTTTCTATTTCCGCGGATAATTATTATCCTATTATATTAAATTTTCCCGGGACTCAAAGTATTTCTATAAAAAAAAAGACGAGTTGCACTCCGGGAGTGCCGGCAGAAGTAAAAACTTGATTATTAACGTTGTTCATTTTTTAACCCATTTTTTATGAAAATCGATTATTAAAAAATCGTTTTTTTTTAATTAATCGAAACCCTTACAATCGATTAAATTTTTAACCCATTTTTTTTGAAAATCGATTTTTAAAAAATCGATTTTTTTAATTAATCGAAACCCTTACAATCAATTCGAGTTCGAGTTCGACACAAAACACTACTCTCCAACCGTCTTACGGTTTTTCCAATGTTTTTCGATCAGCACGAGAATCTGACGCGAGTTTCACAGTTTTTACCCATCCCACAAAAGTGCTCAACGCCGCTAAAGAAGTTTTCACTTCAAAAAAATGTATCCCTTCAGAGCCATGTATACGTAACAGATAGACAAACCTTCATTTCTAATATCAGTAAGGTAAACTCCGTTTATTGTATGGTTTGGAACGGTGCGGCGCGTTTCCGCCGAATTACCTGACAGTTATTTCCACGAATTTTAATATGATGCGATTTGACTAGGTCCATTTGTATGCTGTGGGAATGTTGCTAGCTGCGATTAGTTGTAAACGAAACTAACAACTTTATATAAAAATCGGCCAAGTGCGAGTTGGACTCACGCACGAAGGGTTCCGTATCATTATAGAGCAAAAATAGGTAAAAATGTGTTTAAATTGTGTACGGGAGGCGGGAGCCCTATTAAATATTTAATTTATTTTATTTTTAGTGTTGTTATAGCGGCAACAGAATATACTACACAGTCTGTGAAAATTTCAGAAATCTAGCTAGCGATTCTTGAGATACATCCTGGAACAGACAGACGGACAGACAGACAACGAAGTCTTAGTATTAATAGGTTTATCGCATGTAACAACTGTACATTTTTCCGGGATCAAAAGTATCGGTCGGTCCTTTCCCGGGACTCAGAGTATCTCCATACCAAATTTCAACAAAATCGGTTCAGCGGTTTGGGCGTGAAGAGGTAACGGACAGACAGACATGTTCAAAATAGGAAACTTGTAAAGTGGGTGGAAAACCACCAAACCATTTTTTGTTATAAAAAGCTTCAAGCATCCATAACGAGTCAATTTAGAATTTACTATTAAATGTCCATTTTGAAGAAGTCTAAGTAAGCTCATTTTAAGAGTTCCTCAGTCCTCTACAACTCCCATGTAACCAAAAAAAGTTTATAAGCTGACCTCTCCAGCTTTTCGGAGCTGGTGCAAAAAGTTAGCCATCGAATAGCCGGTTACTTTAGCTTAAAGGGGCGATAGACGTACGAACTTAAAGTACGTGGTTTTTAAGTTCGCGAACTTACTCGGCTCGCGTCGGTGACACACGAGAATCGCTCACACTGGATTACCATGCCCCCAGGCTCGCGGCTCTTTGCTGACACACAGGCGATTAATATCGTCGAGCCATAATTCCGCGTACTTAGTCGCGTGTCTGTCACCCCCTTTAGCCATTGCGTAGCGGCTAACTTCAATAAGCAGTCGAATTTACAACCACTCCACTGATCGCCCACGGCTAACGGTACCGGTTGTGAGTTGTGAGGCTTGTGACCGCCGTAACTTTATTTGTAGCGTCAATGAATCATGGAGTGTTCCAACGGTAAAAAGTACTACAGACATAATAAAGATTTAAAATTACAGTAGACCAGCGGTTCTCAAACTTTTCTGGTGGCGGAACCCTTGAAAAGCAAAATTTGTGACAAAAGCCTAAAATAGTGGAAATAGTTTAACCCACTGTGGCAAGGAGGCGCCCACAAATTACGTGAGGTGTTTTTCTGAAACTTTTGACCCCCCCCTCCCCCTGGTGAGATTTCGTGAGATTTTATTCAACCCCCCCACCCCCCACGTTTTGTAAAATTTCACGTGAGATTTTACAAAATGTGGGTTTCTACTTTCTTACGTAAACGTTTGGTTTGACAGTCAGTAGATTTTCTTTCGAACGAATTTGTGAATGATCTTAATCGTTTAAGAGCCCGGGTTACCCTCGAAATTCTCATACATACGTAATACCAAAATCATTTTCTCATACGAAAATATTTAACATGTTTGAGTTATTTTTCAGCTTAAAATAGTAATTACCTAGGTTCCTGTACGAAAATAAACTTCAAAATATATAAACACTAAAAAAATTTTGTGAATAATTTGTTTTTTACTAAATTTACTACTAAATATTTAAACACTAAAAATAGAGTAAAACACTAAAAAATATATACTTAAATATTAAATTTACTACAAAATATTTCAACTCTAAAAATATTTTTTAGTATTTAAATATTTTGTAGTAAATTTACTATTTATTTAAATATTTTTTAGTGTTTTAATCTATTTTTTAGTGTTTAAATATTTAGTAGTAAATTTAGTAAAAAAAATTTATACACAAAAAAATTTTTTTTAGTGTTTAAATATTTTGAAGTTTATTTTTGTACAGGAACCTAGATAATTACTATTTTAAGCAGAAAAATAACTCAAGCATGTTAAATATTTTCGTATGAGAAAATGATTTTGGTATTACGTATGTATGAGAATTTCGAGGGTAGCCCGGCCTCTCAAGCATACGTACAACCATAGAGGTTATAACCTAGATGAAATGGACCAAAATATTACGGTATTTTTTTGTTGACAAAAAAAATACGTGAGATTTGCCGAGACCCCCCTCTCCCCAACGTGAGATTAGATGAGATTTGACTCGACCCCCTCCCCCCCTAAACACCTCACGTAATTTGTGGACGCCCCCTAACTGGGGAAGTGAAGGGGTAAAATATTTAAGGGGTCTAGCCACAGACATAGATCACGATAGATACCGCATGTCGCTCCATTTTTATGAAAACGAGCGTGCCATTTTTAACCGACTTCCAAAAAGGAGGAGTTTATAATATGTTCGACTACCAAAAAGTAAGACTTTGCACCAGGTTATACCCTGGATTCGAAGGTACCGTGTTCGGTACTTTCGGATTCAACTTTTGAATCCTTACAGGTATATAGATACAGGTTCGGGGATTTCGGCGTTGTTTAAACAACTGAAAGCATAAGCCAATATATCAATTTGATTAATCATCATCATCACAACTATAATTATGCCATGCATCATCACATTATGACCCAATTATTGGTACTTTTCGTGATATTTTGCATCGAAGCAGATGTTTTTGATGATTATTTCGCTGTTTGTGGACCGATTTTCAAAATGCTTATTTTGTTAAATAGGATATTATCTTAATTTTGTACACCAATTACGAAAGTGGTGAGCTGATGATGGAATCTATGAGTAATCGAGGGAATAACCCTTGAAATTTATTAAAACACTCATAGTGGTTAAAATGTTGTTTCTAGTAACTTAAACATATGTTACGATTAAAAGAAATTTCATACGAAGATATCTCTTGGTCCAAAGGCACTGAACAGAACTCCTGAACCTTTATGGATAGTTAATATTCGAAGTGGCTATCTACGCATAAAGCCTTGTCTTGTAGATAACTAAAAAGAGAAAAATAATTATTTTTTAACAAAAAATTGAACCCGACTTCCAATGTAAAAACGATATTTTTAAAATGACCTAAAAAGGATGAAATAATTCTTATTCTTCATGAGTGCCTTTTTCAAAATTCGACTAAATCTCAACGAATTCTGTACTCAACTTTCATTCTTTTAAAGTCGGTACTGGCTAAGTTCTATGTCAAGTATCTCTGTTCTGGGCTGGTACCGACTTCAAACGAATGAAAATTGAGTACAGAATTTTTTGATATTTAGTCGAATTTTTAAAAAAGGCACTCATGAAGAATAAGAATTATTTCATCCTTTTTAGGTCATTTTAAGAACATTGTTTTTACATTGGAAGTCGGGTTCAATTTTTTGTTAAAAAATAATAATTTTCCTACCTCCTGTGACGTACCGATGATAGGAAACGTGTCCATTATCTAGGCCAAGGTTTCTATTTGAATTTCCACAGCTCAATATGGCACATTTAGGCATTTAGGCTTTTTTAAAATTCCGATTGGCGTCCGATTCCGATAGCAGACTAAAGAATAGACTTTCGAAAGATGAGCATTGCTCGTCGTTTATTTAGCCCCCTTAATTTTTTTTATTTTATTTAAATATTATTATTAATTATTAAAATACAATTATATTTAAGGCCTTCGTGAAAGTTTGAAGTGCCTACCTCTTATCAGTATTGATTACGAGCAAAAAAGCCCAAAAAAATCACGTTTGTTGTATGGGAGCCCCCCTTAAATATATATTTTTTTAATTTTAGTATTTGTTGTTATAGCGGCACCGGAAATACACAATCTGTGAAAATTTAAGAACTCTAGCTATAGCGGTTCTTGAGATACAGCCTGCAGACAGACAGATGGACAGACAGACGGACAGACAGACATCGAAGTCTCATGAATAGGGTCCCGTTTTTACCCTTTGGGTACGGAACCCTAAAAATGACATATTGTTAAGTTTTCTTCTAAGTATTAAAACTATAAAAAGCAGGAAAAGTCAATAATCATTATCCGATAAGTGTTGAAAAGGTATGCAGGTAATTGAACGTTCAAACAGCTCCAGGCAGTACTCTTGTACTAATAGAAAGTGATGATCTATTTGTAAACCCCCCAGGCATTCTTCTCATTACTTTTACTAGAGAGTAGAAACCTAACATTATTTAGTTATTTACTTACCCCTAAGTTAATAGAATCAGGCGTTACTTTGCGGAAATCCATAGCTTAAAATTTAGTTTGTTATTATTTTTAGCAATATTCCGCGGAATATTGCTAAAAATAATAACAAACTAAATTTTACCCCTTAGTACTAAAAATAGGTATCACGGCGAATAACCACAAGCTGTTTGTCTTTGTCCAGCATATTGGAAATCTCACATGACGGACAAGACAGCTTACTTTGAGTATTTTTTTACAATGCGTAAATTTGAGTATTTTTTAACACAAGGATGTTACAAAAAAAATACAACTACGCAGAATATCAGGAAGTTTTATTTTCGTTCAGTTGATAACAATTAAAGTGCCCAAATTAATACGTAGGTTGTACATAATATTGTTATGAAATAATTATAAGATAAGCCGTTTCTAAAAATAGTTTTACGAAAAAGTAATTTTAAATCGGTATCGAGCAACGCCTACCATCATGCTTTTTATGATCATAGAAAGAGTTTCTTTCTACTAAAGAATAGACAAAATTGCAGAATCATAGTAGATTTGTCCCATAAATCGCCAGGGTTTCTATTGTGGCGGTACCCACAATTCGCCTAACATTCCTGCATCGCGCTATCGAAGTTTTCTAAGCGCGGCGGTATATATACGACAGCTGAAATGTATCACGTGGGCTTCGGCCTGACCGGGCATACCACCTCGCTCGGTCGGAAGATCTTCCTTTGGCCTCTACACATTCGTCCCACATTGGTGACCCTCGACAGAACACGCCTCCTTCATCATCATCACTCCCCGCCCCTCCGCACCGCGCCAGCCAGCATCGCCTCATCGGGTACCTCGTCCACTAGCCGCAATGTACCGCGGCCTGGGCGACTCCGCATCGGCATCATCGAGCTTTCTCACTACACCGACCGGTCAGCAAGCAGAGCACATCTCTCCTGGTCAGCACGTAGCATCGGCCCCGCACGGCAGCTTATCCGACTCACTGGATCCCGTGCAAGCAGCTTATAGTTCCGACTCACTGGGACTCACTGCAACAGTTCCGACTCACTGGAACTCTCTGGCACTGGCGACTCAAGCGACAAGACTTCAAGATTCGACCTCCGGTCTTCGGGGGGGAGTGATGTGGCGGTACCCACAATTCGCCTAACATTCCTGCATCGCGCTATCGAAGTTTTCTAAGCGCGGCGGTATATATACGACAGCTGAAATGTATCACGTGGGCTTCGGCCTGACCGGGCATACCACCTCGCTCGGTCGGAAGGTCTTCCTTTGGCCTCCACGCATTATTCCCACACTATTCTTTGAATTTTGCAGTGACCATGCAAACTGCTAATAAGGCTACTGACGTTGGACGTTCTGCTCTCCACGACTCAGGGAATCCTAGTGTGTGTTTTGTTTATTTAAGATAACATGTACTACTTGAGGGAAATAAAGATTTGTTTGTTTGTTTGTTGGGGCTTAGGAAGTAGGAACCTCTTAGGAACCTCTTAGGAAATAAGGGGCTGTGATCCTTACTAATATTATAGATAGTGTGTCTGTACTCTGTCTGTCCGCTACCTCTTCACGCCTAAACCACTGAACTGATTGTCCCAGGAAAGTCACTTTTAATCCTGCAAAATGTACGGCGTCAATATTAAGCTTTTGCTGGAAAACGATAAGTTGTGTTTAAGTATTCTGTAGTTTAGGCCTTAGGTTGACGGAGGAATCTTGGCCCTTAGCATTGTGTTCTCGACTAATTGCGAGGCCCGCGGTAAACCAGTTTCTAGTGATGTGCAAACACAATAGTGTCGATGACTTTATCGATAAAATATGGCAAAAAACATGGTTTTACAAATTAAAAAAAAATACAGCTAATATTATAAAAGCGAAGGTGTGTTTGTCTGTCTTGACGCCCAAGCTCAGTGGTTTGGGCATTGAAATACTTTAAGTCCCGGGAAAGGGGGCGTCCACAAGTTAATATGACACTCTCTCTCGGAAAAAGGCACGGCTCCCGAGTCCCGCGCGATATACGAATTTTGGTGCAAGTCGCAACGGAGAGCCTACGCTACGGGCCGGGCATCATCTAGTAAAAAATAAAATTAAAGTACATGAAAAAAATCATTTACCACATTAACTGGTACAGCACAAATGGTACCGCTGATATTGTTCGGTGGAAAACGAGAGAATTAAATGGTTTCAAAGAATAGAATCATCAGACCCTGTAGCTCACGGTTGGCTTCCCTAAAAAACAATTGGTTTCCGCCTCCACGGACTATACAAATATTATGCATGGTGAAAAAGAGTACGGTTACCAATTCGCTGGTCCCGGGCAATAAAGGCGTAATATCAAAAAGCGTTTATTATATCAGGAGAAACAAAATAAGCTAATTTGTTTATAGCGCAGCGTACAGTGGTCCAAAACAAGCGTTTGAAGTGTCATATGAAAGTTATTTTTTTTACCAATTTAACCATGTAAAAATAATTGTAATAGTTTAAACATTCATTGAAATAATTGAAAAAATTTATAATACAACTAATGAGCGATATTGTTTCAATTGCAACATTGTTTATTGACTTTATAATAACACCAAACCGCTTGAGATTTACGACTGTAAGAACATAATACTACGTATTTTTCGCTTTAGATTTCAAGCGTACCAGCCGATTACGCCCTTCTTATGGGGATCTTACAGCGAAAGCTTAGCTGTATCGTATGTTCACCGGTTTTGTAAGTTATGTTTCTAAGAGTAATGCAAGAATAGTTTGTCGTAAGATAATTATTTTCCATTCAATAAAGCTGTTGTCATTATAAGTACCTAAAATTTTATTAAAAAAAAATTAAAAACCAAAAAACCAAAAATCAAAAAAGCAAAAATCAAATAACATTAAAAAGGGCGTAACCGGCGTTTACCGCTATATTGCCCGGGACCAGCGAATTTATAAACCGATGGTTGTTTATAGAAAATTTTCATGTTTTTATTAGGCGATGGCTCTTGCGGGCATTTGCAGTTACAGTTGGTCAGTTATTAAACTTTTTTCATCTGTTTAAAGGTGAAGAAAAGACATACAAAATGATTCAACAAAGATAGTATTTTTAAAGACATCATGTTTCAAACAAAGATGCAAACGTCCTTGTCTTGAACACTAATAATTTTACGACTTGTGACAATACGAACTCGTTCGAACAATACAAAGAGAGAATAGGAACAATCATCGACGTCCCAAGGTCGACTAATTAACGTTAATCAACGATAATTATTTACTTTAAAACTCCAGAATAACACTAAATTGAGGCTTTGTATTTAGACGATAATATCTTTGTTCTTTTAAATTTGGAAAACAACCGCCAACTTTGGCGGCATTCCGACAGAGACAAGTGTAACATAAAATTAGATTTTTATTGCAATTAGTGCTTAGTTTATTTCAGTAAATTCATAAATTGTTATAGTTATCTATTATTTTCTTTGCGATTCTTCCCGATGTTATCAAGATGGCTGTCACTGACTTATCAGTTATCGATAACAAAACTGTCGACACAGCAATCCCTAGTCGTTTGCGGAGGTCAAGATGCTCTGTACTGTGTACAATTCAGAGTTAATTTACCTTTAGAGGAGCTTTATGCCAACGAAATAAAGTCTACTATCACAGAAACGAGGTTAACACAAGACCACCATGCACCATAATAGCAAGTGGGGAAAGTCTTGAGCGATTTAGTTCGGTAAAAGTTAGATGAATAAGGTCTTTAATGCTTTACTGAAATCATAATTTATAATACCTATTATCTATTAGCTATATCAGACCCAGGGCCCCCGCTACCATATGTGCAGTGTGTGCAATGCCATGGGCGCCATCCTCTAGGGTCGCCAAAACTAAGGACCCAAAAAATTTGCCAAAAAGGGCGCCAAAATCCTTTTTTTTTGCATACAGGCGCCAGTAGCCCTTACAATTATTTTGTGACTAGACATTGTCATGGCTGCAAGGATGTGAGGCAGCTGTCGCTCACTGTTACCTGTATTTTCATTTCGGTTACATGGAGAGTTTGAAAAAACCCGTCTTTCAAGTGACAATTTGGCGGTGGTCGTTCTGAATTTCGACTCGTGCTTGAGAATATGCTTGTAGAAGTGTAAAGCTGTCGAAAACGAAGTCTATTTTACATGTAACTTAGGTAAATGGTAGATTGAATAGGTAATGTTGTAATGACTAATGACTAATGAGTATTGATATTTTGCTGAAATTTGGTATGAAGATACTTTGAATCTCGGGAAAGGACGTAAGATGCTTTTCATCCCGGAAAAATTTAAGGTTCCCACGCAATAAACGAATTTTAGCGCAACTGAGTCGCAGCGGTCATCTAATGGCTGATAATGCTGTGGGATTCCATGAGTGCTAATCGTTGTAGATTTTGCGACAGGCTAACAATAATGTCGTAAGGAAAACCTTAGGAAAACTGCAATAAAGGACGTTCGTGGGAACTGGCGATTCGCACGATATTGCCTCACCTTACCTCGAAGTTTTCTACGACATTGTTCTTTATCCCGTCGGCACAAAGGTGCTGGTAGAGGTAAACTGACTCTGAACGACCTGTTACCTTTCTAAAGACACGATCGGACGCGGGTCATAGCTTCGGTTTAGTCGCTTGAACTACAAACTAAACAAAACTTTGGATAAATTAACAAAACGTGATTTTGGCTATGCTTACGAGTTACGCATAGCCAAAAAATTTGTTTGGGTGCGTCCACATTTGTATCATTTGCGCGATCAGATCTCCGATCAGATCTCCGTCGCGTATCATCGAAGCGTGTCAAAATGATACGCGTATCATGATACGCCCCGATCGCTATTAACCGCGTATCTGATACGTGTCGTATCAAATACACGCATGATCGGCAGAATGATCTAATAGGCGTCCACACTATGATACGCACACTTGATACGGCGCGATGATCGCGACGGAGATCTGATCGCGCAAATGATACAAATGTGGACGCACCGTTTAACAAACACAATAATATAATACCAACAGGATTTGTTCTACCGTAGCTTAACGGATAATCTACCTGGCCAAATGTAATGGAATATCGTGGTTTATATAGAAACTAGATGACGCCCGCAACTCCGTTGCGCCAAAATTAGTTTATCGCGCGGGAACCGTACATTTTTCCGGGATAAAAACTATCCTATGTCCTTTCTCGGGACTCAAAGTATCTCCATGCCAGAATTTTATCAAAATCGATTCAGTGGTTCGAGCGTGAAGAGGTAACAGACAGACAGACAGACGGACAGACAGACAGACACACTTTCGCATTTATAATATTAGTATGGAAGTATGAAAGTATGGATTGACAAGTTTTTTGACGGAGTCAATGACCGCTACCGCCATGTTTCGCCGAGTACAGTATACGGTCTAGGTACATATTTTAATGTCATGTTAATTTACTCACAGAAATATCGAATAGTAGGTCACCTAGGTTCTGTGCTAATTAGTATGACTAGAGCATGTTGATTGACAAGTTACAACTGACAAGTTTATGTAGGCAGCTCTTATGCAATACAAATACCGAAGTAGTTAGGCAGGTTTAAGGACCTAAATATGCCGAAATGTAAGTCTGAATGGATCTCTCGTCTAAATAGTAAATTTCTTTTACACAGTACAATACTACAAATCAGACAGTGTAATAATCACGTCATCTAACGTTAAAATTGTTTTGGCAATCAAGCAACGAATACACAAAGATTATTTACACAAATACAAATTTAAATGTACCCTCATATCCTAGCTATGTCAAATCTATTGTTTTATAAAATAAGTATTTTGCGACGTAATTATTCGAGTTGTATCTAATACTCCTAACACTTATTTACTTGTGAAATTCGACTCTTAAGTTTTAATACTAATTTGAGTAAATGTCTCAATACTAAGTATAAAATGTTATATGAGTAATGACGATGAGTGATGTCTGTAATTCTAACTTCCGAAAGTGAATGAATATTGTGTAACTATTTTGTGAGGAAGAAACTGGCATCTAAGATACAGGCTCAGCCTAGTTTAGATGCCAAGGGAACCTGCATTTTCTGTAAGTTATTTAAAATCACAAATAGCAAAACTTTTCCTTACTTCTTAATTAAACGAAATATCTCGTTGTTACTAACACATTCTTAGCCTGTAAGTTAAAATGGTTTGTTTTAGGGTTTATAAAATAATTTGTAAATCAGAAAATAGTTTAGTCCCCTTAGGATGTGACTGCTTGAACCAAATTTCGCACACATCATTATGATATAATTATGTACTTACAATCCACAATATTTATTGGTAAACATTCTTGTGTAGACATTGTTTACTTCAAAGTGTTGTAAAGTGTTGTATTTGGTTTATATCCGATCTACCTATTATGCTATTTTTGTAGGGTACCGTAGTCCGTACCTAAATCGCTTTGACCCCAGCCCAACTTTGTAAGTTTACAACCCCAAGATTTCCATGATTATCGAAATACTTACCTAACAAGTAACAACTTATAAAGTAAGTAACCAGAACATTTTGTTGATATTGTACAATCAAATCAAGATTTCGACGACATACGTTGACCTTGGGGACACATCGACGTGGTTAAGAAGAGAAATGGTAAAGAATTCTTTTGTCCCTCCTCGTTTCTGGAATGCTAGGAACAGAATGTAGGGCTCTAACTTCCAACTGGTTTGGAACCGGTAAAAAGGGCTAACGGATCTAATGCCGATTGAATATTGATTCGGTCATTAAAACTATCACTAACTTACCCAGAAATATGAAAATCCGTTAATTCGGTACACGGAATCCACTAGATAACACTGTATCACACACGTATCACTGCACTGTTATTTTATTAAACTAAATAACATCGATACTTTTCGTAAAGTTTTTTGATAACGATTATTTTGAAACGTTCGTACGCTGCGGCGGTTTTGGCGATACTAGCGACACGTCACAACTCACACGGCAGCCGCCAGCCGGCGGCAGCGCGGGCGACAGTCGCGCGGGGCGGTGCAAGGTGGCTACCTGTGTAAGGTCAGCAGAATAAATTATAATATTCTAGTGTCGGTTTACCGCTTTACTACGATTACAATGATGTAGGTAATGTTATTGTAAATAGTAAGAATTTTTAAAAGAATTCATGTCCGCTTATTCTAAAGTTTTGTTTCATGACTCACGCAATTTAATTTTAATTTACATAAGTAAAAACGATTCATTATACCCAAATACCACAATTTGTCTCTAAAGTCTATAAAGATGAATAAGAATTTCACAACTATCCTAATCCTTGCGTTCTTGTAGTTAAAAGAGTTTTTAGTAAGTAAATTATAACGTTTTTGGGGCGAACAGCTTATCTAATATCTACCAAAATAATGTCGTCAGCAATGTTGATAAACTCAAAGCAGATATTATAATATGTTACTACCGCGCGCGTTGTGAAGATTCAAATACTGCCCAATTGGGTCGTCTGTTATTTAGTCTGCATCGAGCGCAGGCACGAACATGCCGCGTCTTGTCTTTAATAAATTGAAAATGACGTCGTGCGTGTTTCGAAAATGTACCAATTATGACTCAAAAGAAAACAAAACACATGGAATCTCTTACCACATGTCTTGATTGCAATAAATACCTCGATTATTTACATTTTCAATTATTTTTTCGAACAATCCGGAAAAGTCCAATTTTCGTCATAGCTCAGGCAAAGAAAGAGACAGCGATACGATTCGACGTTTAAAAATAGAACTGTCTCTTTTATGTAAATGATTTTTCGTATCTTTTGTTTCACTTATCTGTCAAATTTGTCAATGTTTGCAATTTTGAATTTAAAAATTGTTCGGAAGAGATTTAAGCCGGAAAATAGTATGGACGTAACAGATCTGTATAAGTAGAATATCATTGGTCGTCAGCGACTAAAATAGTTCAATGTCAGAATTTTAATAGTGATATAATTTTTTTCATAATATTTAAAACCACAAAAGAATGCATCCTCATTTTGCGGATCCTACAATATATTTTTTACCCCTGCCTGGTGTCGTATGTCGTTTTGGGAGCCAGCAGGTAGACTATTGCAGCATGCCCCTCGACAGGTGCAGGTAAAAAAATAACACGAGCCTACCCTTACAATAATTATTAAGTATTTATTATTCATTATGAGTCAGCAGGGCCGCATTGCAAGTTTTTTTTTATATTAAATAAGGTGGCAAACGAGCAAACGGGTCACCTGATGGTAAGCAACTACCGTCGCCCATGGACACTCGCAACATCAGAAGAGCTGCAGGTGCGTTGCCGGCCTTTTAAGAGGGAATACGCTCTTTTCTTGAAGGTTTGCAGGTCGTATAGGTCCGGAAATACTGCTGGTGACAGTTCGTTCCAGAGTTTTATAGTGCGCGGCAGAAAGTTACGCTAAAACCGCACTGTGGAAGACTGCCACTCATCAAGGTGATGAGGATGGTATGTTTTTCGCGTGGGACGATGGCGAAAAGTTGCAGGTGGTATGATTCCGAACAATTCCTCAGAGCACTCCCCGTGATACAACCGATAGAGGATGCAGAGTGAAGCTACATCTCGACGTAATTCCAAGGGGTCCAAGCTGTTTGAAACACTATGGCAGTCAACAATTCGAGCGGCCCTTCGTTGGATACGATCCAGAGGGAGCAGTTGGTATTTTGGCGCCCCTGCCCAGAGATGAGAACAATATTCCATATGAGGCCGAACCTGCGCCTTGTAGAGTTGTAGGCGTTGGTCCGGACTAAAGTACTGTCTCGCTTTGTTAAGTATAGGTAATAATATAATAATCAAATCAAATCAAATCAAATCATTTATTTCTAATCTTATATCTTTAAACGAGCAATTCTTGTATATATATAAATATATAATTGGAATCTCGGAATCGGCTCCAACGATTTTCATGAAATTTAGTATATAGGGGTTTTCGGGGTCGATAAATCGATCTAGCTAGGAATAATTTTTAGAAAATGTCTTTTTATTCGTGTTTTATCGAATACTATAATACTTGATGTTGGATGCCTAGAGAGTCAAAATAGATAAAAACAGCAGTTTCGTTTGTACGTTTCTTGCTTAAAACTCTGGACTAGAAAACAAAGAAAAATCATGCGTCTTAATGCAAATAGGTTTCAGTTCGATCTTGGCCTTTACTTTTGAAAATTCAAAGTAAATGAGGAGAGGATGTCCCAGTTTAGAATCTGCTATGGGCCTATAAGCTAGCTGAATGCGTCACTGCTAGTTAGCGATATATTTAACTTGTCCGCAGGTGTTATGATTTTATGAAGACACCCAAAGGAATTCTAGAATTTGTAATTGAACTTCATCCACTCATATAAAATAATTATTATGATAATAAGAACTAAGGAGATGGAATACTTGTGTTAATTCTAGGCACAAACTTAGCCTAGGCGTATTAAAAGTAATAAAAAAAAGTTATTAGAAAAAATACTCCCAATCGTAACCTCCTCCTTGTTAGAAGTCGGTTAAAACACTTACTAAACTGTAACTAGATAAAGTACAATGTTAATAAAAAGGCTAGGCTCATCGACTGATGATCTGAAATTGGTAAGATCAGTATGCAATAATTGAAATTATTTATAACCGTTTCCTAGTTCCACCTGCATTCTTTTTAAATAATAATATTATTATCGATTGTAAGCTCGTTGATGAAGAAACTCATCAGCTGTTTGTGGCATATGTTTGCCGTTTAAAAAAGATACAGCTGATTGAGACTTTGAGAGTCAGCTGTTTCATTGAGTTGGTTTTTGCTTTTATGGCTTACCAGCCTTACTTACTTATTACCATAAGTTATTACCTACCAGTTGCCACTTGGCACTTTTACATACTTACTTAAAATACCTTACGTACAAAAGTCGCATCGAATCAAGGCGAATGCTGCGCTTCTGTTAATTTGATTATATGTAGTATAAACTACTATAAACATTAGCATGTGAACACAAATTCGCATAGGATACCTATTCAAAGTCTAAAGAAATGTTGAATAAATATTTTTTTGTTGACAGTACAATAATTTCATTCGATTCTATAGCTAAATGGGTATTAATAGTGATGACTGATGTACTTTTTTTAATACATATTTAAATTAAAATGTTGTTCTCTAATTTCAAGCTAGAAACAAATTATCGGACGTATCCAAAGTCGCGACTGATGGATGCGGCGCACGGTTTATACGCGGACGTCAAAGACCAGCAGGGCAATCGCGTTATTTTTAAACGTTTCAATTCAGGTTCACATCTGCTTTGGTTGTGGTTCAGTTACGGTTCGGTTCCGATGCGTCTGAACAAATTTCAGTATCGGGCTAACGTTCCAACCGTAACTCAACCTTAGATGGAACTCGAATGGAGCGCAACGTTTGACCTTTAGACAGACATTGCAGCGGACCAATCAGCGCCCTTCTGATTTAATCTTGATTGGTTTAAATATGAACACATTTTTTCCGACGCGTTAATAGGTCAATTGACAAATTGTTTATTTACGAATGAATATGACACGAGTGAAGTTGTTTCAAGTAGTTATTGTGATTTGTGGATGATTATTACTTGGAGTTTATAATTTACGTAGTTAAATTCATATTGTTTTACTTTATTTTACAAAAGCCGTGTTGAGAAGTGACTTGTGAAGTTGTGACAAAAGTTTTTTGTGGCATAGAAAACATTTACGTAAAGAAGTATGTAAGTAATGTCAAAGTTCAATTCACTTTTTAACAAACTCAAATAGTCCTTTGAAGAGCTTTGAAGTAAAATATAAGCTTATATTATAATTTGATTATAGCTTATGTTATATTTTTCCATCGATTTTCGTCAATTTAACACACCAAAATAAGAAACGTTTCAGAAACGTGCGAGTAGAAGTAGCTTTGTATCAACTTTTTGTTTTGACAGCGTTTGCGCTTGGGCTGAGGTTCAGTAACGTCTCAACTGGCTGTCAAAACGTTAGCGCGATACCGAATCGTTCCAAAAGTCGATCAACGTCCGAGTTTCATTTGCGGTTCAGTTGAAAACATTTAGCGCGATTGCCCTACTGTTCCTATATTATTTCAATGGCAATTGGCAGACGTCCACGGATGCAAGAACATCCGGCCAGCCAGATTCTGTTTGGACGTCCCGCGTCCGAACGCTCGAGGTCGCGTCCGCGACTTAAAAATATTATGTCAAATTATTATTTTTAACAAAAAATTAAAACCGACTTCCAAGGTAAAAACAATATTAATAGCATCCTTATAATATGAACTAAAAAGTATTAAATAATTTTTCCTATCTAATATGTAGTGCCTTTTCCCGAATTCGGCTAAACCTCAACTATTTCTGTACTCAATCTTCATCATTTTGAAGTCGGTACCAGATACAGCTGAATCTTTATTTCTTTGACAGAAAATTTGAAACTTTTGAAACTGGCACCGACTTCAAAATTATGAAGATTGAGTACAGAAATAGTTGAGGTTTAGCCGAATTCGGGAAAAGGCACTACATATTAGATAGGAGAAATTATTTAATACTTTTTAGTTCATATTATAAGGATGCTATTAATATTGTTTTTACCTTGGAAGTCGGTTTTAATTTTTTGTTAAAAATAATAATTTCACTCTTTTTAGTTACCTAGTAGGTAAACTGTTAGTGCCAATTCAAATTGTATAAAAAATAGTTTCATATTGTCTTCACTAGATGTCACTGAGGCGCTCCTGTGTCGCGCTATCGCTTGTACGTAGAAGTTTTATATAGGTAGTTGTAACTAGTAACAGATTTATGTTGTGTTGTTGAAAGTTTGTAAGCAACTGACAACTCAACAGTGAGCTTGATGTGAGCAGTGAGCATTGAATTGACAACATAAATCATAATATTGAGTAGTAATTGATCTCGTATAATTGTTATTAAGTTGACCTCCGTCATAGTCCGCGAATTTATAAGTGGTCGTCGGTGGTACTGCGTATATTCTACGTATCTTATTACAATTTGTTAAGACTGTTAAGAGTCATACGGCATACCCCAAGGCCCAAATATCAGGTAGATAGATAAATTTAAGCAATACATTAAAAAAAAATCTAAGTGAACACGTGCTGCAAAATGCTCGCAGCGCGGCATGCCGCATGCCTTGACATTCCGGTTAGAACTTGAATACGATGTTTACGCACGCGCCGCGCGGCGACGGCGTTGCCTCTGCGGCGCCGACCGCCGTGTATATTAAACAGCCTATAATAATTGGTGTTGTTATGTACATAATTATTATTGTTGTATCCATACCTATGCCTTGTACTATTATCTATTTTGTGCCATGAGACATTGGTGACCTTAACACGACGTGGTAATGATGATGATGACGATGATGATGATGATGAATTTGAATTGCATGGTAGCATATGCTTTCTGTTCTTAAAACAACGCCAAAACTCCCAAACGTGTATCTATAAAGAGTCAGGAGTTCTCTCAGCATCTTCGAAACCATGGTATACCTCGACCCAATATTTGACTTTTTGGTAACATATTCTTAGTACACTTCACATAAAACCAAAATCACCATATGTTTCCATATAAATTTCGAGGAGTTCCCTCGATTACTCCTGAATCCCATCACCAGATCACCACTTTTGTAAACATGGTACCAAATTGAAGTGAAACCTAATACAACAAAATATAAATTTCGAAAATCGGTTCACAAACGGCGGAGTAATCGTTGGACATACAAAGATAAAAAATAAAAAAAAATATATCCACAACCGAACATATAACCTCCTCGTTTTTTGGAAGTCGGTTAACAATGTGCACAGTCAAGTTTAGTGTATTTTGTATTAATCAGATAGAAACAAGCCGCATCCGATGAAAACGTCCGCGGACGTTCTTCCGATAATTTGTTCCCAGCTTAATTCATAATCATGACATAATTGACAAATGCTTTTCAAGTATCCTATTCCATAGACTGCTCATTACTTGCAGCCACTTGCAGCAATGCTTGCAGCCTGCAGGTTTTTCGAAATGAATAATGTTTATTAAGCATGTATGACGTAGACGTATCATTATTAGACTTTCGTTCTCGGCTCCAAATTAGGAATAGCGAGTGAAAGTGGCGGTACACTTGTACTCAACAAGTGGGCATGATTAAGATAATTAGAATGTTTTAATTAAACAAGGTAATGACTTTTCATAAAAAAGACATCAAAGTCGTCGAGGAAAGGCAAATGTTAAATGTATGACATTAGTGATTGTAACTTGTCTAGCTGCATGATGCATGAGTGCTAGCAAGGCTTAACAAAAAAAGTTTTTAGAAAGTGTTTGAAAATAACTTATTCTGAATAAAAAAAATTAACTAAAGTGCTAGAAATTTTGGATTCTACCTGGTTACATGCTACCTCGAAACTTCTTGGACTAACTGATATAGCAAGGCGATTTTGTATCTTGTGAAGTTGCGACAGAAATACAACAGGTGATCGACAGCAGACAACAATTTTCGCCTTTTCTTTTTGCTTTCGCACGATACGATTTTATGATACCACCCTGCCACGGCCGGTTAGGAACAACTAGGTATATAGGAACTATTATGAATTATCACAGAATACATAATTAGTACCTTACCTATTATTATCACAGTTCACAGATGACAGATTAAGTATATTATTATATAGAACGCTAATGTCACGTCATATAGAGCAGTGTCCGCAAAACTTTTTGCGTCCACAGTACTCCAAAATTTTTTAATTCTTCTAGATGTAGAAAAATTAAAATTTTTGGAGATAAGAAATTAATCAGCGTGTACAGGCCACAGGGGCGCTCATGAGTCCCATGACCCATCACTTCTATCATCATATCATTCGTCGATCGTCTCAGGACGATAAAAAAAAGCAACATCTGAGGATGTTGCCTTTTTTGGTTCTTATAAATTAGGAATATATGTATAGGTTTACGATGACATTTATGTGAAACATCAACTACTGGCCACGGTACACCATTGTGCCTCGGCAAACCCTTTGCGGAACACTGATATACAAGTGCTGGTGAAGGACATGACGGCAGTTCTACCGACAAGAACCTTGCCCTTAAATAGGAAGAAGAATGTTAGAAAGGCCGCCGATTTTGAACCAAAATAATAAACTTTCTAAGAGACATCTCTGAACGATTGACGTGTTCACTTGGTATGGCACGAGCATCGCCAATCACCACTGTGTATGTCTGTCACGGAGTACCGCCATCTTGGTCCTCACCAAATTGCACGGGCGTCATAAAGCCGTGACCATAACTAGGAGGTTTATTTTTAGAACACCAGCAACGAGCAAAAGCCTAATGGCTGTTATTGGAGTAACTTTGAGTTCCTAATTTCGGAGTAAGAAGATGGTAGTTGCTAATATAACCTTAACACAATACATGAGCACAGTGGCGTTACTATAACATCCGGGGTCCGTGGAAAATTGATAGGGCCCTGTCAGTAAAAAATAAAATACGTCACGTTATTAATAAAAAAAATTATAAAAAAAATCTGACCTCAGAATCTCTCTCTCTTGGGCCGGGTCCCTTTTATTATTTTGTGTCGGCAGCCCGTGGCATTTTGCCAGCCCTGCCATCCTAAATAGTTACGCCACTGCATGAGCATGACACCCAGCCCCGGTTTTAGTACTACTAGCGAGTAGTGCCCTGGGAGAGATTTCTTCGGCGCCCAGGGTGGGTAGTGTAAAAAAAAAGGAGCGCCTTTTTAAGATGGTCTACGCCGCTCATAAAAACGACAATGGGAACATAGCAATCAGTTTATCAACGACATTGTAGGCTGTGGGGGTCTTTAGCCAGTTTAGGCTGATTACTTTGCAAGGAATCAAATTAGTTAGTTTGCTAAGTTAGACTAGAAACATAGCTTATATTACACAAGTTCCTAAGATATTAAGTACGGAAGAAAAAATAGATTTATCAACAGCCAGACTAGTTTGTCGTTACTGATCACTTTCTATCGGAAACTGCCTGCTGTGATGCAACACATAATGTGGTCATTAATTTGCTCATTTGCTCACATAATTATGTAGCTTTAAACTTTGTATGAACTATGAGAATTACTTTGCATAATATTGCTTCGGTCGCCACTCGCCACATAATATTAATATGTAATAATATATTCTAATAATAGACAGAATTTCAATATGTGGGCTCAACTTATGCTATATCATTTTGTTGGCTTATTATTGAAATTTCCCCCATTTTCCAAAATCACTCACAGGTTTCTGGCTTAGTTGCACATAGGACATAGGTAGTCAGTAGTCACCCCAAAGTAAATAGATCTATTATAGTAATATCTAACTGATCTTAATAATATTATGTACTAGTAGTTAGGGCAAGGACTCTGTCTTTGTGTGTCCTTGTCCAAACAATGCAATGACGAATTGGGTATGTCCAAAAATTGGTGCCATTGTTAAACAATGAAAATAATCCAATGACTGGTACGTACGAGTATTCTACTTAGCCAGTAGCTGCTACTAAAATATGCACACAGGAATCCAGCTATTATTAACAAAACCTTTATTACCCGAACTAGCTGTTGCCCGCAACTTCGTCCGCGTGAATGAATGTTATTATAATAGAGATTTAGAAAATTGAATACCCATCTACTACTATTTTATTTGGATCTATATTACACACGAAATTTTAAAATGGCCTCTCGTTGCTCTCGCTCGGCTCCCTCTGTGTTGTGGACTAAGTTCTAACCTAACCTAACCTACTTTTGGACTTTATGGATTGTGTTTATTTTTGTTTTAGCGGGAGGCTGCGCCCGCCGGGCCCCCCTTTTGTTTTATGTCGGTCGCTGGCTGCTGCCGCAGCACGCTCGCTGCGCTCGCTCAGCTCCCTCTGTGTTGTTGTCTAAGTTCTAATCTAACCTAATCTACTTTTGGACTTTCTGGATTGCGTTTGTTTTTTTTTGTCACAGATAACAAGTAGACCACGTGAAGGATCATAGGCCTTTTTAGTGGACTTATTTGTGTATGAAATACCTAATTTACGCGGGTGAAGCCGCACGGAACGTCTAGTCTTCTTATAAGGAATCAGGGTTCCGTTCAGCAACGGAACCTTTGGATGCCCTATACCCTGGGATATGCCTTGGTGCTAATCTTACTTTTTAATGGCATGTTATGTTAATTTTACTTAAGAAAAGTGAAAATTACTGCAATGTTTTTGTTGTAAAGGAGTTCCGTCGATACCCCTAGGATCCCGAGAAAAGGGGGTGGTACCGGTTCCTCCGCGTTGGTGTCCCTGGGCCCCTGGGTGCGCCACTCCGCCCTTTACACGGAGTGAGGTACTCAGGGTGGCTGATCACCGGTCTATTCCTATCTTTCCCTCTTTTTATTAGCTCTCTTGTATTGCCTCTTATATCTTATATTATATTATTCTATCTCTTCAACGCCTTTGCTCCTCTATCTTTCATTGTATTTATTCCTTCTATACATCAGTGTGTGTTTGTGTGTATATATCCGTGAGTGTTTGCGTGATGGATGGACCTGTGGGTCCCCAAACCAGGGTTCTGGTGCCCGGCCGTGGGTTGCGTGGCGAGTGGGTGACTGCGTCGCAAGGGCACTGGGGCGGAACCACCCCAAATTGGTCAGGCTAGATCAGCCTTAACGATCAACCATGGATAAGCGCACTGTAAAAATATGTCCCCGGGCGGGTACCGACTCCGTCGGAGAATCCCGCACTTCTGGTTCACAACCAGGAGTCTGGCCCACGTATACGGGGGGTGCCAACAATGCGTGTAGTGAGGCGGCCGCTATGTCGGCGTGTAGAATGGAGGAGAGCGCAATGATGCGCGACAGTCCGGGGCCGGTGCTCCTAACCGCACCGGAAACGGTCTCGACCAATACTGACGATTCACGTTCAGCACAACGGACACCGATGGTGCTATTAGAACGGCTAGACGACTCCGACTGTTCCATTAACACCATGCGAACAGCCGGAAGCTCTCGCGCTTCGTCCCGCGATCGAGCAGGCGTTAGTTTGACGGGCAAGCGAAGGCTGTCCTTGTCCCTGTCCGGCTCAGACGATGGTGGCTCTGAACGGTCTTCCCGATCAGATGTCCGAAAGAAGAAGTCTGCAAAAAGAGGGCGAGGACGCCCCCCTATCACGGGGGAATCTGCAGAAATGGCTGCAGCTGAACGGAACTACCTTGAACTGGAGTACGAGGATCTTCGACTGCAGGCCGACAAAGAAGTGGCTGCGGCGCTCCATCGAGCCCAACGACAAGTGGTTCAAGCCGCAAAGAAAGAGGCGGAAAAAGCGGCATTGGAGAAACTCCCTGCCGCCACCAAACTGAAAGTTATGGGAGAACAAGGTCTGGAGTTGATCAAAATGGTGCGAACAAAAAGTAACAACCTAAAGGGTACCTTCTCGAAGGCCCTGAAAGACGGAGAAGCGAAGGTTGAGGAGTCTTTCCTAGGCCTCGTGACTCTCAGGGAGGATACTATTAGGTTAGAGGCCGAAAACCTTCGCCTCCGGGAGGAAGTTGAACGACTGCGGGAAAAGGCGAGTCCGGTGGAAAATACAACGTCAAGACCACCTCCCCCGGTCGATGAAAGCAACAGAGTCCCAACATCAAAAGGTGGCTCCGAAGAGTTGACAGTTTCGGGACTGCGGGCCATGTTCGAAGAGTTTTCCCGCTCCATCATGGAGAGGACCTCGAACATGGTCAACGCACGAATCGAGGGACTGCAGGACCGCCTGCTCCCAGAAAGAAGGCTCCGTCCGCCGCTGGCGGTCGACAAGAGGCACGAAACAGCTGGTACTCAACGCACCGAGGATTGGCCCGCCTTCCCTCAGGCTGGGCCCTCCAGAGGATCAGTGACCTCGGCACCGGTGACGACAGCTAGGCCAGCAGCAACACCGTACCCTGCAACTGCTGCACCCGAAGAAGAAAAGAAGAGTAGTAAAGGGAAGAAGAAGGTCCGGAAAGAAAAACCGGCAGAACAACCGCCAGCTTCATTACCAGCCGCGGTTCCCGGCCCCTCGTCAGAAGGAGAGGGCTGGAGTACAGTGGTTAAGAGAAAAGGAAGGAGGAGAACCCTACCGGAACCGACCAAGGTACATCCGGACAAGGCAGAGGCAGGATCGACGGAGGCCTCCAAAACCTCCCAAAGACCGAAGCCCACGAGAAGACCGAGAAGGAGGAGAAACGCCGCTCCCATTGCAGCTGCCGTAGTCGTCACGCTACAGCACGACGCAGTAGAACGCGGTGCTAATTATAAGGACGTCATCGAAAGGGCCCGCCAACAAATCAATTTGGCGGATCTGGGTCTGACAGAAGGCGTCCGATGCAGACAGGCGGCGACAGGAGCCCGAATATTGGAGCTCCCCAGCACTGCGACCAGCGAGATGGCTGACCGCTTTGCGGAGAAGCTACGAGGTGTGCTGGCGGGAATAGCCAGAGTCGCCAGACCGGTAAAATGCTCCGACTTACGGATCTCAGGTCTGGACGACTCTGTAACGAAGGAAGATGTTATGGCCGCGGTTATAGCGAAGACGGGTTGCTCCTCGGAACACGTAAAGGGGGGCGACATTCGCGCCGGTCCCGGAGGTACCGGCTCTATATGGGTGCAGTGCCCCGTGGCTGCCGCCAACACCTTGGTAGCTGCGGGTCGTCTGCTCGTTGGCTGGAGCTCGGCTCGAGTCCAGCTGCTAGAACCACGAGCCATGAAGTGCTACCGCTGCCTGGAGGTAGGTCATACAGCGCGGCGGTGCCAATCAGAAGTAGACAGGGGCCAGCTGTGCTACCGGTGCGGTCAGGCGGGTCATAAAGCCTCCGATTGTTCGGCGAAGCCCCATTGTGTTGTATGCTCAGCGGCGGGTAGAAACCCGAACCACACGGCAGGCGGCAAAGGTTGTGCCCCTCCGAAGAAGGGGCGCAAAAGAGGAGGGAAGCCTCAAGCGACGGGTCAGCCACAGGCCAGACAGGAGGAATTGATGGAAACCAATAATGGCTAGACAACCATCACAGTTCCTGCAGACGAACCTGAACCATTGCGCTGGTGCCCAGGACTTGCTCCTCCAGGTTCTAGTACAGTGGCAAGTGGACGTCGCTATTGTGGCCGAGCCCTACTGCGTCCCCGCCCGCAACAATTGGGTAGGAGACCTGTCGGGTTCCGTCGCTATTTGCGCTTCAGACGGCGGCTCACCGCTTATTCCGCGAAACAGGGGCCAAGGGCTTGTGGCAGTGGATTGGGGGGAGTACACGATCTTCGGCGTGTACTTCTCTCCCAATAAAACCCTCGCCGAATTCCAGGACTTCCTGGGTGAGTTGCAGGCGGCAGCCTTGAGAACGGCTCCTAGGCCCGTTCTTGTCGCCGGCGATTTTAACGCCAAGCACTCTGCCTGGGGGTCCCGCGTTACTAACAGCCGTGGCGATGCCGTGTTGGAGTGGGCCCTCATGTCTGGTCTCTCGCTTTTAAACCGCGGAGATGCACCTACCTGCGTCCGGCATCAGGGGAGCTCGATCGTCGATCTCTCCTTTGCCAGCCCCGCGGTTGGAGGACTAGTCCATGACTGGAGGGTGGTTGCCGATGTCGAGACGCTGTCGGACCATCAGTACATCCGATTCAGCGTCTCCCCTTCAGGTGTAGCACAGTCGCGACCGTCAGCTAGAGTGTCCCAGTTTCCGCGCTGGGCTCTTACAAAGATGGATAGCGAGGCGCTCGACGAAGCAGCGCTGATAGAGGCCTGGACACCAAAGCCTACGGCCCCCTTCAACGTCAATGAGGAGGCGCTTTGGTTTCGTGAGGCCCTCACGAGAGTTTGCGACACCGCGATGCCCCGGGCGAAGGGCCGCCCAGAGAAAAAGCAGGTGTATTGGTGGACGGATGAAATCGCGGAGCTCCGACACCAATGCATCAGAGCACGCCGGCTATACCAGAGGCAGCGAGCACGCAGAGTCAGGGACGAATCTCTGGAGAGAAGACTCGAGGCAGAATACAGAGCCGCCAAGAGCGCCTTACGCGTAGCCATTAGGGTGGCCAAAGACACTGCTCGAGAGGAGATGTTGGAAGATCTAAATCGGGACCCGTGGGGTCGCCCGTACCGATCTGTGCGGAATAAGTTTGGCCGCGGCCCTCCAGCACTAGAGTCGCTGCCCCCGGAACAGCTGCCGGACATCCTGTCAGCACTCTTCCCAGCTGCAGCTGGCCCGGAGCCCCTCGAAGATGTAGGGCCGGCCACAAATGAAGAAGTACCACCCGTCACAGAGAGCGAGATGGACGCCGCCATCCTCAAACTGAAAGAGCGTAAGACCGCCCCGGGTCCGGACGGGATTCCCGGCCGAGTTTGGGTGAGGTCGATGGGCCCGCTCAAAGAGAGGATGAGGGAGCTCTTTAGTGCGTGTATGGAGCAGGCGGAGTTCCCTCAATGCTGGAAGGAGGGTAAGCTAGTTTTGCTGAAGAAGGAAGGCCGCCCTGTCGACTCCCCCTCGGCCTACAGGCCTATCGTTCTTTTGGACGAGGCCGGAAAGCTGCTGGAGAGAGTGATTGCAACTAGAATCATTAAGCACCTGGAGCGAGAGGGGCCAAACCTCTCTGAGGCACAGTATGGCTTCCGATCCCAACGCTCGACAATAGACGCAATTCTCCAGGTCAAGAAGTACACGCAAGAGCAGATGGCAAATGGCGGAGTGGTGTTGGCGGTGTCCTTTGACATCGCCAATGCTTTCAATACACTGCCCTTCCAATCTATTGAAGAGGGACTCCGCTATCACAATGTGCCATGGTACATCCGGAAGATCATCAGAGGGTACCTAAGAGGCCGTGTGATAGTGTGTGTAGGTAGAGACGGCGTCTTAATCCGGATCGTGACCGAGTGCGGTGTTCCGCAGGGGTCCGTCCTTGGCCCTCTCCTGTGGAACATCGGGTTTGATCGCCTTCTGCGTGCGGCACTTCTCCGAGGGCTCAGGCTCGTCTGCTACGCCGACGACACTTTCATGTTGGCTCAAGGAGAGACGTTTGAAGAAGCCATCCGTCTGGCAAGAGTCGGAGCGGCATTGGTGGTGGCGCGCATAGAAGCGCTAGGGGTCCGAGTTGCGCTGCACAAAACGGAGGCCATCTTCTTTCATGGCCCGCGGATGCGCCCTCCTGCCAACTCGTTCCTTCCTATTGGAGATGTACAGGTGCCTATTGGTGCGGAGTTGAAGTACCTGGGTCTAGTGTTGGACTCTAGGTGGTCCTTCACCACTCACTTCTGCCGATTGGTGCCCCGATTGAAGAAGACGGCCGTGGCCCTCGGACGCCTCCTGCCCAACTTAGGGGGTCCTGGGTCAACTTGTCGGCGGCTCTATACGGGGGTCCTTCAGTCCATGGCCCTGTATGGAGCTCCCGTCTGGGCGGATAACCTTAACACCCAGAGCAGAGCGTTACTGAGAAGTCCTCAGCGACTGATGGCGCTACGTATCATACGCGGATATCGCACAATATCCTACGAAGCAGCGGTAATCCTAGCCAGAACCCCGCCTTGGGACCTGGAAGCGCGGGTTCTGAGCGAAATCTATTATCGCACGGCGGAAGTCAAGGAGAGGGGGGACCGAGTATCCCCTGAATTGACCGCTCGGTGGAGGCGTCAGGCGCGCATAATTATAATGCGCGCCTGGGAGGACCGGATGGCAACACCAACGGCTGGACGCGCAGTGGTGGCAGCGTTTCGCCCGCACCTGCAGACGTGGGTAACCCACTGCAAAGGCGTCCTCACCTTCCGTATGGTGCAGATGTTGACCGGGCACGGGTGCTTTGGCCATTACCTGCACCGTACGGCTAGGAGAGAACCGACGACGCAGTGCCACCACTGCGATCACGGAGATGACACAGCGCAGCACACGCTCGGGGACTGCCCGGCATGGGCAGCACAACGAGCGGTGCTCTGCGCTACTACCGGATTAGACCTAAGCCTCCCGGCCATAGTGACGGCTATGGTTCGGTCGAGTGAAGGATTCGACGCAATAGCCAACTTCTGCGAGGCCGTCATCTCACAGAAAGAGGCTGCCGAACGGGAGAGAGAAGCGGACGTGGCCGCGGATCCCGTTCGAAGACGGCGCGGAGGGCGCAGGCGCGCCATACATGAGCGCCAGCTCCCGCCGTAATCAAGGCTCGGGCGGCGGATTGGGGAATCCGCTGCCCATTGCACGAGCCCTGCCCGGTAGAAGAGCGCCCGGTGCCTCGGGCTGCTCTCCCGAAGGCTCAACAGCTTTACTGCTGCGATGGAGTCTGCATAGACAGATGCCGCTAACTGGGCTGCCGCAGATATCGCCCTCGTCGGCGGGTCCGGTAGCCCAGCAGCGTAGCGGAGGAAGGAGGCACCGGTGGGTTTTAGTGGGTAACCCCGGGTGCTCCTCCTTACCGCAGCACCTGGGGAGTCCCACATACCCCGGCGACTACTCCCCCGGGTCGCCGGGGATGCGTAACGCATTTCCCACCGATAAAAAAAAAAAAAGGATCCCGAGAAAATCAATATCAAGTCACCGTTTTTGTAAACATGGTAATTTAAATTCGGGCTAACAATATATATGTTACTGTAAAAGCTCGAACTGCAGTAAATACTAAGATTTTCTAGTAAAACCTAAGATCTACCAATCCCTAATGGTAAATGTTCGAAAAGGTTTGCAATACGAACTTTTACCACCATATAGTTGGTAAATCTTAGGATTTACAGTAATGGCATGGCTTATGTTGAAAAACAATGGCCAAGTGAGAGTCGGACTCGCGCACTAAGGGTTCCGTACTGTTTTAGAGCAAAAACATTAAATCTTTATTTTATTTTAATATTATTATAAATTATAAAAGTGGTATAATTAACCGTGGGAGAGCCATGCTTCGGCACGAATGGGCCGGCTCGACCAGAAAAATACCACGGACTCACAGAAAACCGGCGTGAAACAGTTGCGCTGTGTTTCGCCGAGTGAGTAAGTTTACCGGAGGCCCAATCCTGAATCCCCCTACCCTTCCCTACCCTCCCCTACCCCTATTACCCTATTTCCTCTTAAAGGCCCACAGACCTGCAGCCACATATCTCTATCTAATCTAGATCTTATTTCTGTGCCTGCAGCTCTTCTGAAGTTGCGAGTGTCCATGGGCACCGGAAGTTGCTTTTCATCAATTTGTGAAATATTTTGTTTTAGGTACATACCTTACCTATTAATTAAAAACATATTTTGATTGCCTTTTTACTTTTTTTAAACCAAATATAACAAGAATACTGATTGAATTATAGTAGCTTAGGTAAGCATTATGTTAACTATAATATGTACCTACCGGTTTTGTCTTATAGCTTAATAAGGTAAATAATATAGAATAATTACTCTTTGTTTTATTCTTAAAACCAACATTTACCAGTTGACAGTAGTAAAACCTAGCATAAACCGAATTTTAATGGTAAATGTTCGTAAAAATCGTCCTATTATTAGAAATACTTACATTTACCAACTCGTGTCGGTAAATCCTAAGATTGACACGTAAATCTTAAGATTTACCGAAGTTCGAGCTTTTACAGTAACATATACAACAATAAAAGAATTTTGAAAATCTGACCACAAACAGCAAAGTAAACATTGACTCCTCCTTTTTTGGAAAAGTCGGTTAAAAAAAGTATCTAAGATGTAGACCAGGGATGTAAGGTATCACCATGCCAAATTTCGTTGAAATCGGTCCAGCGTATTCAGAGATTAGCCTGTACAAACAGACAAACAGAGAAACAAAAATTTCAAAAACAGTTAAAATATGTTCTACTACTCTTCTAACATGCCCCATGACTCGTTTTTTCAAGTTTATTTTCAATGTATAAAAATTTTACCTCTACGATTTTATTATAAGTATAGATAGATATAGATGAATGCTTTTAAAGGAGTATAAGGATATACCGACGTTCTAGAACCCAAACCATACTATTATAGTTCCGTTTGAGTTCGCGGTAATTAATTTAAATGATGTTGGAATAGACCAATCAGCGCTACAATCCTGTATCATACTATGAAAGTTTTCTGAGAAACTTTATAATATATACCTCAGCTAAAAACTAAGAAGGCTTCTTATATCACTGAGCATAATATCACTAACTATTATCAGCCCGCTTGGTCAGAGACCTCCCTACGTAACTACCACTCATATTCTCTCGTATTTCCTCCCGTCCTAAACCAAAGTATTAGATCAATTGATCTTTTATCATCTTATTTACATACTAAGTACCTCGCAACAGGAGGTCTGATCGATCATCGATCACTATCGGAGAAAGTTCTTCTAAAAATGGCTAAGCTTTTGCCAGCTCGGCTTTCAAAAGGGGGGGCAACGTTTGTATATTGAATAAAAACTCCTGGCTTACAAAGGTCCCTGAAATTTTCGGTGGAATTTTGAAAATCGTAATTCGTATTGTTTCGATTTCGTAGCTTAAAATTTAGTTTGTTATTATTTTTAGCAATATTCCGCGAAAAAACTTCCACCTTTAAGTAAATGAGTGAGTGCACGCATAGGCATGCGTACAGCACCTCCCTCCTCCCACACTGCCTATGCGTACACTCGCATGCAAGAACTTGCAAACACCACCACCACACAAGCAATAATGTTGGCAAATCCGTGCAAGGCCCCACACCACCATGCAGGTTGATAACCTCGACGCGCGTTTCGCTCCAACACCGGAGCATCCTCAGGATGTGGACTCTACGAACAACGTCCGTCAAGTGCCGCCACCGGCCAAAACACCGCCTTTTTATATCCTATCGAGCCCCGCTACTATCCCCACTACCCCCACTACCCTCACCAGTACCGCCGAACATATTAATAAGCGGTGACGTAGTCAAGCAAGTTTGGTCATTCAACAATGCAAATCTGTTATTTTTCTTTTCTTTTATGATCTCTAATTGTTCCAACACGCTCAGCCGAAAGCCTTTATCGCATTTATGTAATACTTTATAGGAATGGCCATCGGGCACGGTATGATTACTATCTAAAAGATGTTTAGCAAAATGTGACTTATCAGGATGACCATTCCTATAAGCCGCGATATGTTCTTTATACCGAGTCTCAAAGCTGCGTCCAGTTTGACCCACATATACACTATCGCATTCAGGACAATCGATCTTATAGACACCGGACTGATATTTTTCATCAATCCGGTCTTTATTATGACAAAAATGATGTTTTAAAGTATTATTTGTCCTGAATGCGACATGCATATCGTTGTTTTTCATTATTTTGGATAAGCGTGCAGATACCTCTCCCATGTAGGTCAAACTTGACTTATATCTAACTCATCTTCATGCTTCGTCTTAGTAATAGTAGTATTAGTATATGTCGGCTTGCAAAATTTCAATATTCATGCTTCGTCATGTCATCCTTGGCAACACAAACTCGCGGCCTTTCATAGTTACATTCATAGATTATTATCGATCCCTCTTAAAGCAAATTTCGCAAGCCGACATATACTAATACTACTATTACTAAGACGAAGCATGAAGATGAGTTAGATATAAGTCAAGTTTGACCTACATGGGAGAGGTATCTGCACGCTTATCCAAAATAATGAAAAACAACGATATGCATGTCGCATTCAGGACAAATAATACTTTAAAACATCATTTGTGTCATAATAAAGACCGGATTGATGAAAAATATCAGTCCGGTGTCTATAAGATCGATTGTCCTGAATGCGATAGTGTATATGTGGGTCAAACTGGACGCAGCTTTGAGACTCGGTATAAAGAACATATCGCGGCTTATAGGAATGGTCATCCTGATAAGTCACATTTTGCTAAACATCTTTTAGATAGTAATCATACCGTGCCCGATGGCCATTCCTATAAAGTTTTACATAAATGTGATAAAGGCTTTCGGCTGAGCGTGTTGGAACAATTAGAGATCATAAAAGAAAAGAAAAATAACAGATTTGCATTGTTGAATGACCAAACTTGCTTGACTACGTCACCGCTTATTAATATGTTCGGCGGTACTGGTGAGGGTAGTGGGGGTAGTGGGGATAGTAGCGGGGCTCGATAGGATATAAAAAGGCGGTGTTTTGGCCGGTGGCGGCACTTGACGGACGTTGTTCGTAGAGTCCACATCCTGAGGATGCTCCGGTGTTGGAGCGAAACGCGCGTCGAGGTTTTCAACCTGCATGGTGGTGAGGGGCCTTGCACGGATTTGCCAACATTATTGCTTGTGTGATGGTGGTGTTTGCAAGTTCTTGCATGCGAGTGTACGCATAGGCAGTGTGGGAGGAGGGAGGTGCTGTACGCATGCCTATGCGTGCACTCACTCATTTACTTAAAGGTGGAAGTTTTTTTTCGCGGAATATTGCTAAAAATAACAACAAACTAAATTTTAAGCTATGGATTTCCGCAAAGTAACGCCTGATTCTATTAACTATCGATTTCGTAGGCTTTATGGCCTTCCCAGGTTGGGAATTTGTCCTGGTTTACACCCTTAGGTATGTGGAATTAGTCGGCATGAAGCGCTAACCTCCACTAAAACTAAGCTCCACACCCTGGCGTCACAATGCAAACTGCTGCCTATACAAACTCCTATAATGGGCACTTAGACTAAATACGGAACCAAGGTCCACCTGTAGTCTGAACCTATATGGTGCGACACCAGATGCTATCGCATTATCGCCTTATATCGCTTAAGTAATCTCATTTAATCCAAATTTGTGAGTGTGTGGGTGCAAATTCTTACCATAATGATTTTGGCAATAATAAACATTGCCGTCAATTTGTATTAACTGGCTGTCTGTTACCTCTTAGTGCATAAACCGCTGAAGCGATTTCATTGGGATGACTTTGAGTCCGAGAAAGGATTAATGATAGCATGGGCGCCGGCAGAAATAATTTCCAAGGGGTGCAGATTTTAGTTTTCTTTCTTTTCTTTACTTTTTACGAACAACAGTTACAGTCGGCACTAAACGTGTCCAACAGAATACGTTTAGTGCCGACTGCCGAAACATTACGAACTATAAATAAATCTTTGTACGGCACGGTAATAGCCGATAGGGTTTATACAGACGGCTTTTTATTTCAATAATTCCTGTTGAACTTGTACAAAAATGTACGGTTACAGTACTATTTAAACAAATTGCTGCACAACCAAGTTGCGGGCGATATCTAGTTTTGAATGCAATATAAAATATCTTAAATATAATAACTGGATTTATGTGGGGCGGCGCTAAAGCGCGGTTAGGCCGCTACATCGCGAGATCACAAGCAAAATATGTTTTGATGACCGCGCTTTTTTATTAAAACAGGGGCAAAGGAACAAACGGGTCGCCTGATAGAAAGCAACCTCCGTCGCCTATGGACACTCGCAACATTAGAAGAGCAGGTGCGTTGCCGGCCTTTTAAGAGGGAATACGAGCTCTCTTCTTGAAGGTTTGCAGCTCGTATCGGTCGTATAACGTATTAAATCGCGCGGATGCATGTGATCCAGCGTTATTCCATTGCAACTGTCTCTTTTACGAACAAACTGTCATCGCGATGACAATCACTTTTACTCATTCAGGTAACCTGAGCCCAACTGCTGACATCCACACCGGCGAGAGTGGATCAGGTTGACGGACCATGTAAAATACTATTTTTTGCCGTTCAATTGTACCATTTGATTTAATAATAAAATTATTATATTAGTGCTTTAATAAGCATATTCTTATTTTACCTAGATACTAAGTAAGTCTTATTGTTCTTAAATGTAGCTTTAGCTCCTGGAGGCTGGACCCCGGGTAATAGAGCTTCCAAACCAAGCCCATCCAAACTTGTGTGAGAGTTTTGAACCAGTCAATTCTATGGGTCCCTCAAGTTTAGAAAAAGCTTTATAATATTATAAGACTTAAATAGTGATCTTTCTATTTTATTAAATCTATCTTTACACAGGACAAGAGGCAATTAGCAAGTATAATATTTTATTAACATCTCTTCTTCAATTATTATTTTATACCTAACGCGGATATTCCAAAGCTCAGCTTGGTTAGGGATGTCTATTATTAGACCGTAAATAGGCATCGCACAACCTGATTTTCTTGTTTCAGGTTATGTTGGCGTGAAAGCACTAGGCTCTGGAGTTAGTTCGTTCACCCCGCATTCCAGACCTAGGCTACCTAGGTCCCGGTTTTATGTGTAAAGCTGTGCGCAGACGCATTCTTATTACGTAAGTATTACTGTATAAACACAAACCAAATTTGTATTAAATTATTTTTATTATATGTTCATTGTTGGCTCAGGTAGTTAAATCTACCAAGGGATCGGAAGTCGGAGCTCGTTGGAGCGATTAAAAATGTTTTTTCTTTTGTTAATTTTTTTATTTACATAGGTCGTCTTAAACTCACTTAAACACAATGATGTTAAAAAAACATTGGGTTTTTTGAACATCATTGCTTAAACATGGTGATCAAAGGACGGCTTGTCGGCTTCTAATAGGTACACGTAAACAAAGATTAGTGTGCATTCGCCCTAAGGGGCAGCCATGTTTGTTTTTACTCGAGAGCCATTGAGTCAGGTATTACAGTTACATAACCTGCGCCTGGATCAATGGAATATTCTAGATCTAATCCAGGAAGAGAATCCTCGGCCCTGAGACAAAGAGTCTGGAGATTCCACAGATACGAAAACATGTTGTTTTTTTTAAATTGATGGTAAATACATGGTTTTAATCGTGTTCTCATCTTATAAAACAGGAATTTAATACATAGATAGCATAGAGAAGTCTTTTTTTATGAAATAAGGGGGCAAACGAGCAAACGGGTCACCTGATGGAAAGCAACTTCCGTCGCCCATGGACATTCGCAGCATCAGAAGAACTGCAGGTGCGTTGCCGGACTTTTAAGAGGGAATAGGGTAATAGGGGAGGGTAGAGATGGGAAGGGAAGAGAATACGGGAGGGTAGGGGAATAGGGTAGGGGTTTGGGCCTCCGGTAAACTCACTCACTCGGCGAGATACAGCGCAAGCGCTGTTTCACGCCGGTTTTCTGTGAGAACGTGGTATTTCTCGGTCGGTCGGTCGAGCCGGCCCATTCGTGCCGAAGCATGGCTCTCCCACGTTATGTAGTCACTAGTCTAACAAAAATCTGTCTTTAAAACCGCTATTAAGTTATGACTTATGACTGAAATGACATCTGAATGTTCTGCAAGTATGGTTCGAGACTTAGTTTTTACAACAAACACGTCTTTCGTACAGCACGGAACATTTTGTGATCTAAGACTGGTGCCAAAAAAAGTAACTTTTTTTAAACTTTTGCATGGGCACAATGAACTTGGGGGCTGGGGTGCTTGCATAGGCAAATCACAAAAAAGAGCTTTCAGTGCTGCTACTTTCACAGTAAACTCTCTATAAGAGATGTGTCCCTTGCTCACCTTATTATTACATTCTGTATTAATATTATATAACAATTTGTACAGTCTAGTAAAAGATTTTACCATTTTAATCTAATTTTAATTGCTTTCTAGAAAACAATCAGTTCCTCCCTTTATTTTCCAATTCAATACTATTTACTAGTAATGTAACGATATATTTTTGTCTCCACATTTTCCTTCCCAGATCTGCTATTCATCATGTTGTTCACACATATTTTCGACCTGTGAAACTTTTACAAGTGTATGCAGTGTGAATCTTTTGTGTTGTCTTCGGTGTTGTTTGGTGTCAAACACCTTTTCATCATCATCAGTTTTCATTAGTGATTAGCCCTAATAACTAAAATACCCTGTATACTAATATTATGCAGCTGAAGTGTTTGTGTGTTTGAAAGTGCTAACCTCAGGAACTGCTTGTTCGATTTGAAAAATTATTTTTGTGTTGGATAGCCCATTTATCGAGGAAGGCTTTAAAGCCTAAGCTTTAGCTTAAGCTAATAAATAATTTTAATTTGTATTTTACTGAGTATTCATGTTATGATTGAATTTACTTTTAGTTGAAAATACGAACTTAAAATGCCTAATATCTCGGCTCCGATATAGTTTAGCTATATGTCCCCCATAATAAAATTTACTCCCCTTGATATGTTCTTTCATAATATTATGCCGATTTGGTGAGTGGCCGCGAGATTTGAAAATGACGCCAATATTACCCAAACCCCTTTCAGCAAAATCGGTTCAGCGGTTTGAGCGTGAAGAAGTTACAGACAGGCATAGGAATTTTTTTCGAAGTGTAACTTCGAATAAAATTCCTATGCCTGTTGTAGAATATTAGCGCTTACTTGTAGTAAAATTAGCTCGGACGCATGAAATAAATAAAATATAACAGGCACTTGGATTTATATTTTGCGCATTATTTACCAACAGATTGTATTTTCAAATTTCCATGAAATCTTTAGCACGCATTTTCCGTATTGGAATCAAAACATAATATTATGCGTTAGTGATAATTCCTTAGTCTTATGCCTAGGCACGCCTAGGTCTCAGGGTTGACACATCGTCCTTTATATTATAGTCTCACAGCTGCCAAACTCCATATGGCTGCTCTTTCGAAAAAAGCGTGCAGATGAAACAACTTTTCATCGGCATTAACAGAGAAATTATATCTGAAAAAAAATAATTAGTAATCTACATGATATGATACGTAATTTGGTTTTGCCATATTTTTTCTATCGGTATCACATAATAAAGAAATAAAAACCAAATCACCTCCAAATCGTTAAATGAAACCACTTTACTCCTTCATTATTTATCAAAAGAATATATAAAAAATATCTACTGCTTTGCAATTCATAAGTTAATAATTTGGTTTTTTTACTTTTTTGAAATATGTATTATATTAAGCCTTAAAAAGGTTTTTTCTCCTATTTTGCCCTATCATGGACGCGGCGAGCGTCGTAACCGCCACCGTACAAGGCGCGCTGTTATGAATGTTATTTTAATGTCATTTACGTCGATATTCGCACTGACAGACAATCGACCTGCTAATTTAGGGAGAGAGGGCCCTTAAATTTTAAATTTGATACAATATATGAAATTTTCTCTCCTCCTGGCACAAAGGGGAATCTGACATTCTATCCTTTTCCAAGATTTTTAAGTTTGAAGCAACGAGTAAGAATGAAGTAACCATCAATATTGTTACGGATACGGACAGTTGTTTACCTCTGCGCGTACTTTCTAGAAAAGTCCGACCCTTTGTTTATGTGAATTGCGTGTTTACGTAAACAATCCAGAATGGAACATTCCAGAAAGCGTGGCGGGCCATATAAAAGGTAAACAAGCCGGTAGTCAATTTAGTTTGATACAAGCGATCATCAAGGCGACTTCGAAGTGAGAACAAGTGATCAATAGTAAGTGATTGTGATAGTGAACCTACGACTCGGCTACGACCTAGGACAGTGATAGTGCTCAGTGATTTGGATCTAGTGCTAAGTGTTTGGACTTAGTGATTTGTGTGAACTAGTGTTTGTGAATAAAGTCTTCAAGAGGGTCACCAGGTCTTTCTCTCCGAATCCAACGAACCCTAGCACGTAACAATATTAATTATTTTCGAAAACTTCATTAAAAAAACACACATAACGCAAAAACTTAATACCTAAATAATTACCTACTATAAATAGAATATCGTTACAGCTAATTAGTTACATGATATTGTAAAAAATTATAAAGTTGTTGTAAATATTAATTATTGAATGATCAATATTAATTATTCTGTTATAATACTGATGATTTAATTTTAACATTTAACGTGAATGTGCTTAGTGCGCATTTGTGCAACTCACATGTTTGACGCAATTATTGTTAACATTCAAGCACCTATGGAATTCGAAACGTCGGGAATAAGATAACATTTTTAAATATAGTCACAACTCACAACCACAGACATAGATCAAGATCTTGATCTATTTCTGTGGTCACAAGACAAGTGTAGATAAATGCGGCTGGAAAACAGTTAAAGGTGACAAGTTGACGACCTTTGTGGCCCACTTGTTGGTAGCCCGGCTGAGCTACCAACAAGTGGGCTGTTGGTAGCTCAGCCGGGGGTCGCGGGTTCGAATCCCGCCGACGGAACAAAAAGTTTTCAAACTCCTGGGTCATGGATGTGTATTAAATATGTGTATAATATAATAAAAATCTTAAATAATATAATATATTGTATGGTATAAAAGTATTAAATATATTTCCGTTGTCTGGTACCCGTAAAGTCCTTCAGGTACTTAGCACGGGGCCAGACTAACGTGGTGTGAAGCGTCCATAGATATTATTATTATTAAGTTAATTCCTGCATGTTGTATACCCGCAACCCTATTACAAATCAACAAACCTATTAGTTAATAATAACTGTTAATTATCACGAACATAAGTTCACAATCTTGGAGTTTATTTGAGTTTGATGATACCAAGGTCAGAGGTTGCCAGATAAAAGCGGTTACGTCCAAAGTGCGGGCGTACTCGTCAGTTGGCTATCATGAGGGTTGCTCTGGTCGTGTTCGGTTGCCTGGGGCTGGTGGTTGCCGACGTGCCGGCATGGATCAAATGTAGTGAAGGTGAGTGGGATTTCATCTTGGTACTAACTATTATCAAGTTTGGAGGAAATTGGGATCTGTGCCCATGAGCGCCGGCAGAAATAATTTCCAAGGGGTGCAGATTTTAGTTTTCTTTCCTTTCTTTTTACTTTTCACGAACACCAGTGACTGTCTATTTACGTCAGCAGACTACATTTAGTGCCGAAACATAACGAACTATTTTTGTACGGCATGGTAATAGGGTTGGTTACAAAATTCTTTTTATTTCAATAATTCCTGTTGATCCTGAGATTCCCTAGGGCAGACTGTGCCAGTTTAAAAAAAGATGTTTCTCTAGACAAGGAGGTTATAACATGGAGCTTATATAGATCTCTATATAAGCTCCATGGGTTATAATTTTGATCATACGTATGCATGTAGAAAATAATAAATCGGTTTTTATAGTCACGTTGGTCGGACTTGGTCCATATAAATTGATCTTAACAAGCGGTTGCGTGTAGATGGGCATATTCGTCTTTGAATGTAATGATGTACTTAAATGATCGACTTGGACGTGCTATCATGGTGGTCATTGGTTTTTTATAATAGTCCAACGTAGAGAGGATATTTAATGGTGATGTACTATTAAAGAAGTTGACATTTATAGGTGGTAGTTAACATTATTAAATGACATAATCCGACAAATGACGCAGTCCGACCATCAACTGCTAATAGCGTGGGCCTACTTTGGGTGAGCAGGCGAGCGCGGACGGAAGCCACGGAAGACGTGTTATAGAGTCTCGCGTCTCCGTCCTGCGCGGAAGTAGGAACACGGTCGGGTTTTAGTGGGTAGGTACAGCTGCGGCCACTTACCATCTCTACGGCCGTGGCAAGTCCTACATACCCCGGTGGTCCTTTCCCCGTAATAGCATTTCCCGACCCAAAAAAATAAATAAATAGGACTATCAACTGCCTATGTCCTATGACTCAATTTCTTCCATGGCACAAATTTTACGGCGAAAAAATATAGTTTGTCTTGGCTTTTGCGAGTGAGAGACTAAGCGGCGGCATTCAGAGGCCTAATGATTAATTAAGTAACTTTAATTAAATAGTAATTTTGACATAACCTCATAATATATTTTCCGTCAAAATGTTTTAACTTTTTATTTAGGTAAAGTAATAAAGATTTGGTTGTTTATTAACGCAATCCGCAGTTATTTTTTCACCATTTGACCCTTTCACTGATAAAAGTTAAATGCACGCTCTTTTGTATAAACGATTCTGTTTGTTTGTGTGTCTTTAATTGTAATTGATGTATTTGCGTCATACCATCTAGAATCTAGATTCTAGCCTTAACTTAGACCCGTGAGCACTGAAAACCTTTTAAAAATGCGCAAACCAGTTAGTTTAAATATGAGTATCTCGGAGAGCCATCGAATCTTCTTGACTGCCTTACAAAAAGGAGATTTTATGTTCAGCTGCAGATATTTCTTAAAAGCCACTTACAGTTTGATCGTTCTAGTGACTAACCTTTTTTTTTTTTTTTTTTTTTCGAAAGGGTCTAAGCTACTGGTCTGGTAAAGAAGTTTAATCGTGGCTATAACCAGTCTGTTGCTAGTTGGTTTGGAGATAAACAATGAGGGGGCCTGGCCCCCTCCCCTAAAGTCACACGTGTGACATTCTAATCGGGCAATATTGGGGAGAGCTACGAAAATAAGCTGTTTTCATCTGACGTGGGGACACGGATCCCCCCTGTTCTTAAGGGGTCCGACCCCTTACTCACTCTCTGACGAGTGAGGCTGCTCGCGCGCTGTAGCACAAACTAGCTGCGTACGAGTTATCGCGGTAGATGAGCTCAAGTTATTAATGTTATTGCATATTATTATTTTTAACAAAAAATTAAAACCGACTTCCAAGGTAAAAACAATATTAATAGCATCCTTATAATATGAACTAAAAAGTATTAAATAATTTTTCCTATCTAATATGTAGTGCCTTTTCCCGAATTCGGCTAAACTTCAACTATTTCTGTACTCAATCTTCATCATTTTGAAGTCGGTACCAGATATAGCTGAATCTTTATTTCTTTGACAGAAAATTTGAAACTTTTGGAACTGGCACCGACTTCAAAATTATGAAGATTGAGTACAGAAATAGTTGAAGTTTAGCCGAATTCGGGAAAAGGCACTACATATTAGATAGGAAAAATTATTTAATACTTTTTAGTTCATATTATAAGGATGCTATTAATATTGTTTTTACCTTGGAAGTCGGTTTTAATTTTTTGTTAAAAATAATAATTTCACTCTTTTTAGTTACCTAGTAGGTAAACTGTTAGTGCCAATTCAAATTGTATAAAAAATAGTTTCATATTGTCTTCACTAGATGTCACTGAGGCGCTCCTGTGTCGCGCTATCGCTTGTACGTAGAAGTTTTATATAGGTAGTTGTAACTTGTAACAGATTTTCGTTGTGTTGTTGAAAGTTTGTAAGCAACTGACGTCTGACAACTCAACAGTGAGCTTGGTGTGAGCAGTGAGCATTGAATTGACAACATAAATCATAATATTGAGTGGTAATTGATCTCGTATAATTGTTATTAAAGGTGAACGCAGATTTGGCCGCACCGCACGCACCGCAGTCGCCGCATTCGCAATTCTTCATATTATTATGAAATTGCGAAGACTGCGGCGCGGGTAGGTAGGTATGCGAGCTTGCCTATAACTTCATATAAAGAATTCCGAATACGGCGACTGCGGTGCGTGCGGTGCGGCCAAATCTGCGTTCACCTTAAGTTGACCTCCGTCATAGTCCGCGAATTTATAAGTGGTCGTCGGTGGTACTGCGTATATTCTACGTATCTTATTACAATTTGTTAAGACTGATATGAGTCATACGGCAAGGCCCAAATATCAGGTAGATAGATAAATTTAAACAATACATTTAAAAAGATCTAAGTGAACACGTGCAAATGCTCGCAGCGCGGCATCACAATAGACATAACTACAAGTACTTCGACTGCTATGAGACTGACGAGTATTAATATCTGTCGTTTCTTTCGTGTTTCGCCAGGATAAGTTAAAGGCTGGCGCGCTGGCTGGTATAATTTAATTTTAAAAATAAGGTTTTGAAATTGAATTCTGACAGTTTTCTTTGCATGTGCCAAAATATAAACAACTAAATTTGTAGGTTACGACCCTAGCGACGACTTTTGTCATAATACGTCAAACTTAAAAAAATTACATCAGTTCTAAGTCGGCATACTCTATCATTCTGTCTACTCTGGCGGCATGCCGCATGCCCTGACATTCCAGTTAGAACTTGAATACGATGTTTGCGTACGCGTCGCCGCGCGCCGCCGTTGCCTCTGCGGCGCCGACCGCCGTGTATATTAAACAGCCTATAATAATTGGTGTTGTTATGTACATAATTATTATTATTGTATCCATACCTATGCCTTGTACTATTATCTATTTTGTGCCATGAGACATTGGTGACCTTAACACGACGTGGTAATGATGATGATGACGATGATGATGATGATGAATTTGAATTGCATGGTAGCATATGCTTTCTGTTCTTAAAACAACGCCGAAACTCCCAAACGTGTATCTATAAAGAGTCAGGAGTTCTCTCAGCATCTTCGAAACCATGGTATACCTTGACCCAATATTTGACTTTTTGGTAGCATATTCGTAGTACACTTCACATAAAACCAAAATCACCATATGTTTCCATATAAATTTCGAGGAGTTCCCTCGATTACTCCTGGATCCCATCATCAGGTCACCACTTTTGTGAACATGGTACCAAATTGGAGTGAAACCTAATACAACAAAACAAAAATTTCGAAAATCGGTTCACAAACGGCGGAGTAATCGTTGAACATACAAAAATAAAAAAAAAAAAAAAAAAAAAAAAAAAAAAAAAAAAAAAAAAATCCACAGCCGAACATATAACCTCCTCGTTTTTTGGAAGTCGGTTAAAAAGAGGGCCGTCCCTCTCCCCTTCCGAGTCTGGTTGGGGCGACATACGCGTGTATGTTCTAATGTCAAAGTAATTGGTAGAGCTCTCTACGACAATGTCGCGGTCGCGGTCATGATTTAGGTGTGTTCCTATGCTATCCGCATGCGAACTCGAACCCGGGATCGAGCTCGGCACCGGATTTCGGTCGGTCTGTCTGTTTGTCGTTCGGGTCGTGTTAAGTCCTCGGGGAAGGCGCCGGCGTCGTCCCCGGTGCAGTACTAACCACGCGGGTGAGTGTGATTTGTGTTTGCGTAACTGTACACAGTACGTTACGTATTCTGTGATGGGGTCTACAGGGTCGGCTAAGATATGCTTAGGCCGCCTGAAGGGGTATCGGAATGTCCGTGCGTCATGTTCGTAGTCCACAGCCTTACGAATGAGCGGATTGGGATGTACTTTTCCTTTCTCAAAGAATCTCTCCGAGAGTTCTTTGATGTAGGCTTTGATAGTGATAAGCTCGCAGTCTCTATGCAAGTCGATGTTTCGCATGTAACGGGGGGCACCTGTTGCCATGCGCAAAAAACGGTTTTGAACTCGTTGCAATTGGTTCATCTGATTGTCACTTATGTGTGCGAAAGAGACGCACGCATAAGTGAGTATCGTTCTTATAAATGTTTTGTATAAGGTGAGCTTGTGGCGGTACCCACAATTCACCTAACATTCCTGCATCGCGCTATCGAAGTTTTCTAAGCGCGTCGGTATATATACGACAGCTGAAATGTATCACGCGGGCTTCGGCCTGACCGAGCATACCACCTCGCTCGGTCGGAAGATCTTCCTTTGGCCTCCACACATTATTCCCACATTGGTGACCCTCGACAGAACATGCCTCCTTCATCATCATCACTCCCCGCCCCTCCGCACCGCGCCAGCCAGCATCGCCTCATCGGGTACCTCGTCCACTAGCCGCAATGTACCGCGGCCTGGGCGACTCCGCATCGGCATCATATTGGGCTTTCTCACTACACCGACCGGTCAGCAAGCAGAGCACATCTCTCCTGGTCAGCACGTAGCATCGGCCCCGCACGGCAGCTTATCCGACTCACTGGATCCCGTGCAGCAGCTTATAGTTCCGACTCACTGGGACTCACTGCAACAGTTTTGACTCACTGGAACTCTCTGGCACTGGCGACTCAAGCGACAAAACTTCAAGATTCGACCTCCGGTCTTCGGGGGGGAGTGATGTGGCGGTACCCACAATTCGCCTAACATTCCTGCATCGCGCTATCGAAGTTTTCTAAGCGCGTCGGTATATTTACGACAGCTGAAATGTATCACGCGGGCTTCGGCCTGACCGAGCATACCACCTCGCTCGGTCGGAAGATCTTCCTTTGGCTTATGTCTTAAGGACATCTTGCTATTCGCGTTGAGTAAAGGATATAATTTGTATTATACAAATTTCGCTTTACGTACGGTATTCGATATATGGTTCGTGAATGACATCGACTTGTTTAGTACTACTCCTAAGTATTTGACAGCCGTGACTTCGGGAATTAATTTTCCGTGCAGACTAATAGGTTGCATTTTCTTACGTTTTAGTCCGTTAAATAATATAGCGTGACTTTTGTCGGGGTTAAGTTCGATTCTCCATTTTGCGAACCGTTTACCGAGTTCGGTAACTGCTTCTTGGAGTTTTTTGGACGCGAAAGCTATTTGGCGATGAGCAAAGAAAAGCGCCGTGTCGTCTGCGTATAGCACTTTTTGTACTCGAGGGTGAGTGGGTAAATCGGACGTGTAGGTGACTAACCTATAACGATCAAACTATGGAGAGGCGATAGTATCGACTCCTATTTCAAACTGACTTGCACGCTTAGCATGACCACAGTGGAAATGCAAAAGAACACTGGCAGATTTAAGAGACGAACTGACGAAAGACGGAGGATATATTTTCGCCACAAATATCTGTCAGTAATTCTGTCAGTAATTGACGACCTCCGTGGCGCAGTGGTTAGCGCGATGAGCTCAAGCCGGAGGTCGCGGGTTCGAGTCCCGCCGACGGAACAAAAAGTTTATAAAGTTCCTGGGTCATGGATGTATATTAAATATGTGTATCATATAATAAAAATCTTAAATATATGTATGGTATAAAAGTATTAAATATATTTCCGTTGTCTGGTACCCGAAACACAAGTCCTTCGGGTACTTAGCACGGGGCCAGACTGACGTGGTGTGAAGCGTCCATTATTATTATTAAAACTCCATTCTTTCCTGCTCTCTTCTCATGCTATGCTTACCGTCTCAGCCACTTGTAACTTATTCCATGAACATATTCTTTTCCAGCTTCGGACGAGGTGTGCAGCATCTCCGAGATCCGTGTAGACCCCTGCAAGGACCCAAACGCGTGCAAGTTCAAGAAGGGAAAGCAAGCGAACATCGACATCGACTATACCCCAAGTAGGTTTACCGTCTCATCCATCAGCTGAACCCCACCCCTTAGCAGCTCTGGATTTATGTATAGGCAGTCTATACCGCCTATAATCCAGAGCTGCTAAGGGGCCAGAGGCAATGGCCTATGGGCGGCAGGGTCCTATGGCGTTCTAGGCGGTAGCGACCTAGGATGACGGCAGAGTTCGTACTTATGTACCAACTCTGCCGTCATCCTTACTTACTGATAAGTGATAACGCATACTTAAAGTGGCCTATACTCATGAAAAATATAAATCCGACCAATCCGGCCCTGCCCCTTAGTACATTTAAAAATTATCTTTGCTCAGGGATTTCCCTGCGCATTTGCGCGAAATCTGAGGAATTTACGATGGTTTATCTATTACAATATTAAAGCAAATACATATTTTTTTATTTTTTATTATTCGCAGTTTTTTTGCCAATTGGCACCGGCCTTGATTGATACCGCCACCGTTTTTTACGCCACCGGTTCATTTCGCCGGGTTATTCTCCGCCCCCGGTAGTTGGCATTAAGGCTGGCTTGAATTATCTAATAATATTATGTATAATCTATTCAGGAGTTAAATATTTTTTAATTCCAAGATTTCGGCGGCAGCAAGATCAAGACGGGTCTATTCTGGGCGAGCTCAACCGGGGATGTTCCTTTTGCTGAGCTCAACGATGCAGACGCGTGCCAGTTCACCGCCTGCCCGCTGCAGGCCAACACGCCCGCCCAGTTCCACTACGGTCTCTATGTTGGCAAGAAGCTGCCCAGCGTAAGTTGCTATATATACCTTTTTTTTAAGCGAGACTGCACCAATCGTCCCTACGTTGCTGTGGAGCGACATGTCACAACACGGCAAGAAGCTGCCCAGCGTAAGTTGCGTCTAATCAAACCACAGCGTATTTCTAAGCATACTCATATACTCGTATAAGACGAGAGCGCATTAAGCGATACTACACTGCACTTGCAGCGAGGCGACGCACACTGTCACACCTCTTCGTTGGCAAGAAGTTGCCCACCGTTTAAGGCTCCATTCGACTGCGGCGCACGCTGTGGACGGCCACGCGCACGCGTGGACGTGCACGGATTTATTTCTTTGACTTGAGTCAATTCGTGCGTAGCGTGTCCGTGGGTTGCAGTGGACACAGGCACATATATTTTCTTACAAAGCGAAGCTTGACGCACGTACGTAGTCTCTACCTGCGCCGCGGTGGAATGGAGCCCTAAGTTGCTTGTAGACACACCGTATTTTAGCTAAGGGAAGACTACAATAAGCGATACGATCATACGACATTCATGTTTCATAGGCACTGAGTGTTGTTATGTGCCGCAATGTAGTTACACGGATTTTCAATCACTTTTGTTATTGAAAATCGTTGACACGTCCGCTTTCCAGCGGACGTGTCAACGATTTATGCAAAACCGCAAGGGGTTCCGATATACGCAGATCAGCGGGCTAAGTTACGATTTCCGTTCAAGTCGGATTTGGAAGCCGTTGTTTTGTTTAGCGCGGCAAGCGTTCATTATATGTCGCGCAGTGAAGTTTTCGAATTCGGGAGTCGGGACAAATTGCGCATTATAATTCAGAGCCCAGGCTCAACCAATTGGATTTGAATGTACCATCGAGGAAATTGATTCCTATGCAGTTGATAGACCAACGTTATTTGGTCGAATATGTCAATTCAATTAGTAAAATATTAAAGTGTTATCTCCTTATTTCCAGGGCAACTTCCCATTAAAATGGAAGCTGTGGAATGAAGACGACCACACCCAATTCTGCTGCTTCAAGATGAACGTCAAACTTGCCAAATAAAACACAACTTGTGACTTAAATATGTTCCGTCGCCTTGACGGGCCGCTAGTTGTGTTTAACTGAACGAATATACTTAATTATTTAATTTTGATTGTTTTTAATTTCTTATACTTACTGGAATACGGTCTTACCACAAAAGATTTTCATCTATTGAACAGTTGTTTTGAGAACACTTTGTACTGAATTTTACTCTAATCAACTGTTCAACAGGTGTTTAAATCTTTTGCAGTAAGACCGTAAGTGTCTAAACGCACTATGCCGAATTTCGCCGGCGGAAGTTCGGCTTGATTCCGCCTGCGAAATTCCGTCGCGTTATATTGTATGCGTTTGACTTTGCTGACGAAATGCGGTATAGTGTGTCTAAAACACTATAATTTACACCTGACGTGAGACCGCACTAAAGCGACACGACGCGACGCGACACTACACGTTCCATAGAACATGAAGTGTCGTGTCGCGTCGCTTATCGCTACTCGCCGGCCGCAATACTTTGATGATTTTTGAAATGTGTATGTTTATATTGCTGAATGTTATTAGTTTTTATTAATAATATAAAATCATTTTCTTCACTGTCACGCTTTCCAACGTGTAAAGAAATCAACAAAATATAAAGCAACAATAATTGAGCAGACGTATTTTAATAAAACAAATGAACTCGAATGAAAGATATTTAATCAACTTTATACAAATTAGAAATTATAGTTTAGTTGTAAAATTATATACTAGTTCGTTGAAATATCGTTGTAAGTAATATACAGATTATATACATGCACAATGCCTTTGTCTTTGGCAAAACATAGCAACATCTCTTAGGTTCAGCTGACACGGGCGACAAAAATATCGCTCATCGATTATTATCAATTTAGCACATGAAAAAAGCTTACTTACAGTTAATATTATCATTATTATTTATTAATATAAATTGAGAAACCTCCTCCTTTTTTGGAAGTTGATTAATAAATCCTTACTCTCCATAGAATTTGTTTAGATGTTTACTCTATTTTGCATCAATTTAAGTTGGTAATTGAAAAGCTAAATTATATGGTGGATGACGACAACTTTGTCGCCCGTGTGCGCTTTACAATAAACTAGTTGCACCTTAATGAGACAGATATTTTAAGCTAACATACATAATATTTTAATTATTACATGATCCAAGTAAAGCTAAAATCATTTTTTTTATCATGTATTCTAAATCATGTCATGAATATTAAAAAATAATATTAAGTACTTCCGTAGCACAAGACAATTCGATACTTATCTAAGTATTTAAATAAGAATATTGTCTATAATATAGATAAAAATTACTAGTAATGTAAAAAGACTGAATAGTACTAAAATTATTTTGCCATTAAAATTTAACTATGAGGTAAGATGTATTTACAGTTTACACGAGTGAGAGCTACCACAAGGAGTTTTTTTTAACACAACATTGATTAAACGTAGATACTTTATACTTATTTTATGTTCGTTGACAAAAACTTCAAAAAATTATTTATATTGCAAAAGCAACATGAGTTAAAAAGTTGCATTTAACTAGAATAATATTCGTTGTCATATTTGTAATAAGTTGGCATGCTTTTTACCTTCAACATTATGTGGCAGAGAGTCACAAAATTTCAAAAATTAAATATTTTTTGCATATTTATTTTGTAAGTAGCGTCTATGGATCACAACTAAGATTATATTATTATAGCGCGGCCTTATTATTGAGGCTATTTTGTATACACCCGCTTATGCACACACGTGCATCAAACTACGCTACTTCGCGATTTCGACCGGTTATGCTGTTTAATTTAACTCACACATTCATGAAAATCTTTTCCATAAATCCCCTTTTGTCTACAATATTTTGTCTTGGTCAGAAATCTGGACTATTTAAACTATAGCCAGCGTAGTGGTGGTAGTGTTCATGTCGTCTCTCTGCATATGCAGGTCCTGGTGTATCCCTGCCTCCTTCAGGATCCTCATGCGGGGACCCAGCGGTACCCCTAGCGCCCGGAGCCTGTCCTCCCCCACGTAGGGGAGCTCCGCCGCCCCCACCTTCTCCTTCTCGAGTAGGGCTGCGTATTTCTGGAAAGAGTGATAAAAAAAGATTTAAAAACAAGAAGTCAGTATCTTTCGTAATCCAAAACATGCAACTACTAAGTATTTATGTTACCGAGTTTACTCTGCTTCATGCTTGTAAATTATTAATTGCCCTATTCAAGACCAATAATATGTAATATTAATTATTATGCTGTTTAGGTTACATACTATTATTTTAATGTTTACATTGCAACTGGTATAAAAAATGAAAGGAAAATGATCATGTATCATAAGAAAAATGTATTTATATGCAGATGGTATTCCTACATAACGTACATAAAGTATTTTAGTCTAGTTGTGTAGTCAATACAACTGGCGCTGCCTGTCAGTTCTTTGAGCGCGAACTAGGCTTGTCTAGCTAAGTAAGCTAGAGACATTGATAGGAAAATTGTGCACGTATGCATGTTAATAGCCGCGTACTGACCAAGCGAGCAGCCTCGCGAGGCTCGGGTCGCGGCACGCTAGAGCGAGGCAGCGCGTACGTCGGCCTCGGGCGAGGCACGTCTTGACCGACCGAGGATTTGTCTCACGAGGCAGCCACGCGAGGCTGCTCGCTCAATCAGTACGCGGCTAGTGGGGTTATATCATGCCGAGACCAATCTTCAACTGACCTCATATCCGAGTTTCTTGAGGAACAGCCTCATGAGCGGCGGCTCGTCTCCGAAGAACTTGGTGAGTCGCTTCACGCGGTCCGGGTTGCTGAACGAGAACGGGTCCGTGTGCCGGTGACCAGACCTGATGTACTGCTGGGATCTGGAGATGGAGGAATAAGTTTAGATGGAGTATTAAGAAGTGTTGGAAAGGCCGTAACAAAGAGCAAAAAGTTATTTGCGCCTTGGGAACAAAAATTGTGCTATCAGAGCAGTTGATTCCTAGGCAGATGGGGAACCTACGTAGTTTGGTCGCGTTACGTCAAGCCACTCAAAAGTGAAACCCAGCCGACAGATCACAATAATTACTACGCGATAGTAACGCGAGACGGGAGTCGAGCGTATGCATCGCGAAACTGGTGTGCGCACCTGTGAGACTACGGTACGAAACCGTAGATTATTCCCGCTCTGCCGACGAGAACGTCCCGTGTAGTAGACGCTCTCGCTTCGCAGTCGCTTTGGTCGCGTAGGTTTGGCCGAAGTTTTAACATTGAATTGAAATTATTTACGTCAGCAATGCGCTACGCACACAATATAATACGACGTAATTTCGGGATGATGTGTCATCGGTAATTTAAAATACATTGCAGGCGTAATCATGCCGAACTTCGGCCGCATATTTTCGGCCTAGTGTGTTTAGACACTAGAGTCAAAGATATTATGTAATTTGTACTCACTTGTACATATGCCGGAGCGCGGCGATCTCGGCGCGGATATTGTCCATCTCGGCCATGACGAGGTGCTGCGTGCGCATCTCGGAGGACAGGTGCGCCACGGACCGCGCCAGTGTCACCACATGCGCCTCCAGGCGGGCGAACCGCTTGTTGATGCCCTGGAGGGAGAGGTTATTGAGAACAACTAGAGTATCGAAACCCACGCTAAATAATGATATGTACCATCGAGGAATCTGATTCCTAGGCAGTTGATGGACCTACGTCAAGTGGTCGGCTTATGTCAGTTCAATGTTAGCTGTGATCGGTTGGGTGGGTTTGACGTAACGCTACCAAATTAAATAGGTCCGCCATCTGCCTAGGAATCAATTTCTTTGATAGTACAATCAGAGAAGCTAGTTCCTAGGCAGATGGGAGAACTACGTAGTTTGGTCGCGTTATGGGCTATGGCAAACCCAGACGTCAGATCACGACTCATATTGAAATCACATAACTCAACCAAATGACGTAAGTGCATCAACTGCCAAGAAATCAATTTCTTCGATGCTGTAACATTGATTAAAAGTAACTGAAACCTGGTTATTCTGATTAAGATCTGATTCCACTATCATTGGAGGATTCGAAACATGGATGCAGTAGACACTTGGCTATCTACAGTAATTTGATGCAATTAAGAGATTAGGCGTTGGACAGACTTTTCATTTGCTCATCTGACGTAGATATTTTTGTCAGACAACCGAGAGATTAGCTTGCATTGTATTACCAAGCTTGGTATAACCATTTTTGCTATTGTTATCTAGTTTTGGTGCGGCAATTAAATCCATGATCAACAGCTAGTCGACGGAAGTCTAGACCGTTGCTCCTAGTGGTATAACTTGAACAATCACCTTGAGATCGTGCTTCTTCCGTCCATCATGGGAGCTGCGGCGCTTGTCGCGCACGGGCCGGCTGCTCACCGAGCTGGACGGCAGCGACGACATGCTGCCGTACCGCCGCTTAGATGACAACCTGCTGTTACATCTCTTTTGTTGTAATTTCCATGAGACATAATATATTATGAGATAGATCCCTGTCTTTGAAAAAATATTCAAATGTTCCAAACAGGATTTGAGAGAAAATTATCATTCTAGGCTTGCGTAATTCATTCATGCATGCTATATTGGCGTGGTAGATCTTGCAGTTTTAGGCTGGTATTAATTGGTCATGGAGTCATCCGATTACAATCAAACAAGTAATGATAATATAATGAGAGTACTAGCTTTCCTTACTTGGTGAATAATAATATTTTCTGAACAACTCGAGAGCTAACAGTAAACATGGAAATAACATCAACGTTGGTCGTTGTCGCATCGTCTTCGCGGCAGCATCTTCTTGGCCAACATTATCAAAGTATAATACATCTTATCTTATCTTATATCTTATATATAAAATTCTCGTGTCACAATGTTAGTTCACGAACTCCTCCGAAACGGCTTTACTGATTTTTACCAAATTTTATATGCATATTCAGTAGGTCTGAGAATCGGCTACTCGGTACTTTATATATTGATAAGTGGATTTGTTGAATAAATAATAGTAAATTATTACAACCTGAGACTGACGGCGACCATTGTTTGTGCGACGGGATAGCGATGGACGTTGCCATGGTGACTGTATACTTATTTAGTCACTTCAATAAAATAATATGGCAAATATATTATAGCAAAGCAACGTTTGCCGGGACAGCTAGTAATATATAAAATAATCAAAAATATAACGAGCGAGGTACCTTACTTCTTTTAATAAATCATAATTATTCTCAAACAACTCGAGCTAACAAGTCAATATGCCACAGCGTCTGCGATTTTTCTTACCTGGCCTCCCAAGGCGTGGGCCTCGCCGGTTTCCGCACGCCAAGCAGCTGGAGCACCTCAGCGTACATGTTCTCCAGTCCCCGTAGCTGCCGGCGGATGGCGCGCGCGTCGCCGGACGCGTCGCTGTCTGTGCGCGCGTCGGAGCGGGCATCCAGCAGCGACGATAGGTCCAGGCTGCGAGTCGTCGTCGACGTCATGTCGGTTGTGTCCAGACCGAATACTGGAAAAAAGGGATTAAGTACAATAAATACATTAATACTAGAGTATGCTGCGAGCACCGAGAATCAGGGCTTGATAATAAAATCGTCCGATTAGTAAAGTATTCTAGCTCGCTACATATAATAATCTGTGGAGTATTCTGGCACAGTTGAGGTTGGCCATTGATGACACCATACCTGCCGGGCTAGCACGGCCACCAGTAGAAATTCGAAAGTATAGACAAACTGTGGAAAAAAACTCAAGGTGAAGTTCCGATCTTTTTTCGTTCCGAAAAATTCAATTAAAATGCCACTTCATGACAGACTATAGTCCTAAAAATTCAAATAATATCCTACTTTATGTAGGTATACATATATTATAGTCTGTCATAAAGTGGCATTTTAATTGAATTTTTATCGGTCGCGATTACCCGCGGTAAAGATCGGAACGGACCTTAAGTTTATGTCCACAGTTTGTCCATACTTTCGCATTTCTACTGGTGGCCGTGCTAGCCCGGCTGATGGGTATGGCCAACCTCGACTGAGGCAGAATACTCTGTAATATTTATGGCAAATCCTTGGAGGTCGCGCGTGCGAAATAAAAAGTTTTAGAAAGGACTAGCTTAAGAATCGTTAGCCAGCTACTAGCACATCACGACATCCTTATCCTATACTTAGCATTTTCTGCCTAAAAAAATATGGATTTAAACTTGATGGTTGCGATATTTTTCTCCAGCTAAAAGTAAAACCGAACAGAAATACAGTCCAAGATTTGTCATCATCACTTACAGTGTTTCTTATAATGATGATCGCGTTTGGAGGAGTGTTTCTTGTGAGAGTGTGCGTGCCAGCGCGGGGAGTCGCGCCCGCGACGCCGCTCCTCCGGATATTCTGATGAGCGGCCAGGGAGGCTGGAAAATATGAGAAAAATAATAAGTTTAACTTTGTTGCTGGGCACTCTGCCAGATGGGGACGACCTGGGAAAGTTTTTCTTTTTATAATTTTATATTCTAAGTTTGTATATTATGTTTGTATATTTGTATATTTTATTTTAGTTTGTATTTTTAGTAATGAATTTGTGATTTTAAGTTTATATTATTACTAGTTTAACGTAGGTAATAAATTATTTTAAGCTATAGACTGCTTAATCTGACTTAATCTTAGTTAATACTAGAAAACGCCCGCAACTCCATTGTGTCAAAATTTGTGTATCGCATTTTTCCGGGATAAAAAGTATCCCTTGTCCATACCCAGCAAAATCAGTTCAGCGGTTTATGCGTGAAGAGGTAATAGACATTAGACAGTTAAACACAATTTCGCATTTTTCACAATTGAAAATCTATTGTGTCTGCAATACCCACGACGGAGGGGTTAATATAAGTAATATGTATGGATTGAAAGCTAGAAATGCGCCTAGGCCTAACTATAAGGTTCGTAAAGTGTATCAGAATCAGTCCCATGCGTTGGTCCGATCAAATCCGCACCACATTTGAGTCCACTTCGAGTGGTCGAAGACAGGAATAGTTGACGTAACACCATAAGAAGGAATGTCACAGAATGGTCACGACCCTCAGACACGACTAGAGGAGAAGGATAGTGTATAATCACCTGTCTCGCTTGTGTATGTCTGACGATGGGGACAGTGGTGGCAGAGGTGGGGTGACGTCGCTGTCGGAGCTGTCGGAGCTGTCCAGCCGCATGTTGGACAGCTTCGGCTCCAGGATCTGCCGGAGCTCGCACTCCACCAGGTCCGCCCACTCGTTCTCCGCTAGAATAGAGAAGAGATGATATTATAATATTTCTCTCATCATAATAATAAATAATAATTATGATGAGAGAAATAGTATTTTAAGATATTTTTAATCAAAATCGGTTCAATTAGCATTCCCTTAGGTTGAACAATATCTAGCACAACAAAAAAGAATAACTTAAATCGGACTTGCAGTTCCGGAGATATGCGAACAAACATAAAAACATACATACATACACTTTTGAAATTTGGCACATTTGGTCAGATGTTAATATATACTAACATATACGAAAAGTAGACAGTTCTGAAAATATATAAATATGAATTCGACCCCGGGTATATTGTATGTACTATGTAACATACGGGTCGAATTTAAAACCTCCTTTTTTTAAGTCGGTTAAAAATTAACTTAAATTTGGTCGTTACAAAGACTCCACATAATATACCTGGAGCAGGGTTCTGCTGACTAGTGCTCGGCTGCGGCTGCCTGGTGCCCGCGACGTCGGACTCAGCTGACGTGTCGTGGATACTGGTCTCCGGTCGCCGCCCGCTGGAGTACGCGACGCTGCCTCTCCCGGAGTCCACGTTTGAGGACTGACCACCGTTCTTGTCGTAATCTGCAGAAAGATTCGGGGTCAAATAAAACTTTATAACAAGAATTTCTTTTTGGAGCTCCAATCGAAACTTTTGAAAGTAAAATTGACAAGTAAAACTGAATAGTCGCAACAATCTTGACATGACCTCTATAGGTCTTCAATAAGGGTCAGCAGATATGCAATTTCAAGTTGTTATCTATCGTATTTAAACTAAATTAGTTACGTAATATCGCAATTTAATTGGACAACTTTTAAATAGTAGGTAATCGGAAAGGAATCGAATTTAGTTGCAAAAATGTGCGAGCTCTCATAAGTCGCTATAGCTATAATTGTTATACTGTGCGACTTAGTTGACCAATTTATAATTGTAAGTCTGCGGTCGCTTTAAATGTTTAAATAGAGTATATAACTGTAACTTACAGACACAGAAGTATTGAAACGAGGGTGAGAGTTACGAATGATCTAGTATGTGAAGACGACAAGAAATTTTTTTCATGTGCTCATATTTTACAAGTAACTTACCAGAGCTAGCTGTTGACCCACTGGCCTTCTTCCCGTGTGCTTTGAGATCTTCTATGCGATTTGGCGTTTGTCTTGAGGAGGAAGGCTGCGGGGTATGCCTCTCTTGTTTGACACTCGCGTTGTAAACACTATCTACTGATTTTTGGCTTACGTTTTCATCAGTTCTGTCACTTCTATCCAAATTCTCACTTTCATCTTTCGGTCTTTGATTTAGAGAATCAGGCGTTCTTCTTTCTCTATGACTATCAGGAGTTCTCCTCTCTCGGTGACTGTCGGGAGTTCTTCTGTATTCTTGAGTTCTGTCTAGTCGTGACTCTATAGATCTACCGCTTGATCTGATTCGATCTTCTGCGCTCGATCTACTTTGATTTAACCTCATTCTGAATCCACCGTCGTCCGATTCTCTTTCGTCGTTATGTCTCGGTGGACCGTTTTCATTCGGTAGACCATCTAGAAGATTTCCTTGGGAATTTCTTCTAGATCTGTTATTTATTTGTGGTGTATGTGGTGAACTAACTTCAGGTCTCTGCTGAGGTTCGTCTAGAAGGTGGGGATGAGACGACGCTCTTCTTCCTTCTATAAATCCTCTTTGTCTTACGATTTCTCGTTCTAATTGTTGTGGACTTCTGAGGTCGGCTCTCGAATGTGAGTTGTCGTACTGAAAATATATAAAATTACATAAAGTAAATAAATTCTTTAAACAGTTTTTATCCTATGTAAATTTTGATACCCAGAATATTGAACTTTTGATGTGAAATTTTCTTCCGACTATAACCTTATAAACCTTAATTTAAATACTGTATAGTGTTTTACATACAGACACCATATAAAATAATTTCCAGCTACTAATTATACGTAAAATAAAGTGCAAATTAATTCATGTCAGAGACCTCGTTGTGAATATAACTCTTTCAATTACAAAGTCACAATTCATTTGAATCGTACGTGAGTAAAATTTGAGAAATGTCTTGAAAGCTTCCACAGCGCGTGCAGCGCCGTTACAAATGTATTCAAAGCTCAAAAAGGCACATTGTTTATATGGGCTAGTGCATTGTAAAATTAACCATAATTTAAATATTGATAACATCTCTAATAAATTTTAAGAATTTAAAAATTTGCAAGTTAAACATCTTTTTGACATAAGCGAATAAGAAAAGTTTTAGTAAACTGTTATTCTAAATTAAAATTGTTAACCAAATCCAACGATTGCTAATGAAGCACCATGAAAGAAACTTACACAACGTAATAAAAGGTTAAAGCATTTTATAAGACAGAATTTGAAATTAATGTTCCACGGCCAGCGACGGCTAAAAACCGAGGGTCTCAAGTAGTTATTTTAATTACGCGCTTTGTTAGCGATTGTTTGGTGAGAGGTCGTGGGAAAGATAATGCTCACATCCACCACATTCTACATCATGTATTCTTCCAATACTTTCATTATATCTTTGAACATGTCGATACTTTACGACACATTTTAGGCACATGAGAAAATCTCAGCCAGGTAGTGTGTGAATTGTCCCAAATTGTAATTTGTACCTGCGATTGGGGTCCAGTCTTGAGTGATGTGAAGTTGGCCATAGAGCGTACGTCTAGGTCCCGTTGGTAGACCGCACTTCTGCGACCCGGTGGTCCGTACTGCTGGTATAACGCGTCAGCACCTAGAGCCTGCTGCCTGTGCGGGGATGCCAGCATCTCCTGGGACCTGGCCTGGCTCATCATCATCTGTTGTTGGACTATGTGCTGCTGCATTATTTGCCTGAAATGGAAATAAAATTTCAATACATTTCATTTTATTAGAGCGATTTGCGAACATTTTTATAGTTACAAATTTTGCAAGCCAATAGTTTGCAGTTACATAACAAATCTTACCTATGAGGGGAGGGACTATGGTACGCCATGTTGCTTGCCAAAGCTGGATTGTACTGCATATCCGGATGACTCTGTGGCACGGGTCTTCCGTATATCCCTTGTTCCACCTTTCTTGGCATTTCTCTTGGCGTCACATTTTCTGATTCTGGTCTTTTACGTTCTTCTGTATTATTCAGTCTTGGCTCTTCATTGCTCTTGTCACTATCATTATTATCTTTCTTAAACCTACTCGATATCATGTCTTTGAGTGTGTGGTATGTTTTGCTGACTGATTTGTTGCTTTTAGGCGCGTCTCTGGTGCTGTCTTTTCCTGTTTCAACTGTGACTGTGATATGAGAGTTGTTGGGTGTGTTCTTAGCTGGTATCGGTGGTTTTGGGTCGTAGTTTACATTGCGTGATACTGCTCCAGTATTCTGGTTTTGGTTCTGATTCACTGCGTATCCATATTGGTCGTGGTACTGCCTGTATTCACACGAACTTCCAGCTTGTTGGTTCTGAAAGTAATTGATTTTGAGTAATTGATTGATTCACAATTTAGCTTATATGTACAAGTAAGCTCTTTACTGATGCAATCACCAATGCGTTCAATAAAAGAAATATTATAAGAATTTCAATTGGTAGCCTCGTTAGTTTCAAAGTCTTTACATTTAATTTGAGGCACGCTAAAAATCTAATCTTGAATGATTCCGTAGTAGATAATTACTGCACTAATGAGAGATAAAAACCTAAATTGCTGCATTCAGACATCATTAAGACTGTTACGACAATATTTTGTGTTTCTCATGACGGGAATCGAACCCGCGATCGCTGGCAGAATAGACAGGTGAAAGAAACGAAACTGTGTTACATGCGGTGAGAAGTCAAGAACAATAGCTATATTGTTTATTGTTCTGAGAACAACTGTGTTCTAAGTGGCATAGAGGAACGCATAAATAATATATTACTATCAACTAAATGTATAATGGCGCCAGGCTATATTCATTAGATTTTAATTGATTTCCGAAAAAAAAAAACAATTCTGCTGTCTATAATATTACCCGTTTCTTATTACTTAAGATATTAAAAGTTTATAGACTATTATTGACTAACACTTGACGCATAATTTAAGGCTTTAGCGGATAAAGGAATAACAACAATTTTAACGTATTTTGGTAAATATTCTGAATTCTTTGTTTATTTTCCTTTAAGCTAATTTTTACCAAGTATTGATGATACATCGAAGCATTCTTTGGAATCGATCCAAGTTGGTCGTACATTGATCGAGTTATATTTATTGATTCGTGCTACTCGGTTTGTAAAAACATTGTAGTGTTCTGTTTTCTTATTAGACACGGTAAAATGTAGCCAATGTAGCTTTTATGGTTCATTTACTTTTACCGGCTTTGTCAGATACCTTTTCCAACGTATCAGGCTAAGACTACAACCTCGCTTCAATGTGTAAATATTTTGGTACTGCTGTTTTTATTTAAAAAAATATTAATAAAATTTTTAATAATTATCTTTTCACCTATTGTATTTAACAGCTGTAAGTTTTAGTTCACACAAAATTTGATCTTTTACTAGATTTTGTTCACAGCGCCAGCTGTATATAAGTATTTGCAAATATCCTGTAGCCACGTTCAATTCTCATGGGAGACTGACCCTTCGCATGTCATATGCTATCCGTCACAGCTCCATCGCTTTCATGAACTCTGATATCATGTATCAAAATGTCGGGAAAATTAAAATCACCATAATCATCATCATCATCACTCTTTTGAACTTACTAAAAACTAGCTAAAGACTATTTTTTTTAATAAATAATCTAAATGTAAAAGTGTACGTGCAAGGTTTGTAAGTCTGTCACTCAAAAACTACTGAACGAATTTTCATTAAATTTAGTATGTTAGTAGCTTAACCTATGGTTTAAAACATAGGTTAAATACAGTGTCTTCCCATGTGTAAGCAAAAGCATAGAGAAAGCTAGTATTAAAATAAACGACGTAGTTTCTACCACCTGTTTTTTAAGTAATAATTCCAGCAATAAAATTTGCTAATTCAAACGGAAAACGAGCTTTTAATAACAGGCATGGGCGTACCCAGGATTTCAGCGGGGGGGGGGGGGGGGGGGGGGGGGGGAGCATGACCTTGCCCCCCCCCCCCCCCCGCGCTGAAGTCCTGGGTACAGGTATATGAACCATAATATTCGGTTTGGTATATTGAAATCTTTTATCATATCAATCTGCCGACTTAAGGCGAGGAGCAAGCCCATATTTATAGGGTTCCGTACCCAAAGGGTAAAAACGGGACCCTATTACTGAGACTTGAGGCTGTAACTCAAGAACGGTAATAGCTAGAGAGTTGAAATTTTTACAGATTATGTATTTTTGTTGCCGCTATAACAACAAATACAAAAAACGAAATAAATTTAATATTTTTACGGGGGCTCCCATACAACAAACGTGATTTTTCAATCATTTTTTGCTCGGTATCAATGATGACAACAAGTAGGCACTTGAAATTTTCATAAAAACCTTAGTTATATGTCTACTTTTATAATTAATAATAATATTTGAACAACATACAAATTTCCCATACAAAAAACACAATTTTTGCCCATTTTCGCTCTATAACGGTACGGAACCCTTCGTGCGCGAGTCCGACTCGCACTTGGCCGATTATTGTTATTTCGTGACTCTCGGTTTACCTGTGGCTTACCTAGTTTCAAATTTCAATATAATAAGGGAAAGTAGAAAAATATCGGATATAAATCACAATATTTTAAAGGTTTTAAACCATACACATTTTAATAAATCGTAATACTTTCGCTGTAATTAATTTACAAACTCACCCCCAACAAATATTATTTGAATAAATAATTGTTATTAAATCTATACTAAAAAATTCTGAACGGAACAATTTTGTTCCTTAATATATTTTATTTCCAAAGATATTTTAAATAAACATGAAAAATAGAGAAGATCCGCCCCTAGTAACTACTAACAATTTTATGCTAAGCTAAAATGAATCTTATCGCGATGCGTATACGCTTGGTCTTTGGTTGTGTGCAAGGTTATCGTTTAACGTTTTGGATTGAGATTAATCCCCGCCTTAAGGCAAAGCTGTCCCTAAATTTGTAGGTCGATGACTGTCAGTGCCAGTGCAAATATCGACGTAAAGAACATAAAATAACATTCATATCAGCGCGCCTTGTACAGTGGCGGTTACGACGCCGCGTCCTTGATAGGGCGAAATAGGAGAAAATTATACATTTTATTTTATTAATTACTCAATCATTTATTAAAAAACTATTCCATTATTTCCTTAGAACTATAAAAAAGCTATCCTTTTTGTAAAAAAAATACATATCATTGTCATTGAAAATTACGAGATACTCGAATTTGAAGACGTGTATTTTTATGTTGATATTCAAGATTTTTTTACAGAATTACCATGCCAAATTTCTATATTGTGTTCGATTATTTTTTACTTTGGTTCTTTTTGAGTCTACGTTAATTTTGGTGTAATAAGAGAATTCCACATAATTTCTTCATACTGGAAGCCCAAAAATCACTGGCCGGGCCTTAAAGATATTTTGTTTCCAACACTTCATTTTACGCAGAGTAGATAACACGTTTTGAATTTTCACTTTCCAGGAAAATTGACGTTTATTTTACCTTCCAGGGCCCTTCTGCCCCCCCCCCCCCCCTTCGGTACGCCCATGATAACAGGTGCTTCTCAGTTAATTATTCATACACAATGTTTGCTGGAAGTGTGACTCAAAACGCACAGCCTTCACGAAATGCTAAACAGAATACAAATAAGGGTATGTCGTGTGATAATACTGCCTTATACGCTTGTAATGCTTCGGCACGGTTTGTTCCATGAAAGTCGGTGTGAAACAACATCAATGTCCATGTGGTAATAGATCCATCAGCCGATCACTGTGCTCGTCTTCTGATCGAAAAGTGTATAAAAACAATTATTTTGAATACAAAATTTGTACTCCGACGAAAGTTTTAGGTGTCTTGTGAATTGTAATACTTAATATTGGTTTTAACGACCACTGACTTTATCACGAAATTTACCGTTATTATTTATCTATCCTTATTTTTGATCGATTGATCGATCCGTTTTTAATACATATTATAATCGACCCTAAAAAACGAAGGTTAAGAATAATTTCATCTTAGGATAAAGAAAGTTGAAGTTTGTAGAGACCTAATTTCAGGAATGTAGAGTTAAGTAAAGGTAAGTAATGAATGAATTATTCATTCCAGAGTTGTGCAAGACCATAATTTATGAAGAAATAATTCATATTCCATAAGTAAATAGACGCACTAAGATTACGTCGAGAATATTAAATCGAAGAGCTTTTTGTAAAGCTCTCAACTTGAGCTTTGTTCAGACAAACACGATAAGAAGCTTCATTTTTATTCGACTTCCTAAAAACAGAACGTTCTTTGTTATTTATTTTTTAATTGTGTTGCTTTAGTGAAAAATAATCGTGTTTCTTAAATTAAAAATATAGTTAAATTAAATAGAAATTTTAAAAAATATACTAACGTTTTCCAATCCAAATTCAACCATTTTAGATCATAAAGACATTTTTACACTGCACGATAAAACACAACTTAAAATGTTTGTAATTCTTCAATAACTTCAGTAAGTAGTTATAATACATTTACATTCACAAAAAACCATAACACATAAAAGTTTTTACGTGCAATATCCAAAAAGTTCAACAGTCCACGAACACTTAGCTTAATAAAATTCCACCATCATTTCCTTAAGTTTAAAGCTCTTCGTTTATTTTCACTTCAACGACCACTGATTCACTTCTGTATAGACTTTATTATACAGAATATTTTCCAAGTTTTTTTACTTCATTATCATTTCACAACTTAAGCTTTTTACAGTTCATAAAGCTCTGTTTTGCAGCTCTACCACTTAGTGATTTCTCTTCCGCTATCACTGATTCACTTCTATACTATATTGACTATATTCCATGACTATTTCTCTGTAGTAACAGGTTTGATGTTCGGAGGGTGGATACCGGATGCGTGCGTCCCGGCCCGCCGTCACTACCTACTGAGGTGATGCGGCCTTCTTACGACGAATTGTGTTTGGAACGATAGAAAAATTATTAAGAAAGGTGTATTTCATATTGGTGCTTACAATATTTTGTATTTTCGACATTTATCGCATTAAAAGGCTTTAGTAGTTCATAAAATTATTAATCTAGGCGTTGAATTTGACTAATTTATGTTTTACTAGATGACGTATATCGCGCGAGAACCGTACATTTTCGGGAATAAACTACTATTGTGGTAATACGTTTTATGCCGGAAAAATGTACAATTCCATCGCCATAAACAAATTTTGGCGCAACGTATTATTAATTTATCAGAACATTAAAATTTTGTGCAATAATAGAACAAACACAACCTAAATTATATGTCACACAAGAGTAAAAAACTTGGAAGATGACTCAACATTATCTGCCCAAACTTTAATTACTTTTATTTCACCGTTGAAAAGCTCATCTATCGCTTATCTAGATTTGATATAATCGATCAGTTTTCACTAGAGATGACACACGATTCAATAGTTAAGATTCGTCACAACGAAAGGTATTAGTTGCTTTCACTACCACCACACTTGTCGTTCACGCACTCGCCAATAAATCGACCATCGATCACTATTAACTGGTGTAAACGGCTATTTAATCGTTTACAAGATAGCAGTAATATAATATCTTGACTTATTTTATTGCTTGGTAACTGTAACATAAAATACAAGAGTCCTAGTTCATGTCCTTGTAATGAAACAAATTACTTTACACCTAAGTGTGTTGTACAGGGCAGCTAATTTGCTATTTTTTTTCGTACACCATCTTTTACTTCCATAGACAATGAAAATTGTCCCGAACTTTTAGCTAGGAAGCTGTAGGTATATATTGTTACGCACAAAAATTTAATAATGAACATGTCTTTTAGTACGGGAGCCCTAAAACAATTTTTTCTGATTACTATAAACACAACTATAAAGCTATTGATAGGTGAATAGTTATATAATTTATCAGTAACTTTGTCTTGCAAATAGAACAATCCATATTTTAGGACCATCAATTCAAAGCATGAAATCCTTTTTATTTCTGTTAGCTACCACTTTCAAGATTTTTCGCAGATAAAAAAGTTGTTCGTCATAAAAATGAAGCTACTCACAAAAAAATAGCTTGATAGTAATAAAAAAAATTGTTCTAGGGCTCCCGTACTACATATTTACCTAGACCAATTTGATAATATGCTTAGTTATACTTCATTAGCTTGACTTTACTGATATTTATACCAAAATTCGTCGTATAGAGCCGGCACGTTCGTCGGTCGGCGCAGGCAGCGCGGACGGAATATTTAATGTGGATCTATTGTGACGTCATCCGGGATGTTAATGTGAGGTAATTAAATAACATAATGTATAGGAAAAAGGAATATATTATGCTGGTTACAAAGGGGTAGGTAGTAGTGTCTCAAGCTTTACCCTAATGTCACCACAAAAAATAATTGTTTATCTATTTCTATCTAACTAGGGCAAAAATAAAGGGTGATTTTTTGACAGTTTGAGCATATGCATGTTTTACACCGTCAACACCAGCTCATTGATTATGAATACAATAATAATAATAATAATATCTATGGACGCTTCACACCACGTCAGTCTGGCCCCGTGCTAAGTACCCGAAGGTCTTGTGTTACAGGTACCAGACAACGGAAATATATTTAATACTTTTATACTATACATTTATTTAAGATTTTTATTATATCATACACATATCTAATACACATCCATGACCCAGGAACATTGAAAACTTTTTGTTCCGTCGGCGGGATTCGAACTCGCGACCCCCGGCTTGAGCTGCCACACACTCTGCCCAATGAGCCACAGAGGTCGTCATACACGTTACGTCGAACAAGTAATATATTGAGTAACTGTCAATATATTACTTGTTAGTAATATTTTAGTCACATACATATTTTATTAAGGCCATCCCCCGAGCAAACGACCTTGGCCATACATTTTCCGCGTCGCCGAGATCGCACCAAAACCCTATTTTTTTTTACTTAACTTAGTTCAAAATTGACCTAAAAAAAATTTAAAACGTGAAATATGTAGTTTATGATATTGTCGATTTATTGGCGTGTGTTTCAAATAACAGTAGGTAATTTGTAAATACTAAGGAGATGCTGAATGTATGCTTGAATTTTAATAAATCGGTTTTACTTTGGAAGCTGATATCATTAGTATAACAAACAAAAATAGAAAATTTAAAACGAGGAGAGGAATGTTGATATGCTGAAGATTATTGCTGTATTTTTAACATAACTCTGTAGCTTTCAAATTATGAGTTTATTAGCCCCTAAATACGGTAAATTACGGAATCTCTGTAGGGAACGCCCTTAAAGTCTCTCTCTACCTTTTTATTATAAGATGGTAGGAATAAACTTATTCCTTTGTAATGGCCCAGGTAGTAGTAGAATTTACAATTTACGACGTCGGGGCAGTATGAAAATTTGTATCATTACATAACATAATATTATATGCTTAGTATGTGTACGGAAACCACCGCTTCCTCTGATAGCGATCCAGCCAAGTGCGTGTTTATCTTTCAATCTGTTATGTTATCTTAATTAGCTTAAGAAAATGGATGAGTTTCTCAGAGTTTATGAGCTTTTTCCAGAGATTAATTGGAATAAATATACCCATTAGAGACTGTCAATTAGCAGTTTTTCTGATGAACCAGTCTCATAGTTTATCAGGCTGCACTTGCGCAAGTAAATACCGGGAGAGCCGTACATTTTACGATAAAAATATAATGATAATATAATATGTATAATATATTACACAGCCGAATATAGAACCTCTCTTTTTCGAAATTAAGATGTTGGCCATATCACTATACTCTAGGCATATTGGTTCCAAATTTTATCAAAATCGATCTCGTACAAGAGTGTATTAATTGCAGAACAAACAATTACTTATTTTAATAAGTTTTAGTGTTAATTTGACTAAACTTCGTCAATACTGAAAAGTTTTGCTCCAGTCTCATGAAACCCAGCTATTTTAAAAAGAAAATATAACGACATACTCTACATCCTTATCCGCATTATAATGCTAAGAAAATGTTAGTTACATAATATTACCTATATATGTAGTGCCAGGTGACCAGTAATACTCCTTAGCCAGTGATATTTATTATTATGTATGTATGGTATTATGAGCACGTATATTATGTCGTACTACGGACTGTCTTTAGCCAGCAGGGCTGTACAACGTACTATTGTTAAACGGACTAAAGAAAGTCCGTATTTTATGTATGAACTTCTTAGGCCTATTCTAGTTCATTATAGTCTAATGATTTGTCTTATGAGAGCTACATAGAGTAAAATCGAAGCTGTTGTTTTTTTAATGAGTGGATACAATCACAACTCATCCATTCTTTTATTATAAATACAAAAGTGTGTCTGTCCGTCTGTCTGTCTGTCTGTCTGTTACCTCTTCACGCCCAAACCGCTGGACCGATTTTGCTGAAATTTGGTATGAAGATAGGTAGCTTGAGTCCCGGGAAAGGACATAGGATACTTACGGATAAGCCACATCTTACGGGTTTGACAATAGGATATTTAAAGAATGTCTATAAGTTCAATCAAGTAATAATGTACGGGATTATTTGGAAATATAATACAAACCAAATTACCTTAATAATATTATCGGGATATATTGTCAAGAGCAGCCTACGGAGTACATATTTGCATAGCCTCACTAAGTAACGTTACATGCCCACCATCTATGAATCAACATCTCTGATGATACATCGTAATCGTAAGTCGTTTGGCCCTTTAAATCCCTCAGTAGTCAGCCCTGCGCAGGGCAAGGAACTCGTCGTTATGCCCCGCTTGTCGCGGTCGTTAGCGGCACCGCCGGCACCTCCCGACACTGCGCCAGCGCACGCCGCACGCCGCACTTGGCCGTCTAAGTGTAATTGTAATCATCATACACTCGATAGATTAGAATATAATGTTTTAATACTCTTTTGTGTGAATGTATTCCGATAGCTTTATGGTAATTGTACTAGTACTTATGATTTACAACATTTTATTTTATTAAAAAAAAGAATATAGTCAGAAGGTAAAATTCAGCGCTATACTAATTGCACATCTGTACACGTTCATTTTAATAATCAAACGCCATTTAAATAATAAAAAATATGGTAAAACTTTCTAGGATCAAACAAAATGAAATATGTCTTTCTTGTATTAGACTTCAACGCGCACAAGTCAATCACCAAAAGTTAGATATGGTAATGTTGCGGTTTGAGCATTTTCTTCATTTATAAAGTGTACTAAGATAATATGAGTATTGAGCGTACGAGTCACCTGATCAACTTTAAATAGCCAAGCAAAACGCATATTTGATCCGTAGCATTCTAATAGGTTCTGTATTCGGTTGTTTATTTGTGTAAGAGAAATCAACAAAATAAAAACAAAAAGTCTTAAATTGTTAAAAATATGATTCGCGTATTTAATATTCCTTTTCATAATGATATCGATTGTCTAACCAATAATACGCTAGTTGCAAAATAACAGACAAATATTGAAATTTAATAAAGAGTTATAATATATCGCGGTTTAGATCACAACGTTTTGTGAATCTAAATCCTTATAATATTACGTGATGATAAATTATTATACATTGCGTACAAACAATCTGAAAGTAAAGTTAGCAACCATTTAGAACTATGTGTCAGTGTTAATAATTTTGTAAATCATAAAGAAACGACAAACAAAATGACATAAAAACATTTGAAAGACAAAGAAAAGTTAAACAAAATTATCGATCTTTAACTCTTTATGTAAATTCATTGCATAATTTAGAAAATTACGAAACAGAAGTGATGTCAAAGGCTAGATCCGTTTTCACGACACGCGTAATATCAGTTAGGTTTGATTATGGATAACATCAGAAGACGTGATCTTTTCTTTTATTCCATTAGTAGTAGGTAAATTGTACCTTTTTTACGAAATACTGCTAAAGCCTTAAGTACTTGCTAAAGCAAATGGTCCTACTCCTCGTAACTGGACTAAGCTAGAATCTTTTAGGGCTGAAGCTAGATGTTAGCATAGCAATTTGAGACAACTTTTAAATTATTTTTTCTATTTATAGGGGGTTGATGGTAAAAGTTGGATCCGTAACTTATACCACAAAAACCTTGACGTATTGGGTTTTATTTTATGAGGTACTTACACTAAATTATGTGGTAGGATGACTTCTGATTAAGTTTATCGTTCATAGGGAATGGCCTAGGCGACTAATTATTATCTGGTTTATTCAACTAAATGGCTAACCTCTGCGTGGCAGGCAGCGTGGGACTTGGGCGGCGTGTCGGGTGCAACGGCGGCGGGTCGGCGTCGGGCCTGCAGCGCCGGCACCTCGCCACGTCACCGTGTACAGTATATATACCCCGGCACGCCAGACGGCGTGTCGGGCGCGATGGGGGCGGGCCTGCAGCGCCGGCACCTCGCCACGTCGCCGTGTAGAGTATACATACCTCGGCGTGCCAGGCAGCGTGCGGCTTAGGCGGCGTGTCGGGCGCGACGGCGGCGGGCCGGCGTCGGGCCTGCAGCGCCGGCACCTTCGCCACGTCGCCGCACGACAGAATCACCTCGCGTTCTATCTGTAACAAACATCCAAATATACTATCAGGGAAGTTGATTCTTATGCAGATGGCGGACCTAAGTCATGTGGTCGGCTTATGTCAATTCAATTGTGGCGGTACCCACAATTCGCCTAATATTCCTGCATCGCGCTATCGAAGTTTTCTAAGCGCGTCGGTATTTAAACGACAGTTGAAATATATCACGTGGGCTCCGGCCTGACCGAGCATTCCACCTCGCTCGGTCGGAAGATCTTCCTTTGGCCTCCAGACATTATTCCCACATTGGTGACCCGTGACAGAACACGCTTCCTTTATCATCATCACTCCCCACCCCTCCGCACCGCGCCAGCCAGCATCGCCTCATCGGGTACCTCGTCCACTAGCCGCAATGTACCGCGGCCTAGGCGACTCCGCATCGGCATCAACGGGCTTTCTCACTACACCGACCGGTCAGCAAGCAGAGCACATCTCTCCTGGTCAGCACGTAGCATCGGCCCCGCACGGCAGCTTATCCGACTCACTGGATCCCGTGCAGCAGCTTATAGTTTCGACTCACTGGGACTCACTGCAATAGTTCCGACTCACTGGAACTCTCTGGCACTGGCGACTCAAGCGACAAAACTTCAAGATTCGACCTCCGGTCTTCGGGGGGGAGTGATGTGGCGGTACCCACAATTCGCCTAACATTCCTGCATCGCGCTATCGAAGTTTTCTAAGCGCGTCGGTATATATACGACAGCTGAAATATATCACGTGAGCTCCGGCCTGACCGAGCATACCACCTCGCTCGGTCGGAAGATCTTCCTTTGGCCTCCACGCATATTCTCAAACAATGTTAGCTGTGATCGGTCGGCTGGGTTTGACGTAATGCGACCAAATTACTTAGGTCCGCCATCTGCATAGGAATCAACTTCTCTGATAGTACATTAAGACCATAGGTATTACCGACTTAAACGTGAGTTTTCCTTTTCAAGAAGCTGCAATTATAATTAACAATATAGTATGCTTGGCGGCCTGTCGAAAGCATGAAATAACGCTTGTGTCTTGACGTGTGCTGTCAATTTGTACCAATATGCGATGCCAAAAGAATTACAAATTTAACAGATCTTTGGGTGTGCAGTCCACCGTCCAATCGCTTCGGCTTTCCTGCTTCGTTTTTGATCTGATTTATAAAATCAAAACGTACAAAAATGTATAAATTGTGGCGGCTATGCAATGTTTGAAATTTCCCTATAAATACTGTTATTTTTTCTGTTCCTGAAACTTGCAATACTACACTTTTGCAATACCTGCTTGATATCACGAAACAGATAATGAGAGCTACTTTATGTTAAAAATCAAAAAATTCAAAATCTGGGGGCACAGGAGTGCCCCCGCCAAGATGAGTCAAGTGAACATACACAATACTATAACTATACAACATTACATAAACTTATAGACATTTTCGTCGTTTTCATATATCACCGGCATTAATATGTTACATAACATCATTACTATATACAACTATGTGTATGTGACGGTCACAATATCTGGTCACCGACCTCGTGCAGTTTCTATTTACCATGAGAATCACTTTTAACCATGCGTAAGGTAATACGTAATTGAGAGAAACGCACATTTTTATTGCTGCTATTTTGTATGTATGGAACAGTTTCTAAGATTTCTTAGCAGGAGCGTTTAAATAGCCTAGTTGATTGGACAATGTATTTGATGTTAGATCTATATAAAATAAAAAACCGGCCAAGTGCATGTCGAGCCACGCGCAATATAGGGTTCCGTAGTACCGCATTTTTTTTTAATTTGTGTATAGTCAATGAATGTACATAATTATTTTATAACGTATTTTACACTACTAACAACATCATCTCAGTTGCTTTCAAAGGAAATGGAACGAAAAGTCCCTTTATACTTCACCGAAAAATTTTTTTTTAGTTGATCGACTCAATAACTTATGAAGTCTTCTTATCCGTGATAGTTTTCCTTTTAAATTCAGGATATTTCCTACTTCCGTGAATTTTTTCAGATTTCCAGAAACTACCGTTTAGCTGGTAGAAGGGGGGGACACTGGAGTCTGACGATTTTTTCCACTTTAAAACTTAATATTTCACAAACGGATCCCTAAATAGGGAAATGGTCTATGAATACTCATAATATTTTTAAAAACCTATCCAACGACACCCCACACGATGGGGTGAGCGCGAAAAAAAATTCAACCCCGCTTGATGTGTAGGGGAGGTACCATTAAAAAAAAAGATTTATTTAATATTTTATGTACCATTTTGTTGGCATCATTAATTACAGCTTTGTAGGTCCTATAGTCTCTGAGAAAAACCGCGGACAGACAGACAGACAGACAGACAGACAGACGTGACGTGGGAGAGCCATGCTTCGGCACGAATGGGCCGGCTCGACCGGAGAAATACCACGTCCTCACAGAAAACCGGCGTGAAACAGCGCTTACGTTGTGTTTCGCCGAGTGAGTGAGTTTACCGGAGGCCCAATCCCCTACCCTTTTCCCTTCCCTACCCTCCCCTATTACCCCTTAAAAGGCCGGCAACGTACCTGCAGCTCTTCTGATGCTGCGAGTGTCCATGGGCGACGGAAGTTGCTTTCCATCAGGTGACCCGTTTGTTCGTTTGCCCCCTTATTGCATAAAAAAAAAGACGGACAGACGGACGGACAGACCGAAACTATAAGGGTTCCTTGTTGACTACAGAACCCTAATTAGGTACGTAAATAAGTTTATTCCATGAAAGGACAGGCAAATATAATAATATACGAATTTCCTTGCGAAATTACAGGCAACGTATAGTACTGTATTATAATTAACTGAGTTTCAATAAGTTGAGTTAAATTCAATTCTTAAAATATATTATGTAGAATCGAAAATGTATGCCTAGCCTTAACAGCAAATATAATAATATTATAATGCCAGCGAAAGTGTTATGTCCGGCGAACATTAGTTAAATGTCATCGGACATACATACAATGTACATGGCTGTGTTTTGTATAGTCATGTAGATACATTCACTTTTGTTAACATTTTTTTTCAAACTTTAAAACACTAATAGCTAACTTCAAAACTTACAAATATCCTTGTAAAATTATTGATTTATAATTTCTTTCTTTTCAGAGTTAAGATTTTGATAGGTTTTTCATTTTTGTTGGTCATGACTCATGAGATTTGAGCGCGTTGAAGTCTAATTCTAGAGCGTAGTAAAAACTAAGTAATTTATTTAAAATTTTCATAGTTTATCCAATTATGCTACAATGCTATAGAGTTATAGACAGACGCACACACACACGCACACAGTCACACGTAGATGTACATACATACGAAACTCAATATAAAACTTATCGTAATTTTTCGACTTAAACTAAAAATTCTAACATCCTATGTCATAAAAAATTGTATGCATTAAAATAGTTACTGGAGCAAAGAAAATTAATACATCCAGTAGATAATTACAGAGGACGCCGCAATCTGGGCCCATAACCTATTGCCTTATCTGATCCGGCTCGGAGGACCATTATTTTTATTGCTCTTACGGTTTTATTCGTTTGACTACTAGCATGATACCGTTTTGACTTGCTTTATTAGTCCGGTGAATAGAGATATTTCTTTGATGTTAATGATGTTTCCTTTAAAAACTTTGACAATGCAATAAACTTCAAATTCATAATTTTCTTTTACAAGCCTATTTTCTGATTACTTTATACAATGTTTGGTTCATTAAACACTTAATAACTTACACAATTTTAATAATAGCCATAGTAAAAGGTACAAGAACTTGAACGATTTAGCTAATTATTTAGTTTCATCTATTTTTATTAGAAAAACATTAGCGCTACGCACGATTAAAATTGTCAATCGGAATTCTAACAATGCGGCAAAAAACTGTCGCGCGTCTACTGTATAGTCAATAGTGTATAGTACAGCGGGCTATACATAGCACGAGTCATCGACCGTAGGGCCGTCACTGTCTGCCGTAGTGATAGCCGGGTGGTGTCGATATATCGATACCGTTTATCGACTTTTTAGCCTCTCCAATTCATATGCATTTTTTTAATTTTTTGATTTTAGAATTCACGATAGTCAAGCTATAAAATTAGGTGGATTTGATTAATTTCATAGTTATAATAAGTCCGACTATTCTACTTTGCCTTTCACACTAATGACTAATAAAACTATAATGTAGGAAAACATTTATAAAATTAGGTTATGATGGAAAATAAAACGAACGCTAAGATCTGGTTCGCATAAAGCATTGGGTACGATTTTATTAGTATCAATATCAATAAACAAAATATATTTTCTTGCTTAATCCTTCAAGCCCCATAAGAGTACCGGTGATCGCGACAACAATAGAATACAATAACATTTCCAAGGATTAATTATTTCAAATGAATGTTTCACATTAAATAATAATTGATGGTCTAGATTTATTTACATAAACAAAACTATAAAATAGCATAACGATAACACTGCGGATATTGTCGCTCAAACGAGTTTTATAATTTGTCTGAACTAATAATTTATGTATTTTGTAGATAAAATAAATATTGTTTTAGCACTAATTAGTTACATTTATGTATCTACAATCTACATAAAAGATTATGTGTGATCGATATTTATGTGAAAGACCATTAAAGATTTTTTTGTGAAATGTACCATGAAAGCTAACATTATTTATTTTATCGATAAAACTATAAAATGTTGCACATCCTTATCGTGTCTCGATTGGCTATCGGTTTGCTATACTGATGGCGACCTCATAAATTGTGAAGTAAAAACTATCTTCATATATCTTTTATTCTCTGCATAGAATTAAATTAAAATGAATGACCGATAGATTTTTGTGCACGATTCATATTTAGTGTTTTTAAGATATTATAGCATTTATAATGCCAATTTCAGGTTTGTTACTTTTTTTGTCATAAGTAGAATGTGGTAGTCCGTAGAAATTACGCGATATCGTAAGAGGAAAAGTTTTTGTTTTCAATAATATTATTTTGTACATCAAAAAATAATTATCCTAACATTAAACTATTTTAAAACTTAACTTGCTTTAAACCATTATAACCTCAAGAGACTAACTTCCTAATAGAGGTAGTATCAATGCCCAACTTTAAACTAAACTTACAGGGAACTTGGCCGAGTGGTTGAGGGCGGGGTGGGCGCTCGGCGCGGGCGCCCCGGGCAACGCCGCCTCTGGTGCGGGCGGCATCCTGTACGGCGGCACCGATGACACCGTCCCTGGAAATGTTTGAGTGGGATGTCAGTGGCGGATTTAGCAACATATTTTTTTTATAAGTGTATGGTCATTAAAACAAAACGCAATCTGCAACTTTCTTGATGCTTAAAAAATATCGAAAACCGTACATTTTCCCTGGATAAAAACTTTTTTATTTCCCTTCCCAGAATTCAAATTATCTTCATATTAAGTTTCATCAAAATCGTCTTAGCGGCCTGCCTATTAGCCTAAGCGTGAAGACAGAAATACAAAATGACATACAAGCTATCACATTATAATAATATGAATATGTATTATGGATAGTAATTTATTAATAAGATAAAATTTATTAACTCTATTGTTGAGACCTATTAGAACTCTATCATAGAGTAACATTTGCAAATATTCTACAACCTTGAATAATGAAAAGCAACCATTAATACATTTTAATGTGAAACTTAATGTTCATAAAATTACTTGTCTTCACTTATATGGCGACCAGGCTAAAAAATTTTTTCACACATTGATCCATATAAGGTTAGATTAGTTATATAAAATCGACCATTATTAGTTTTTAAGTTGGTGGATTTTCGTCACATCCCACGCACAAAATCAGCCAAGTTATATAAACCTAATAACCGAATAAATATGAATATTTAATGAGATTGACCATTACAAAGCAGACAGACATCTGAGTGATCCGACATTCTACGATGTGACACTAGTGATGGATATGATAATCAAAAAACATATCGATAAATTGAAATATGATAATCAGAAAATATATCGATAAGTTGAAATTGTTATGGATAAGTTTTTTGCTTTCATTAGTTCATATTTTATTAGATGCTCCCAGCAACTTCTTACGTTTTTGAGACTCAAAGTGTCTCCAAACCACATTTTATAGAAATCATTTCTGTGGTTTTATTTAAGTGTTAGGAAATAAAAAAGGAAGTTTTCGCCTTTTGTAACATTAGTGATTTGTAACATTAGAAAAAAAATTCAAATCACATGTAACTGAAGAGACAAATTAATGGCTTGAACCGCAAAAATCAAATATCAAATTGATTTAAATAACAAAATATGTATGCCATTAATTACACAGTAAAAAGTGCAAACGATTATATTCTAATAGAAACATTAATACTAGAATTTGACAAGTGATTAATGAATATTAATGTTTTAAAGTATAATAAACTTTAATTTTAAATATTGTGAGAATAATAATCAGTGTAATTTAAGGTTTTATCAATAAGTGCCAGCACAGTATTCACATAAAAGTTTTTCCAAGCCAAACTTATAATAAATATTATAAATGTTACTTCAGTATTCAGATATTGAAATAATAATAATAAATAATCAGGGATTGTTCTTGTTTTAAGACTTATTTGTTTCAGGTTAGGTTAGGTTGGCTATGACACTAATTAACAACACTTGTGTCAAATAGTGTTTGAGTTAATTAGCATTATCGATATCGACATATCGATCTATCGCCATGGCTCGTCACTAGAATGACAGACGTCTAACACGTGAAGTAACAGTATTATTTCATTTCCGTTCCGTCAATCCTAAATTTACATTTATTTCTCTATTACATATAGTTTATAGTTTATGTTATAGTGCGATGAACTTCAAGTTGCAAAATCTGTTATGTATTATGTTTATTTATTGAAGTGATTTCCGGTTAACTGTTTCATAGACGAAATAAAAAAATAATTTTAGTCGAAAAAAAATAATCGTTGAATAACAGTTATTTTGATATAGTAATTTCGTGTCAAATCATAGAGTTAAGGCGCTATATCGAAAGTAATTTTACCGCAAGGGCAATTTTATACTTAATCTGTATGATTATAAAGTCGTGAATACGCTGCGGCCAGAAGCTATCGGCTCGCTCGGAAAACATGCGAAAAAACGTAATTATAATCATTTAAAAAATAACTAGGAGCATTTAAGCAAAATGCTTCTATACGATTTTGAGTTGCAAAGGTGTCTATCAATTAGACTAATTTCCTACAATACATCTATTTTCGTTTAAAAATAATCTTCAAATTTCGTATTTTTAAGAGGTCATTTCGAAAATTAAATGTATCGAGGCAAAATACAATTATCGTGTTTCTAGTTCTTCTCATACCTAGATAAGGCTATGAAGATATGTATATCTCATTACCAGATTTGTAACATTTCTGAGGGTCCTATAGTATTACGTCAAAAAGGACAGTTTTTTCAATATAGCGCCTTAATATACCTAGCGGAATAGAGCAACAATCTCGAGCTGTCAAACGAAACCGAAATTGATTTACAGTAAAAATATATGTACGTTAACGTTACATAATTATAATACTCGTATAAATATGAGTGCCGTTTTTAGTTCATAAAAATAAAGATTAATTTAAGTTATTATTGTAAAGAAAGTTCTCAATTGACAAAGACTTTTTGTAAAGGGCCATAAACCCTGCCAAAGTTAGTTTATTTATTGCTAAATTTCAATACACAGTTTATAGTTTTTGTCGAAATACGAGAATTCTTAAATGTCCCAAATACATGTTAATCTAAACTCTTCCTTAATATGAGTTAATTGTACGAATGTAACACGCTCCACGTACACTGGGAGTCTGTCTTTTTTTTGGACATTGAGTTATAGTCTGTACTAGGAAATATGGGACGCGAAGGCATGAACGATTGGGGTGAAGTCCCAGTATAAAGTAATCTCATATTGTATTGTATAATTTGTATAGGGTCAGACTTTATCCAACCTTGCTAGAGTAGAGATAAGGCTAGTTTTAAGTATCAAGACGACGACAACGATCTACACGAGTATCAAGAGTGCCAAAAAACATCAGTACCAAGAAAAACGATCCAAAATCGGTAAACAACATCAGCCTTTTTTCTATCGTACTGTACTCATGCATAAACGCATGACTCTGCTAAAACGCACACCCGTCTTACACTACTTGTGACACAGTTTCAAGGCTGCCAAATATAACTGTTACCCGCGGTTTAACTGTCAGTTAAACTGTCGTTAAGTCTACGTGTCAGGTCAAGTAAGCTAGATAAGTAGATTAAGTGTCTTATAAACAGCCTTCTGGTAGAAAAGTAAACGAATAGGTTGCCATATATTTTGGCCATTTAAATACTAAAAATTAAAAATCTTATAAATTTATATTTTATATGCAAAATTATATGTTTGTAAAATATGTCCGCTTGTAACTCTTTCACACTAAAACCGATTTGGATTAAAAATAAAATAAAATAAAGGATAGACTTTCTTAATGTGGAAAAATGAATTTGCTGGCAAAATCTAGTGTCTTAAAAGTGACAATAATTTTATCAAATTAATTAGTACGTATTAGAATTAAGATGTGAAGGCTTCAAATAAGCATACCTTAAAAAAGGCGTATGTTTCATGGAGATATTTAATGTAAGTTCTTGCTAAATTCGTATTTAATTAGTACTGACATGATAGATGTCAGTCCGAACTGGGATACAAGAATCTAGAACACACATTAAAGTTCAATTAGAAGTCCTTATCTATTGCATATAGAGGGCACGTGCCCACACTATATAAGTTGTACATAGTAACTGAACACATGTTATAATATTATTACGATACAGTATAATGACTAAGTACAGTAAACAATAAACATTAAGCTCTCTATGTGTATGAAAATTCTAATAAGTCATGTTAGACAGTTTTTACTAATCTTTGAGAAGGACAATGATATTATTTTTATGTTGTTTCACGTCTTTAATATCATATTATTATTAAGGTATAGGTCTACCAGAATCTGATGGCAAAAAGTGAGAAAATAAATTGACTCTAGCAATATCGGGGTAATTGGAATAAGACATTTTGATCCTATTTTTTTCTTATAGCGGCTGATTCTGTTTTAAACATGCAAATATAAAAATTTATCCAATGATCAAGGATATTTTTTGAAAATTTGCTGTCAAAAATTGCCATCAGATTCTGGTAGACCTATACTAATAAATGCCGCATAAGTTATCTACAACTTTTCTGACGGATAGAGTACACTCTATTGTCAGACAATAAGCTATTCGGCACTTGTCACTTGTAGACTTGTATTTCGATATGTCTTCTGTCCTCTCTCAATCTCTCTTCTTGAAATTTTATGAGGATATTTGTTACTTTTCCCGTAAAAACTACTGGACAGATTTCAGATATTTCAAGTTCTGGTTTAGCACGTCATTGTCAACAACAATATTTCCGTAAGATAATTTATCACGAGTTGCGGGCTTAGTGCAAAAGGTTTAGGTTTAACATGAGCCACGCGTACACAAACAGTTTAAGGGCGAGGCCGCCAATTTTTGCTGATTTTGCAATTATTTTTCTCCGCCCTTCGTATTTTAAAAAGTATTGTGTTTATCTTATGCTCGAAAACTGATTCTAACGAAAAAAACAAAGTGCTCAAGCATGCATTAGAATTATTTGAGTTCCATTAATAGTTTAAAAATATATTTACAATTAAACATAAAAAAAGGTAAGAAAATAGCTTAAAATATACAATCCGCCGTGGAAGAGGTGCACTTTAACTGTCGCTGTAGCAGTAAGTATGACAGATTTGAAGATAAATCTGATATGTTATGAATACTTATATAAATGGCTATTACCTCATCTAATTCTTATAGTATTTTAAGATAACTTTCTTTATAAACTTTTCCAAATCAAATGAATCGTTAGAAACATCAATTCTACCTCACATTTTAAACGTCATCAATAATACCGATTTATTGTTATCGTTGGGTATTAGGGGAGGTAAAATCGGGAAGTGGCAACGCTGAGTTTTTACGTATTCTATGGAAAATCTCGTAATATTCGCCATTTCTCGACAGTTCACATTTGAACCTCAGTCGGGCTGTGTACACAGTTTTTTCAAAGAAAGTTTTTTTGTGACACAAATGTAAGTATTACTGTTTCACATAAAACGATCAATGCATCATGTGAGTAGTCAAAAGGGCCATGTTTGGGGCTATAATACAAACCGCATTGTGTATTATTTACAGAGATAAGTTTGATTTTCTCTACGCTATGATAGCTTCTACGCTATCATTTTGGTGCTCCAACGGCATATTTCTCAACGCTATGATAGCGTAAAAAAATAAAATCCCTACAATTTAGGTACTCCAACGTCACAAGCAGCGTAGATTTTCTTTCTCTCGCAAAATTTTTCTGCGTCATATCAGAAAAATTGGCGGCCTCACCCTTAAGAACCCGGGTTACCCTCAAATTTCTCATACATACGTAATACCAAAATCATTTTGTCATACGAAAATATTTAACATGTTTGAGTTATTTTTCAGCTTAAAATAGTAATTACCTAGGTTCCTGAACAAAAATTAACTTCAAAATATTTAAACACTAAAAAAATTTTTTTTGTGTAAAAATTTTTTTTACTAAGTTTACTACTAAATATTTAAACACTAAAAAATAGAGTAAAACACTAAAAAATATATAAATAAATAGTAAATTTACTACAAAATATTTCAACTCTAAAAAATATATCTTAGTATTAAAATATTTTGTAGTAAATTTACTAATTATTTATAAATTTTTGAGTGTTTTAGTCTATTTTTCAGTGTTTAAATGTTTAGTACTAAATTTAAGAAAAAAAATTTATACACAAAAAAATTTTTTTTAGTGTTTAAATATTTTGAAGTTAATTTTTGTTCAGGAACCTAGGTAATTACTATTTTATGCTGAAAAATAACTCAAACATGTTAAATATTTTCGTATGACAAAATGATTTTGGTATTACGTATGTATGAGAATTTCGAGGGTTACCCGGGCTCTTAAGATTTATACCTAAACTAGATTACGTCCGCAACTCCGCTGTACCACAGTTGTTTATCACAAGGAAACCGTACATTTTTCCGGGATAAAAAGCATCTTATGTCCTTTCCCGAGTCTCAAAGTATCTTCATGCAAAATTTTAACAAAATTAGTTCATCTGTTTGAGTGTGAAGAGGTAACAGACAGACAGACACATATTTAATATAATATATATTATTATGTATGGATAACTATAATCTTACAAATATTGTCTCTACTTTCTTCATCTTTGTCTCAGTTGATCTAGTTGTAGTAATGAGTAGCGGGCGGCTGCAGCGGTATTAAATTGATATCATTGCTATCATTACCTTGCCCGGGTTTTTATGAAAGTGGATTACTAGGAACGATGGAAAACTTGGCTTGACTGGCGACACAAATAGGCAGGCTACATAGAGACATAGGCTGCATAGGCTATGTACATACAGACATAGTATGTGCAGTATACTATGTGATTCCTATGAAGGTAGCTATGAAGCCTATTCTCAAATTGCCAAATTCTGTCCGTAGCGGTATAGATAGAAATAGAGTATTTCCTAAAAAATGTAAGTGATAAATGATAATACTTTCGGGCGTGTATATGTCCCGTATATAGAGTTCACTGTGAAAGAAGCAGCGCTGAAAGAGCAATATTTTTGTGACTTGTATGGGCAAGCGCTCCAGCGTCAGAAATTTGCCCATACAAAAGTTAAAAAAGTTACTCTTTCAGCGCTGCTACTTTGACAGTGACCTCAATACAGGGGACTCATACACACCCTAAAATATCACCTAGTTTTGTTACACTTTGTATAAACTGTTCATCTGAGTTGTTTTACTAAACTGAGAGAGCATAATATTATTATTATTCAACTAATGCTGTTAGATTGTATATAATAATAATAACTAGCTTGGCTCGGTATTCAAAAAATTCAAAAACACACATAAAATGACATTTTATGAAACAGTAATATCTATATATATAAATAATAATATCTATGGACGCTTCACACCGCGTCAATCTGGCCCCGTGCTAAGTACCTGAAGGACTTATGTTACGGGTACCAGACAACGGAAATATATTTAATACTTTTAAGATTTTATCATACACATATTAATTAATACACACCCATGACCCAGGAACATTGAAAAACTTTTTGTTCCGTCGGCGGAATTCGAACCCGCGACCCCCGGTTTGAGCTGCCACACACTCTACCCATTGAGTCACAGAGGTCGTCATCGTATATAAAACAATAGAATGAAGTAACACACTAGTCGTAACTGTTCTCACGATAGCAGAGGATATCCGAAAAACAACAATAACAATAAAACGCAATTAACCGTATCACGACCCATGGTTTAATTCCGAAGGTTTTTGAATTTAACTGTTAAAAGTTTATACTATACTAAAAGCTGTGAGATTGGACACTATAACTTGCTATATCAAAAGCCATGAGACTAGACACGCTTTAAATTATTGATAAAGCTACGAAGCATACGAAGATTGTATGCCTGGAGTTTTGACCTTTAGCCACATACAATTGCATATTATGTTTGTTCTGTGGCGCCTTGAGAGCGATTCTTAAAATATTATATTTATCATTAAGGTCATGTCAGTTAAATAACTCTGATTCAATGCTTATATCTTACAATGAAAAAACCGGCCAAGTGCGTGTTGGGCCACGCGCAATATAGGGTTCCGTAATACCGCTAGTTTTTTTAAAAAAATTGTGTGGTCAATGAATGTACGTTTATAACGTGTTTTACACTATTAACAACATCATCTCGATTACTTTCAAAGGAATTTGAACGAAAAGTTCCGTTATACTTCGCCGAATACATTTTTTTTAGTTGATCGATTATTACTCAATAACTTATGAAGTCTTCTTAGCCGTTATAGTTTTCCTTTTAAATTCAGGATATTTCCTACTTCGGTGAATTTTTTCACATTTCCAGAAGCAACCGTTTAGCTAGTAGAAGGGGGGGACACTGGACTCTAACGATTTTTTCCACTTTAAAACTTAATATTTCACCAACGGATCCCTAAATCGGAAAATGATCTAGAAATAATCATAATAGTTTTGAAAACCTATCCAACGACACCCCACACGATGGGGTGGACGCGAAAAAAAATTTTCATCCCCGCTTGATGTGTATGGAAGGTACCATAAAAAAAAATATTTTTTTAAGATTTCATATACCATTTTGTTGCCATCAATAATATTATGTGCATTCATGCCAAATTACAGCTTTGTAGGTCCTTTAGTCTCTGAGCAAAACCGCGGACAGACAGACAGACGGACAGAAGACAGACGGACAGACAGACGGACGGACAGACCGAAACTATAAGGGTTCCTTGTTGACTACGGAACCCTAAAAAGGCCTTTCTTTTTTCATTGCAAGATAGAAGGTAGTTTGTTTCAGATTTCTTTTTTACAACACGAATGTTTTGATGAAATGAAAATTTTAATATTATTAACACGGATAAATAATGTTCGAGTTAACGAAGTTACTTAAACCCTAAATCAATTTTGATCAAATTGTGTATGAAGATATTTTTGATCGAAACAAAACTCCTAAATTTTATATAAGGAAAGCGCTTTATCCCGAAAGAAAGAACGGTACCTACCTATACGCTCGATCAAATGCATAGATTTTTGTGTTATGAAATAAGGGGGCAAACAAGCAAACGGGTCACCTGATGGAAAGCAACTTCCGTCGCCCATGGACACTCGCAGCATCAGAAGAGCTGCAGGTGCGTTGCTGGCCTTTTAAGAGGGGATAGGGTAATGGGGAGGGTAGGGATGGGAAGGGAAGGGAAAAGGGGAGGGTAGGGAAGGGAATAGGCTCGGGGATTGGGCCTTCGGTAAACTCATTCACTCGGCGAAACACAGCGCAAGCGCTGTTTCACGCCGGTTTTCTGTGAGAACGTGGTGTTTCTCCGGTCGAGCCGGCCCATTCGTGCCGAAGCATGGCTCTCCCACGTAGTATTAAATATGAATATAGGCAAATGCAATACTTTAAGACTTCTGACTAATTAATATTATTAGTAATGTTTGAAGGCAACGGTTTCGCCGCAACCGGTTTGTACGGTACCGAGCACAATGGCGGGTTCAATTAAAACCTACCATGATTTACACATTTCCAAAGTAGGTTAAAAGGTGCTGCGGTCGAGTACAGCTGCTTTGTGGGGGAAATACAGCTGCCTAAATGTAAGGTTTAGTAAAAATTGCGCGTACAGAGCTTGTTTTTGTAAAATATAACGTTTTGGTAAAATAAATCCTTTCGGATCATTCCTTATGAACAGATATTAGTTGATAAAACTGTGTTTTGGCACGAATAGGCTGGCTCCTGAATACAGTTCTTCTTTTTTAATGGCTAGCTCAGTCAGTTGCCAATGTCAGAGTGGTTTAGAAAGACTACTCTATATTGTAGGTCTGGTAAAGCAACAATGATACAGTTACGTGAATTATATATTTACAAATTGATTTACCTAAAACAAAAACAAGTGTTAGTAAATACTAAATACATCACAATCTAATATTGTTATCACAAATATGTGCACACAAAATCTCGATAAAAGGAGTATTTACATAACTTAAAACCGTTTTAAAATTGAGAATTCAGTTATAGAGCTATAGTTTCCACCTGGATTGGCTCGGGCAGATTAATACAGCGGCCTTAAAGAAAAGCAGCGTGAAAAAATGTTTATTTTATGCTTTCTGAGTGAGAAAAGAGGTTACAAGAGGATGGATATTATAGGAACAAAAACGCAATTCGTTTTCGAATCAGAAGTTTCTTGTAAGTCATTATAGTTTTGCAAGAGCCAATGAATTGGCTTACTAGCAAGTAATTTGTCCGCTTATTTCCTCAGTCATTCCATAGAAATATGTGTAATTTTATTTAATTCACAGAAATACTTAATTCTTACAAAATACAGAAATACTTCTTCATCAATCAATAACTATCGCTTTATAACATTTACTGGACTACAGGTGCTAGTAACGTGAGGGGAAGGAAAGCGTTTATATGTGTATGGGGGGAGGGGGGGGTTAGTTTATAAGGGGTTGGTATTAGCTGACCTTTACAGATAACGGTAGTTCAAATGTCACAACCGACGTGATGCTATTTCTAGACCTGTCTAGCTTATCTAGAAATTACTTTGAAAGAATTTTATACTAGAAATACTTTTAACCTTTTCACTATAATTTAATATTAAGATAAAATTATAATATTTTGTAGTTTTAAGCATAACCGTATTGAATTTCTGTTTCATATTTTGTGTGCCAAAATTGATAAAGCAATAACATGCTTTTTATTGTTGTAAGAACGCGGTTTTAGGGGCCTATTTCTGGTTTTTCTTCGATTCTATTTATGCCAAAATAGATATTATATACGTTAGATACAGTCACTAAGTAAAATAATAAGGATTTGCAAACACCTGTTTTCATTAATATCAAACATAATATCAAACAACATGTCTTTGGAGTATGAAATAATTTTAGGTCGTAATGAGCAGGACGATCCAGTACTTTGAAAGTCGTTACTTGGATATTTTCTAAACGATCCCACCGCTGCCCCCATTTTTGGTCCGTCGAGGGCTTAAATATATTAAAGTTAATAAGACGCGATATTACCGAGGCATTTCCGTTGCCACACGCAGGTTGTTGCCAAACGAAAGTAAATCTTAACACGTGCTCACATGTTACAAGCTTGCAAATCAATGAATGGTGGCCGTTCGAAAGCTTTTACAATGTAATGCGAACGGAAATATACCTTGTATGTTAGGGTTAAAGTTCATATTTCATTGACTTGATTGAGCAAGTGAATCGGCAGATGTTTGTAAGCTCTTTTTTGTCAGACATCTGCATTTTTGCTTAAAATCTAGATGTAAAATAACGTTATACATTTTTAGTAACTCAGAGTCCTCTAGAAACCTAAAATGCCTATATATTGTTTTTAATATAATGAATAATATCTTAAAATGCATTTTTCATAAAAATATGAGAATTAATATTCTAAAATTTTTCTATATCTGAACAATATCTATACAATGAAAATGTTTTTGGTGCAATACAGTAGGTGTGTTAATTTTTTCTTTTTAATTGAGCCTTTCTAATGTCTATGCGGTACTTTAATGCGTTCATTGACATCTACATGTCCTAAAAACTCAGCACATATTGAATTAATTCATCTGAATATGCAAATGATCCTCATATTTCCTAATTAGTGAAGTAACAACATGAACACGAACGAGCGGGGGAAAAGACATCAACGGCCGCACATGTCGCATGACATATTTTGTAAAGTTGAAATATTATAATGTTTAAAATTTTAGTTATTTTATCATATTTTATACAATAAGCAGAATAATGTGGTACAGAGTATAGGTGAATAAAAAGATAATAAAATACATTGTAAAATTTGCCACAAATCAAGTTGGAAGGCAAATCATTTTGCAATAAACTTTAAAGTCGTGTGCTTTTTGTTTTGTTGTTCTTATCAAACATTCAATGATATATCCTAGTTATTTTCTTTTTATGAGAACGGGTTATTATTAGTCATACTATCCTCAAAATTAAATACAACGTTAAATATAAATAGGATTTGACCACAGCGGATCTCTAGTTATTAATATACCGTTACATAACTTAGTCCTTATAAGAAGCCTGTCAGTTTCATATACATCTAGACTCTAGTATTGCATTTCGTAAGCGCATATAATGAATTGCTTACGCGATATAAACTATTCTACACAATATATAACAGGGAAATATTAAATTTCTTACTAGATAACGCCCGCAATTCCGTTGCGCCAAAATTCGTTTATAGCGCAGGAACCGTACATTTTTTCTGAATAAAAAGTATCATATATCCTTTCCCGAGTCACAAAGTATCTCCGTACCAAATTTTAGCAAAATCGGTTCAGCGGTTTGAGCGTGAAGAGGTAACAAACAGACACACTTTTGCATTATAATATTAGTATGGTTGTGTATAAAAATTCACGTTCCCATGATTCGGGTAACAAAGATTGTGGGAGATAATTATAAAACAAAAGCAAAAGCGGTTGCCTCAGGGTAAAGCCTTATAGAGCTTTACATACAGCCTCGTGTGCCGCTCAAACCTGGACATTGACGCTTAAACATGCGTGTTTAAATTAGCAGCATTATCCTTTGTATTGCAGCATGATTCATAAGTAAACAATAATCTTTGTTTATAGCTATAATGTAGAGTTGAGCTAAACTTTATAAGTAAGCTATAATCAACACATTTCAATGCTCGTTAAATATCAATTCAAAGTTTACTTACGATTACGATCCCACTTTTCTATATGCAGAGACAGAAAAACTAGATTTCTCCTTTACACAACCATTACAACATACTGGATTAACAAAATATAACCTCCTTTTAAGGAAGTCGGTTACAACACAGCACAAAACGTCAATCACCTGTGAAGGCGGCGCGCGAACTGCCCGCGGAGCCTCCAGAACCCGTTCCGAAGGCTTTCGCGCCGAGCGTACGCCCGTACACAGCCTTCTGCGTTGCGTTGATCACTCTAGGACCGTCGGCTTGGTCTCTTGTAGGACCATCATGTGTAAAACTAGGACCTTCATATGAAAGTCTGGAACTATCGTGTGACACTCTAGGGCCATTTCCATTTAATCTAGGACCACCTTCGTGTGACATTATAGGACCACCTTCACGTGACATTCTAGGACCATCGATTGACACTCTACAACAATCTTCATCTTGTATTCTAGGACCAACGTCTTGTGACATTCTAGGGCTAACTTCATATAGATTGACGCCAGGACCACTATTAACCGAGTTGCCTCTAGGACTACCATTAAGTGTTGGATTCATGGTGTAAGAGTTATTGTGAATTCTCCCATTGATTGATTGGGTATTATTGTCGATTGGTTCAATTACTTCTATGACTCTAGGACCAGAGTCATGGGTTGGTTCCATATCGAGTCTTCCATTATTGAATCTTGAGTTGGTATCGTGTGTAGGATCAGATATTCTTGGACCACTAAATTGCTCATTCATTCTTTCGTTAATTTGTCCGTTGACATTAGGACCAACATCCTGTGTTGGTTCCAGGACTCTAGTATCGTAAATTGGCTCCGATATTCCATTTATATTACCATTTACTCTTCCATTTTCGAATTTTCCAGGACCAACGTTAAGTGGCTTGTTGAATTTAGGATCAATGTTCAATGACTTCTCGATGAGCTTAGGACCAAAGAGTATTTGGTTGGCCTGCTGCAGGAGCTTCTTCTGGATGCTCTCCATCTCGTTCTTGGAGGATTTGGAGTTCTCTGACAACTTCGCTATGAGCTCATTAACGCTGAAGTCCATTTCGTTGGTCTGTTTGTTCGTCTCTTTCGTCGGAGTGTGCTTTATGTCTTTGCTTCTCCTTTTCAATTTCCTCACTGTTTTTGCCATTACATTTTTGTTATTTTTCCTGTAGTTTCGCCTGCAAGTTTTAATTAGTGGATGCTTGTCATAATTTTGGTAAATAATAAGGAAGTAAATATAAATTGAAAATTTTTATGTATATTATTATTTCCTAAATGTGACAGTTTCCTATGATATACGAGTGCTTCTATTTGTTTAGACATAAAATTTACATAAATTGCATATATGTTACATAAATAAATACATTATAAATACGAATAAAACTCGGTTGAAATAGTTCCGAGTTACTCAACTTCCAAGTAATAGTTATGTTTGATAAAATATTATGATTTATGAGGGCGGTCTCAACGCGTGGGCGGTGAATACCGGAGTTTTAATTACTAATAACAGGTAGATACCTGAGAAGTCTCTATGTAGAGTGCGGTAGAAAACCATTAACGTTTGGTTTAGATATTTAATTTGGAAGATTTTGTTGTCTATCAATTTTAATAAGAAAATACATAGTAAAGTTTTAATAAAATATATAATATTCTTAGTACCTACGTAAAAAATAAATCAATACCTTATATATAAAATTCTCGTGCCACAATGTTAGTTACCGTACTCCTCCGAAATTTTACTGATTTTTACCTTTATATGCATATTTAGTAGGTCTAAGTAGGCTACTGGCTACTTTTTATATTGATAAGTACATATTTTGTTGAATAAATAATAGTAAATAATTACAACGAGACTGGCGGCGACCATTGTTTGTGCGACGGGATAGCGATGGACGTTGCCATTATAACATACTTAATTAGTCACTTCAATAAAATAATATGGGATTTTTTTATATTATGGCAAAGCAACGTTTGCCGGGACAGCTAGTTATTTTATAAAATAACTATCATAAAATATTTGAAATTATAATCAAAAGAAATGAGACTTCGTAACTATGGCAAACATCGAATATGAAGATTTCCAATTAGGAATAACTAATTGGATACTGTATCTAGTTGGGATCTTTCCACTACCCAAGTTACTTTATCAAGGAAGCTTATTATATTCACTAACAGCTATAAAATACAATATTAAATTTTAGCAAGTTTTAGTAGAATATTATTCTACGGGACTACGGTTGTTGAATTTTTTTACATTGCTACTAATTGTCTCTTTGGCGGGCGCTCGGGCTTATATGTCCACATACAATAATAATAATTGCTATTATATTCCTACAGGCATTCGATAGTGGTGCGATAACAATATTCTCGTGTCTTTGTAAAATATATTAGTTGCGATGTGCCAATGTAAGAGCCAGTCCAAACAGCGCGTTGCGTCAACGTTGCGTCGACGCAGCGCTGACGTTGCGTTGTTTTACATACAAATAACCAAAGTGTTCACACGGCGCGCTGCGTCGTCACAACTCACACATATGACGGACAGCAGCCCCCGAGACGAAACGGGAGGGGGTGTTGACGTTAAGACTGCTTCGTAATAAGTAATAACCCAGCGATGACGCAGCGCCCGTGTGGCCGGCTATGCGTCAAAATATTTGCGTTGCGTCGACGCAACGCAACGCTACGCGCCATGTGGACTGGCTCTGAGAATGTCGACCCTAAGTTACTTAATTAAAAATCAATTCTGTATTTCTGTTATTTTAAATTAATTTACTATTTGAATTAGAACATAAAGTATGTAAGAAAATTATCAGACTTTATTAGTTTTATCAAAATATAGAACTCAACCGAATGTTATATAACTAACAGTCTTGACCAACATGACTAACTAACCGTAGAGCTACTGTTACAAGTTAAACAAAGAACTTCATGCGATAATATCGCAATATAAGGTTGTATGAAAGTTATGAATTTTGTAAATATATTCCATGCTCGAAAGGATATTGTAAGCATGGGTTAAGATTCTAATTATATTTAAAATTGAATTTTATTAATAAGCCTTATCGCTGTTTTTGTTGTTATTGCTTACTAACTGAACACATCTTCAGATTTAAGGATATGAATTCAAAATAACGTTAGCTTTATCTAAAACCTAGACACGTAGCGTTAGCGGTTCAAAATTGGGGTAACTGTTTGTCCTTGATTGCACTTGGCTTCAATATCACATTGATATTTTAATAAGATTGTTTTTCCCTAAACCTTGCAATCAGAGCCAAGGTTTTCTATAGAGAAAACGTGTCAAAGACAAGATGTACATTGTCTGGCGGATCTACGCCGACTGGCCGTAGACAATGCCATAGAGTATAGACAATAATAATAATTAGGGACGTTTGTGTTTCGTAAATTATCCATTTAATAAGCTAATACAATTCTACAAGAATTGGCTCCTACGTCACCAAATTAAGGGGAGTGAGTTAGTGTCTAAACATATCATGCCGAAGATACGCGGCAGAAATTCGGCAAGATTACGCCTGCAATGTATTTAAAATTACAGCTGTAACACCATGCCGAAATTACGTCGCGATAATATATTGTATGCGCGTAGCGCATTGCTGACGTAATCATGCCGAACTTCGGCCGCGTAACTTCGACATGGTGTGCTTAGGAACTAAGGAAAATCTTACGAAATCTCACCAAGGGGAGAGAGGGGGTAAAATTAATCCTCAATTCCTCATGCAATCATTGGCGCCCCCAGGATTTGTTGAAATAAATACTTTAGGCACTGTCAAGTTTCCATGTTTAAAACTAAATAGTAATATTTTAAATAGGTGTAAAAATCAGGTTTGTTATCTTTAATGGAAAACTTAACTATGGGAGTTTCATGTAAATTGTTATTATGTAATAATAACAATCCCAAAATAGATCATGTAAGGGTTTATTTTGAGTAATGATATTCAAGAAATTTACATATTTTCACTCGCTAAACATGAATTAGGAATCCTTAGCCCTACGAAAAACCCTGTAAAGAACTACCACCGTCGATGTTACAAGAGCTGCTTTGGGCTATGAAAAAAGTTACCAAAATAAAGAGAGTACAACCCACCTTGGTTGCACCAACATACTTTAACTATAACTTTAACTTTAACAAAATGTTAAATGAACTGTCAAATCTCTAGTTAAAGTCAAGTTAAAGTCAATAATGGACGCCATTTGACGATAACCTTAACCGTAACTATAACAACGCCTCTGGTGCAACCACGGTGCAACCTTTGGTACTAGACAAGTAAAATTAATAAAAACCTCACATAAAGCTGTATCCATATAATAATTAATAACTCTTTACCAAAAATAGGCGCGGTTATTTTTAAACCTTCTGCATTTTTTTGCTTAAAATGTTTAGACTTCAGCCCAATTTCGTTTTCTAAAGTACATTTTGCACGGAACCCTTTATCATGAGGCCGTCTCGCGCTTGGCCCATTGCGTACAATGGATGTTGTACATTGTATGTGTGAGAATTTGTTACATACACTGCGGCTTTCTATATTGTGATAAATTCGATCTTCCGTCCTTTATAATTTACCATACAACCACAATAAAGACATAATATACAGAAGTGTAAGTTCGAATTAAGAGCCCGGGTTACCCTCGAAATTCTCATACATACGTAATACCAAAATCATTTTGTCATACGAAAATATTTAACATGTTTGAGTTATTTTTCAGCTTAAAATAGTAATTACCTAGGTTCCTGAATAAAAATTACCTTCAAAATATTTCAACACTAAAAAAATTTTTTTTGTGTATAATTTTTTTTTACTAAATTTATTACTAAATATTTAAACACAAAAAGAATAGAGCAAAACACTAAAAATATATAAATAAATATTAAATTTACTACAAAATATATCAACTCTAAAAAATATTTTTAGTATTCAAATATTTTGTAGTAAATTTACTATTTATTTATATATTGTTTAGTGTTTTACTCTATTTTTTAGTGTTTAAATATTTAGTAGTAAATTTAGTAAAAAAAAATTATACACAAAAAAATTTTTTTTAGTGTTTAAATATTTTGAAGTTAATTTTTGTTCAGGAACCTAGGTAATTACTATTTTAAGCTGAAAAATAACTCGAACATGTTAAATATTTTCGTATGACAAAATGATTTTGGTATTACGTATGTATGAGAATTTCGAGGGTAGCCCGGCCCCTTAAATTAGTGCAACATAGAGACAAGTTCTCTCTGCATAACTCTATTGCTCTACTCCCTAAAGTTGTTTGGAACCATGCTTGTGCGTGTATGCTCGGTGGTTCTAGTTTGCAGATGGTGCACTGTTTATAATTTTTAATGTGATGCAGCAGAGGCGAAAGCTGGTTCTTCAGAAACCCCAGGGTCTATAATAGGAATTTGAATGAGGTGATCTTGAAAATGTTAGAACTAAGTAAAGCCGATATAAATGAAGTTACATTATGTATTACATTGGAAATAAAAAAATAAAATAAAAAATGGTATATTAAGTACATAATAGTATATTATATACCATTTTTTATTATATTTTTTTATTTCGGTTTTTTTTACTATCGGTTCTTGGTGGAAATTCATGTTGAACACTAATAAAACACTAACGGTCTTACCACAAAAGATTAAACATCTATTGAACAGTTGTTTTGAGACCATTATGTACTGATTTTTTTTTCTAATCAACTGTTCAACAGGCGCTTAAATCTTTTGTAGTAATACCGCATGCATGTGTTTCGTTAGTGTTTAAAAATTCGAAGCAAAATTTTCTTTCAATTTTTCATCTCTTTTCTAATATTGGGCCTATGGTACTATAAATCCTTTTCCAGGACTCAAATTATCACCGTATTATCGGTTTAAGCGTTAGTTAGTTAGTTTAACTTTTGCATTTAAAGGAATGTAAAGTTTACATTTTGTATTAACCAATCAAACTCGTTTATAATTATTTTCCCGCAGAAACTCTCTTTAATCTTCACAAAACTATGAGAAGCTATAGCTTTATAATTCCATTGTGATAACCAATAATTTGGATTGCGACTGGGAAGCGCAGTGCAAGACTTACGTAGTACAATTAACATGTAATTGTACATTATCGTGCCAATTATTATGTAAAGATGTTACGTTACTGTGTAGTGTGAGTGCTATAGTCTATAACCCTTATAAAGTAACTACCTAATACCTGTATATTTTTGCCTCAATACCCTAATGTAGAACTAGATAAACCCCAAAACATTCGACAATATGAAGGTTGATAATGATGTACTAAGCTAAGATACTCTCGATCATGTCAGATTTAAATAAATAAAAAAAACTAGATCAAAATGTGTCTTCAATTTGGATACCTACTAAGACGCCATGGACAGACAACCACATGGACAGACAGACAGACAAATACATTATAACACCCCAGTTTTAGCACTGCTTAATCTTTTAGGCTACAAAATTTCACAATTTTTACAGACATTAAAGTTGTGGAGGTCATAGTAGTTTTTGACACAGTTACTTCTCTGATCCTATCTTGTAAGCATGAAAAATAACAGATCGTAAGTAATAACAGATCCTATATAACATGTCTCTAGGACCGGAACCCGCGGTAGGACCTTTTTTTGCCGCACAAACCCATGTGGGATGCAGATGTACCAAATGTTTTAACTTAAAGCACCCTCAGATTCAAATACCGCCCGCAAAAACAATAAGGTGTTGGTATTTTGTGTGACTTCTATTGTGTTTTTAATCTTTTTGTGACATCTGCCAGTAGAGGTAGGAGTATTCTATAAAATATAATATTGCAATCTATATATTATAATAAACGCGAAAATGTGACTGTCCATCTGTGTCTCTTCACGCCAAAACTGCTGAACTGATTTTGCTGAAATTTGGTATGATACTTTGAGTCCCGAGGAAGGATATCAGATATTTTTTATTTATTTATTAAATAAGGGGTCAAACGAGCAAACGGGTCACCTGATGGTAAGCAACTACCATCGCCCATGGACACTCGCAACATCAGAAGAGCTGCAGGTGCGTTGCCGGCCTTTTAAGAGGGAATACGCTCTTATCTTGAAGGTTTGCAGGTCGTATAGGTCCGGAAATACTGCTGGTGACAGTTCGTTCCAGAGTCTTAATATGTCAGTGCGCGGCAGAAAGTTACGCGAAAAACGCACTGTGGAGGACTGCTACTCATCAAGGTGATGAGGATGGTATGTTTTTTGCGTGGGACGATGGCGAAAAGTTGCAGGTGGTATGATTCCGAACAACTCCTCAGAGCACTCCCCGTGATACAACCGATAGAGGATGCAGAGTGAAGCACATCTCGGCGTAATTCCAAGGGGTCCAAGCTGTTTGAAACACTATGGCAGTCAACAATTCGAGCGGCCCTTCGTTGGATACGATCCAGAGGGAGCAGTTGGTATTTTGGCGCCCCTGCCCAGAGATGAGAACAATAATATTCCATATGAGGCCGAACCTGCGCCTTGTAGAGTTGTAGGCGTTGATCCGGACTGGACGGATCTATATTTTATTCCGGAAAAATGAACGGTTCTCGCACGAAAAAGAATACTAGATATACTACATATATTATGATGGCGCTCGCAAGTCGCAATGGATTTGTGGGCGTCATCTTGTACGAGTATACTATGCAGTATGAGCGATATTATAGTGCTGTAGACCACAACGCCAGTCTGACAGTATCTATTGTAGTAACTTTAGTAGTCTATATAATAGCAATATGCATTTCATCCCGCTCAGGATAGATTATTTCATCAATGTAAGCCTAATAATTAGAGTACTCCATGTTAACCTACTGCGGCTGGTAAAATGATGATTTACATTTACATTCCGTAACATATGAAGTAACCTGTGAGCTGCGTTTGACCTAGATTCTTAGTAATCGCTAATCGCCGTCTGACCTACCGAACTTGGGTACTTAATCAGATTGTATTCGATAAGATGATAGCGAAGTTAGAATTAAGTATGGAATTTTACAAGATACCCTGGGCACTTAGTCAACTTACATTCGACAATTTTGACACCAAAGTCAACAAGAAAAATATACATCTCAATGGGAATAACTCTCCCTTCTCTACGTAGTATGTCGAATTCTTCTTGATTTCTAACTTCAATATCGAAACTATTAATTGCGAGTTGTCTAAGTACCTACCCTGGTATTGCGTAACTAGGATTAAAAACTAATCCGATCGAGCCATTAAAATAAAGTATGTAATAAATTCGCTAAGCTATTTAGAGGTGCTAAATATTAAAGTGTTTTTTACATTTAATAGACCGAAGGTTAAAAGTGCTTGGTTAAGCACCAAGTAACTTTATCTAAGTATATATCTAAGTAACTTTATCATACTGATTAGTGATTACTATTATATTAACATACTATATACTGTGCTCGGCGAAACATGGCGGTAACGGTCATTGACTCGCTGTCAAAAAACTTGTCATTTTATATATAAGCCGCGATTGACAACATCTAATACCTACTTCACTGTCAATCGCGGTTTATATAGAAAATGACAAATTTTTGACAGGGAGTCAATGACCACTACCGCCATGTTTCGCCGAGTACAGTATAGAATCTAGATGATGCCCGCAACTTCGTTGCGCCAAAATTCGTTTATCGCGCGGGAACCGTACATAATATTTTCGTGATAAAAAGTATCCTATGTCCTTTTCCGGGACCTAAAATATCTCCATATTACCAAAGTTAACCAAATTTCAGCAAAATCAGTTCACAGGTGTAGGCGTAAAGAACTAACAGACAGACATAGATAGACAAACGGACAGACAGACAGACAGGCACGCTTTCCCATTTATAATATTAGTATGGATTATGTTTTAATGGTATAATTTTATACTGCTAAAAAATGTTTGTGACAAATATAATATGTAGATTGTAGAGTAGCACTAAGTAGACTACTTTTTAAAGCGTCAAAATGTACGAATTCCCTGTTGTTCGCCACGGGGCAGCGTGAAGAACCTGCATTAAATATTTTTACATTTACGGGATTTAAGCCCACTAGTTACTAAATATTAGTAGTCACTACCGTTATATTTTATGATATAACTGTTTGCCACAAACTGTAATGTTTAATTATGTAAACTCACGTATTGTTTCGTGTTAACTGGGATGGTTAGTTTAACCTCGATCCGAATTTACTTGTTACTATAACTTGGGAATTTACAGACGCTGATATGGTGAGAAATGGGCTAATTATAAAAAAAAACATTAAAAAACATGTATTTAAGTACTTGCATACGAGTACGTACTACGTAGTACATGCTTTATCATGGGAGAAAATTTTAGGAAAATTCAAAACTTTGGAGCTTCCTGCAGCTTAGGCATAGCAAAATATTATGTACTACCGATATTGTCAGCATTAAGACATAAAAGTAGATTAAAATCGGTTCACTCAGGAGCTTCACCCACGAAACAATAGATATTTTACATTTTCATCAAGGACTAAACTTAGCATGATTTTAGGCAAATTGTATAACGCTAAGGAATTCTTGTAACGAATTTACGTTCGCGTCGATTTTGGGGAAATATTATGCAAGTACATACGACTTATGACGCTGAAAAAGAATTATAAAACGTTTGTTTCAAAATCTATAACTCCTACATTTCAAAAATTTGTAGATACTTAAATAATTATGAACTGTATTTTTTTAAAGCTAGCACAGTAAGATTAACCTAAATAAAAAATAGTGAACTAGAACATTGTGGTTATAAGAAGTCGAACCTAAATGATTGTAATGAATTATAGTTATCGACCGCATTGAGAACTCAAAGTCTCACCACAAATAGTCTATACCACAAGTTAAATCTTTCCCATGAAAGTTGGTAGCCCTAAGGGCAACATTAAATTTTTTAAGAAACGATCTAGATATGATTAATTTAATGATAATAATATATTATTATATTATGTACTTAAATAATGATTAATTTGTGTTATTGTAATGTTGACAAATAAATAAGATATAGCAATAATAAATATAGAATAATAATAGTAATTGGTAATTGGGTAATAATGATTGGTAATCGTGTATTAAAACTTAAAAAAATATTTTTAGATTTCCTGTGATAAATATTAATATGTTTAACCACGAGTTAAAATAAACTATTTAAAATATAAATTATTTGGGACTTGTGTTGATATTTAGCTAATATAACGAACAAGCATCCACTATATTCTAATTGTATTTTACCGAATAAATTCACCATTTTGTATAATTCCCGAAAAATCACATTTTCACAACACTATTTCTTATCACTGAAATATTAATATTCTTAGTAATTTTTTCAACAAAAAAAAACTTTTTTTTTCACAAAAATGCAACCCACACAACAGTAGAGCACGTAAAGGTCCGAAAGCATAAAATACACTGAGGCCGTGATTCGCAGCGGGCCACAGAGCTACGTACACACAGACGCGGCTTACTAAATAACGATCACACGATGTCTATTGTCTACAGAATATTTTGGTCAAGTTGCTAATTGCAGTATTATTGCTAAATTCTGTGTCAATTTTCATATTTTTTTGGATGTTTATTTTTTCAATAGCATTTTCGAATATTTAAGTTTTAGACGATACGTACATCGTCCATCAATCAAAAGCGTTAGCCCAAAAAGCCTAAAATGAAATAATTAATTTTTAGAAATAACGTCTATAAACTATTTTTTGACTATAGGTCGCATAAAAAAAGAAAGTACAAAATTAAAAAGTAAATAATTATGTTGTTATTTATTGTTTGCTTTTCAGATGTAGAGAAAACATCTTCGGTATCTTTTTCTCTACTTTTTTATATAAAGCTCTCGTTTATTATTTTATTTCTCATTTTCATATCTATTATTATTATTAAGTACAGTGGTAACAATATGTTTGAGTTAGTTTGAGAACAATTTCACAACTGGTTATCGTGTATTCGCGAGGTTGGGAATATTTCGTTATTGTTTGACAACTAGTAACTGCGATTGTTTTTTTGCTGTTTATTGCTCTGTTTCTGAGGATTTCAGTAGTAGTACATTTTTCAAGGTATACTTGATTGGCAAATATTTTGCAGTTGGCTAATCAGACACGCAACTAGCCTCAGAAACCGGGTATAAGTTAACTGCGATAATTACATCAAGAAAGCTAGTGTTAAAAAGTCTATCTTGAAAAAAATTTGTCTAAGCATATCGTAAACACAATATCAGGTTTTTCTCGCTAAGGTTGTACCAGTGGTAGCTTATTTGTTAACATTCCAAAAAATAGCTTGTTAAGCTTCATTTAGGATAAAATTTAGATTTTTTGATTCATCCTCCTTAAAGTACTGTCATATCTACTCCTACCTAGTCTACACACAGTACAGTACCGTCAGTCACAGCTGGCTGCCCGCTAATGTGCTGAGCTCCGCTGCCCCCGAGGGTAAGACGGACTTGCTGTCGACAGTAAGGTAGCCTGGAGAACTTGGCAGAATTTCACTTCAATTTCTAGCTTTCTCTTGACAGCAATCCACAGAACCTGACATAATTTCAGTTGAATTTCTCGCTTATAAAGTACCAAATCCGACAGAATTATACTTCAATTTCTGCCAGCTTTTTGTCAACACGGTAATCTGCAGTAGGTACTTGTTGAATTTGCGTCGACAGTAGGATATTATTCTGCAAAAATTTCAACGTGCTGAGCTACCCCCGAGTGTTACGTCGACATTAAAGTAGTTTACAGAACCTGACAGAATTTAACTTGAATTTCTGTTACCTTTCTGACGCAGGTTAAGCTGATATTAGCTGAGGCTCCCGAGCGGAATTATGGAGGAATGAATACTCAGGATTTAGGAGAGTCAATACGAGTAAAAAAATATATGAAGGGGAAATTATCTCTCTATTATCAACATAAGGTAATATTACGTCCATCGCGTCATTTGATAGAACGTCGCATCACTTCAATATCTTCAACAGTTTTTTCCGTGGTTATTTTGCGGAATAAGTGACACACTCCTTACTGATGACGCATGGCGGTAAAATACTTCAGAGAACTTGGCAAAATATATTTGATGTTACTGTTGTATAACGGATCCGTAATTTTTTCATTTTTCATTGTAAGGTAATAAACGGTAGATGATAAACCTAAGAGTCACTGTTTTTTTTTGTTCTGTGGAGTCACTAGTCGTCGTCAATCTACGCAACTAATTTTGATGCGATTTCTTTCAATAGCTAGAGTAATTCATAAGACAATGCAAAGTTTACCATCGTGGGAGAGCCATGCTTCGGTACGAATGGGCCAGCTCGACCGGAGAAATATCACGGGCTCACAGAAAACCGGCGTGAAACAGCGCTTGCAGAGTGAGTGAGTTTACCGGAGGCCCAATCCCCTACCCTATTCCCTTCCCTAACTTCCCCTACCCTATTCCCTCTTAAAAGGCTGGCAACGCAATTGCAGCTCTTCTGATGTTGCGAGTGTCCATGGGCGACGGAAGTTGCTTTCCATCAGGTGACCCGTTTGCTCGTTTGCCCCCTTATTTTATAAAAAAAAAGTTTGCCTGCTCACCTAGTAAGTTATAAAAATCTTAATCAACTTACAAAACCAGCCTGAGGTTAAGGATGTAATTTACTCTCTACTAAGTTTCATTTTTCTTGTGAGAACTCAGATATAATTTTAATCTCGTGTAATGGCGAAAGGTGTTCGGGCGGATGTTTTGTGGAAACATCCTGCGATGCACCTTGTGCAATAGCGAGACGTGATGACGTGATGGTGAAATAAGGGTATGTAACAATCCATATCCATACTAATATTATCCATACTAATATTATCCATACTAATATTATCCATACTAATATTACAAATGCGAAAGTGTGTCTGTGTATGTCTGTCTGTCCGTCTGTCTGTCTGTCTGCTACCTCTTCACGCCCAAACCGCTGAACCGATTTTGATAAAATTTGGTATGAGGATACTTTGAGACTCGAGAAAGGACATATGATACTTTTTGTCCCGGAAAAATCTACGGTTCCGCCGCGATAAACGAATTTTGGCGCAACGGAGTTGTGGGCGTCATCTAGTAAAATATACATTATATTGATTGAAAATAGAATAAAACTGAAGAATTCATACAGTTAGTATGTTTGGGAAAATGTCTGTCTTTTGCTTCCAGAAAGCTAAAAACACTTATCCTTATTAGCCTGAGAATTAGATTAATTTTCTTGTAAGAACAAAATAATATTTCTTCTGTTACATAAATCCTGTCTTATTTCCGGGATTATACCAAATTTTACGACTAACTAGATGATGCCCGCAACTCCGTTGCACCAACACTCATCGCGCGGAGACCGTATACTTTTTCGTAACAAAAAGTATCCTACGTCCTTTCCCGGGACTCAAAGTATCTCCATGCCAAATTTCAGCAAAATCGGTTCAGCTGTTTGGGTGTAAAGAGGTAACAGACAGACAGAGAGACACATATTCGCATTTAAAATATAATATTAAGTATGGATGGTTGAGCGGTCTAATGTATTCGACTACATGGTAATAAACTGATAGATACACTTTTGCATCTATAGTAATATGCTAGACTAGATCAAACTAAACGTAGCCCGCAATTTCTTTCATCCGAATTTTGTTTTCGACCGTTCACCGTACACCTATTCGCATATTTAACATAACTTCGCAACAAGCCCCCGGTTTTTAACCGACTTCAAAAAAAGGAGGTTATCAATTCGACGCGTATGTATGTAATATTTCCAGAACTGCCCAGTTTTTGTATATGTTAATCTATGAAGTGTATGTATGTATGTATGTTTTTATGTTTGTGCACGTATATCTCCGGAACCACAAGTCCGATTTTAGTGATTCTTTTTTTATTGTACTAGGTATTGTTCTTTTTTTATTGTACTAACTACTGAACCGATTTTGATGCAAGTTTCATCAAAATCGGTTCAGTAGTTTTTGAGATAGGGAATTTTAATTCTTAATTACGTACAAACATTTGAAGTCGGTTTTATCTTTTTAAAATACTATTGCGAAATGCGGAAAACATTAAACACAAACTTTTTTTAGAACTTAAAAGGTCTTTACACCATAACCATGTTTTTGTCGTCTCGCTCAAACGATCACCCTCAAGTTTTTGTATAGATCTGCTTAACTATGCCGCACGGACACTGTTAGAGGCTTTCATTAAATAGAGGATGGTACGTGCCATGGCACAGCAAAAAACCCAATGAGTACTTACATTGTGAAACTGTTGCTTAGCTTACCTAAGTTTGTCGTGGTGAAAATGTTGGTCAAAGCCTGCCTTAAAAACTTTGGGCGCAAAACCGACTTATAGATGCCACCTACCCTACCCTACCTACCCTAGCCTACCCTTGAGTCTTAATGCAGAGATTCTTTAATCTTAGCATGATGAGCAACTTGATGGCCATCAATAAAATTTAGATTTTCCTTCCACGAAGAATAGATTGACAAAGATTTTATTATTTTGCAATTTTACTATGGTTATGCTAAGCCTGGATATTATAAATGTCGAATATGGAGTAGTGATGATGATGATATTGTGTTTTGCGGCGGTTTTTATCTTCACCGTAACAGCTCGCGCGGCTCATATTGTTACGTTTTAATTATACTACATCGTGTTCCGACTACGGTGGATATACTTTAGGTATTTTGTAGGATATTCATTAAATATGGATCAGAATTGCTGAAGTATAAGAACTAAACAAATGTTTGAATAAATAGAAACAAAAAGCTTAAAGCTTAGAGTTTGACAAATTACTAAGAAAACAAGTGAACTCTGTAATATTACTTATTTTTTAACTTCCTCTTCTCTTCTCTGAGATGTGGCTGATAATATGGTGAAGTGAGAGTTATGTACCATTGTGACCTATACTCTTGACTTCTACTTGTGTTTAAGCTGGGAGTACAATAGTGTCTGGAAGTCTACAGAAAATTTAGAGCATTAAAAAGGTCTTCTAGGGTGATGCAACAGAGTTTATCAAACTCAAAACTCAACATCTTTTGTTTAGAGGTTTTTAAAGTCTTTTTTGCCCTTTTTTCCTCCACGAGCCTCCACGAATCTGAACAATATTGCAAAATATATAAAAATAATAGGAACTTATAAGCTTTCTTTCGACGCCTCAACAATATAGGCCCTATCTTGCGATATAAATCTTATAAAATTACAATATTATCTCCGAAAACAATGGTCTACCATTATAAGTGGCTTCTAAGAATACTCCCCCAAGTCACAATGGTTCAAAGTGGTCGCGCGCCGCCGAGCGTAGCGGCCGCTGTGTCGACTGACCCTTATGTACCTCACCATCACTTCACAAGCATCATCATCATTAATGTCTTCACACCATACAGTTCTGGCTTTATGTATAGGCAGTATAGGCCATGGCCTATGGGCGGCGGCGTCTTATGGCGTCCTAGGGGGGGCAGCTAGCAGCGTCGTAGGACGGCGGCAGAGTTCGTACATAGGGGTGACAAAATTAAAGTGGCCTATACTCATAAATATATAAACCCGGCCCTGACACCATGTCCGTCTCGTCCTGTGGTAAGTCCATGAAGCTGCGGGTACGAAGATAACGAATTTGTTGTCACTGGAGGATACGCAATCTTCGAGACAATCTTCCCAAAGATTCTTCGAGACAGTCTTGACCTGACAGAAAATATATCCTCCAGAGCAAGAAATATCCTCCACTCTTTCTGAAGCTTAAGTTTTTTATTTACTAAATGGTAAGGCTCCTTACTTATATAGCAAGCTAACATGTACATAATATGTACCATCGAAAAAAAAAATTCATAGGCAGTTGACGGATCTACGTCACTCGGTCGGGTTATGTGATATGTCAATTCAAACTGTCGGCTGGATTTGACACAAAGCGACCAAATTACGTAGGTCCGCATCTGCCTAAATCAACTTCTCTGATAGTACGAGCCGTCGTTTTTGTTTATTGACTAAATAGACTCTTCACTTGTATATCAAGTTAACATAACATTATGTATGTAGAAGTAATCAAATAGTAATTTAAAGCAAACACAAATGGGAGGGCAATTTAAAAAGTGTGCCGACATAACACTGTAAGACTTACGAAATGTGTTACGATATGGGTGTAATAGCGGCCAGGAGCGAGACGGTATCGCGGAGTGTGGTTCCGTACAAATAAATATAATGTAACTTTCTTAAAGAACAAGCTGTACTTGTTTGAAGTTTAACTCATCGTGCAAAAGTTCTAATAAGGGATTCATTGTGTGTAAGAAGAAGGAAGTTAAATATTATTCGCATTTTATAGAGGCAACAAAAGTACATGATGATTATAATTTATGTTAGCTATCTTGCTACTGGTAGCAATCCTGGACTGATCTTAGCAAAGGATGGACAGACTGACAAGCACATAGTGTCAGTAATAAGTTTTTGCCATTTGAGTATGAAACCCTACAAAATTGACTCCTTTAATGTTACCATTTGGACTTTAAAACATGTCTTATTGTACTCGAAAATAAACTACCTTTTTACAAAGTCTGGTAATAAGGACCTCTAAAATCATCGGTATAATAGTGATTAATTAGTGTTACCAAGGCTATAAACAGGCTAAACGATATTATAAGTGATTACTTTTTATGTACTTACTAGTGTCTGATCGACGCTCGATTTTTGGCCGAAGCCGTAGCCGAATCGGCTTTTTCACAAGATTGTGAGGCTGTATAGAGCCAAAACCGATTATTTAGTTTTGGATATTAGAATCTTGCAGAAACCTAAGTTTGAAATCTCTAAAACTTTTTAAAACTTACAAATAAACAATTAGTTTTCTTTGTCATTCTGATAATTTCAAAACTTAAACATTGTTCAAGTTTAAAATTGTAGTTTATATTATAACAGTGTATTATATTTCTGTAAAATATTTAGATAAATGTGAAAATAATGATTTTTAAATAATTGTGGAGTTTATTTTCTAGAAAACTAACCGTCCTTTCTGTGATAATTTCCTATAAGAATTATATTTTCAGCCGAACACGAACACTCATTATACCAATAATTATAATTATTTTTTTTAACTATAATATTATAAATATTCCTAATCCTTGATCTTTTATTTTTAGAGTTCTACAGGATATCCTATCAATGTTTATTAAATTAACTATAATTTTAATCTTATCTTATTATTTATTTTAACGATTTCCTTTGTTTCTTAACGTGGTAAATAATGGCGGATCTAAAACATTTATTATTTACATTTAAATTTTAATTAACTTCTATTTCAGGATTATTATTCTAATAAAAAAGGTTTCATTTTAACCTGCTGCGACCAAAAGAAAGCTGGTAATTTTAAGTTGCGCCAAAACTCGTTTATCGCGCGGGAACCGTACATTTTTCCGGAACAAAAAGTATCCTATGTACTTTCCCGGGACTCAAAGTATCTCCATGCCAAATTTCAGCAAAATAGGTTCAGCGGTTTGAGCGTGAAGAGGTAACAGACATACAGACAGACAGACAGACACACTTTCGCATTTATAATATTAGTATGGATAATCAATCTGACTCATAAATAAACTCTTTCTACTAGGCGCTACATATAAACACAAACTAAAAATCCTTCCTCTTTCTTTGTCGTAGTCGGTTAAAAAAGACAAACGCCATATCTTGGCCAGCTTGTCTACAGGTGGCGGATATTCGCTACACCCTTCCCTTTACTCCACTTCACCCCCTCTGTCACCCTCTACATACCAGGTGTATGCAATAGAAGTTAAGACCTCAATGTCGTGGGAAATGCTAAGGTCCCTTCAATGCTCATGTATTACCTAGATGCCTTAGTAAATGTACACTTTGCGTCAGTCTACATGCATGCATGAAAGCCTACTCGGTATAGATTCCATCACTGTACTTTTACTGTAACTTTTGTTTATGAAATAATGATACTGATTAACAATAACCGAGAGAATAATTTAATCTTGTGGATTAAATTATTATTATCCATACTTATTTTATAAATGAAAAATTATTTCTGTCTCTCGATTCTCTTCGATTTCAATGAAAAAATAAAGTTTAAAAAACCAAAACCCGACTACTAAAACGCGCTCTAAAAAGTACTAAACAAGAAAATAGTTTATAGGGATATGAAATTAATGTTTAAAGGATAGCCGTGGTCGTATGTATGCCCATTTATTATCTATAATGAATCTGTTTTGCTGTAATAGTAGGTGGCATACGACCACGGCTATCCTTTAAACATTAATTCCATATCCCTATAAACTATTTTCTTGTTTCGTACTTTTTAGAGCGCGTTTTAGTAGTCGGGTTTTGGTTTTTTAAACTTTATTTTTATTTCAATTATTTTGGGGCTAAGATTCGCTCGATAAATTTCTTAACCTTCCCAACTCCTCAAATGATCAATTTATTACATATGTTTTTACAATTTATTTGATTCTAGTGAGCAAATGAATTATAGTTATTTATTGTTTTCTAGCTGTTGCCCGCGATTTCGTCCGCGTTAGCATAGCATAATAACGGAGATGGTTAATTTTCTCCTTTTTATGGCCCCTTACTCAAAGGGTAAAAACGGGACCCGATCACAATGATAAAATATCAGCCTGTCCGTTCCAGCCGAGAACGAGAGAGTGCGGGTACCATATAGCGGAGTGTAGGGTACAATAATTTCACTTTCAATTTATAAATTTGTTCCTAAAACAGGCGAATTTTAAAACTCAACACTAACGACGCGATTTTGAGCTGGGCCCCATTGTCCAAGTTCCAGACGATTCTCATGTCAGTGAGAGTGATGAGTAATTTTTATTAGTTCATACAAATATCAAGTAATTGCAAGCAAAGCCGTACACCATATTATATAGTAATGTAGTGCCCAACAGCACCTTTAACTGATTTTAGAGTTACTTTGAATTGGTGTTGCTATAGATAATTAGTTATTGTTTCATATTGTATTGAAATGATTCATGAATTCATGCAATAATCAGGTGATTGCAAGCAAACCCGTGGGAAATAGCTAATAAAATTTATATATTTGAAATGTGCTAACAAAGTTCTTTCATTTGATACCCCACACAACATAGTCAGGAAGTTTTTTTTCTTCTATACTTTAAGTGCCCTAGATGGCGCTATAGTCAATTTACGTAAAGTCATGTAGCCTATAACCAGCGGACAATCAAGACGCTTCCAATAACACCTCATTTGTCTAAATAGGTTAAGTAGTTTTAAAGTTACGAGGGAACAGACAAACATCCATACCCACATACATACATACAGGTCAAAATCATAACCCTCCTTTTTGCTTCGCCGTAGTCGGGTAAAAATTGGGAGGTCCTATGAGACTTGGGTATGGTCATAACCATAAGTTAAGATTAAAATTATAATGATTTAATAAATAGTTTTTATTGCTGCGAAGAAATCGATTCACAGGCAGTTTTTAGCTGTGAGCTTTAGGATGGGTTTGACGTAACACGACCAAATTACGTAGGTCCGCCAACTGTATGAATTGACTTCTCTTGAAAAGATAAATAAAACATAAACGAAGTTGCGGGCTTAATCTAGCGTTAATTTGTTACCAATCGGCAATCAATATTGACTGACATTTACACTGGTAAGTGGTCAATTCTGACCCCAGGGCTCACAGGTATGATTGTCTAACATGCAGAGTGCATAATGTCAAATGCCAAACTAATAAGCGATACTTATCATCATTACTGTTAAAAGTCAATCGCACATAATTATTGTTATAAATCTCAAGATGTAAGAGGATTTAAGTGGATGCTAATTTAAACTTGAGTATCTGAGATACTCGGAGGGGAAATGAAGACAATATAAATAGGTATAATATGCTATAGTTTCCTTTGGAAAAGGCGTAGTTAGATCTTTTCTTTATCCATACTAATATTATAAATTTAAAAGTGTTTCTATGCGTCTGTCTTTTACCCCTTTACGCCCAAACCACTGAACCGATTTTGCTGCAATTTTTGTTCCGGAAAAAATATAAAATAATATTAAGTACTTTTGATCCTGGAAAAATGCACGGTAAACGAATTTTGGCGCAAGCGAAACAAGATGATGTCTGCAACTCTGCAGCTGGCGTCATCTAGTTTCCTATAATGCCCAACAATTAAAAATTACATGTAAAATACAATTTGCAGCGATGGCCGATAGCATACAAATACCTACACAAGATTTTCCTGTTTCAAATTCTAATAGTACCGTAACTCCTACATACATAACACATTATGTAATTATGATACATAGCTCTATATTTTGACAGTAATCCGGCGGGACATAAGGAAGTTATGTGTTTGTTGAATTAATCGATCGGCTTAAGTGACGAGCTCCCACGCACCTGATAACAAGTGATTAATTAGTGCCAAATTGAGGTTTAATACCAGTAAGGAAAGAAGGCTAAGAATCGTTAAATACTGTGGCTTATATTCCGTGAAATTAACGCTTTAGAGTGGGTTGCATCAGAGGCGTGGTTAAAGTTAAAGTTATGGTTATAGTTAAGGCTAACTTAGCTTTAAACTTAACTTTGACCACAAAATTTGACAGATGTCTGTTGCGTTTATTTTTTTATTAAAGCTAGTTTATGGGATTGAGAGTATAAAAAATTGTATTACTTATCCGTAAAAATCGATAGGAAAAATATTTGTTATAATTGTCACCGTGAAATATAGTAAATTTTCACGAAAAAATTTCGATATAAGTTTAAAAGCGGTTATGGTTAAAATTAAACATGGCGTCCTTAACCAAAGATTTAACATTTTGCACGGTAGTTATAGTTAAAGTTAAAGTTATACAGTTACGCAACCCAGGGTGGGTTATCTATACTTAACTATAACAAAATCGTAGAGGTAAAATTTTTGTACATTGAAAATAAACTTGAAAAAACGAGTCAGGGGCATGTTAGAAGAGTAGTAGAACACATTTTAACTGTTTTTTAAATTTTTGTTTCTCTGTCTGTTTGTCTGTTTGTACAGGCTAATCTCTGAATCCGCTGGACCAATTTCAATGAAATTTGGCATGGTGATACCTTATATCCCTGGTCAACATCTTAGATACTTTTTTTAACCGACTTCCAAAAAAGGAGGAGTTAATGTTTACTTTGCTGTTTGTGGTCAGATTTTCATCATTCTTTTTTTGTTGTATAGATTTCTAACCCTAAAATTGACACCTATGTTTACAAAAATCGGTCAAGTGCGAGTCGAACTCACGCACGAAGGGTTCCGTACCGTTATAGAGCAAACATAGACCAAAAATTGTGTTTTTATAGGAAGCCCTACTTAATTTTTTATTTTATTTTAATATTATTATTAAATATTGAAGTGTAGATTGAAGTAGACATTTAATTAAGGCCTTTGTGAAAATATCAAGTGCTTACCAGCTGTTGCCATTATTGATATCGAGCAAAAAAGGCCAAGAAAATCACGTTAGTTGTATGGGAGCCCCTTTAAATATTAAATTTATTTTGTTTTTAGTATTTGTTGTTATAGCGGCAACAGATGTACTTACACAATCTGTGAAAATTTCAGAACTCTAGCTATAGCGCTTCTTGAGATACAGCCTGGAGACAGACAGACGGACAGGCAGACATCGAAGTCTCATAATAGGGTCCCGTTTTCACCCTTTGGGTACGGAACCCTAAAACGGTGTCTTGATAATGATTTTCTCGGGATAGGGAGGTATCGTCGGAACTCCTTCACAACAAAGACATTACAGTAATTTTCACTTTTTTTGAGTAAAATTAACATAACATGCCATCAAAAAGTAAGATTAGTACCAAGGCATATCCCAGGGTATAGGGCTTCCGAAGGTTCCGTTGCTGAACGGAACTCCTGACTACTTAAGATATTAGGTAAGTATATTATTATGTAGAGGAATGAGGATTTAGAGTTGTTTAAAATACTGGAAGCACATGCAACTATGCCAATTTTATTAATCATCATAATCACCACCATCATTACACTATTCATAACCACATCGTGACGCTTTTATTGTTTTTTTTTTGTATTCTTTTACATTGAAAGGATCAGAATCGAAATTGATAATTATTTCGCCGTTTCTGTGCCGATTTGGAAAATTCGTTTATTAATCCTTCGATCGGGGATTCTTGGGAATGCTATTGTATTCTATTCCTTCAGGCTCCACGCGAGCACCGGTGATCGCGACAACAATAGAATACAATAGCAATTCCTGGAAATTCCGACTGAAGTATGTTGTCGCGGTCACCGGTGTCCTTACGGGGCTTGATGGGTTATAATTTGTATTTGATGCTATGGTTGCGAAAGTGGAAATTTCATAATGACGTATTGAAGAAACTCCTCGAATTTTAGAAAGTGTGCCTTTCGCAGTTATGATCGCGAAGGTGGAAATTTGAAGGAACTCCTCGAAATTTACAAGGACACACAAAGTGATTACCAATTCTAGCAAAGGTCGACCTTTAAAACTTTTCCTTAATAAAACGACTAAACGATTATCCAAACACTGGATGGATATTGACCACTGCGTATCTCAATTCGTTACCGGCCATGGAAATTTTAAAGTCAAACTTTACGGATCTAAATTACTAGCATCGGTCAAGCACATAGGTAGAATATGTGCTCATCTTGTTCTCTGGGAGAGTATTTCTGCCAAGACGAAATAATTACAATTCTAGACAACCTACAGAGTAAAGTGTACTTAAATCTGTTGTCGCGTACTACGGTGATATCGTGGACAGCGTTAGGTCTTCCGTGCCTTCAAGCGTTTTTGTGACAATTATTATTGGCAACAGTCTAACACAACAAATTCCAATATTAATAATCAAATCGGTCACTGCAACTTTTTGCTTTGAATAAAAAGAGGAATTACAATTCTTCATACTTCTTTTTTCTTCTGATTAATTTCGTTGTCGGTCCCAAACCAGTTTGAGCGTGTCCATCCGGCTCCCTGAGATCATATCAAAGGGTTTGCGTAGTTTTGGATACCGCTGTCGATTCTAGTGACACAGGAGATACAGTGGTGGGAATTATGGTGGCCGGTGGGCCAATGCCCGTAAAGAAATTATTCTTTGGATAAGTAAGTAAACAACTTCAAGCGTTATTTTATTCTGGTTTAACTGTAGGTTCGGAATCTGAGATTAAGAGCACAGAATATATTATATTAGTAGTACCAAGTAGGAGGTAGGTTAAAGAGGGATAGATGCCTACATTAAACCCTGTCTTCTGTAGTCTATCCTCTATCTCCGTCACATGTTCCTTTCCCCTCTCCCCCATCCACTGTCCAGTGTCCACGCCAAGCGGTCTTCGAAGAAAGGATTTTTTAAAACGATAAGACGTATATCTGTGGTTCAAGTTTCCTGGGTCTTTGATGTAAATTAAAAAATTCGTGTGTCATATAGATCCAAATAAAATAGTCGTAGATGGTTGTTCAATTTTCTAAATCTCTATTATAATATTAATAACATACATTCACGCGAACGAAGTTGCGGGCAACAGCTAGTATTTATAATAATAGTTATTACGCAAAGGTCGGAGCAGAGGGCGCTACTAGCACATACAGTAAATTAATACCACGACCAAAATCCGACATGTTGCATAATGCATATTATGCTATATCAGAATATTATTGTCAAACGTTGACCAAAACTTTTGTTTTACTGTCTGTGCTGGTGCTGCAGTACAAAACATTGCAGTAATGTAGGTATATACTATACTCAAAATTCTAATTCGTTAAGTATAAAGTCGTTTTACATTAAGTATATTATTACCTATATTATACATCACAATGCCGAACCGACATTCATCCTGGATGCAGAATACTAATCCATACTAATATGATAAATGCAAAAGTGTATCTGTCTGTCTGTCCGGTTGTCTGTCTGTCACCTCTTCACGCCTAAGCCGCTGAACCGATTTTGCTGAAATTTGGAATGGGGATACTTTGAGTGCCGGGAAAGGACATAGGAAGGATACTTTTTATCCCGGAAAAATGTACGGTACCCGGGAGATAAATGAATTTTGGCGCAACGGAGTTGCGGGCGTCATCTAGTATTATTATAAATGCGTCTGTCTGTCTCTTACCTCTTCACGCATAAGCCGGTGAATTTTTTAAATGTGGTTTTATGAAAAAATTTACGGAGATAGTTTGAGTCCATTGAAAGGACATCCAAGGATACTTTTTATCCTGGAAAATTGTACGGCTCTCGCGCGATGAATGAGTTTTGGCGCAACTGTGCTGCGGGAATCATATTATAATTAAGGCTTTGGAATTTAATAAACTAATAATAAATTTATTAAATTCCAAATATAAGCTACTTCTCCTGACTGTACTTAAGTATTAACAAGTTCTCAATGTCGGGACCCAAAAAGGTCGATCTAATGTAAGATCGTACTTCACTCGGTTATTATAAAAGTAGCCTCTTACCTGCCTAAGCTCCTCCAAACTAAACTGTTAGGGCTGGCACTTACGGGTTCTTAGAACCATCGCAAACAATTTTAAACGACTTCCAAAAAATATGAGGTTTTTTCAATTCAACCTTATACATTGTGCGTTAGATATTATGGAACTTATGATAGTTATTTGTAATTTCGTATTTAACCGACTTCCAAAAAACGAGGAGGTTATATGTTCGGCTGTGGATATTTTTTTTTTTTTTTTTTTTTTTTTTTTTTGTATGTTCAACGATTACTCCGCCGTTTGTGAACCGATTTTCGAAATTTTTGTTTTGTTGTATTAGGTTTCACTCCAATTTGGTACCATGTTCACAAAAGTGGTGACCTGATGATGGCATCCATGAGTAATCGAGGGAACTCCTCAAAATTTATATGGAAACATATGGTGATTTTGGTTTTATGAGAAGCATCCTAAGCATATGCTACCAAAACGCAAGATTTTGCACCGAGGTATACCGTGGTTCCGAAGATACTAAGAGAACTCCGGATTCCTTATAGATACAAGTTTGGGGGTTTAGGCGCTGTTTTAAGAACTGAAAGCATATGCTACTATGCAAATTACATTCATCATCATCATCATCATTACCACATTAGGGTCACCGATGTCACCAAAATTGAACAAAACAAATTCATCCTTAAGTCCAGAGCATAAGGCACACATTTGACATTACTTCTGAGAAGTAAGCTGCTTCGATAATTAATATAAATAACATGCATGTCTCACAACAACACATGAAACAACCTAATATCAACCTTTTGCATTGCGCTTTGCGTTCATAGTACATTAACTGTCTGGCGTCTCGCTTGCTATAATCTGCTAGGGCTGTCAAGCGAGCGGCGCGGCGGCACGGCGCGCGCGTTGCCAGGTACCAGACCGGGCGGCGTATTTACAAAGGCTTATACCGTTTGAGTCACGAGCCAGACTCTAATAGATGAGCTTTTGTTTATTTATCTAAGATAGTTTTATAATTATATTTTGTACTCTCAACAAGTGTGTAGTTATGTACATACCTGTTTCTTACCTATTAATTAAAGTTTGTTCGTTAATTAAGTAGTATTTTTTGTCACTTAAGAGCCCGTATTCTCTTTTCTACTGCTCTCTTCACACTCACGCCCGTCTTTCATATGCCAGGTGAAAAAGGACGATCGCCAAGTTAGCGGACAGATAGAGATTTTCTGTTTTTAAACGGTTTTTTATATTAAAGTGGTAAAAAGTAATTCCAACATTTTATAGACGACTTTCTTAACAGTGCATTGTATTTTTTTCATACCGTTAAGACGTCAATACAATTCATAAAAAGGTGATATTTTAAACCTTTTACAGCAAAAATCACAAAACTGTCGCGGGTTTGAGTTGGATTATTTAAAGATAATTAAAAAAAATAAAAAATCTAGCTCCAACACTATATTATAATTGAAATGATCTTACATGTTGTGCATTAAAACTTATAGAAATACTGTATTTTAACTGTTAAATCACGTCTGTAAAATCAGCGAAATCGACAAATTTCGTATACGGACCCTTAAATACAGAATAGAAACGCGTAAGTAATTTCATTACTGTAACATTAAAATAATAAGTAATAACAATTTTCATATAACTATCCACCTACATATTTTTAAAGTTAACAATGACGATGTATTTACCATATCGGTATCAAATTGAATAGCATAATATGTTGCTGCAACGTTAGAAACAATTTAGCTAATCTCTTTCTAGGCGATTTCGGTCATTTTCTGTACTAAAACAGATAAGGGTTTTGTCAAGTTTCTGTCTAACAAAAGCTAAGCCAGTTCAGTTTGCGCTTTCACTCTAATGATATAGCCTTTGTAAATTCGCGACCGGGCGCGCACTAGCGGCCGAGCCGCAGCGGCGCGCGGCGACGACCATCGAGATAGATAATATATTAATATTATACCTTAGTATGCAACCGCCATAGACGGTAGACCTCGCGCACCTGGGATCCAATTCCCAGAACATGAGAAAAGTTCATCTTCGAATAAAATACCGAATAATGAGATTTTTACGAGCGTAACACAGTTTGTCTATTTTCAAAACTTCACACTCAAAATTTTTCGTGCAAAGATCGCTCGAGTCGAACGAGTGGGGCCGGTTATTAATAGATGTCCGAATTCGTATAACACCACAATGTGGCCGCTTGGGAGTTGAAGCGTTCGAGACCGGTCTCTGCACGATACTTATGATTTGTTGCTAATAGTTTGTATCCTTCGATCGTGGATTCTTGGAAATATATTGTTATTCTATTGTGTCTCGCTCACCGGTGAGCTTGTAATAAGATACGTAAAATAATATAATACAGGTGTATTATTCTACGTACCATCGAGGAAATTGATTCCTATGCAATAATTGATAGACCAACGTTATTTGGTCGAATATGTCAATTCAATGTTAATTGTGATCTGTCGGCTGGGTTTGACGTAACGCAACCAAACTGCTCCCCGATCTGCATAGGAATCAACTTCTTTGATAGTACACAGTACGCGATAGTTTACTACTTACTAGGTAACTAAAAACTAAAAAGAGTGAAATTATTATTTTTAACAAAAAATTAAAACCGACTTCCAAGGTAAAAACAATAACATCCTTATAATATGAACTAAAAAGTATTAAATAATTTTTCCTATCGAATAGTGCCTTTTTCCGAATTCGGCAAAAACTCAACTATTTCTGTACTCAATCCTTCATAATTTTGAAGTCGGTGCCAGTTACAAATGTTTCAAATATTTTGGCAGACTGAAGATTCAGCTATATCTGGTACCGACTTCAAAATGATGAAGGATTGAGTACAGAAATAGTTGAGTTTTTGCCGAATTCGGAAAAAGGCACTATTCGATAGGAAAAATTATTTAATACTTTTTAGTTCATATTATAAGGATGTTATTGTTTTTACCTTGGAAGTCGGTTTTAATTTTTTGTTATTTAAGCATAAAGGATCGCAAAAAGCAAAAATGCATAAAAATTATACAATGCATTTGTAGGTAGACATAACTACGCTTACTACTTAAATATTACTTGTATAATTATGCTGTTTTAGTACTCAAATATATTACTAGTAGGTACTCAAATGTATTTTACTATTTAAAATCCGCATAAAGTAGGATCCGTGGGAGAGTCATGCTTCAGCACGAATGGGCCGTCTCGACTGGAGAATTACCGGCCTCACAGAAAACCGGCGTGAAACAGCACTTGCCCTGTGTTTCGCCGAGTGAGTGAGTTTACCGGAGGCCCAATCCCCTACCCCCAAGAAATGCTACAGTTGAAAAACAATTTGTTACCCCAGGAGGGCACCAACTGCGTTGGAGAATCCCTCTCTGGACGTCCATGTTCAGGAACCCCTGGAACTGAACCTGGACGTCCAGGCTGCCCCTCGTATTCTGGGGAGGGCAAAACTGCGCTCCAATCTGCTCGGGGCAAGAGCAAACACACAAAGGCACCCCCCTCGATATTAAACGTGGACTTTTGCAATATCAGGGGATTACACTCCAACCTTAATGCCGTCCATTACCACCTTGAGACGGCAAAGCCGGCTTTGCTCTTTTTAACCGAGACGCAGATATCATCTCCGAGTGACACATCATACCTTTCCCACCCAGGGTATTATCTCGAGCACTCCTTTCTACCCAAATCTGGAGTGTGTGTTTATATCAGAGATGATATCAGCTCTCGCCGCTTCAGCAATCTTAAGGTCATGGACCTATCAATCTTATGGCTCCGCATAGATTGCGACGACCACCCTCGCGTCTATGCATGCCTGTATAGGTCCTATAGTGGTGACCCCGAGACGGACCGACTCTTGGAGCACCTACAAGCTGCTTCAGATTTTGTGCAGCAGCAGATCCCATCCGCAGAGATCATAATACTTGGCGACTTTAATGCCCACCACGCCGACTGGCTCAATTCCAGTAAAACTGATCATGCGGGGAGATCTGTCTGCAACTTTAATCATAATCATAATTATTTATTTGCCTTGAATGTAGGTTACAAAAGTTCTTACATTATAAAGTGGTACATACATTCTGCTATATGTAGCGTGCAAATGTTATAAATTATAATAGTAGAGAACATGCTTGAAAAATTATTTAATAAGTTATATTACTAAACAAAGTATTAAGTATGTCAAAAATAATTACTTCTTAATCAAACTTAACTCTACAAAGTGTAACAATATGTCATTTTATTATTTAATTAAATGTCAATAAACCAATATAAAATAAATCAAGAAAATAAATTACTATTATAATCTAAGTACTAACTGGAATGAAATTTGAAAGAAATTTCCTTATCCTTAATGAATTCATTAGTACTGTAATAGCCTTTGTCAAGTAAGAAATTAAATATGCGATTTTAAATGAATTTATTTGTAGTTGCCTTATATCTTCGGGTAATTTATTATAAAAAGTTATAGCCATACAATATGCACTGTTTGCAAAAATATTGAGCCTTTTAATTGGAATTTGTAGTTTGTTAGAGGACTATGACACATAGAGGACTATGTGGCCCGGGTTCCTCTACGGGAACCCGTGTATTCTGGTCTCTGGCCAAAGCTATTGAAGGAAATTTCTGCAAGCCAACTCTACCATCCCTACACGTAGGAAATGGATCGTTGGCCCAGGACGCAAAAGACAAAGCCAATTTTCTGGGCAAGCTTTTTGCGTCAAACTCGGACCTGAATGACGGGGGGCAGAAACCGCCGACCATACCGCGATGCACGAGCATCATGTCGGATATTCGGTTTCATCAGCGCTCAGTGCGAAAAGCCCTCCTTTCCCTTGATATCCAAAAGTCGAGTGGGCCTGACGAAATCCCGCCTATTGTGTTGAAAAAGTGTGCTCCAGAGTTGGCTCCGGTCTTGACGCGTCTTTTTCGGCTCTCCTATTCCACTGGCATCGTCCCGGCTTCCTGGAAGACAGCCTTGGTGCACCCGATTCCTAAAAAAGGTGATCGCTCAAATCCTTCCAACTACAGACCAATCGCTATAACCTCTTTCTTCTCGAAGATAATGGAATCCATTATCAATAGCCAGCTTCCTCGATAATTGGACGGCCAGGGATTACTAAGCGACAAACAATACGGGTTCCGTAAGGGTCGCTTGGCTGGTGATCTCTTGGCGTACCTGACTCATCGTTGGGCTCAGGCAATTGAGTCGAAGGGAGAGGCATTGGCTGTTAGTTTGGACATTGCGAAGGCCTTTGATCGGGTTTGGCATAAAACGCTGCTATCAAAGCTTCCATCATACGGGCTGCCCGAGAAATTATGTAAGTGGATCACTGGTTTCTTAGCAGACAGAAGCATAAAGGTCGTAGTTGACGGCGAATGCTCGGAAACTCAGTCTGTTGATGCTGGTGTCCCTCAGAGCTGTGTGCTATCGCCTACTCTATTCTTACTGCATATCAATGACATGTTGCAGATCAGCGGCATTCATTGCTATGCGGATGACAGTACAGGTGATGCTGTATATACCGGCTCCCCCAATATTTCTCGGCAAAATGTCACTGAGAGTCGAAACGAACTTGTGTCTAAGGTGGAGAATTCATTGGAGAAGGTCTCTGAATGGGGTAGACGTAACTTGGTCCAATTCAACCCCGCCAAGACACAAGTCTGCGCGTTCACCACTAAAAAGTCACCAATGGTCGTATATCCTCGTTTCGAGGGCACATCTTTAACCATCTCCCTTAGCATTGAGATACTTGGCGTCAACATATCGAGCGAAGTCCAGTTCCGATATCATCTAGAGGGTAAGGCCAAGTTAGCCTCGAAGAAGCTTGGTGTTCTTAACAGAGTGAGACAGTACTTCAGTCCGGACCAACGCCTACAACTCCACAAGGCGCAGGTTCGGCCTCATATGGAATATTGTTCTCATCTCTGGGCAGGGGTGCCAAAATACCAACTGCTCCCTCTGGATCGTATCCAACGAAGGGCCGCTCGAATTGTTGACTGCCATAGTATTTCAAACAGCTTGGACCCCTGGGAATTACGCCGAGATATAGCTTCACTCTGCATCCTCTATCGGTTGTATCACGGGGAGTGCTCTGAGGAGTTGTTCGGAATCATACCACCTGCAACTTTTCGCCATCGTCCCACGCGAAAAACATACCATGCTCATCACCTTGATGAGTGGCAGTCTTCCACGGTGCCTTTCACTATCTGCCGCGCACTGTAAAACTCTGGAACGAACTGTCACCAGCAGTATTTCCGGACCTATACGACCTGCAAACCTTCAAGAAAAGAGCGTATTCCCTCTTAAAAGGCCGGCAACACACCTGCAGCTCTTCGGATGTTGCGAGTGTCCATGGGCGACGGTAGTTGCTTACCATCAGGTGACCCGTTTGCTCGTTTGCCCCCTTATTTAATAAAAAAAAGTAGAAATAAGAATTTGATTAATTGTTACTTTATTTAAGCACATTTTCATAGCAAAACATGGAAAACCTTGTCAAAAACAATAAATCCAAAACCCAGGAGTGCCAGCCCTGAAACTTATCTTCGGCCCACTTACTCGCACGCAACTATTAACTTTGTTTTGTCTTGGGCTTTTTGGGATTCCTTTATCATTATCGTGAGCTAAGCCACAGCTTATATAGGCTCGAGTAGTAGTACCTACCCGACATCAGACATGAAGTAAGTTATACGTTGCGAGATGTAACATCTAGTACCTAACTACCAAGCAAAAGTAAATAAGGCTAGAATATCTTATTTGATTTCCAGAAATCTATGGCCATAACATTATTATTTATTATAATAATGTGTAGCAACCAGCAAATAATAAATGACACAATGAACGTACGAGACTTCGGGCTAGTTTATAAGGTTTATTGACAGGACTTTATGTAGGTATTCACTAGAGCATTTGATAGGTTTACATCGTACCTAAACGTTAATCAATCAGCAAATTGAATGGATAAACTTCAGTCAAATATTCTTAAAAAATAGGCGTAAGCTCTACGAAAGGATAATCTTTTTTTTTTTTCTATTCCATAGAGCGTGATTGGTTAACATTTATTTATATTACTGTTGTAAAGCCCCAGAAACCTATCACTGCACCAATGGACGTTGTATTCAAATACTACAAACATTTGGCAGTTACTGAGTTAAAATTCAACGCACGCACTCAAGTGTTTTGTACGCACTGTAACTGGCTACTGCACTACACAACAACATTAAAGTTTAGGCATATAAAAATTAACCCTTCGTCAATAAAGAAATAGTTAAGTATGGAAGATTATTCTCTTGACTGATTTCTAAAAAAATCATTCCGCATTTTTCTTATTATAACATTTAGAATAAGATAAGTACTTATTATATTACTGAAACGTTGTCACGCTAGATGGCAGCAGCAGTCAGTAAACAAAAAGTTTTGTTCGACATTTGACAACGTTTTTGTCGATATTCTGATATGATAGTGTGCAACATGTGGATTTTGGTCTGTTTATTTACTGTATGTGCTGGTAGCGCCCTTTGCTCCGGGTTCCGACGTATTTTGCGTAATATTCCCTATAATTGGGTCTCTGATTCTCTGACCTCTGTCATTAAAATTAATAAGTGTGGATTTCTTACAAAATTTTACTATAATTTGTATGAGATTATCATTGCTCAAAGCTTTGCCAAATCTGCGAATTCATATTGTAAACTACAAATTAACAAATCTATCTCATTATTAAGAATGTAACTTACAATTATTTTGTCTCATAGAATAACCTATTTCCCATAGCGTGAAGCAATTCCTTAATACAATAGTAGACGTTATTGTCAATGACATAGTGACTGATATTGTCTGAATATCAGTCACTATGATAGTATGTGTATAGATATTATGTTTTATAATTTCAGAAGATAAAACTTTTTGCACAATATTCAAGAAAGATTTCAAAACTTAAGCCGTGTTATATATTTTGAACGAAAATATTCGACATTCACAAGAAAATAGCCAATATTATGTCAAAAGTCAAAACGACCCAAAAAGACCCAGGAGTGGGTTTAGGTCTATGTACCATCATAGAAATTAATTTTAGTGCCTATAGGTAGATGGCGGACTACGTTATATTTAGGATTTCCTCTGTCGAGCCCAGCTGATCTACATTAACTTGACATTGCCCGAAGGCTCAGTTTATGAACCAACTTCTCTGATAATAGACCATACGTACGTACATATCAGGAATCAGGATTAATTCAGATATTTTCTAGTCTTGAGTCTTATAGTTACAGACTACATTTAGAGTGTAAAGTCTAGAATCTAAGTCTAGAGTCTAGACTCTAGACCAGTGATTCTTAAAATTTTATTCATGAGGGACCATTTTGCCAAATGTTTGTATTGCCGGGGACCACCCAGTAGGTTTAGTTACATAAATTAATCGTTGTTTGATAAAGAAAACAAAGACAACTTTATAATTATTAGCACTCATTAATTTTTTATTTGGCAAAAATCTAAAAGTAACAGATTTTAATTTAGTGTGATTTTTGTGACTGATACTACTCACATATTATTAGAACGGCTTCGCGGACCACTTCGAATGCCTCCAGGGACCACCAGTGGTCCGCGGACCACCGGTTAAGAACCACTGCTCTAGACCATAAAAAATACTTCTCCCGTAGCAGCCGGTAGCCCTCGGTACCAGTTCAAAGGAACAAAAAACGCATGGCTAATTTGAATTCCGATACTTTTGATTTCCGAAATTTGAATTGAATTCCGAAACGATTGATTTGAATACTGACCGTGATACGTGGAACCGACAGCGGCTGCGACCGTTTCGTACACCATGCCGTCTTGGCGACACATTTTCTGCAACAATAATCATAAGCAACAATAAACATAAAAGAAAAACAAAACAGTAAACAAGAAGAGTATTATTAGAAAAGTTTGTGAATGAAACTTTTTTGTACTGCGCTGCATAATACTAAAAACCGGCCAAGTGCGAGTTGGACTCGCCCATGAAGGGTTCCGCAGCAGCAATAAGGTTAATTTCTATAAAATTAAAAGGTTTTTGATCTTTTTTATATTTTAGTTGATTTAATGAAAGTTAAATGAAGGTTTACCATTTATGATGTTTAAAAAAAACTACTTGTTAGATCTCGTTCAAACCAATTTTCGTTGGTAGTTTTTATAATAATGTATGTTATCATATATTTTTTTTAGAATTATCATGCCCCTACTTTAGAAGTTAGAGGGGGGGGGGGGGGGGGCACATTTTACCACTTTGGAAGAGTCTCTCTCGCAAACTATTCAGATTAGAAAAAAATGATATTAGAAACCTTAATATGATTTTTGAAGACCTATCCATAGATACCTTATACGCATAGGTTAGACGAAAATTTTTTTTTGTTTCAGTTGTACCTATGGGGACCCCTAAAATTTTTAATAATTTTTCTATTTTTGTATCAAAATCTTAATGCGGTTCACAGACTACATCTACTTACCAAGTTTCAATAGTATAGCTCTTATAGTTTTGGAGAAAAGTGGCTGTGACATACGGACGGACAGACAGACAGACATGACGAATCTATAAGGATTCCGTTTTTTGCCATTTTGGCCACGGAACCCTAAAAAGTAGATGTTAGCGGCATCTAGCGGAAGTTATATGAACGACTTAGTAAATTAATAAGCGTTACAGTTTTTCTAATCGAATACAGATGTCGCTAAACTTACTTGTTCGTCGCAGATGTCCTTATTTCTTTGTTCCTGTATGAGATTTATGTTTTTAGTTTGCATTTTCTAGCACCGTACACTTGTTCCAATCTGTAACAATATATAGCAAGATAAATAGCTTGTTAAGAACTAAGTCCAAATAAAATTAACAAGAGCTAATATATGTAATCGCTACTAGATGGCGTTAAAATTTCTTATTAGTGAGCATGGGGCAAGATGACGATACAGTTCATAAAAAGGATATTTCTGATAAGTGATAACTGATAACCTCTATAATGACCTCTTATCATCAAGACTTCCATAAGACCCCATTGTCCCATATTATGTTTTTACTTTTTAGTGATCTTACAAAACAATAATGCGTGGAAATAAATAAAAAGCTTTGCTAGTTCCAAAGTGAATTAGGCATAAAATGCAGAAGCAGGTGTAGACCGTAGTGCGACCGCAGACCTCGACTTCCGTTCCCTCAATTACTGAACTAATGGCTAACAAAATAATACAATAGTGGTTAAGAAATAAGAAGAAAGGAAAAGTAATTCATCATTATCGTTTAAACTAATATTAAAGACGACTGTCTGTCCGTTTGTTGCTGCTTCAGGCTTTGCCGCTGAACATATTTTGTTTCCTAGCCAGCCCAGGAATTATACCTATGTAGATTCAAAACATTTCAAAATAATTTTCATAACCATCTTAATTTTTTTTTTGCATTTAAACCATCTCAACGTTTCAGCATTAAAGAAAAGACCCAAATTCGGCATTTTATTAATTCGCATTAGATATATGCAATATTATATTCATATCAGCTAAAATACAAATACAAATCTTTATTTGTCATAACTTAATTTACAATGTTTTAATATTATTTTCAACAAAAAATTAAAACCGACTTCCAAGGTAAAACAATAATAACATCCTTATAATATGAACTAAAAAGTATTAATGTTTGTGTTATTTACTTTAAACTTGTGGACTGTTAGATGTAATTGTAAAAATAAGATATAATTATTACGTTTGTAGAAGAATGGATGATGCGTTCCCTGGCCAGGGATCGGATGTAAAGTGAAGTCGTCTGTGAAGTGAAGATATATCCGGTATTGCCAGTGCTTCTGTGTTGCCAGTTGACACAGCCGGAAGACGTCTTGATACCTTTGTGTTTTGCCCGTAAAAAAAGTGATAACCGTTTATGGTTACTCTAAATGCGATGATCGCGTACAATTAAATAATTATTCCTATCTAATAGTGCCTTTTTCCGACATCATATAACCTCCTATATAACCTCCTCATAACATATAACCTCCTCGTTTTTTTGGAAGTCGGTTAAAAAGTGGCAGTACCCCAAACTAGGCGCAGCCTGTGCTATGGGGGAATTCTTACCGAATTACAATAAAAAGAGTGCAAAAAATAACAGAAAATTAAATTTAAATTAACAAAAATATTCTGGGAATTATTAAAAATAATAATAATACTCAATAAAATCTTAATACAGCAACAAAAATTAAAATTCTTAGGTTGAATTATTATATTATTTTAATAACGATAATGAAGTGTATAGGCGTATAAACTATGGATCATAATATGGATACACTATCTGATAATAATTTCAGTTACAACTTACGAGTGGATCGTCAATAACTAAGTAGCAAGTGACAACTTTATAAGAAAACAACACGTAATTTCTAGAAGAACTCGGGAATTACTGTGTGAAGTGTTATGATAGGGTAATTGATAAGTGATAACTGATAAGGATAATAATACTTAATAATATAAATACCAAATATTGTTAAGTATTATATATATTAATTATTATATTAATACTGTGAACTTTGTTGAATAAATGTCTATTATTATTATTATTAATATTAACAGGATTGAACATGACTGAAGAGACAACAATTCTTCCAAAATACACTATAGTCTGATTAGCAAGTGCCATTTTCGTCAAAACCTGATCTCATGCACCGAAAATTATGATTTTGGGCTCATTCGATTCGGAATACCATCTAGAACATTCTATCAAAATTCCAAGAGAGGCTGAAAAAAAATGCAATAGTTATAAACAATTAAGTAAACATAAAAAGAAGGGTTTGGATTTTTTTTAATATTTCGAAAACTACTTGAGATAATCAAAATTTGAAAATAGATCCTTAAAGAGCAGGAAATTTCCTAAAAAAAATCTTAGATCCTGGAACCTTACTTCCCATTTCCCATTCGTGCCGAAGCATGTCTCTCCCACGTGTGTGAATTGGAAGAATCATGTTTTTCACATGGCCAACTTTATGTTGCCTGTTCCAGAGTCGGTATTCCCAGCCGTTTGGGGGTACTCTATATCTCGATACTCTGGAACGCAAATGGAACGTAAGTGGAAGTGGAAAGTAATTCGCACTGAAAATGGGAAAACAAAAAATATTGTTTATCCAAATGTTTTGGATTAAGTTTTTAAATAGCTAGCAATTAAGTAATATTTGGATCGATGTTCTAACTGATTTTTGTATTATTTCCTTCGATCACTATTATACATTATTTCACTTTATACGTAGCGAAGCATGTACCGGGCCGCTAGTATTTTTATATTTATAACTAATAAAATTTAAATAATCATTTTTATTGATGAAAAAACCCTAATTGTTTTATTTACATGAAAATTTCATGAATGCCTAAAAATCAAAATTATTGAAAATTTCCACCGGATATAGCTTTTAAACCCTTTTAAGATTAGCTCAAAAGAATAATAAAATTTTCTAGATTTCTTGTTTAGAAATAATAATCAGCGTTTTTTTGTTAACATTAAAATGGTGACTATTAACAAATTAAGAAAAGCATAATAATTAAACAAATTGTGATAATTTATTTTTGATAACGGATTATTGTTTATTAATATGTCTACTTAGTACCCAATTTTTTTTATTCCTTAATATTAATATTTAATCACTTAAAATTTTTTTTTAGTTCAGGTAGCAGATTGCGGCAAATCACGCGAAACCCGAACCACGCTGTTTTACCGTTAATTTCGCTGCTCAATTAAAGCTATAAGGATTATTGGTAAGGTTCCAGGATCTAGGATTTTTTTAGGAAATTTCCTGCTCTTCAAGGGTCTATTTTCAAATTTTGATTATCTCAAATAGTTTTTGAAATATTTAAAAAAAACCAAACCATTATTTTTATGTTCACTTAATTGTTTATAACTTTTGCATTTTTTTCACCCCGTCTTGGAATTTTGATAGAATGTTCTAGATGGTATTCCGAATTGAATGAGATCAAAATCATAATTTTCGGTGCATGAGATCAGGTTTTGACGAAATGGCACTTGTTTACCAGAGTACTAATGACTAATCAGTTTGAACTATAAAACTACCTACTGAAGATTTTGACGGATATTTCATATTTTAGATTGTAACTGTAGCTTTAACAAAAAATAAACGCAACAGACATCTATCAAATTCCGTGGTCAAAGTTAGGGTTAAAGTTAAGGTTAAAGTTAAGTTATCCTTAACTACAACCATAACTTTGACCATAACTTTAAGTTTTAACTTTAACCATGCCTCTGGTGCACCCATAAGGTTTTAGCCAACTGCCTAAATTGCTAAAATTGGCCCATGGCGTATGGACTATGGACTAACTAGTAAGCAAACCTATAGCTGTACATAATATTATAATTTATCTGTATTTTAAAACATTTGTGCGTCCATTCACAACGACCACAGACTGTGCGTACATTTTTCATTAAAAAAAAAAAAAAACACTTTGCTTGATTCCGGGCTAAAAAAAGGAACAATTAAAATGTATATTTCCGTGTTTTTTCTCTGGAATTTAAATAAGATAGTTAACAGTTTCGAAGCCCAGAAAAGCAGTCTCACGCCCAACAATGGCCAGCAGTGGGAATCGTTCTGGGACATTGGAAACGGTGGTAACCATTGATTATGTGGTATAAATTCTATGAGAAATTAACTCACATGTGTGTTATCAGAGAAAACATACGTAGATCGATCTACGAGTATGTAATTTATTCGGGTTATGTCGAGTAGGTAAAGGTACTTTGCAATGTACGGAATTATAGCATAGAGCTTAAAATTTGTGATTATATCGACACTGGAAATATCACTTAACGTAAGGGACATTTTGGCGAAAATGAGTTATATAATATATCATTGGATTCAGAACTTCGAGCTCTATCGTTTGGCATACTTGAAATTCTTCTATCGTTAAAAAAATGTCCCTTACAGTACACATTTTTTAAAGTCAAGACAGGTTTTTTCCTAAAAAATTGATTTAACGGACGTAAATATTTTTTCATCATATCAGGACCGAAAGTTTGATTTTCTTCCCTTGTATGCGGGAAGAAAGGTGCATATTTCCGACTGCTCACAATAATTAGTGACAGTTTAAAATTTTCTTCCCGCTACCTCACTGACCTCCATTATACAATGTATAATGGAGGTCAGTGCACTACCTATTTGAAGTAACTCATTACCATGGTAACCGTGCAGTTGTTATTTCAAAACCATAATATTATTAATACATTGTTAATACACGCGGCAATTTGATAAAAATAGCAACAGTCAGGAATAGCGGGGAAGGGCTGATAGAATCTACTTTATTTATCTTTGAGTCGGGACTCGGGACAGCGATGGACGTTGCCATGGTACACAGTTTGTTAAGTCACTTCAATAAATATCTTCACAAATTAAAGCACTACAACATGACTACAGTTACCTTAGTAACATAGAATATCGTTGACTACACATTGATTTATTAAATCTATTAATTTGTTGTTTTATCTCGCCTGGGCTTCGCCCCCCCCAATCCCCCACCGGGGCTGCGCCCCGGACCCCATAGCTGGATTATTTGAACCACATTCGTTTTCCTTATATTACTATATATACGATTTCAATAATAATTATTGTCATTAAACTTTCGGTCCCTTGTATGATGAAAAGTTCTATACGCGCCACGGGAGGATAGCATGACACTTCAACCGACGCTTTTGTCAATATCGCGCGGGTTGCAATGTCATACTTTCTTCCCTTGGGGCGTAATGTACTAAGTACGTGTTAAGGCGCTATATCGAAAGTAATTTTACCGCAAGGGCAATTTTATACTTAATTTGTATGACTATAAAGTCGTGAATACGCTGCGGCCAGAAGCTATCGGCTTGCTCGGAAAACATGCGAAAAAACGTAATTATAATCATTTAAAAAATAACTAGGAGCATTTAAGCAAAATGCTTCTATACGATTTTGAGTTGCAAAGGTGTCTATTAATTAGACTAATTTCCTACAATACATCTATTTTCGTTTAAAAATAATCTTCAAATTTCGTGTTTTTAAGAGGTCATTTCGAAAATTAAATGTATCGAGGCAAAATACATTAATCGTGTTTCTAGTTCTTCTCAAACCTAGATAAGGCTATGAAGATATGTATATCTCATTACCAGATTTGTAACATATCTGAGGGTCCTATAGTATTACGTCAAAAAGGACAGTTTTTTCAATATAGCGCCTTAAAAAAAATAAAGTCAATGCTTTTAAAATAAAATTCAGTCCCTTACGTTAACCTTTGGCTTAGTACAATTCACTTAACATGTCCTTTACGTTAAGAATTGATACATAATAACTGTCATAGCTTCACTAAAATTTGTCCCTAATCTTAAATATCATTTTTCAATTAAGAAGATATTTTTTTGACACTTACTCAAAAAGTATTATCCGTAAAAGTTTAAGGTTTTCTATAAAGTTTTAGTGTTTTAGCTAAACCTTTAGGTATACATATGTAATGCGGTCAATTGTATATAGCTAGCATTAAGGATGACAATACTCTCCTGGCTGTAAATGAAATCGAGATGCATGAACTGTTTTAGAGAATGAAGCAAATGATCAATAACTTGGGCCTCTCAATTATAATTAAAACCAAAAACATGGTCATAGCAGAAGCAACACTCTGCCTTTGACTGGCGCGCTAAAATTGGAAGTGGTAAGCAAATTTGTCTTTGATCTTTACGAACAACGGCTCCTGTTAACCAAATATACGTAGAAGAATTGGTATAACTAAGAGCTTAGAGCGCCATGTCTCAAATGCATAAAACCAGCTTGACAGGAAGATTTCGTTAAAAACCAGGAGGAAACCTGTGCACATCTTCATATTCTTCACCTGTCTTTAAGGATCCTTACCAAGGTTCCTACACATTTTTTTTTTACAGAAAAAATTACACAAAGACCCAGTTAAAAATAGATAAAAAAAAAGAAAGAAATCTTTACAATATAAATTATGAGTTATTATAATATAATTTTTTTTTTAATCCATGAATATAACTAGCTGTCCCGGCAAACGTTGCTTTGCCATAATATTTAAAAGTGACTAAATAAGTATGTCGCCATGGCAACGTCGATCGCTATCCCGTCGCACAAACAATGGTCGCAGTCTCAGTATATATACTGTATTACCTATGGGTCGCCGTCAGTCTCAGGTTGTAATAATTTACTATTATTTATTCAACAAATGCACTTATCAATATATAAAGTACCCAGTAGCTGATTCTCAGACCTACTGAATATGCATATAAAATTTGGTAAAAATCAATAAAGCCAGTTCGGAGGAGTTCGTGGACTAACATTGTGACACGAGAATTTTATGTATAAGAAAGATTCTATTAACTATGTCAGTCAAGTAATTAGCGTTTAAACATTTGAATTGTTTTTGAAGACTTTTTAAGTAGTTTAAATAATATAAAGTAAGTATTTGTCCTGGGAACGCACTTCCAACTTGTCCAGCAGTGCTAATGGCTGGGATTTGATCTTATCGCGGTTTATTGTAGCTTTTAGTTGATATTTACTGCTAAGCCATTGTACAACATAATTTAAGTCAGCATTGAAATAAATTAACATAATATTGTTTTTGTAATCTGAAAGTGAGAGAAGTTGTGTATGTTTGTATTATCTTTTTACGTTTTAGTGTCTAAACACACTAGGCTGAATTACTCCGGCGTAAATTCCGCCGCAAATGTCAAACGCATACAAAATACGGCGGAATAGTGTGTCGACGTCTCGCGTTCCGTCCGTATTTTGTATGAGTTTAAAACGCGGCATAAACGCGGTGTAAACGCGGCGGAATTCACGCCGGCGTAATTCAGCCTAGTGTGTTTAGACACTTACGTTTAAATTATCAGGGCTAGCGAAGCGAGCTAGTATATCCCACAACCTGTACATTTTGTGGTACACTTCATGGTAAAACTATCACGCCTATTGATTTGTGCTTTAACACAGTATTTTTTACATTAGTGTGACGAAGCGAGCCCTCACAAAGCTTAGCTAGTTATTTTAAGATCGCTTGGCGAAACTGAAAGTGGCAGTCGATGCATGTGTAATGTGCATATCTACCAATAACATGTCACGGATCAGCGTCTGATCGCGATCTACCAATATAATATAAGTAGAGGCTTTTAATCATGACTGGCCTACCAATGGCGAGTCTCGCGCACCCGCCCTGCTCTCTGCTCGTCCCACCAAGGTCATGAGTATTTTGAAGTGAAAACTTCTTTAGCGGCGTTGAGCACTTTTGTGGGATGGGTAAAAACTGTGAAACTCGCGTCAGATTCTCGTGCTGATCGAAAAACCGTAAGACGGTTGGAGAGTAGTGTTTTGTGTTGAACTCGAACTCGAATTGATTGTAAGGGTTTCGATTAATTAAAAAAAACGACTTTTAAAAAAAATCGATTTTCATAAAGAATGGGTTAAAAATTTAGTCGATTGTAAGGGTTTCGATTAATTTAAAAAATCGATTTTTTAATAATCGATTTTCATAAAAAATGGGTTAAAAAAAAGTGCACAACGTTAATAATCAAGTTTTCACTTCTGCCGGCACTCCCGGAGTGCAACCCGTCTTTTTTTAGGTAAAAATTAAAATCGAACACTAGGAAAACCCCTTTAAATTATATCAAGCGATCTTAGCCTTAGAAAGCTTAATACCCAGAGAGTTAAGATATCCCACGTGGACTGTACACAAGCGTGTTTGGTGTGGCGTGCGGCTAATGACAATGATGCTGTTGAACCCGCGCCCAAACCCAGCGGCGAGGTAGCCGCCTACCCCGCGGCTATAGCCTTCACTCACTATATACTAATATCATAATTGCGATGTCGGTCTGTACCTCCTCACGCTTAAGCTGCTGAACCGATTCATACGGGTATGGAGGAGGAAAAGAACTTACGAAATATTTTGCAGAGAAAAAATGCTATATTAACTTTTTTTTTAATTAAATAAGGGGACAAACGAGCAAACGGGTCACCTGATGGTAAGCAACTACCGTCGCCCACGGACACTCGCAACATCAGAAGAGCCTCAGGTGCGTTGCCGCCTTTTAAGAGGGAAACTAATATCATTGCGTACTATAATATACTAACTAATATGATTGCGTCAGTCTATCTGCTACGCTTAAATCACTTAAATCACTGAATTAATTTGGTAGTACTATGTACGGAGACTTGGGCCCGGGAAAGGACATAGTTTTTATCAAGGAAAAAGGCGCGGTCGAATGAAGTTACGGTCAACATATAGCCATTAGCAGAATTATTATCACAGACATGGCATGTCAGCGCAAAAGCGTAGCCAAATGAATGGCCCATTTTAGGTGTTGTTTGGGTCTATTTTGTTAAAGAAACATACGAAATCAAGCATAAAGAAATCAATAGGTTTTTTAGAAAATTATGTGGCAATATTCTCTAGGACATTTTTATCTACTGGATGACTCTCCGTTGCGGCTAAAACGGTTCATCGCACGGGAACCGTGCATTTTTCCGGGATAAAAAGTACCCTATGTCCTTTCCCGGGACTTAAAGTATCTTCATGCCAAATTTTAACAAAATCGGTTCAGCGTGAACAGGTAACAGACAGACACACTTTCGCATTTATAATATTATATTATAATATTATACGTGGGAGAGCCATGCTTCGGCATGAATGGGCCGGCTCGACCGGAGAAATACCACGTTCTCACAGAAAACCGCCGTGAAACAGCGCTTGCGCTGTGTTTCGCCGAGTGAGTGAGTTTACCGGAGGCCTAATCACCTACCCTATTCCCATCCCTACCCTCCCCTATTCCCTTCCCTTCCCTTCCCTTCCCATCTCTACCCTCCCCTATTACCCTATTCCCTCTTAAAAGGCCGGCAACGCATCTGCAGCTCTTCTGATGCTTGAAGCGACGGAAGTTGCTTTCCATCAGGTGACCCGTTTGCTCGTTATTTCATATTATTTCATTAAAAAAAGTAAATATGGATAGTAGGCTATTAGAAATGACTAGTAGAAAGAACTTGCTTCACTACCAGTGTAAGCTTATCTTTATTCAAGATAATAGTTTAACAAAGCCGGTTAAAGTTTAATCTCAATTTAACGGGCGGTTAGTAATTACTGACGGTTTTTTACAACGCGTTAGGACGTGAAGGTTACGTACAGTCGGACAGATTTTATCTCCATAACTAATAACAAAATGTAGTATAACACGGTTTATTAAGGAATTTTAATTAATAAGTCTTTTGTTATTTGTAAATCAAAAGGTATAAATGAGTATTCATATGGCGGGTTAAATTCTAAAGCTGGGAATCGGTTCGGGATTCGTCTGTCCCTCTGTTGCCTCTTCAAGTCTTCACTATAAAACAGTAGATCCGATTTAGTTAGATAAGATTTTGTACGAAACGATTCAATCTCAAGATGGAATAGTTTAATTTTATTGCGGTAAATTATATATGGTTTCATACAGACTATTATACATAATATATGTTATACACACACATACATATTATGTACATACATAATATTATTATAAATACGAAAGTGTGTCTGTCTGTCTGTTGTTTCTTCACGCTCAAACTCCTGTATCAATTTTGCTGAAATTTGGTATGGAGATACTTTGATTCCCGGAAAAGGACATCGGATACTTTTTATTGCGGACAAATGTACGGTTCCCGCGTGCGGCGTGATTAACGAATTTTGGCGCAAAGGAGTTGCGGGCGTCCCGCGTCATCTAGTTTCTTATAGATTTCAGCACGGATGACGTTTGAACGTTTAGACTTTAGACTTTAGACTTTAGAGGGTCAAATTCAGCGTTGGCCCACGATGGACCAATAATGAACGATAGACACCTTCGCCATCATGGTGGCATTGGCTATCCATCATGACCCAAGTCCCGACGTACAGAGAGACCTTTCCAAATCATTCTGGGGCCATTGGAATACCTCATTCTTATCAAAGAATTTCATTCATTTATAATGGTTCATAATTTGAACCCGAAATGCCCATTTGCCCAAAATGCCCAGTGAGTGGGCGCTCAGCACTTGTTCTTATGACCTTAATTGCAGGTCAGTAATTATGATGTTCAGTGAAGAGCAATTTTGTAATTATGTAACTTTGTTTTGGTGTTGGGTGGTCGAAGTCGATCGACACGGTACCGAATTGATTATTGTGAATGTCTTACATTTGACCGACTTTTATTAAGGAAGTTATTTTGTGTTTTTTTTTTATTAAATAAGTGGGCAAACGAACAAACGGGTCACCTGATGGTAAGCAACTATCGTCGCCCATGGACACTCGCAACATCAGAAGAGCTGCAGGTGCGTTGCCGGCTTTTTAAGAGGGAATACGCTCTTATCTTGAAGGTTTGCAGGTCGTATAGGTCCGGAAATACTGCTTGTGTAAGTTGGTGACAGTTCGTTCCAGAGTTTTACAGTGCGCGGCAGAAAGTTACGCGAAAAACGCACTGTGGAAGACTGCCACTCATCAAGGTGATAAGGATGGTATGTTTTACGCGTGGGACGATGGCGAAAAGTTGCAGGTGGTATGATTCCGAACAATTCCTCAGAGCACTATCACGCCCCGTGATACAACCGATAGAGGATGCAGAGTGAAGCACATCTAGGTGTAATTCCAAGGGGACCAAGCTGTTTGAAACACTATGGCAGTCAACAATTCGAGCGGCCCTTCGTTGGATACGATCCAGAGCGAGTAGTTGGTATTTTGGTGCCCCTGCCTAGAGATGAGAATAATATTCCATATGAGGCCGAACCTGCGCCTTGTAGAGTTGTAGGCGTTGGTCCAGACTGAAGCACTGTCTCGCTCTGTTAAGAGCACCAAGCTTCTTCGAGGCTAATTTGGCCTTACCCTCTAGATGATATCGGAACTGGACTTCGCTCGATATGTTGACGCCAAGTATCTCAATGCTAGGGGAGATGGTTAAAGATGTGCCCTCGAAACGAGGATATACGACCATTGGTGACTTTTTAGTGGTGAATATTTTTATATTAATGATCATCATCATCATCAGAAACTGTTTGATAACCTAGCTACAGAGTAGTTTCTAAATGTGGGATTTTGTACCTGACTGCTGCAATTTTTAAAACGTTTTTTTAAATTTACTTGTGTGTTTTTTCTTGTTGTACTTTGGCGCCTACAAATTTGCAAAAATAGTCTTACTTATCTGAGCTATTTTTTAAAGTGCAAATCCATCGAATTAATACTCTTTTCAAATTTAATTAACAGAATTAGTTTTAATTAAGTACCAAGTCAACAGTTTAGTAATCTGTGTCCAAGTTTTGTCAAGTCAATATTAGTCGAGATCTGTCTGAGCTTTACAAACCCGACCAAATCATATAGGTCCACCAATTTAGTTGACAGTACCAGCTATACATGTAGTGGTTAAATCTTTGTCTGTCCACGTCACTGTGTGTGTGTAGTGTGTCGTCACTTGTCCGCGTTCGGACTAACAAGCGGCTGCTTAGTATGCGCACGCGCATGATGCCCACTTCGGTGTCGCCTATTTGAGGTCATATAGGAAGGATTTTATAACAGCTTATACATTCCAGCACAGGTATGCTTCAAATTAAGCCTTCTAGGGCCTGACAGCTTGGCGGATTTGAGCGCTAAATGGTCTAAGCTCGGTAGTAACTTTAAACTTGGCAGCTCTTGGTTGTAAAGATTAAAGTCCTAACGACATAAGACTAGCAAACGACGTTCATAGTGAGACTATAAAAAAGGCCATTTGTACTAAGTCATATGAAATAAGAAGAGAATTTTATAGAAACACTGTATAATAAAATGTAATGTCGCTGTGAATCGTTGTAGCAGCCTAATTTTATACGCTACGAACCGCCGCGTAAAACAGTATATTTCTGAAATAATAGTATAGTACGGAAGCCTAGAACAAATTGTTTTTGTGATTACTAACAAGCAATTTTTTTATGAGTAGCTACATTTTGATAAGACAAACAACATTTTTATTTTAGAAAAATCTCGAAAGTGGTAGCTAACAGAGATAGAAAGGATTTCATACTTTGACTCGATGGACGATGGTCCTAAAATATGTATTGTTTTATTTGTAGGACAAGGTTACTCTTCAATTATATAGCTATTATTAACCTACAAATATACAAAAAATCAGCTGGTTAGGGTTCCGTTTTAGGGTACAGTAGTCAACCAAGTACCAAGTTTTGTTGATTACATAAAGTGTAAAGTGTTACAGGTAAAGCTAGAAAACACAGCATGTTTTATTTATATTCAGTAGGAACATTTTTCCACAGCAAAAACTCTCACAATGTGTTCTTTCCTATCCCCCAAAGTATCGCTTTACCAAATTTCATTAAAATCAGTCTGGACTCTTTGAGTGTCGCCGCACACGGGCCACACGCGACAGCCACAAACACCGTTATTGGTCGTAAAGTGAATCGTTGTAACGTGTGGCGACCACCGGCGTCAAAAAATGTATAAAAACTAGGTACAGGAAATATGCCGGTAGCGGCGTTTTGTGGTTGTGGCCGGTGGCCCGTGTGCGGGAGCCCAGTGTGATTTGTGAAGGGTTAACAAACAGACAGACCCACATTCGGATTTTGTAATATTAAGTAAGGATTTTCACGTGTCCCTTTTCATTTTGATTGCAGGTAATGAGAGTTAAGGTACCGGGGTAACTCATTAAAAGTTTCTGTAATTGGACACAGCTTGGGGCACACTTTGGGCCCCATTAGTTCGTATTTGTTTTTGGGTTAAACTTCTACAATTCGCAAGAATTAGGCAGGCTCGGTGATAATCCAAGTCAGTTTTTAGTCGGAAAATGTAGAGTATTAATTTCGAAATAAATATACAGGCTGTAACAAAACTGAGTGATAATACTTAAGGATGTGTACGTGTTCCTTGTAGAGAGTTCATTGTGAAAGTAGCAACGCTGAAAGACCAAATTTATTTTCACTTTTGTATGGGCAAGCGTCACGACTCACGAGTTTCCCCACACAAAAGTGAAAAAAATTGGTCTTTGAGAGGTGCTACTTTCACAGTGAACTCTTTACAATGAACACGTACACACCCTAAAGTATTATCACTTAGATTTGTTACACCCTGTATAGATTGCGTCATTAATTTTATCGCAGCAGCAAAAACGTAGGTCATAAAACAATGTAATATTATGCTATTTATTATGTAATTTTCTACATAACAATATAATGTCTAGCGGGTATAATAATTAAAAAGGTTTCTGAACAACTTTTCTGTCATAAAATAGCGTTTAACTCGCTACGGCGTAGCACCACAGAAAGTTGGTATCAGATGGCTAGTTTTTTTATTCTTTTGTTATTTTTTTCTTTCATTCGCCGTATTATACTTCAAGTTAAATACAGGCTATTTTTACTTACGAATGCACGGTTTCTATGGTTCTTGATAGTTTATGTACTCAATAGTGTTTTAACTGGCTATTTTTTTTTTCTAAAATTTTTTCTAAAATGAATTTTATGATGCATTACTTATTTTACCATGTGCAAGGGTATGTATTATGTATTTTAACCTATCAACCCCCATAAGGACACCGGTGCGCGGTGACCGCGACAAAAATAGAATAACAATCTAGATTTCCAAGAATCCGCGATCGAAGGATTAATTTGGTAGTAACACCTAATATGGATACAATTTTGATAAGATGTCATTGGATTTGCAATGTTGTGAAAATGTCTGAGGTTGTGTACTTGTAGTAAGCTTTTGTTATGTTTTTGAATATTCGTGATTATGTTCTGATGAAGAATTTCGTTAACAAGGATGCTAGATTGTAACAATTCTTATTACAGCTATTATTTACATAACAAAACATTAAATTATAATAACTTAACATTTAAATAACACCTTAATTTAATCATTTCCTGTCAAAAGTAATAAACCAAAACAATTACCAAATATCAAGGTGTTGCACAATATAAGCACAGTCTATTATTTACTCACACATTGGCACTCACACACACACAACACACGCGTGCGACTCCTGCGCGCGCGCACCGCGAACTGCGCTTCTACGAACAGATTTGAATTACAAATCTTGGAAATTTTGGTTAAGCACTGCCAAGGTAATCGGTCGACGCCTTAAAATATATGAAAAGTTTGTGTGGTGGTTGTCTGATTCATTTTCGATGCATAACGAGTGCGGTTTTAGAGTTTTCCTTAGTCGCAATTAATACAAAAAGATTCAAACATGTTTTATTTGCATCCAAATACAAACTAAGTTAAAACCAATTCTAAAAAATTCATATTTTCGATTATAGATTCGATTAGGTTAGCTGGTATCGACTTAAAAAAATATTGAGTGCATAAATCTTGTTTTTAACCGACTTCCAAAAAGGAGGAGGTTATATTATGTTCGTCTGTATATTTTTTTTGTATGTTCAACCATAACTTCGCCGTTTGTGGACCGATTTTCATGATTCTTTTGTTGTTGTACAGGGTTGAATTCGAATTTGATACCATGTTCACAAAAGTGGTGATCTGATGATGGGATCCATGAGAAATCGAGGGGACTCCTTGAAATTTGTATGGAAACATATAGTGATTTCAATTTTTTCTGAAGCATTCGAGGTAAATACTACCAAAAAGTAAGACTTTGCACCAGGTTATACCCTGAATCCGAAGGTACCGAACAGAACTTTTGAATCCTTATAGATACAGATTCGGGGATTTCGGCGTTGTTTAAACAGCTGAAAGCATTAGCCAATATATCAATTTGATTAATCATCATCATCACAACTTTAATTATGCCATGCATCATCACACTATGACCCAATCACTGGTAATTTTTGTGATATTTTGCATCGAAGCATATGTTTTTGATGATGATTACGCTGTTTGTGGACCGATTTTCAAAATTCTTGTGTTGTTGAAATAATCTTAATTTTGTATAACAATTACGAAAGTGGTGATCCAATGATGGGATCTATGAGCAATCGAGGGAAATTCTTGAAATTTATCAAAACACTCATAGTGGTTAAAATGTTGTTTCTAGTAAGTTAAACATAAGTTACGAATAAGAGAAATTTCATACGAAGATGTCTCTTGGTCCAAAGACACTGAACAGAACTCCTGAACCTTTAAAGATAAAAGTTTGGAAATTGCAGCATCGCTTAGATATCTGCAAGCATTTACCACAATTTCGCTTACAGCAACATAATGTGAATAGTTAACATACGTATTTTTTATTTACGGATAAAGCCTTATTCTGTACATAACTAAAAAGAGTGAAATTATTATTTTTAACAAAAAAATTAAAACCGGCTTCCAAGGTAAAAAATAAAGTTTAAAAAACCAAAACCCGACTACTAAAACGTGCTCTAAAAAGTACGAAACAAGAAAATAGTTTATAGGGATATGGAATTAATGTTTAAAGGATAGCTGTGGTCCAGTCCCAAAAGTTTCAGATATTCTGACATTACTGAACTCACAATTAAATTAGCTGGTACCGACTTCAAAATAATGAAGACTGTAGTATGTACAGAAATAGTTGAGATTTAGACGAATTCTGAAAAAGGCACTATTCAAGAGTAAGAGTTATTTAATACTTTTTAGTTCATATTACTATTGTTTTTACCTTGGAAGTCGGTTTGAATTTTTTTGTTAAAAATAATAATTTAGGAAAAAAAAATGCACGAATTGTTTAAAACTAGGTTCGTCTAGGAAGGCGATTTCAAGTGCATGTAAAAAATAATAATTTTTTTGCGGATCTGGGTAGCAAAGTTACGAAAAAAAATAAAATATGCTAATGACTAATGAGTATTAACAAATACAAGGATTGTTGTATAAAAAGTTACCTCAAATGTTTTGGTTAAATTATTTTTCTTAGATCATAATCGGCGTTTAATGACCCTTATAAGAAGCGGGTTGAACGGAACCGTGTTTAGTTTAGGGTTAACGCTCACTGAAGACTTTGAAATGTTGGCTAGAAATTTTCCAGCAGGGTGCAAAAATTATGAATAATGGCAAAGAACTCTTAATCATACCGGTTATAAAGCAAAGAAGAAAAACTAGATCAAAATCGGCCCACCCATTTGGACGCTACAAACAGACAGACAGATATATCAAAATTTTAACAGCAACAAAAAGAATATAATATAATTTATTATATAATATAATGTAATAATATAATAATAATATAATATAATATAATATAATTTTTGACGACCTCTGTGGCTCAATGGATAGAGTGGTGGCAGCTCAAGCCGGGGGTCGCGGGTTCGAATCCCGCCGACGGAACTAAAAGTTTCTCTGTGTTCCTGGGTCATGGATGTGTATTAAATATGTGTATGATATAATAAAAATCTTAAATATAGCACGGTCACGTTAAGGCGCTATATTGAAAGTCATTTTACCGCAAGGGCAATTTTATACTTAATTGGTATGACTATAAAGTCGTGAATACGCTGCGGCCAGAAGCTATCGGTTCGCTCGGAAAACATGCGAAAAACGTAATTTTAATTGTTTAAAAAATAACTAGGAGCATTTAAGCAAAATGCTTCTATACGATTTTGAGTTGCAAAGGTGTCTATTAATTAGACTAATTTCCTACAATACATCTATTTTCGTTTAAAAATAATCTTCAAATTTCGTATTTTTAAGAGGTCATTTCGATCGAGAAATGTATCGAGGCAAAATACATTAATCGTGTTTCTGGTTCTACTCAAACCTAGATAAGGCTATGAAGATATGTATATCTCATTACCAGATTTGTAACATTTCTGAGGGTCCTATAGTATTACGTCAAAAAGGACAGTTTTTTCAATAAAGCGCCTTAACTTGACGCATCGCTGAAATACAAAATGCATTCCAGCGATGCGTCATGTTGATGTGGCTGTGTTATAATATCTTATTACAATTCGTTATGAGTCAAACTCATATATATCAGGTAGATAATTTTGTAATTTAACATGCCGGCTCCATAATGACGTCATGAATGATCAAACAATGCGTCGAGTTAATTTGACCGTGTTATATATGTATAGTATAAAAGTATTAAATATATTTCCGTTGTCTGGTACCCGTAACACAAGTCCTTTAGGTACTTAGCATGGGGCCAGATTGACGTGGTGTGAAGTATCCATAGATATTATTATTATTATTTACAAAAACATGTTGTGTTGCTTTAGATTGTCTTACTTATGAGTTATAACTGTATCAAGTGAGTAAGAGCCCTAAGCCCCTAACCAATTCGGCAGCGCCTGCGCATGCCACAGGATCTCAGTGGCCGTGTTAATTGAGATAAACACAATGACCTTCCGTTTCCCGTGTCGCACCTGTGCAATATTTGAATTTGGAACTCTTTTCACTTTTTAATTTCATGTAAAGCAAAAACGGAAGTACGGAAACTGGTACTTTAACTTTTTTTACAAATTTTTTTTCATAACTACTACTACACATTCCCACTACTAAAACTAGAAGAATGTCCATTCGACTGGTTTCAGTCTAATTTAAGAAAAAATACATTTTACCTAACTTTAAAGCTCGCAAGCCTTCATACATAATCTTCTTAAATATAAAGTTCTCGTATCACAATGTTAGTCCACGAACTCCTCCGAAACGGCTTTACTGATTTTTACCAAATTTTATATGCATATTCAGTAGGTCTGAGAATCGGCTACTGGGTACTTTATATATTGATAAGTGCATTTGTTGAATAAATAATAGTAAATTATTACAACCTGTGACTGACGGCGACCATTGTTTGTGCGACGGGATAGCGATCGACGTTGCCATGGCGACATACTTATTTAGTCACTTCAATAACATTATATGGGCGAAATACTTTATATTATGGCAAAGCAACGTTTGCCGGGACAGCTAGTAATATTATATGAAGATTTTATGGCAAATATCTTCAAATAGTTATGAGATGTAGAATTTGTGTAGAGTGAAAAGCTAGGCTTTATATTAAAAACTTTCTGACTGTATTAGGGTCCGATTCTCATACTTTGAATCTTACTTCGATCTCACGATTTCACTCGCGCATGAAACCGTCCGAAAAAAGCAATGCGCTCACGTGTAACAGTAAGGGTGAAGCCAAACGAGCATAATTTGTGAGTTGGGAGTCGCAGAATTTCGGCTGACAGAAATTCTGTTGTGAATGCAGCAGAATTTCTGTCAGCCGAAATTCTGTTTCATACAAAAATCCTATTTGATTCACACGAGCGTCATTTTGTGAGTCATGATTTGTATGATAAGATATTTACGCGACCGAAATTCTGCGACTCACAACTCACAAATTACGCTCGTTTAGCTTCACCCTAATCGAAGCGACTTTCGAATTACGAGAATCGTTCCCCAGATCTGCGTTAACTTGCTCGCATACATCACCATTACATGTAACTCCGGCGCTAAGGAAGACTTATGTTATGCTTTCATTAAAACATACATTTTATTTCAAAACACTTTTTTCTTGTGACTTCATAATAGACGTTCATTGTGAGTTGTGACTTAGGTTGAGGTCACATTCATAGAACTAGAACGTAGTATTTTGATATCGTTGGTCACATGCAAGGCGTCGCGACGTTGCAATATGAATTTAGTATTTACCCTAATAGGGTTGAAACCCAAAGTTGAAATTACAAGTAACCATGAAACCACGGATTTAAAAAACATGAAACATGAAAAAAAATTTCAAAGAACAAAAAGTTTTCCGCAGTAATCGTACATTTTTCCGCGATGGACTTTTCGACGTCTTAAGCATGTACTATTCAACAACAAACATTATTTTTCTCTTTATAACTACTACGTAAATTCTTCATTTCTTGTAAAAACTGGTTTCTTATGAGAGTTGCTTATATTTTCTTTCTACAAAACTAGCCAATATCCGTTGATTTACGACGGATAAGAACTATTACCAATGACCATTAAACAATACCATTTGGACACAATTTTAACACAATTGACAATTATTATTGGGTACCGTATGCTCGTTATCCGAATACGAGATGAACATTGAACAAGTACATTACGCTACAAAGTACAAAGGGCGGTGATTTCGACGAAACTTGGCGAAAAATCAAACAACAACATTTCGCTTTGTGACAAATTAAAAACGGTGCAACCTGAAACCAACTTTGATACACAAACTTAAAGTACATTATACAATGCGGAGAATATTCAAATATATTTCAGTACAGCTGAGTCGAAGGCTTTAAAGGAGATGTGTTACAATTAAGGGAATATGTTGTGGGCCTGTGGAGGCCGGGCCAAGGCCGTCTGGCCTTGAAATGTGACTTGGTAGACATGATGCCAAGACGCAATATTCATCTCTGCTACCAGACTAAAATATTAAATGGGATAGTATGTCTGTCTGTCTATTATCTCGTCACACCCAAACCGCTGAACCTTTTTTGAAATTCCATATGGAGATACTTTCAGTCCCGGGAAAGGGCCTAGGTTAGTTTTGATTCCGGAAAATGTACGGTTCCCGCGCGACAAACGAATTTTGACGCAACTTGTTTGCGGACGTGCGGAAGTGCGGACTTTGTGCAGTTTTCTACACGTATGTGTTTCATTGAGTGGCACAAAAAAAAATGTAATTTATTATTATATTTGGAAAAGCTTGTCGAATTTAAATAGTAAAATAATGTACTCCTACTGGATAAAAAAAAACCCAAGTTACATCTTTCAGGAACTTTAAACAGTTCTAACTAAAGTAATAATACAATCTATGCTTCAAAAATTTGTTTATTTCATAGACTTATAATATATACTGGTTTATTTGATATCTTTACAAAAATCCAAAGATTGCCAGATTTAATTTTCGGTTCTGACATCTAGATTTTCCATAATATTTATTTTTTCCTCTAACAAACGAAAAATGTATCCACGCTACCGAGTGAACACTTCACATCTCTGTCTTTCTGGCATGAAAATCGATACAGGTGCGAGAGTGATGCGAGATCAAGGTCATTGGCAGTTGTCAGCATCTTAAGTCTTTTCATAACTTTACTATGAACAATACCAATCATATTACACCCAGTATCCGCCTACGTAGAGTTCTTTTTATCTTTTTTATGGAAAACGCAGCTGTAGCATAAAGGAAAAATCTTGTATGAAAATGCAGTCACGTATGTTTGTAGCAATAACATTAGTTAATTAATTACAAGTCTAATCCGTTTGGCGATGCGCGATTCGCTGTGCCGTATGCACAGCACAAAATAGATAGAGACAGAAGATCACATTTTTAACGGAACCGATTTGGCTAAGACAAGCTATAATCACAGTGTAAATAACTAGTTAAAAGTTATTTACACTGTGCTATAATCATAATCTTTTCAGCTAATTGTAGAATTAAAATGTTCGTGGGAAGGATACGAAGTTCACTGGGTCATATATAGTTTGTTCGTTATAAGATGATATGGGTGACAGTTCTCATATTCCTTGCTACGGAATTTTTTCACAAGAAAACAAAAAAAATCAGAATGTTATAAATTATATTCCATCTACAAAAATAAATGTTTCCTGTGCAAATGAATAAAAATGAAAAGTTGCTAAATGCTAACTTATTGATATAAAATTATAAATATTAACTTTGAAATAGCAGTATAAAATTATTGTTACGAAAATATTTGAAAAATATCAGATGCATGAAACGGAACTTATGTCAATAGAGATTGACACAGTTGAATCGAAATCAAATCGATAAAAAAGGGCGGCCATCTTAAATCGTCGGCGTCACTCTGAAACATCAGTACGAAATCGATAATTTCGATTACAATTCCTTTACGAGGTGATTCGATATTTTTAAATTATTCGATTAATTATTTTAGGTAACTTCCCTACTATTGTCAATTATAATGTGTCACGCATATCATCATAAAACGAACAAACTAAAGCATAATATATTTAACTTTATGGGACTTATTTTAATAAAGCACCTACATTGTGTTGACATACGTTTTATGTTAATCCGATTCGTTAGATGGATATATCCGTTACGTTACGTCCGATAGAAGTCATGGTCATTCATGGTGTGTTTTCCGATAGTATTTTCCGATACCCTAAAGAAACACGCCTAAGAATTGTTTCTTATGGATATTGTATGTGAAATGTATTTTAAGACGTACCGACTACCGAGGGATAAGCCGGGTTTCCCTGAAGTTTCTGGGGTAAGCAGATTACAATAAGTATAATAACCCACGCCATGATGCTTTTGTCTTGAAGCTAAGAGATTTTTTTCTGCTTGCCTTCTGTCTCTATCTATTTTGTGCATCGTTGTGCGGTGTTGTGCAAATGTGCGTGTTCTGTTTTTCAAATTGAATGCACCCGATACCACAGATACTGAACGAGATTAATTCCCTGTGAGTACCAGCTCGTGGAGTAGTAGATGCTATGATATAGAAACTATGTCATAGCATCACATGATTGTGTCGAAACCGGTCGTGTAAAACATTAAAATTGTAATAAACTAAATTAAATAAGTGCAATATGTGCATGCATTTCCATCAAGAAGTTACAGTACATTCTATATCATAATACAGGGTGCAATTAAACCTTCCTGCCAAATTTTAATATATTGATACTTGTTAAAAATGAAAATACACATATTTTTTCTTTTATAGTCACTCAGTACTAAAATGTTGAGAAATAGCTTCCGAAAGTTATTCTAAAAAACACTACAATTAATGGACACGATGCGTCGGCCGTGCGTGACAATGCAATGGGATAAAATATGTCATTGAAAAAAAAATAACAACCAATTTTTTTTTGGTTAAATGGACTCTCCTAATGATACCTAAGCCCTGGAAAAAATTTGGCAGTAAGGTTTAATTGCACCCCGTATATGGAAACTATAATTCAGAACGAAAATATAAACCTAGAAACATTTCTCATAATATCGGAAATTCCTTGTTCAGATTTTAGGGGGTTCTAGACAAACTTTATTTGCTGAATTTCACCATAAGAACCTTGAAAATGGAGACTATGCAAGAAAATGAAGACTACTATAATAGCTCTAGACTTTAGATTCTTGAGTCTGCAGCTGCTCTAGTGACAATTTTCAAGGGATTTAAGGCGAAATTCAGCAGATAGAGTCCTGCTATAGATATAGAGCTTTTTGTCGATGCGTACGTCACAAGGAACATGACGCAAAAACTTAAAAATATATCTATCGCTTAGCACATCACCTGGTAAACAAACCTGACATTAAGCTGTAGCAGGTTTCACCGACCGACAGTAAAGATATCAATGTCGGCGACAGGCGACAGGCGACAAGTCGCGGCAGTCGGCGACATATTATTATGTATTTGACAAAATTACCAACTAACATCCAAATACTCAGCTCTGAGAATATTCATTTCGTACCTCCAGAATCCAGATCCAGGCAACGATGCTTATGTCGGTCACTCTACCCAGTCGGTCGCTCTACCTATTCGGTCACTCTACCTAGTCGGTCACTCTACCTAGTCGGTCACTCTACCTAGTCGGTCACTCTACCTAGTCGGTCACTCTACCTAGTCGGTCACTCTACCTATTCGGTCACTCTACCTAGTCGGTCACTCTACCTAGTCGGTCACTCTACCTAGTCGGTCACTCTACCTAGTCGGTCACTCTACTTATTCGGTCACTCTACCTAGTCGGTCACTCTACCTAGTCGGTCACTCTACCTATTCGGTCACTCTACCTAGCCGGTCCTCTACCTAGTCGGTTCTTTATGCTCAAATTTTTAAACCGTTTTAGATGACATTCGAAAACGGGATAAATCAAGTCATTTTTAATTCGCAAACTAATAAACTATAGTTTTTGTTATGCCAAAATATACAATTCCCGCACGTAAAACTCTAATTTTCTGTGCAAACAAATTAGAGGTACCTATTATTTACGTACAAAGTATGGCAAAATGCATGTTATCTAAGGAAAAACAGATGTTTCTGCAATAAAATACTCTATCATATCATTCATAACATAAAGAAATATACAAATAAATATTATTTACATTACGATCAAAACTTTCTGATAATAAAGTAAACACAATGTAAAATATTTACATTAATTATTCAACTGAAGTTGGAATCGCAAAACAGAAATGCCTCATTTCCTTTCCGTTTGTGCGACTCGAAAACTAAGATTAGGGTTCCGCATATTAGAAAATAAGCATAATATAAGATAAAGTTATTATAATATACCTAGCGGAATAGAGAAACAAAGGCCTGAGCAAGCGAGATGTCACTATCAGTCTATCAGTAACACTGCGTGGTAAAAAGAGACGTGTGATACGTATGACAGCAGAAGTGGAACCATTTTTTTCATCTGTTTGACGTCTAGTCGGTACTTATCGGCACGTTGACAATTTAATCTCATATAAAAATGCTTGTGTAAGTGTTACATATGTAAACAAATTTTTCACACAAGCGTGCATCAATTTCGGCTTTGTTTGACAGCTCGAGATTGTTGCTATATTCCGCAAGGTATATTAACTTTATGGCATTTATACAATTCAAAAGTGTCGATAACTACAAGTCCGATTTAAAAGTCTGATTTAAGTAATTCTTTTTTTGTTATACTACGTATTGCCAACTAATATATATTCTGTGGTATTGCTTAATTTAGGGAATACTGCAAGATTTATAAAATCGGTTCAGAAGTTATAGAGATAGAGAATTTTAAGTACAATAATTTTGAAGTCGGTTTTTTATACCCAACTTGAGAAATTTTTTTAACTAAAAATTTTATAGGTGTATTTTGTACAATACCCCCCACTCATGCGGTGTAGCGGCGCATCCTTTAACGTCGTTTCAGTTCAGCAAACTTCGGCACGGTGTTTGTGTGCGTGCGAATTACAATTGCATAAGTTGATTAAAAATGCAATGCAATAGCTTTACCGAGGCAGTCCCCTAGTGCCATAGGAATTTTTATTTTCTAAAGAAATGTGCGGTTTTTCTATTATGCCTGAGACACACCGCGGACCCCCAAAGCTTGTGCTGCGCACGTGAGGGCACGCGTCGGGGCTCGCTCGCCGGTAAATCACGACCAGACACTGGAAGTAATAGGAATGAACTTACACCTTCTGTGCGTCTGTGTATAGAGGTTTTGCCTTGGATACCATAACATTATTAATTACTAGCTTTTGCTCACGGTTTCGCCCGCGCAGAATTCTATAAACGACATAATTTCAGGGGGAAAAATAACTTTTTATACATGAAACATAGCCTATGTCACTCAGAAACAGACCAGCTTTCTATAGGTATTAAAATGTTTGCAAATCAGTAGTTTCAGAGACTACTACAGAGATCCTACTAATAAAAACCTCTTACCTCTTTATTATATTAGTTTAGATGCAGAGGCAAATGGCCTACGGCATACTCGTAACATACGTTACCATAATATTTTGTCTCTCTTAGTTGTGTAAACTGTAGACTGTAAACAGCCTATAGAATTGATACATACATGTTTGCAGTTGCTATAGTATGGCAAAAATTTAGTCATACTATAAAATACCATACCATTCTATAAAAAGCTAAATTCCACCATTGAACCACGCTTATTAGTGTCGTTTCTACGCACACTTTTTGTGTACTAGATAAAATTTTGTGATTTTAGATCAACAAATTGAAGACTATCTATCAATATATCGAATACCTATCTTGCTAGAGCGCTATAGATAGATATTCGTCAGTAGACTAGTTACGTAGTGAAGTATGACTTCTCAATCAATATGGAGGGTATAATTACTGTCGGGCTTCCGAGTACTCAGATATTTGATTTCCGACCGAATTGGACAATAAACTTGTTCATCACTATCACGAGCTGTTTTGTACTATCTCATCATCAAAACTTCGTCTACGATTTTATTCTCTAAAGGCCATCAAGTTTAAAGTGGTACACATCTATTTTTTTTATTATACTAACACGATAATTTTTGAGAATACTTTGAATTATTGATATATGGGGTCACCAATTATTAGTTTTGTTCGGAGTCCGTTTTAAACAATAAAATGACCTTTGCGGTCCACATGTAGTGACCTCAGTCACTTTTTGTATTACTAGATGACGCCCGCAACTCCGTTGCGCCAAAATTCGTTTATCGCGCGGGAACCGTACATTTTTTCTGGATAAAAAGTATACTGTGTACTTTCCCGGGACTCAAAGTATCTCCATGCCAAATTTCAGCAAAATCGGTTTTGCGGTTTGAGCGTGAAGAGGTAACAGACAGACAGACAGACAGACACACTTTCGCATTTATAATATTAGTATGGATTGTAGCAAAACTTATTTTATTTTGTCCAAATTTATAGTTCCTAAATTAACATTTAAATAATCCTTTCTCGCTTTGGCTGTGTAGCTCCTTCTAGTAGTAGAAAGGGTGAAGTAAACTACTTTTCGCTCCTTCACACACATTTAAAAAAAAAAAAAAAAACAATTAATGTAATTATATATGGAAATTTCAAATTCAGTTTGTATCAATGAGAAAAGTATTAATTTTTGTTGCTACATGTTCATGAGTATGTCGAGACCGAAATAAATTTTTATCAAAGTTCATCTTCGAAAATGCTTGGTCCACACACAATGGGTCGGCGGCCCGGATGCGGACCGCGGTCCTCCATTTGGTGACCCTTACTATAGGTTATTATTTTTTTCACTGTCTATGTAGATATTTTGCAGCTCTATTTTTATAAATATCTCCTAGGAACCGTACATTTTTCTGCGATTCTATCAGTTTCTTTCTCCGTGCTATAAGTACTTATAACTTCTAAAACAGTTAAGAAGTGAATAAGCAATAGACTATACCTTTGCAAGAATTTATAAAATTAAAGTGCGGACATTAACATAGGCTACTCCTCACAGACCTGCGTTTCGTAAACTTTACGCGGTCCCACGGTGACAATTGTGGGGAAAAAGCAAATTCAAACCCCCAATGTTCCAACTTGGCGGAGTTTTTACTTGGCATTACTTGGCCAAACTCATTTAAAGTCCATTCGAGTCCGATGCTTAGCTTCGCGTTGGTGGCAAAAGATTTTGCGTTTGTAATGAGTTAAGTAAAGATTTATTCCTGAAATACGAAGTAGAAGATAATGTTATGACGTTTTGTCTTTAATCAGAGGGTATAATTTTATTTATTTATTTATTTACACTTTATGCAATTTACAAAGACGGGCTTAATGCCTTGCGGCAGTGTTGTCACATCTACCAACTTTATGGTAGATCTACTTATTTCACCTCCCTTCTACCTATCTACCAACTTCGGTATCAAATCAACCTATTTTTCAACATAATAATTATCATTGTTCACCTACAAATAATAAACGTTACAGGCTGCTCGGAATTCGGATAGCATTTTGATATATTGAGTCGTCGAGTCGTCGAGTCGTCACACTTCCTTCAACAATTATTATCATTAAAAAAAACGGACCGCCGCTACCAACCCGAAACGTAAAATTAATAGTTGATTAATTATTGATTCTCAAATAATTAATTTCAAGATAAAAATCTATCAGTATAGTCTGATATCTGAATATCGTCGAGGAGACAAATAGGTAGGTACTTGCACTTCCACATAGCAGTGCAAAGTAGAGTGCAAATGTTGTGAGACTGTTCTCATCTGCCAACAATTTAAAGACATGTCAGAGAAACTGACTTAGCACTGACACATTAGATTACAGTGGTCCGCAACCTTTTTATCATGCGGGCCTTGTACAAACATGTTTTGGTCTTGGTGACGCGGGCCGCAACAGAAAAATTTTAGGGTTAAAAAATAACATTCTTCAAAATTAGCGATTTCATTAAGTGGAAATAATTTCACGACTATCACGACGACTTTACATTATTTTTTCGGTGGGCGTGAATTTCAAAATGGTTTAACATCACGCGGGCCACAAATAAAGTCCCGCGCCCGGCGCGGGCGGGCGAGCCGCATGCGGCCCGCGGGCCGCGGGTTTGGGATAGCGGCATTGGAAGGTTTGCTTCATACGTTGCTCTTCGTTCTTTAAAATGAACCTAATTTCAAAGAACGAAGAGCCGAGTGCTGACTGCTGAACATTTAAACTTATTCAATAAAAATATGTATAAACACTATCAATAAAACTCTCTCTATGGATCAACTAGCATTTTTTATTCTAAAAAAAATACTGATATGAGGGTGATAGATCTACCAACTTTTGGTTCTAACGTCTACCTAATTCTACCAATTTTTGACATGACGTCTACTGATTTTCTAAAATTTGGTGTGACAACACTGCCTTGCGGGCTGTGGCGTTATCTACCAACCAACCTTAGGAGTTAGGGTTAGGCTTGTCGAATAAATATCGATACATCGATATATCGATATTTTCAATTTGATATATAGATATTTTTGTGCGATATATTTTGTTACGATATATCGATATATCGATATCAAATATCCAATATCGAAATCGTATCAAAAACGATATTTTCTGCTTTTTAATTTGGTACTTAAGTTGATTTTTGAGTTGGCAACTATGTCTTTAAGTCAATGACACATGTGACATGTGACAGTTCAATAAAGTTCAGTAATTTCATTCATTTGTGTATCTGACTAGGCTATATGGGCTCAATTTCAAATCAAGAATCAAGTCAGCCATTATAGTTCTTTCTTTAAGTGTTGTGTGTGGTGTAATTTTTGGTAGACACTCGACATTTTACACCAGTTCTTTCGGGTCTAGCCCTGTCAATCTGGCAGTTTCTATCAACAGGAGCTGGCTGACGGCAGAGCATATCAAAAATAGAGTTTTTTTTACTCTCAATTCCGGACAAATACTGGTATAATTGACTGATTCCTTATTTCCTTTGATAAAATTGAGAATAAAATAATGATTGGAATAAAAAAAAAAACTCTTTTTATTACTTATATTAAAAAAAGCAAATTGGTCGAAAAGTTTGACCGATATATCGATATACCGATATTTTTTTCGCGATATATCTAGACCGATATTGATATTTTTTCAATTAATATCGATGTATCGATATATCGATATATTCTGTCATTTTCGACATCCCTAGTTAGGGTGATCATACTGAGAATGTAGAATACAGGCGCATTCTTTGTAAAACGACAAAAACGATTGAGAATAAAATAAATGGATTTATATTATATAAATTATAATTTTATGATTTTATAGGTGCTAAATGGTACCTTTTATTAATGATTCCATGGTAATTTTATGATCCCTGCACTTTTGAGATGCTAAGTAACCAGCTACGGCTTAAGAGGGCGACCAATGCAAAAAAGCAAACACTGTCCTTCTCTCTTTACACTCACGCCCGTCTTTCATATGCCAGGCGAAAAAGGACGACGCGGATTCATCGCCAAATTAGTTTTTTCTCAATAACTCGATAAATATACAACATTTAAAATATCCGCTAGGTTGATCTCTCAATGATAGAATTTTATACAATGTGTTGAAATATTGACTTAGTTCAATGCACGGTTATGGCAATAAATGAAAAATTCGTGAAAATTAGATGAATCTTTGTGGTTTTTTTCTATCGAGAAAATTTTAAGATATCGTGGTTTTGCTCAGATCGAACTCTGGGAAATATAATGTAGTATCTAATTTTAGAAAGTGAAACAATTTGGGACATATTTTCAAGTATAAAAATGAATTATAAAATCGTCAATTTTGGGTTAGTCGCCCACTTAATCCTACTACTGCCATGCTTGAACAATGCAGTTTAAATAGTTTTTGCGTTGAGAAGTAACCAGCAACTAGCCTAACCTTTATTTCAGCTTGGCACCAAAATTCTATATCGCACGGGAATCATACATTTTTCCATAGCAAAAGCTATATCGTTTCCCGTCTCCCAATATATTATTTTCCATGCCCAACAAATTTCATCTGAATCGATTCAGATTTCAGATGTTTTAGGATGATTTTAGGCTCGACACCGTTGTCGGCGTCGACACCAAAAAATAAGCAGACCGCTACGCGTTTTTCAAAAATCCTTTCTAGAACTTCTTACATTTCGGGGCATTACCACCGGTCAGCATGAGACTAAAATCAGCCTGTAATTACAGACAGACGGCCGACAACGTACCTGCAGCTCTTTTATTGTTGCGATTTGCGAGTGGCCATGGGCGACGGTAGATACTTTCCATCAGGTACAGCGTTTGCTCGTTTGCCCCCTTGTTAAAAAAAAAAAAACACACACACACACGCATTTATGATATATTTTGAAAGGATGCGTTATGTTATGTCCCATGCAAATAAGGTTAATCCTACGTCTGACCTACCCTATCTTATTCCAGAATATACAACCTGCATATAGCCACATACCTCAGGCTCAGGCACCGGAAGTGGACCGGTCGCGCCGGAAGTCGGCTGCCATTGTACTTCCCGTCGCGCACCTTGCTATTGATTCGATTTAGCCCTTGTCATATCATTAGCCCTTTTATAGTCCAATCGAGTTTTTGATGGCCTTAAATCTGCGATTCTGTGATTAATGTTTGTTTGGATTTGTAATTTTAGTTCTTTACTTATAACTACAATTATCTGAACATTAAATTACCTTAGCATATTATTGTAATCTTATATCAATCTGTAAGAATAAGCTACTCACATATTTATTTATTTATTTAGGAAAACTTACAGGTAGATTAACAAATAGTTTTAAAATAACAGAGGAAGGCCAATTACAAGTTTTCGCACACATAACATACACTAGAAGAATTAAACAAAGAAACAAACAGCAAACAAAGAATATAACATTATAAGATTTACAAGAACATATTATTATATTATATGATTTTAATTTATTTAAAAAATGGGTTGCTAAGGCTCTTCTTTAGTCTACCAATACTGGTACAGAATAAGTCTAGTTCTGTGGTAGTAGGTTAAAAACATAGGAGTTTCGACGATAGTTTGTTGATACTGGGGGAACGTACAGAAGTTGATGACGTCTAAGTGATGCTGATGGGACACTGATACTAAATTTTTCTACAAGTTCAGGACAATCTATAACGCCGTTGAGAAGTTTAAATAGGAAGACTATGTCGGCAATTTTTCTGCGCTCAAATAGTGGAAGAATATGACATTTTTTACAACGCGATAAGTAGTTCGATACATAAGTTCTGGATTTAAATTGGACAAGTCTTAAGAATTTTTTCTGGATTTTTTCTATTCTCTCAATGTACGTATGATAATTGGGGTTCCAAATTTGAGAACAATATTCTCGGTGAGTACGGACGAAGCTACAATATAGTATTTTTAAAGTTTTTATATTATTAAAATCAGATGCTATTCTAGAAATGAAGCCAAGTGATTTCGATGCTTTATTAATGATATTATTTATGTGTGTGTCAAACAAAAGCTTGGAGTCAAATGTTAAATATTATATAAATATTATTAGTTTATTAAAATTTCTGTAAAGCAGTAGGTAGGTAAGTATAATTATCATGACAAAATATGAGAATAGTGATTACTAAAGTATTTGTAATACTAGTGATTAAAAGCTAAAATAGTTTAGAAATGATTATATCAGTGTTAATGCTATACTTAAGAAATAAACTGAAATACCTACTCATATACATTATAAAGCTGCAGTTAGAGTAAAATCTAGCAAAATGGAAATAAAATAAAGCGCCTGTAATAAATTTATAGCAATATTTAAACGCGAGATTGCTCTTAGTATGCGAGGGCACGTTTAATATGTTTTTTTTTATTAAAAGATGCCGGGAGCCAGACATTTCCCTAGTTCATACTACATTTAAGAATGAAATATTGAAATAAGACATTCTAGTTTCTCGTATTTACAAGCACAATGCGGCAAAAAGTATTTTGCTTATGACATAATACGAATACTAAGACGGATAAGCAAGTAGTTTTAGGTGGGGTCCGGATACTGGGAATATTTTAACAAGGTCCAGAAAAAACACACTTGTCCTATGTAGCTTTAAAAATATTATTTTAAATAATAAAGGACGTATACATATACCTTATCTATGTATTAATAATTAATACTTGGTATAGAATACATTACAAATTACAATATTTCGCGGTCCGAGATTCGACCTTTCGCGGTCCGCATACGGAGAATGGAAATAATATATAAATGTAGAAAAACGGCGATTCTGTTGTGCATTTAGGTAATATTATATTACACTAACCCTTGAAGAAAGGATGCTGAACATTCATGATACGTTAGAAAACTGACTTGACAGACAATAACACAATGTCTATAATATATTTGCGTACAGCAGACGAAGTGTAGATGTTCTTATTAATAACTTGGGTGTATCTATATCTATGTATATCTATCTAAGTATACTTATTATAAAACAAAGTCGCTTTTTTCCCTCATGTCCCTTTGTTCCCTTTAATCTTTAAAACTACGCAACAGATTTTGACGATTCTTTCAGTGTTAAATAGCCCATTTATCTAGGATGACTATAGGCTATATTTTTCACGCTAAGACTAATAGGAGCGAAGAAATAGAGGAAAAAGTGGAAAAAACGGGGAAAATTATTTGAAAGGGCTAACTTGAACGCGCTAATCTCAGGAACTACTGATCCGATTTTAAAAATTCTTTCAGTTTTAGATAGACCATTTATTGAGGAAGGCTATAGGCTTTATTTTATCACGCCAAGACTAATAGGAGAATGTGGAAAAAACGGGGGAAATTATTTGAAAAGGCTTATCTCGCGAACTACTGGAGCAATTTTTATGTTATTTGGCACATATAAGAAGTAGACCACGTGAAGGATCATAGGCTATCGATTTTAATCATTTTTTCAGTGGTTGTATATTTACCCGTGTGACGCCGGGGCGGGTCGCTAGAAGTCATTTATAACATTAATATCAAGACTTAAAAGTATTTTTAATTCATCAATCCAAAATAATTACGCCCTAAAAAGATTTAGCGAATGCTAACAACATTATTACCAGTATTTTTGCAATTCAAATCGTTTTAATTCATTATTTAAATCCTAAAACCTTGCGAACACATCGGGAGAGTTACATAATTGGCTTTATAATAATGGCTTAACTCTTTGCACCGAAGCTCGGATCAAAACTTAATTAAAAACCTTCGCATGCCCCGGCAATTGAATATAACTTTTAAGTCCTTAAGCATAGAGTTTCAATTCAAATGAATAAAATCTAATGGAGGCCACTGGCAAAGTAATTTGCTCTCTGATTACAGTTGTACTTTGAAAGAAATTGTTCTTTTTCTTCTGTAAAGTATCGAGCACGAAGGTACAAGATGGTGGAATCATAAATTGTATATTTTATTTCAATAAATAAGTTTTTAGGCGGTGTACAGAGGGCGGGCGGAGACATTGCTTGTTTTCTGTCGCGGAAAACTTTCATTACCTTACTGAATATCGGGAGAGTATTTTTATAAGAAAAGATAACTCATGTCTTTTACGGTCGGAGGTCTGTTTTATGTACTTTAATATGAGTTTCAAATTAAATAAAATATATTTTTATCTGAAAATAAACATGATGATCACAAATAAAACAGACTATTTAAACTAACAAACGTTGTCTGTATACTTACAGGTCTGCAAATTGTTTTTTCGCTCGGGAAATTTATCGTACCTAGAGGAGGGGAGGGTGCTATTTTTGTAGTCACTCGAGCGTCATGGAGACCTAGTAGGTTTTGTACATTAGGTAAAGCTGATAAAAATAATAAGAGCATCTTTTTTTATTTTAGCGGTGGGTTCAGAAACTGCAGCCATTTTAAAGTTTTGAAAAAAAAAAAATATATTCAGAAAATTGCTTATTTAGGTAAATTATAAATATATTTTAGACAACAAGGACTAAATCATCTAGCTTAGAGCAAAATAAAATATCTGCGAACCTTAGTTAAGAAAATATGAAGCTTCATTTTTTTATATTTTAAAATGTCCTTCAGGCTTACCTAACCTTTGAATCGTTAGTGCTTTATACGGAAGCTTCTTTGGGGTATACTAAACATCCCCTATCTTAAGCTGACAAATCCGACGACATTTCAATATTTAAAAAAAAAAATACCCACCACGTGAGAAATCTGATTTCTATACCATGATAACTAGACACATGTCGGAAGCCTATGCAAGCTTAATTTGACACGCTCGAGCTACTCCCAAAATCCCCTCTTCCCCTCCCCAACTATTATATTTTATTGTGATGAAAACAATATCGGCTTATCAGTGAAAAAGTAACAGACAGATAGACTTTTTAGCATTTTGTATAGAGATATAAGTTTGTATGGTATAAGAACGGTGGGTAACCTGTTGGTAAGGGATTAAAGTTTCCAAAGGGCATACCGGTAATAAATATAGTCGGTGTAACTGCTCGGCCGCATATTAAGTATTTGTAAAGGAGCGGGCCCGGGGGCTGCGGGCCGGGGGCTGCGGGCCGGGGTTAGTGCTCACTGGCCGAAACTACGAATCGATTATTGGGCTACAGTGTAGTGATGTGTAGAGGAGTTGTAGTTGGAAAATGGCCGGTTTCTAGAGTAGATGTACTTGAGAAATTAATTTAGAACAATGTGACATTGTGGAAAGAAGGAAATGACCACTAAGAGACCAGAAGTTTACTACCAAGGCAATTATACTTTATAGATTATAAAATTGATCGTCTAGACCAGCATTTCCCAAGGTGGGCGATAACGCCCCCTTGTGGGCGCTGAAGGTCTGAAGGGGGGCGGCGTGGGACCCGGAAAAAAATGGGGGCGTTGTGTAGAGGCTTGGGTGGTGGTCATTTCATCAGGATGCATTTTAAATTGAAACAATGGGGGCGCTAAAATATTATTTGTTCTTAAAGTGAGCGGTAGACAAAATAAGTTTGGGAACCTCTGGTCTAGACTCTAGACTGACTAGACTCTAGGAGCCCGCTAATACGTATAATTAGCGGGCTCCTAGACGATCAATTTTATTGTGTAATATCAAGTATGTATTGTGCAATATTATTGAACGTCTAGGGTTGATATTGGACGCGCCCGGTTTCAATCTTATTGTAAAATAAATTGTTAAGTAATATTGTTCAATAATATTGCACTATTAAATTGATCGCCTAGGGGCCTACTTACGTTGTGTCAAAATAAATGTTAGTTATGGTTTGTAGACTGGGCTTGTTATAACTTTGACAAAATTTCGCCATCTTTCATCAGTATTTATTATTTATTCGTGTTAGGTATACTATAATTTTTGTTTCAGAAATGCACTTTTTTCAAGAATCGAAAAAACAAGTCCAGAGCTTTTTTTAACATACGTGCTAACTTTGACCACATGTTTTTTATTTGTATCCAAATCATATCTGTGTACAGCTAATCTGTTCACTGAATTTTCTATGTACACCTTTACAGGCCTTATTATTACGGGATAGTCCTAACAACGGACCTCAGCTAATTGTACTCACGTTATCTTATGGAAAATCGCTAGACTGATCGGTCGATTACATAGAAAATTGTCGACTTGTGACTCGACTAATCGACTCTCTATTTCGATTGGAAAACCATTTATAACTTAACTTACTAGCTCTTTTTGGAGTGTTCCTAAGCCCGCCGATTAAGCCCTTTTAATTTATTTTGGTCTACATAATAAAAAAAAATGATATTTGATGTTAATTTGATTGTATTTTATTATGGTGTGGTTAGTATGTGACATTTCAATTTACATATATATTTATATTATTAGACCACACAAAGCAAGAAAACAAATTCTATCATAAGAAAATAATTTGTGGTATTAGTTTTATGCTGAATGCTTAGTGTATTGTGCAGAAAATTCCTACTTTATAAACAAACCAAGAGTCGATAATACGTCTATGAAGACGAATGAGCCCCGTCTTCACGTTCATAAGTCCATCATGAGTCAACGTGTAGAGAGTTCTTAGCACTCACTACAAGCTCGAAACACAAAATTTAAAACAAAGAAGTTGTTATATCAAAAATATCGGAGCAGCCGGCAGCGTCAACCGCTTGTCCATGGAATGATTTTACGTGGGGAGGTGATACGCCGGGGGGTGGGGGGTTTTACACCAGGGGGTACGGGGAGGCGTTGGAGGTGGGAGCTAAAAGCCGAAACGTGTGTACTTTGAGCACGCACTACTAATTGTTTTCTTTGAGAATTTAAGTTATATTATGTGCTGCCTTTGTCGTTGTTAACTTAAGAACAAAGAAGTTATAACTCATACTTCCATACAACTTCCATACTGATAATACGAAGATGTGACAACACTTTTATCGTAATACTTAAACCGTACATTTTACCTCGGTAAAATGTACGGCTTTCGCGATTAACGGACTTCTGCGCAACGGATTTGCGGGCGTTATCACAAGATAGATAGATAGATAGATAAACACTTTATTGCTCACATAAACAATGGGTATACAATCAGACTTACAGTACTTAAAACTAATACATTAATGTGGGCAAGGGCGGCCTTATCGCTATAAGCGATCTCTTCCAGGCAACCCTGCAAAAAAGAGAGTTCAAAAAATAAATAGATAGTAGGGTAATTATAACTCATAAATGGATTACTTAAAATATGTACTACATTGAGATAATTGTTTAGGCTATATATATTATACTACGGACAAATAAACATAATAATTTAAACACAAGTTTATAAAACCACGGAGTATTTCAGTATTTTATTGATATGAATTCAACTAATTATCTGAAAATGTCCATTTACAATATTATTGCTGGTAAAATGAGCTTGTGCACAATAATCGTTATTGTAATGTGCAAACGATATCCAAAATATTTTAGATAGTTAATTTGAATTATGATCATTGTAATTTAAATTATTATTATTGTTATGAGCAGTGAACCTCTATTAGTACTTAATAATATCATATTTCATATTGTTAATTTAATTTAATAAAACTTGCAGTATTGACGGACCTACGTTATTTGGTTGAGTAATGTCAGTACAATAAGAGCTACCGCACACCTGAGACACGACTGATTTTCCGCGAGATATTAACCAGGTTAATTTCAGAAGCAATACCGCTCGCATCTCTATTTCGCTCTGAACGAGCACTTATCCGAAAACCTGGTTAAGCGTTTTAACCTGGTTATGCTTCGACTTCGACTGCAAAGAGACGGACAGGTTTCAATATATTATGTCAAATTCGTCGGGTTTCACTAAGATTATGAATGGAACGTGCCTCGCGCTGGCTTATATAATTTAATTTTAAATACCTATAGATTTTGAAATTAGATTCCGACGATTTTAATCACATGTGCCAAAACATTAACAACAATACGACCAAAAAGAGAAACACGTCCAGCGATCCAAGTACTATCTTTCCCGTCGAGACTTTCTCGTTTATTTTTGAAGTTATTTTTATCCGAATGAGAACTTTTCTATCTATACCTATAAAATCTTTCAGAACTGCTCGCAATAGACGCAAAATGCACTCGGTTTTAATTTTATTAATATACAACCTGTTATTTGAAATGCCTAAGTTGTTTAAAATATAAATTACTTTAAATTGACGTGTTTCACAACCCGTTTTAAACGTGTTTAACATGTTTAACATCCCAGAGAAATACAGTAATAGGAAAACCTAATGCCTGTAATATGTCATAGTTTTAAGTTCGTAGCACGTAACAAGTTAACAACCGTAGCGATTTTCGTCATATATGTGAAATTTAAAATTTTCTAACTTCTAAGCCCGGCCGCACATTGTCCGAAATTTCTGATCAGAAACATTTGAATCCGGAGTACTCAGGCGTTTCGTCCCAAGTTTTTTGGGCCCAGTGAGCATTGACCAGATATGAATTTTTAACATTTTTGACTTGATAATGTCTTATAATTCGATATGGGGTGCGCGCACGAAAAACATGACAGTTCATGCGGCGTTACCTCGCTCTGAGGCATTCCATTTACACTCTCTAGTCTTTCAACAACCGTAAGGCCCACCTGGGCCACGCTCTTTCTTTCAATTACATTACGTATTTCGATGACTTAGAGAATACTTTTGTATTAAATAAACAATCTGTGAGCTATTAGTATTATTTCGGCTATTTAAAATTGTGCTCTATTTCCTACGTGTCAAGGTATGACTTGTGCTTTGTTCGAAGATTTTAGTGGATTTCACGAATCTATGTAGCGTTTTGTATTGCGAATAGTTTATTTTACTTATTATAAATATTTTTAGACAATAATTTGGAAGAAATACATCGAAATAACTTTAGGTTACACTCGAAAAAGTTTGTTTCTATTTATAGAGATTCGGAAGCGAGGGTTAAGGATAGTTGAACGTGACAACGTCATACGTTGTCACGTTCAACTATCGTCAGTAAACAGACTTTACAGACAACCGATTTTTCATCTGGCGATCGGTCCCAACTCCCAAGTGATTATTTTGTATGACTTTTGGGCTTATATCCGTAGGGCTAGCAAAAAAGTTGTAGATTTGATTAAAAAACAAAATAATTACTTTGTATGAAAACATTTATTACACACTGAATGAATATATGATAGTTAAAGAAAAATAATTCAATGGACATGTTTAAATGTATAATAAATTAAAATCTCGTATGACATAAATAATAACAAAAGTACATATTTTCTAAATAATCTAATCATATTATTATTGTACCTCAGTTATTTCAGTTTAAAATTTATTTATAATAATTAATTTTTATATAAAGCTTATATATTTCTTTAATTGGCAAATTATAATTAAAATTCTTTGTAAGATAACGACTAATTAATTAATTAATTTTATATAATTAAGTTTAATTCAATTGCGCGCCATTGTTATGGCAGAATGTTAGAACTATAAGTAGTTAATAAGACCTTCATATCAACAACATTCTAGTAATAAAGATATTTGAATTTGAAAATGAAAAATATTTTGTATGACCTACTATGGCAACTTTATTCCGATAGGCGCGAGCGGCTATAACCCGGCCGAATTTCATTTATTATTTGAATACAAAAAAAAAAAAAAACTTCCCAACTCTATCGTACTACTAAGATACCTATAGAGCAGGTATTTTTTAAAAACTTGATTTGACGCAGTATGTTTAGGTATTAATGATAATAATATGTTTTAAGATATGTTTTGAATGTACAAAACAATATTATGGTTATAACTGATTATTTTTGTGCCAACTGCCAACCCTACATCAAAATTTTTTGAATGAACAACGGATCATAAAAGTGAGACCAATCGCCAGACGAAAAAATGTTAAACATTCATATCTGGTTATTCGGCCCACTGGGCCTAAAAACCTTATGATAAAACACCAGAGTACTCATCCGATCGACGTCATCTGACACATAATGTCAGACGCCCGCCGAAACGCACTTTGCGCATAATATATTTTGTGTCTGACGTCCGGTCCGGATGAGTTGTCGGATGCCGTCTATCGGATGCCAGAAATTTTTAATTGCGTTCCGGCGGGCGTCAGAAATTTTATCTCTGATGACGTCTATCGGTAGCAGTTCAAATGTTTCTGATCAGAAAATCGGATCGCGCTCTCTCTTACATTTTGTACTGAGCCGAGTGAGCTCGAACTCGCCGGAAGGAAATTTCGGATAGTGTGCGGTGTGGCGGTCCGGCCGACGTTCAAATGTTTCTGATTAGAAATTTCGGACAATGTCCGGCCAGGCTAAGTCGGCGTACTCTATAATAATTCTGTGTACTCTGTCCGGGCGTTCTCTACTGTTTAATATTATACAATTGTATGCGTTGCGTCATCGTAGTCAAGACAGTTTTGACTTGGTGTGCGCCACGTGACAGACACAACTGTTTTAATTGTGTCGTAAGACTGACTTGTCTAAGTGAGACAAGACTGTCTAACTACAGTCGTGTCTCCGATGTGCGGTCGCACTAAAAGTAGTGATTTGTCCGCTAGGTTTGACATAACACGATCAAATGAGGGATGTTTGGCGCTATGTAGCCGTAGGGTCTTGTGTCTATCGTGTCAATTGTCGTGTCAAACAGCTGTCATATGTCACGAAATAGGTTCCACACAATTATATTATATGTTACTAACGTAACAAGATTGGCAGTTTACGGCAGCAACGCGTTGCCGCTTTGAAGATGCCTGCAGGCATATCTGACCTACATAATGACATAATAACATTATGAATTGACATTGTCTTTTGAACTATCAAGTGGAGTACGCATTTCTGAGAATCGTTTGTAAGACGTTGCTTCCGCATGTCACGATATAGCTGTCTTATGTCGATGTCAGCTGTCTGACATGACATTTGACACGAAAGATTTTGTAGAAGTTTGAAAGACACTACCATCCCTCTGGTGGCAAATGGTATATCGACAACCCTCATTACGTAGGTTTGCAGTCTGCCTATAAATCAACTCTGATAGTACATAACCACAAAAGATCAACCTCCACCTTTTCCCGCTCCCCCATCACAATGACAAAGTGGCTAACCTAATCCCCGGGTTTGGGCTAATTGAAGGGGACGAGACCCATCACTCTACGTGTGGAACGACTGACAAATATCACATGTACATACATACAATAATTAACTTAAGTGTTGTGGCTACAGGGATTAATTGTTTGTGTGTCTGTGTATGAATGTGTATGGGTGTAATTCCTAGCTAATTCGTAAAGGCAATTTACAGCAACGAGAAACGTCGCGATGCTTTTTTGAATTTAGAACAGGCAGCAAGCAGGCAGCAATTGCGTTACGATGCATTTGCTGCCTCACGAACTACATGATTGCATGGCACTACACTGAAAAGTTTTTAAAATTTATAATTATATAATATGTTTTGAGTAGAAATTATAATAGTCAATGTTTTCCATACAAATATTATACATGCGAATTTGTGTCTGTCTGAATCTTTTCTAACCGTAAACGTGCTTTTTTAGCTCAAACAACAATTGTATATTAAAAATATTATAATATCAATTATAAGTTTCTATAAAATTAAAACCACAAGGCCAACTAACTTGTTTCAAATTTTCTTTTTAATAATTATTTTATTAAAAACAAACATAACTTTTTAATTAATTAGCTGAATTATTCAAAGCGAAGGATAATATAAACAGCATTAATTACATTATTAACAAGGTGACTGTATTATGAAGTGGTGTACCTTTGCAGTAATTAGTTATGCAAATTATAATAATTCATTAAAAGGTACGTGGCTCTAGGATTGCTACATCAAAAGAGATAATAAAATAGCCCCTCTTACTAATAAAATGTTTAAAATTGGGAATCAACAGAGCCCCTAGCCAAGACTTTTTCTATATAGCTTTTGACTGAATTTCCCAAACCGCTTTATTGCGCGGCAAGGCTGAAAACTATACTATTTTTTTAAGATAAGATTGAATATCTTATCTTAAAAAAATAGTATAGTTTTTTATTTTAAAAGTAAAACATAATGCTTATAATTTGGCCCCTTCGTTATTTTAAATCTACGTAGATCTTGTATCCCCAAAACTATTTGTTGTCCCTTGTCAGCGGCCGACATCGGTAAAGTCCTTGGAGACAGCTTAACTTCATTGTCTTAACACAAGTATACATTATAAACAGTGACTCAATCTTTTGTACTATCAGAGAAGCCGTAATGCAGATATCAGACCTACGATATTTGGTAGGATTATATCGAGTCTAGCCGGCAGATAACGAATAACTATTGAGTAAATTTAGAGCCCTAGCCTAGGACACGGCGACTTTTGTAGCTAAACGCGCTATCTGCATGCAATGCATCGCTACTAACGCAAGTGTTAGTCGCATTCATAGACATAGATCAAGAAAGATACCGCATGTGTATGTACTTCGCGTGCCATATCGCGTTCCCAAACGACGAGCAATGCTCTTTAGTCTGTTATCGGAGTCTGTTCTTTAGTCTGTTATCGGAATCGGGCATCAATCGAAATTTTGAAAATGCCTAAATGCCTAAAAGTGCCGTATAGAGCTGTAGAAATTCAAAAAGAAACGTTGGCCTAGATAATGGACACGTTTCTTATTATCGGTACGTCACAGAAGGTAGGAAAAAAGTGGCACGCTCTTTTTTTACAAATGGAGCGACATGCGGTATAATCTATCTTGACCTTATGTCTGTGGTCACATTTGCTAAGCGTAGCGGTGGTGACTTTTTGTAGCGCTACTAATATCCTAAGATCCCACCGTAAAATCCTCCAAGAATCGTTTTTTTCGATCAAATATATTTTAAAATAATCTTTAGAACGTATAGAATGGATTAATGTTGGGTTGCCTTGTCAAAAGTAGCCGCAAGTACCTCTAATTAAGTTTAATGTTCATGAGATAAATGCATAAATTTGCATGCATATTTTTTTTCAATAAATTTTACACTATTTGAAAGAAAATGACGAGAAAAAATAAGGTATAAATGGTTGCCAGCTCTAAGTCGGCCGCAACCTAGGGTTGCCAGCCCGTAAACAGACATAGTTCTTCTTCAAAATTGAAGCATAGATTTTTTTAATAATTTTGATACAGAATTAAAGTTTTATGCATTTTGTACATGAATATCCATGGTTGCCAGTTGCACGATAGCCGCAAACTGGGGTTGCTATCACTTTTGTATATGACATCGCGTGAGGTTAGGAAGCGCAAGAGAAAAGAAGCACGCATTGTTACGTGCGATAAATGAGGATATTGCATAGCAGCTGCGACACTGATAGCCTAGTCAACAAATATTTGTGGATGGAAAAGTCCAAAACAGAATTTGACTTAGAATTTGAGAGAAAAGTTCCTTTATACTTCCTATTTTTTGTGTTAAACGAGTATCCATACTATACACTTATACTATAATATTATAAAAGCGAAAGTGTGTCTGAGCTCTGACCATCTGTTGTTTCTTCAAGCCTAAACCATTGAACAGATTTTGCTGAATATTGGTATATCTATGATGTATTGAGTCCCGGGAGAGGACAAAATACTTTTTATCCCCGAACAATATACGGTTCATTCGCGATAAACGAATTTTGGCGCAACGGAGTTGCGGGTGTCATCTAGTTATTCAATAAATTATGAATTATTCTTAGCCGTGATAGTTTTCCTTTTACCATATTAGGTATATTTTATAAAGATTTACAATTTTGTCGGCATCAGCAATATGCGCATAATACGCCAAACTACGACTTTAAACATTGAAGATCCTATAGTCTCTGAGCATAACCGCGGACAGACTGACGGACAGACCGAAGCTATAAATTCCCTGTTGACTACGAAAACCGCACTCTTGTACGCCGCATTATTTCGTGTAGGATTCAGAGTTAGTTCTTTGTTTTCATTTTATAAGAGATTGTATATTCGTTTAACGGTCATGCCATTTTCAAAATTTTTCAATTATCGAAAATGGATGGAACGTTGTAAGAAGTACAACGTAAACAATAAAAACTCAAACTCAACTCAAACTCAAATTTTTTTATTCAGAATAAATTTTTGCAAATATTTTCTGAAAGTCTACATGATGCCTACCACCGGTTCGGGAACTAACCCGGCGAGAAGAACCAGCGTAAGAAACTCGCAGGGGGCCCACTTTATTTACCAAAAAAAGTGAGAAAAAAATTAATCTTTTAAAATAAATTTTACAATGCTGTAACTTAAAATTATACAATGTCAACATACATACATAATTGTAAGTCATAAAATAATGTAGAAGTAGCCTTGCATGCAGCCATCCTACTCCCAAGATGTGCCGTCGTTTATGAAATCATTGACCTTATAATAGGCTTTGGCACACAAACGTTCTTTGACTACTTTTTTTAATTTATTAATGGAAAGATTTTGAACGTTTTCTGGGATTTTATTGTAAAGGCGTACACATTGACCTTTAAAAGATTTACTAACTTTACTAAGTCTGATCACCGGTATTTCTAGTTTATACTTATTTCTAGTGTTTCTTCCGTGACTGTCACTTTTGGTTGTAAATTTACTAAGATTCTTTTTAACATATAAAACATTATCCAAAATGTATTGAGAAGCAACAGATAGAATACCAATTTCTTTAAACTTTTCTCTCAGAGATTCAAAAGAAGACATTTTATAAATAGAGCGTATGGCTCGCTTCTGCAGCACAAATATTGTATTAATGTCGGCAGCGTTTCCTCATAAAAGGATTCCATATGACATTCTACTATGAAAATAACTAAAATATACTAATCGTGCCGTGTCTTCATCAGAAATTTCTCACTGCATATGCCGTAGAACTGAGCCTACCTGCAAAATTAACAATATGAGGACCCCACTGTAATTTACTATCAAGTACATACCTAAGAATACAGTGGTGTCTACCAAATTCATCTTCTCATCATTCAATAGTACATTGGTTTGGACTTGCCTAACATTGGGCAAAGTGAACTTTACACATTTAGTTTTACTGGAATTTAAAAGTAAGTTATTAGCATTAAACCAATGTACTATTTTTGAGAGAGCACTGTTTACCTCGTCGTAATTTGACTGTTGTCGCTTCACTTTAAAAATAAGTGAAGTGTCATCAGCAAAAAGTACTATCTCATTATCATTATCCTTAACAAGATAAGGTAAGTCGTTTATGTAGATGAGAAAAAGGAATGGACCTAAAATGCATCCCTGTGGGACGCCTAATTCTATTTTGGTCCCATTGGATCTTTTACTATTAATGTCAACCCTTTGAGTTCTATTTTTGAGGTAAGATGTTAAAAGGTTGAGTGCTGAGTCCCTAATGCCATAGTGGTGCAATTTCCTGATTAATGTAGCATGCTCAACATAGTCAAAAGCCTTGGAGAGGTCGCAAAAAACCCCTAGGGCATCCTGCGAGTCCTCCCATGCTTCAAATATACTATAAAGAAGACCTATACCAGCATCCGTTGTGGATCGACCCTTAGTAAAACCATATTGATCTTTGTGCAATAAATTAAGTTAAAATGTAACAGTAACTGATTTAAAATTATTTTTTCAAATATTTTACTATAGAATCGATATAGGCCTATAATTAGTTGGATCAGATTTAAGTCCCGCTTTAAATAAAGGTACAACCTTACTGTGCTTCATCAAGTCAGGAAAAACACCACTCTTTATGCAGTCATTAAAAATCATTGATAGATGAGGAGCTATGATGTCAATTATTGATTTGATAATTTTAGTAGACATGCCCCAGAGATCAGTAGTATCTTTAATATTTATTAATTTAAAAGTATCAATGATATCTTTGGGGACAATCTCTCTAAACCTAAAATTGACATTACATTCCTTTACATTGTCTTTGAGTAGTTTTTCAGCAGCTGCAGGTGAGGAGTTTAAATTTTTCGTAGTTGAGACCGGAATGTCAGCAAAAAATTTTTCGAAGACCGTCGCAACCTCATGATCATTGGTAATCTTTTTATTTTCAAAATAAATTTCAAAATCAGAGCTACGACAGGTGACGTTTCCAGTCTCACCAGCTATTACTTTCCAAGTAGTTTTGATTTTATTTTTCGAATTTTTAATTTTATTCCTAATGTGAATAGCCTTAGCGGCTTTACAAACTTTTTTAAAAATCTTTGAATAGTTTTTTACGTATGTTTTGAATTTATCACTAGTATTCATGCATTTTTCATCATACAATTCATATAATCTTTGTCTGCTTATTTTAATTCCTGTAGTTGCCCACACTGTAAAATTATTATTATTTTTATGGCTTTTTTTAACTGTTCTAGGAGTAAATACAGTATTAAATTGGGTTCTTATCATCTTAAACAATTTGTTAAATGCTTCATCTGAGCTATTTGTCTCATCCAATAATAGTTGAATACTTGAACTTAAGTTATTTCTAAACTTCTCAATACGTTTTGTATTCACAGGAACAAACACACGCTTTTCCTCTAGGTAACTATCGCAATGTATATTAAATGAGGCTAGGTGCCCACAGTGATCAGAGCTAAGCTTATTTATTATTTCTTTTTTACATGGAGAAAAATTTGTAAAAATATTATCAATACAAGCTTCCGTTGTGTCACAGATTCTTGTTGGCTCATAAAACAAGTAATTTAGGTTATATGATTTAAATAGAGATGTGAATCTAACAGTAGTAGAGTTCAAGTCAAATAAATTAATATTAAAGTCACCACAAACGATAACTTTTTTGTTAGATGCACATATCTTTGATAATATTTGTTCCATGCTTTGTTCAAAGGAGTCATATAACCCTGATGGTGGCCTGTATACGCTTACAATAATTAGTCGACTTAACTCTATGCAGGCTACTTCTATTATCCGTTCAGAAGAGAGGTTCACAATGTCTTTACGTTCTTTGAATTTTAAATTTTTTCTAATTAATATAAGTGATCCGCCTCTAATGGCATTCTCTCTGCTGAACGAGCTTGCCACCTGGTGATCATTGAGATTGAAAATGAGTTCATGTTTTCTAAATCAGTGTTCTGAAATACAAATAATATCAATTTGAAATTGTTTTAGAAATAACTCAGTTTCAAGCTCTTTACCTACCATTCCTTGAAAGTTCTGATGCACCAAGCTTATAACATTCTTGCTATTTATATTAGAGTAAGTTTTGGTAGGATTTTTCACACTTAAGCTATTAGTGCAAGAGACATCCTCCATTGTCTTATGGTCTAATTTAAATAATTAATTGGAACATATTCCAACTCGTTTCTATAACTAGAATACTGCTCAATAGAAGCAGGAGTCAAGGAAGCCAGATTCTTGGCTTTCAAAGAAAATAAAAAAATTGATAGCATCTTTGCTATATGTCTCTTACAGTAATGAGATAAGTAATACTTATCTATACTTATATCATTAATAAATTTACTATCTAAATTATTTATATCCACAACATGACATTTTGGTTGTGTGTCGCTTAAAACTATACAATTGTTGTTGACAGCATTATACAATATGCTAACTTAGCCAAGTGTGTATGGGACGTAGCTCACTAAAGTGAGCGATGTGCAGTGGAGTTGTGATTATTAGTTAGTAAAAGATGACTAATAAGATGATAATCAAATACAATACTCCCCGGGATTAGCAATTCATAAGAAAACACATCTCCAAAATTTGAACTCGTCCAGTCGTTGACAGCTGGTACCAGGCTTGAACTTTTATTTGTAATAAAACACTATTATGCACAAACACTGCTGTGAGTATAAAGTTATAACAATTTATAGAGTTATAAATTAAGTTTCTAACACATTTACGATAGTATTTACAGCGTATAATTTATAAAAACTTAAATATTAGTCGGGAGGATACAAATGTACGTCTAGCTAAGAGCTATATATAATAAACAAATATAATAAATAAACAAGTAGATACACCTAGTTGACGAATATTTGTGGATGGAAAAGTCCCAAACAGAATTATTTGTTTTACTAGTATATTGTAGTACAAAAAAATTTCATAGGAACAGAGGGACGGACGGACTGGCAGGTAGGCAGGCAGGCAAGCCGGCAGACAGGCAGGCAAGCAAGTAGACAGGCGGGCAAGCAGGCAAAAAAAATCATAGAAATGAGCGGGCAGGTGGACGGACTGAACTAAATAACTAAATTTGACTGACATAATATAATAATAATTAGTAATTACACTAAATAATGCCAGAAAATCTGTTGCGCTAAAGTTCGTTTATCGCGCGGGAACCATACGTCTTTTCGGGATAAAAAAATATCATATGTCCTTTTCCGGGACTCATAGTATCTCCATACGAAATTTCAGTAAAATTGGCTCAGCGGCTTAGGCGTAAACAGGCGACAGACAGACAGACAGGTAGACAGACAAGTAGAAAGACAGACAGGCAGACAGACAGTGGTATGGATATGGTAATAAAAAAAACGTAATATTGAATGTCATTTATTAATCAACGCTCTACAGTCTATACTACAGGAGGAGATACTTACATATTTTGTTAACACCAGCTTGTATACAGGGTGTATCAAAATTAAGTGATAATACTTTCGAGTGTGTATGGGTCTCATGTATAGAGTTCGCTGTGAATTTATATGGTAGATATTTTATTTGGTAAAAAGATATTTGGAGCTTTATCAGGAAGCGGTGAAACAGGCCCTAAATCAAAAAAAAATATATAATAATATGGCAAAAGGAAAACTATCACGGCTATCGCATTTATAATATTAGTATCAAATCCATACTAATATTATAAATGCGAAATTGTGTCTGTCTGTCTGTCTATTACCTCTTCACGCCCAAACCGCTGAACCGATTTGGCAGTATGGATATACTTTGAGTCCCGGGAAAGGACATAGGATACTTTTTATCCCGAAAAAAATGTACGGTTCCCGTGCGATAAACGAATTTTGGCGCAACGGAGTTGCGGGCGTCTTCTAGTACTTCATAATTTATTGAGTAACTCGATGACACCCGCAACTCCGTTGCACCAAAATTCGTTTATCGCGAATGAACCGTGTATTGTTCGGGGATAAAAAGTATTTTTCCTTTCCCGGGACTCAAAGCATCTATAGATATACCAATATTCAGCAAAATTAGTTCAATGGTTTGGGTTTGAAGAAACAACAGATGGTCAGAGCTCAGACACATTTTCGCTTTTATAATATTATAGTATAAGTGTATAGTATGGATACTCGTTTAACACAAAAAAGTAGGAAGTATAAAGGAATTTTTCACTCAAATTCTAAGTCAAATTCTGTTTTGGACTTTTCCATCCACAAATATTTGTTGACTAGGCTCAGTGTCGCAGCTGCTATGCAATATCCTCATTTATCGCACGTAACAATGCGCGCTTCTTTTCTCTTGCACTTTCTAACCTCACGCGATATCGTATACAAAAGTGATGGCAACCCCAGTTCCCAGCTATCGTGCAACTGGCAACCATGGATATTTATGATATTTATGTACAAAATGCATAAAGCTTATAATTCTGTATCAAAATTATTAAAAAAATCGATGCTTCAATTTTGATGAAGAACTATGTCTGTATACGGGCTGGCAACCCTAGGTAGCGGCCGACTTAGAGCTGGCAACCATTTTTATCTTATTTTGTCTCGTCATTTTCTTTCAAATGATGTAAAATTTATTGAAAAAAAAAGATACATGCAAATTAAACTTAAATGCAAATTAATAGGTACTTGCGGCTACTTTTGACAAGGCAACCCAACATTAATCCATTCTATACGTTCTAAAGATTATTTTAAAATGTATTTGATCGAAAAAAACGATTCATGCAGGATTTTACGGTGGGATCCAATACTATAATAGTATCGCTACAAAAAGTCACCGTAGGCTAGGGCCCTAACTACATACATACCCCGACTAGACAACGTAAGTGCATAGCTGCCTATGAATCAACCTCTCTGATGGTAAAAGGAACTCTTATACTTTTACTCTATCCGTCCATTCGTCCCTTAATAACTTTGGTAATAATTTTAAACTTTTTACAAAACGAGTTACGGTGGGTTTAAAGCTAGCATATTTTTGAAACTTTATTATCCATCGTAAATTTCGTTAAAACTCACCCAAAAAGGGCATTCGCCCTTTCACAATGGAAAGCGAGTGAACTCCCAAATTAAATTAATATAATTCGTCTTTCTACTTGTTAAATTAACAATATCGGGTATTCAGTAAAATTGCTTAGCTAGAAATCACGCTGCGATATTAATTAATAGAAATCAAATCAAATCAACTCAAATTCTTTTTATTTGCTTAAGAATATTATGGTAAAAAGAGTAAAGTTAAAGACGAAAGTTGAAGTACTATTTGTATTAATATTAGCTTTGCTCGTAGCTTCGTCTGCGTATCGCTGGATTTATACCTTGCGTCCGCGCGAATGAGCGGTTTGTCGGCTACATCGCAAGATTACAAGCAATTGTATGTAAATGTTGGCGCGACCGCGCCGCTATTTAGATGTTACGCTCAAAGACCGAAATCGCTCAATGAGCGAAAAAAAGGCTCACAACGCGTTGTGGTCACACTGAAACAGATCATTAGAGCCACGACGCGAAATTCGCGTCGTGGATATTTTATAAATAATAATGATAAAACACGTTATGCAGTGATTTAGTAAAAGAAAAAACATTTTGAACCTAGTACACGTGGTAATTCAAATATAATCTTCCATACCTATGGACAATTAATCAAGAAGATCAAGAAAAACATATAGCATATCAGCCACGTCACGAATTTCGCGTTATGGACTTTTTGCGATTGCCAGAACGCGTCGTGGCCGTTTTCATTAGAGCCACGACGCGAATTTCGCGTCGTGGCTGTTTCACTGTGACCACAACGCGTTGTGAGCCTTTTTTTCGCTCATTGAGCAATTTCGGTCTTTGAGCGTAACATAGATAATACACCCTTGGTGGACAATTAATTATCGCCACAATCCTGCATCGCACTATCGAAGTCTTTTGAGCTAGTAACTATAATGATATACCTTACTAACACAGAAATAGATCAAGATAGATACCGCATGCCCCTCCATTTGTATGAAAACGAGCGTGTCACTTTTTTCCTACCCACTGTGACGTACCGATGATAAGAAACGTGCCTTTATCTAGGCCAACGTTTCTACAGCTCAATACGGCACTTTTAAGCATTTAGGCATTTTTAAAATTCCGATTGACGTCCGATTCTGATAGCAGACTAAATAACAGACTTTCGAAAGACGAGCATTGCTCGTCGTTTGGGAACGCGATATGGCACGCGAAGTACATACACATGCGTAAATATAAAAGAAAATATGTATTGTTCTATATTTTGTAGGACAATGTTACTCTTCAATTATACATTAACTAACCTATCAATATACAAAAAATCACCTTGTTAGGGTTCCGTTTTAGGGTTCAGTAGGTTGACTACCTTACTGCTTGTTTTGTTGATTACAGAACCCTATAACGAAACCCTAACGAGCTGATTTTTTGTATATTGATAGGTTAATAGTTTAGTAGAGTTTAGTAAATGTTATATAGATAGGTTAATAATTTAGAACATTGTCCTACAAATAAAATAATCCACATTTTAGGACCATCAATTCAAATTATGAAATCCTTTCTATCTCTGTTAGCTACCACTTTCAAGATTTTTCGCAAATAAAAAAGTTGTTTGTCTTATCAAAATGAAACTCACAAAAAATTAGCTTGATAGTATTCAAAACACTGTTTATATTGCTCGATGGATGGCGGGTGTGGTTGTGTTTATTTAAATCAAAATGGCTGCCATCTTAAAATGTCGGAAAATATTAACGCAATTCGATTTGATATTGATATTATGTTTGTTTAGGGAAATGTCTGTACTCGTATTAAAATTTTTGGACGGGTTTATTTCACATTTTTTTATTCATATATAATAAGAATTCAGACACAATAATACTACTTGATAATTTCTCGTTTAGAAAAACATACTATGTAATATCCTGGGAATGAAATCGTTACGCAGTAACAGGAAGACAGACAGACACACTTTCGCAATTACAAAATAGTACTTATAGTTAACACTTCAACAAAAACATAACTTGTACTCCGTTATTGTGGTCTTCACAGAAAAAAGATATAGCATAAAAATTATTCGAAACAGACGTGTGGACGGTACGGTCGTATTATTCTAAGTTTACACCCTTCGATAGGGCTGGAATGGCGCAGGTACTAAACTCGCCGATAAGGGCTTGGGAAGTGTGGAGATTTAAGGGATATATTTCAGAATTAAGTGGGCACAAGGGTACTTGCTTTCATTTATTATGGCGGGCGTAAAAACCTTAAGCTTTCCAGGACCTTTGAAGGACGTTTATATTACTAATGACAAAGTATCTACTTTGATAAAAAGAAATAAAAAAGATAATGTAAAATGAATATTAAGATTAAAATCTATTGTTAGAAGCTTCATAATAAGTGAGAATGGCACTCAAACACTATTTGCATAGTGTAATGTCTCCTTGGGACTAAGCACAGGTAGTGCACTGACTATAGATCAATCTAACCCAATACCCCTATATAAAATTCACACTTTGTATACAAACGTTTTACACGATGTATTGTCCTTGTCAGTCAAGCCCCTTTCCTAACGTATTAGATAAGGACAAGACATTGTATAACTTTAACGTGTGTACACACGTAGACCTTTCATTAGTGAGAAGGATCATGCCTAGGAGTTTGCGGCAAAATAAAGATCTTACCGCAGTCATCTGTAAAAGAACATCGTACAAACGCGCAAGTCATCATCTTACAAAGGAACAAAGGACTTAGTTTCCCCGACAAAGTTGTATTGTCTTACCGGTCCTTTGCGCGGGGAGCTCTAACTTAGATGTGCTCCGTTAAAAATGTAACAAAGTGCTTAATAAAAATATAGCATGGCTATCATGCTTTGGTGAAGTTCGCAGTGAATAAGCATTGAACAATAAATGTTTTCTTGTAACATGGGTTGCGTTGTTTCGCAATAAATCTATCTCATTTTTAAGGTTCCGTAGTAAACAAGGAACCCTTATAATTTCGATCTGTCCGTCCGTCTGTCTGTCTGTCTGTCCGCGGTTTTGCTCAGAGACTATAGATAGTAACGTGTGTACGGAAAATTATACGGCTATTGCTGAACCAAAGATTTTCCTTATGGCTTAAGGATGGATTTAAGATGTGGAGCCACCGCGATTTTTGATGTCAATTTTTTTAAATTTTAGCAGCTTCTGCTCTGGAAGAAAATAGAGTATCAATCTGTATAGAGGCATTAATTATGGTACTATTTCAAGTTCGGTGCCATGTTTGGATGACTTAAGAATGCTTAATTCATTTTAGGACTCATATTTGCACGATAAAGATGTTAAACAACGTAAAAAGAAGAAGAAGAAGAAGCATTATTTAAACGCGCTAATCTTAGTATGAGTCAGTAATTACCGGTCCGATTTGAAAAATTATTTCAGTTAGATAGCCCATTTATCAAGGAAGGCTATAGGCTATATTAAATTTTATTGGCACTGATTTAAAGGAGCAGTTGTAAATTGCAGTTTTGGTAAGTTAAAAATTATAAATGGCACGTTTAATAACTAGTTTAGCAGTTAAAACTAAGCAGTAAAGTAAACAAAAATGAGTAGTAAAAAAAAATTAAATGGATAATTGAAAACATTATTGAACAGTAAAATAATTAAATGGTCAGTAAAAATTAATGAATGAGCGGTTACGTGTGGGCAGTAAAAAATCGGAATTTGTCGGTAAGAAATCTCATTCTAAGATGTTCTTTAAACAATGAGGCGGTAAAATATAATAAAATCAGCCAAGTGCGAGTCGAACTCACCCATGAAAAGTTCCGTGCCGTTATAAAGCGAAAGTATGAGATGGTCGCCGGCTGCTGCCGCAGGACGCTCGCTGCGCTCGCTCGGCTCCCTCTGCCGTTGTGGTCTAAGTTCTAACCTAACCTACTCTTGGACTTTCTGGATTGTGTTTGTTTTTGTTTTGGCGCCCCCCCCCGTCCCCCCGCTTCGGTATCCGTGGTTAAGTAGGCCTTCTGTTAAGTCGTTATCGAACCGCTCGTTCCATCATTTTTACCGCTCATTCATTTATCGAACTGCTCATTCCATCATTTTTACTGCTCATTCCATCATTTTTATCGCTCAATAGTTTTTTTATTACTGTCCATGTTTTACAGTCACAATAATTAATCAACCGCCAGAAAATTAAATAACTGCTTAATATTTTTTTCAACTGATCAAAGTAACATCTCAAATATTTAAATAACTGATCAAAAGCGAATAACTGATCAGAAGCTGATAAGCGAAGAAATAGAGGAAAATGTGGAAAAAACGAGGGAAATTATTTGAAAGGGCTTATTTCACGAACTACTGGAGTAATTTTTTTGTTATTTGGCACAGATAAAAAGTAGGAACGTGAATGATCATAGGCTATTTATTGTGGACTAATTTGTCCGTGAAATATCTAATTTACGCGGGCGAATCAGCTTGGAACGTCTAGTAATATTATAAAGTTGAAGAGTTTGTTTGTTTAACGCGCTTATCTCAGGAGCTACTCATCCGATTTGAAAAAACCTTTCAGTGTTTGATAGCCTATAATTTATTGAGGAAGGCTATAGCCTATATTTTATCACGCTAAGACCAATAGGAGCAAATATACAGAGGAAAATGTGAAAATAAAGCTGAAGAGTTTGTTGGTTAGTTTGTTTGTTTGAACGCGCTAATCTCAATAACTACTGGCCCGATTTAAAAAAATCTTTCAGTGTTTGATAGCCTATTTATCGAGGAAGGCTATAAGCTATATTTTGTTACACTAAGACCAATAAAAGCAAAGATACAGAGGAAAATGTAAAGAACAGGGAAAATTATTTGAAATGGCTAATGTCTCACACACTACTGGAGCAATTTTTATGTTATTTGACACGAATATATAATAAATAAATAATAAAATAAAATGTCTTTATTTCAGGCATAAATTTACCCATACAGATTATATAAAATATTATGTAAAATTAAAATTAAAATAAAATAATGTTGACACTGTAAAGGGGTGTCCAGTCATAAAATCACTTCTTGTTCTGGTTCATGGGAACAGAGATGCACCGCACGTACATTTAATTATTGTAGAAGTCATCAGAGATAGCCGTGAGTATCCTATTGCCAGAGCTGCGCAGTCTGTGCCAAAATGCAGCCACCCGAGATCTAATGATAGCGAAAAAGTCAGGGACTCCCGCCTCCGCAAACATACCCGAAGCACTGCAGCTTCGCGGGAGCCGCATAAGAGTTCGGTATGCATCATTATACTGAACTCTTATACGGCTCATCGACTTTTGTTTGAACGTTATCCAAAGCTGGCAGGTGTACATGCTAAGGCAATACGCCTTTAAAAGTGTGGTTTTAACGTCCCTGCTGCAGTTGGCAAAACGTCGAGCGATTATGTTAGCGTCATCCTCCAGCCGGTCAGTCAGCAGGTGACCTAGTTACCGCTTAACAACTCCAAACGCTTAACAAATCCATTCAAGTATACTTTGGGTACTACTTCCGGACCCCGACCAGATGCAAAAACCATGACTTCGGTTTTAGAGACATTATATTTCAATCCATGCGCATTCGCATAATGCTCACAGACCGATAACAGTCGCCTCAATCCTTTAATTGAGGGGCTGAGGAGCACCATATCGTCTGCGTAGTGCAGGTTATTCAAACAAACGTTTCCTATATGGCAGCCGATTCTGGTGCTACTCAGCTCCTCGATCAAGCCGTTCACATACACATTGAAGAGGTCCGGAAAGGTGACCCCCCCTTGGCGAACTCCACACTCTAGCCTATATACACTAGAGATCGCGTCACCCCATTTCACTAAGTTAGTTTGGCCTCCGTACCAGAATCTCAACAGATCAACCACCCGCCTAGGCACCTGTGATTTGAGCAACTTATTCCATAGAATGTCATAGTTGACCAAATCAAAGGCGCGGCTCAGGTCTAGAAAGCACGCATAAACAGAAGTCTTACGAGACTTGGTGGTTTATGGTGCTTTTCAGACTGGCTATAGCGGCATTCGTCGAGAGTCCGGCACGGAAGCCAAGCTGCGCGTCGTCAATTTTAATGTTCTTAAGCAGTTCCGGTTGCAACAGTCTCTCTAATATTTTGCCGACAATTGTACCTAAGGATATCGGCCGGTAGTTTGACGCAGAACTTAGGTTGCCCGTTTTATTTTTGACGATAGGAGTGACTATCGTTCTCATTAGCTCCTCAGGTAAGTACGAGTACTTAATACAAAGATTAAATAATCGACTTAAATGTCTAGTAATTTTGTCGCTGGCCCACACCATGTGTTCGATACTGAGTCCATCGTGCCCCGGCGATTTACCACGTTTCATACTCATTATGACCTTCGAGATATCCTCCGGTGTAAATTCTATGACATCATTATTAGGACAGATCTCAGTATCAAACACATATTGCGCATCCAGAGGACTTATTCTAAATTTACGAGCAAACAATTCGGCTATCTCGGACTATTGCTGGCAGCCCTCCACCGATACAGGTAAATTCTGTTTATAAAGTTTTTATTATTTCTATGTAAAGCTAAAATATTCATTTTAATACTTTCCTCATTTTTTTGACACCATTTAAGTTTGTTTTTAAATTCTTTCCGACTTTTGCACATGTTTTTATAATCTGTACCGCTAGAGGGCTTGTCAGCAACCATCCAGCACTTAAAATAAAACCTATCTCTCTCATGGCTATCTCTGACGTGGTAGTTCCAGCCTGGTATCTTCTTACCTCGTCTGTGTTCACATGAACTAGAACTTATAATTGCAGCGTTTTGTAATACGTCAATAATATGCCTATAACGTCGATCAATATTATTATATTGACTTTGTAAATGTTTACAATTAAAAACGTCTTGACAATCACATAAAAAATAATCAGGAAATATATCTAAATTATTATAACAAAATTCCCCATATAAATTAATTTGACTAGAGTTTCTCTCGCCCCATCTTACATACTTCAGGGCGTCCGGCTTGTAGGAAATACTAGGACTTATCGTGGTTACTAAAATATCACACACTATACTTAACGGGTGGTGGTCGGACCAGAGTACGTCATTGATGACATAGGCATCTACCACAGTATCCCATGCGGCCTTTGTTGTTATACAATGGTCCAAAAATCTCCTACTGCCAGTCGCCTCACATATAAAAGTGTAGGCATCGGAATCAGTTCCAAGTATCCTCAGGTCTGCCCACTCCCACAACATTTCATCACAAAATTTAAGAAGCTGCTTACCGAACCTTGCACCGGGATGCGCGTTAAAATCTAGCATCTATCGAATGCACAAAGTTCAAGTCGTGCTCAAGCAGCCAGGTCTCTTGAAGAACTACAAGATCAGATGTTTGCGTTAGATCTAGCACCGTTTTAGCAGAAGTCTTTATGTTTTTACAGTTGAAAGATGTTAATTTAATTCTAGTACAATCCATACTAAATTTGTATTGCGCTTCTCGTTTTACGTTCGTGATATAATCAAAATTTTATACCCTTAGGCCAGAAATCTTTGCTTAAAAACGTATCTAGCTTATTCTTTTGTACAGCTATTTTGAAGGAACAAAAATCTGTTTCATACCGTTGCGTTAACAATTCTATTTTGGTGCAATCCTCGCCTTTTTCCTTTAAAAATTCCTTAACGTTCTCAATAGTGGTCGATTCATTCAGTCTCGATATATAAATATACAAAGTTAAATCAGCTAGCTGCAACATACTCGAAGACTATGCTGTACCTGTTAAATTGCTACGTTTGTTCTGCGTTTTGCGTTTTTTACGCTCCACTAGTGTAAAGTTGTTGTCATTTTGCGCGGTGTGTCTTATGAAAGCTTGCTGTGAGTCATTCTGAACAATTATGTCTCGATACGAAGGCTTCGTCGGCATAATATAGTCAGCTGATTGTTCAATGTCAGGCGAGTAAGATAACGCGGGCGTGCAACCCTTATCTATGATTGCGCTCGCGCAGCTGTTCCCGCCGGGCTGAGGCGATAACCGGTTCTGTATAGGCTCCTTACGTTTAGTTGTAACGTTATCTATTCCATGCGTATTATTATAACTATTCCCATTCACACTTTTAAGTTCCTGCAACTTGACCTGTTCCAATTCTGACTTTAATTCTTGTATCTCGGTAACTGAGCTGGAGCCGTCAAATTTTTGTTGTTTTCCAGATTTCATGCTCGCTATATCCTGGCCCAAAATTTCCTTCAGGAAAGACATCGAATCAATGTAGTTAAACGAAACTGGTGGAATTTTATTTAAATCCCTTGCAACAAAAATTGGAAGGGTGTCAGGATCGAACTCCTTTATCAGCTTTATCATTTCCTGAATACTTTTCTGCTTCGAACCTTCTTTTCTTCTCGTGATCTTCTTTGTAGGGGCCAATTATTTGTACGAAATACCTCGTGCAGCTTCAATTTAATCGCCGGTGTATGCTGATAAGCATATCTCCAAAATAGCGATCTCCGGTAACACGTCAACTTTGTTAGTTATGAATGCAAGTAGCTCGTTAATCACAACCTGGCACCCACTACACTGCATATCCATTCCATCGGGTTGAGCATTCCGATTTACATTAGCGTTCGGGGATCGTGACAGAGGCATCGCGCACTTCGCACGGTCGCAAGCGAGAGACTGGACTGCGTATATAGTAGACTACGTGAGACATGGGTTATTAATTTGTGAAAAATATACGATTTCCGTGAAATTTCAGATTTACGCGGACGAAGTCGCGCGAAACGTCTAGTATTATTAATATATTTATTGCTCCATTCATCACCATGTCTTTGGCATGCAGTATAATGCAGCTATCAGCCTCCATATTATATTAATTAAGCCCTGTCAACAGCGTTTTCGTTGGTTGAAAATTATATATTCTAATTTTTTTATTTTATTTTATTTTTACTATCTTTTATCTAAATATTATTCCAAAATTGGCATTTAAACATTCGATTCAATCGGAAATGATGCCAAACTCGACTATATGCCTAAATCCCACGCAGTTATTGACCTCATACCTTGTTAAAGCTAAAAAAAAACCCCTCCCCCACCTGCATGAGATATTCAGGTGGCTCCACATCGTAAACCCATCTTAGGGATATAAAGATCAATCCTACCAAAGGAAATCTTTGGTTCAGCAAAAGCCGTATTCCTCGTTTTTAGGGTTCCGTACCCAAAGGGTAAAAACGGGACCCTATTACTGAGACTTCGATGTCTGTCCGTCTGTCCGTCTGTCTGTCCGTCTGTCTCCAGGCTGTAACTCAAGAACCGCTATAGCTAGACTTCTGAAATTTTCACAGATTATGTATATCTGTTGCCGCTATAACAACAAATATTAAAAAATAAATAAAAAAATATATTTAAGGGGGGCTCCCATACAACAAACGTGATTTTTTTGGCTTTTTTGCTCTCTATCAAAAATGGCAACAGGTAGGTACTTGAATTTTTCTCAAAGTTCTTAGTTATATGTGTACTTTAATATTCAATAATAACATTAAAATAAAATAAATAATTAAGGGGGCTCCCATACAAAAAACACAATTTTTGGCCTAATTTTCCTCTATAATGGTACGGAACCCTTCGTGTGCGAGTCCGACTCGCACTTGGCCGATTTTTTTTGTCTTGTACGCACACGACTAATAACCTACAAAGCTGTAATTTGGCATGAATGCACATATTATTATTAATAATGCCGACCAAATGGTACATGAAATCTTAAAAAAATATTTCTTTATGGTACTTTCTCTACACATCAAGCGGGGATGAATTTTTTTTCGCGTCCGTCCCATCGTGTGGGGTGTCGTTGGATAGGTTTTTAAAATTATTATGAGTATTCATAGATCATTTTCCGATTTAGGGATCCGTTTGTGAAATATTAAGTTTTTAAGTTGATAAAATCATTAGAGTCCAATGTCCCCCCCTTCTACCAGCTAAATTCTGGAATTGTAAAAAAATTCACAGGAGTAGGAAATATGGTGAATTTAAAAGGAAAACTATCACGGCTAAGAAGACTTCATAAGTTATTGAGTAAGTATTAGTCGATCAACTAAAAAAATGTTTTCGGCGAAATATAAAGGAACTTTTCGTTCAAATTCCTTTGAAAGCAACTGAGATGATGTTGTTAGTAGTGTAAAACACGTTATAAATGTATATTCATTGACCATACACAAATTAAAAAAAAAAAACTAGCGGTACTACCGCGGAACCCTACATTGCGCGTGGCTCGACATGCACTTGGCTGGTTTTATGATATGAATGCGATAGTCTGTCTGGCTGTCTGTCTGTCTGTTACGTCATTACGCCCAAACCACAGAAATTATTTATTATTATTACAATATCTATCATATTTTTGTGTTATAAATGCAATAGTCTGTCGGTCTGTCTGTTCGTCTTTACGCCCAAAACACTGAAACGATTTTGATAAAATTTGGTATGAAGATACTTTGAGTGCCAAGAAAGTACATAGGATACTTTTTATCTGGAAAAAAATATTAATCCAGCGCGATAAACGAATTTTGGCGCGACGGAAACTGGCGTCATCTGGTAATTCATTATTTTTTAATCACTATTTCACCAAATTATTATTTGACAAAAGAAGCAATTAAAAATGTAGAATTGAGGGACCAATTTTTTTATAACACTTGAGTTTCCAACCAATTTCAGTGAAGTTGTGACGCGAGTGCTGGATGTTGTGAAGTGATTTTATTGAAACGTCACTCTGATTCTACTCTTTTGTTGCAACTCAAATTTAAATCGTTTATTTCAGACAAAGTAAAGTTAATGCAATGTTAATGCAGATCCGTTTCTTCATCGATCCAGACATCCGGGTCCTAATTAACAGTGACATAGTATTTTATATGCGTGAAACTAGATAAGTAATAGAAACAATGGAAGAGTAATTTAGTCAAGAAAATCGTTGTACAAAATGTACAAAAATGCGCCATTTTAGTAGTAGCCTGGGGCAACGATATGACCAACCCGTGTATATGCTACGTGCTAATGACGATAACTGAAGCCATATTTGAATGATAATTATCTATACCTATTATAAAACGAAGTGGCTTTTTTTCCCTCAAGTCCCTTTGTTCCCTTTAATCTTTAAAACTACGCAACGGATTTTGATGATTCTTTCAGTGTTAGATAAATGTGGAAAAAACGGGGAAAAATATTTGAAAGGGCTAACTTGAATGCGCTAATCTCAGGAACTACTGGTCTGCTTTGAAAAATTCTTTCAGTGTTAGATAGCCCATTTATTAAGAAAGGCTATAGGCATAATTTTTCAGTGACTAGATATTTTATACCCGTGCGACGCCGGGGCGGGTCGCTAGTAATTTATAATATAAAAGTTATCCTTCTACAGCATCAACATCATCAAAAACAAACTGTGTAATGGTCCACTTTTCATAAGAATACCATTTTGACTGCATCGCTGTTGCATTAAAATAGTGGAATTGAGGTACTGTTGTTTTTGTCTTTATTCGACAGTTATTCGATGTAACATTTGTTGGGGAACTAAAAGTTGGAATAAACAGAATCCAGTTACTGTAACAACATGGTTTGTTAAAAACGAAATGTTTTTCCAGTTTTAAAAACAATCACGTCAGATTTCAAACCAAATGAAACCAACACTTAGTCTGAAAATATTATTTACATTTTTAACCGATTGCGTAGCAAAATTGTGTATGTAGTAGATGTTTCAATATATATATATATATATATATGTTACCGCTAGAATGCGGAATACGATAAAATGCACATTGACGAGGTAAACTGCAGATGTCCATAAACCATACGTTAAAGTGTGAAATTTAAATCAAAAAAGCTTATATTCGCACTTCACCCAGTTAGTTTGCATAGTAACGAATAGTACATCGTTAAATTGCGGAAGACAATTTATGACGGTCGGCTCGCTCGGCTCCCTTTGTGTTGTGGACTAAGTTCTAACCTAACCTAACCTACTGTTGGACTTTCTGGATTGTGTTTGTTTTTGTTTTGGTGGGGGGCTGCGCTTAGGAATTGCACTCTAGAGGTTCACCGTTCAACCTCAGATCTTCAGATCCATCATCAGTCATACCTAGAGACCAATGACCCTCAATATGGTACAACTAGCTTCAATTATCAGTTGACGAAGCCCTATTACTGACTCCTATTACTGAGTGTTGTGGTCTAAGTTCTAACCTAACCTAACCTACTTTTGGACTTTCTGGATTGTATTTGTTTTTGTTTTGGCGGGGGGCTGCGCCCCCCCCCTTCCCCCGCACTTCGGTATCCGTGGCAAAGTAGTTAAGTAAGACTGATGTTTTTGATCATTTTTCTGTCATTTGACAAACGATGTTTGCCGAATAGGCGCCGGCAGCAATTTCGACAACCGGCGCCGAAAATAATTCCATACAACTAAATATTTATTCAAACAAGAACAGGTTTTATGCAATTTACCGCATGCATGGTCGTTAGTCCGCAGATTACCTAGGTATTCTGTAGATTATCTCGTTAATGTAAGAAGAGAATAATTTTTTTGCATTTTAACTGACTAACCCAGATAATCAGCAGAATACCTTGTTAATCTGCAGTCTAAGTTCTAACTAGTTTGCGCACATTAGCGGTAACATAATATATATAATTGGTATCTCGGAATCGGCTCCAACGATTTTCATGAAATTTAGTATATAGGGGGTTTCGGGGGCGATAAATCGATCTAGCTAGGAATCATTTTCATAAAATGTCATTTTATGTGTGTTTTTTGAATTTTTTTAATACCGAGCGAAGCTCGGTCATATAGCTAGTATCACTTAACTGTAAATAAAGGTTTTATTTAGACAAATCGTGAGAAGGTAACAGACAGACAAACAAACACACTTTCTCATTTATATTATTAGTATGGATGGATATTACGAGAATAAGGTTTGTAATGTTTATATATAAAATACTACTCGATACCCGCAACGCCATTGCGATAAAATTCGGCTATCACTATAAACCGTACATTTTTCCAGAATAATAAATATCCTATGTCCTTTCTCGGTACTCAAAACATCTCCATAAACATTTCATCAAAATCGCAGTGGTTTAATCGTGAAGAGGTAACAGACAGACAGACACACATCACATAATATTAGTATGGATTGTAATACAGCTAATGCGAACGACACAATAGAGTTGAAGCAGTTTACAACTCCACACGTGCTGACCTGAACCAAACCAGGTCAGCCGTGATAACTGATCACATTTCATTACTACAATCAGAAGGGAGAACATTAGTGGAGCATTGAAATCAGAAACAACTGCAGAGCTTATAGCCAAGACGTTTCTTTATTGCTTTTTTATAGAAACGCCAACATATTAACTTTAATAGGCGATTCTATAAAGCAACGACAAAGAAAAGGCTAAAGGCCCTGATTGTATAAAGAGGGATGAGAATTAGTGTAAGAACTACGTAATTGTAACGTTATTGAATATCAAACGTCCGTATTTTGATATTCGCTAACAGCTTCCGTTAGCTGTAAAGTCTTCGTAGCAGCTTATCGTAGCTCTGTGCTACGAGCTGCTACGAACCGCTTTCACAAGCACTGTAAGGGTCAATTCAGACCGCAACGCGACGCGTAGACGCTTTTCTGTATAGATTTGGCAGACTTCAATTGCATGCGGCGACATGCGAGTCTGACAATTCAGTACACATGACCCTAAGGATTTTTAAAATGTAATACTTATCGAGTAATTAATTTAATTATTCAATTAAAATAAATTAAGAAAAAACTAACTCACTGATTACGCGTCGTTCTTTTTCACCTGGCATATGAAATACGTGCATATGTGTGAAGAGAGAAGGACGATGATTGATTTGCTTTATTCGCCCTCTTAGGGCCTGTTTCACCACTTCCTGATAAGTGCAGGATAGGCTATCCACAACTTATCTGACAGATACTCCATACTCCATCTTCAGACAAGTTATGGCCTATCTGGCACTTATGAGGAAGAGGTGAAACAGCCCCTTAAAGTCTCAAATATATATTTTGTGAAATATTTTTTATATTATTTTTTTACTAGACGTTGCGCGCGGCTTCGCCCGCGTAAATCAGATATTTCACAGACAAATTAGTCCACAAAAAATAGCCTATGATCCTTCACGTCCTACTTCTACTTCGTCCTAATCCTACTTCTTATCTGACCCAAATAACAGAAAAATTGCTCTAGTAGTTCGTGATACGAATAATAAAAACTAAGGAAGAGTAACTCCGTCAAAAAACATGCTCCAAAATACTTGTCAAAAAAGTGTACCTTAGGTTCACTTTTCATACATTTGCAATATTTAGGTGACCTTGAGCGGTATAAAGGCTGACGTTACATGACAGTTCGAATGGAACCAAATTTAAAACTGTATTAGTATGGGAGTTACGTTTCCTTAGGTTTTATTATTCGTAGAGTTCGTGAGATAATAACTTTCAAATAATTTCACCCGTTTTTCCACATTTTCCTCTATTTCTTCGCTGCTATTAGTCTTAGCGTGATAAAATATAGCCTATAGCCTTTCTCGATAAATGGGCTATCTAACACTGAAATAATTTTTCTAATCGGACCAGTAGTTCCTGAGATTAGCGCGTTCAAATATGCTCTTTCAAATAATTTCCCCCTGTTTTTCCCACATTTTCCTCTATTTCTTCGCTCCTATTAGTCTTAGCGAGATGCGTGATAAAATATAGCCTATAGCCTTCCTCGATAAATGGACTATCTATCACTGAAAGAATTTTTCAAATCGAACCAGTAGTTCCTGAGATTAGCGCGGTCAAACAAACAAACAAACAAACTCTTCCCAATTATAATATTAGTATAGATTAGTCCCTCGTTCTGTCACACACCTTATACATGTCCCTACTAGAGACTCTATTCTATTGTCACTCACAAGGTACTCGTGTTTAGAAGTAATAATCAATTTATTTGTAACATTGCACAAAAATGCGGCATAATATTCATTCGTACTAAAATTCAGCTACACTCTGGGAAAAAAATCAATATTATGGGCTCCCACACAAAACTGTGAATTCGCATCGCATCGCAAAAATCTGCATCAAAACTCATACTAACTACGGAACCCTAAAAATAACATTGTGATGCGATGCGTGTTTTTGAGGGAGCCCTAATTGAAACAACAGTGTGCCCACCAAACAACGTCCCACTGATCCATCTGGCATCACAGCCCTGGAGGGTGATGTAGGCGGCACCTGCGCCCGATCGATGTCCGCCATTTAGCTAATTGGCTACGGCTTGTTTCTACATTCACATGATTATTATGGGATATCAGTTATAATAATTATGATTCATGAAGGCTAAGGGTGAATTCAAACCGCAACGCGACGCGTACATGCATTTCTGTACTGGATTGACAGATCGCAATTGCGTGAAACGTCTTGCCAATCTGTTGCAGTCTGAATCGACCCTAAGGGGTCATGATGGACAGCCATGTCGCCATCATGATTGTGAGGTTACCTTTAGCTTGCGTTTAGCGTTCTCCTGTGAGAGAGGGCCCCCAGCATCTAGGATGCCCACTCGAATGGCACTCGCCCCTAAATAAAACTCGCCTTAGGCGCCTGAGCATCTTACAGGAAAGACCAAAGAAGGCACCCAAAAAAAAGTTTTATTTTTAAGTAAATTTGAATCGTTTCAGAAAGTCTACGTGATGAACTACCGCCGGTTAGAAATTCGAACAGTTACAGTCACATTAGGCTTGGCCTGCCTTCGTTGGTCTTTTTTGTGAAGTGGTGTTGTCAAAAAGCTGGCGTTTGGAGCTCGTATACAGCTCGTACGCTTCTCCAACTCCTTGGTGTACTTAGGAACCGAGGTCGATTATGGGCGATCATAGAATGCCCCACGTTCGTAATCGTGAGCCAATATAATTGACCGCGAAAATGACTTTTTTTTTTTTCGAAAGGGTCTAAGCTACTGGTCTGGTTAAGACCATGGTAGTTTAATCGTGGCTATAACTAGTCTGTTGCTAGTTGGTTTGGGGATAAACAATGAGGGGGCCTGGCCCCTTCCCCTAAAGTCACACGTGTGACATTCTAATCGGGCAATAAAAAATGACATACTACAGAGCATGTCTTACCTTGCTCACCTTAATTAAGTATAACTAAAATTATATCTCCTAACGTTTTATGTATATGTTACGGGTAATGCTAGAAGGTGGAGTAAGTCTAGGTTTACCCGGGTTGACTTAGTATTGCCCAAGTCTTTTGGGTAAAATTTCAACTCGGAGTTTACCCATACTCACCTAGGTCTACCCAACTCTGGCTGGGTAATGTTAAAAATTTGTTCAATTAATTACTAAACTGTATATCCAAGGGGTATTTTAAACATTTAATTATTTAAAAAACATACAAAGGCAAACGTAATTTCTCGAAAAACATAAACTTAATAGCTTAATAGCGAAAACTAATTAGCGGTTGTTGTAATTAAAATTGAAATTATTTATTTGAGCAAGAAAAACTGCTGTGACATTTTGAATTGCACAAGTTTTCTGCAGCTTTGCATGAACACGTCTTTGTAGCACATTTTGTTTTACAATTACACCTTTTATAACCCTGGCCTCCTGAAAGCGGCTGTCATTTGCAAGCTGTCGTAAGCTTTTTTTTTAACCGACTTCAAAAAAAGGAGGTTATCATTTTGACACGTATGTATGTAATATTTCCAGAACTGTCCAGTTTTTGTATATGTTAATCTTTAACAGCTTCTGAACAAATGTGCCAAATTTCAAAAGTTTATGTATTTTTATGTTTGTGCACGCATATCTCCGGAACTACAAGTCCGATCTAAATGATTCTTTTTTTATGGGTGATATATTTTCTATATCAATCAGTTTATTATGACAAACGGAAAACTGATTACTTGAGAACATTTCCTCAATAGTAGCGGGGGAACGCGGGCCCCTGAGTTTTATGCCACAGGCTCGAAAATTACGCAACACCTAACATTACCCAGCCAGAGTTGGGTAGACCTAGGTGAGTATGGGTAAACTCCGAATAAAAATTTATTTTTCTTATTATTTGGACTTTACCTAAAATACTTGGGTAATACTAAGTCAACCCGGGTAAACCTAGGTTTACTCCACCTTCTAGCATTACCCGTAACATACAGTATGTTTAGCACTCTCAAAATTATGAATCGTTTTCAAGAGCTTTATTAGGGATCCTGCGTTGTTGTAGGCCTCTCCTGCAATTGTTTTTTGGTAAGTAATTTTATCACATTTTATATTTTAATCATTGTTTCTCCAAACCTTAAAAACGTGTGTAAAATTTTTGGAAATGTTTTGTCAGGTGAGGGCAGATTATGTGGGTAGCCGGTAGGGCGAGATTTCCGAGATAAAACGCCCTTTGTGTTAAGTGGGTCAAGGGACGCACTAAAAGCTCTTATTTTTCCCATTCACGAAAATTTCGTACGCTCCTATTGTTTTCGTAGGAAATTTTACTCCCAAATTATTATGACTATATAAACATTGGATAAGACTTGAATATCATTTATATCCTTCCGATGTCGTTTGTTTTTCACTTCAAATGCTTTACGGTATTTAGGTCATCAATATTCGTTTCAGGTTTTTCATCTCTTTTGTTTTATTTTATATTAAAGCCCTAATAACGTTGAATTCTAATTGAGGAGAGTATTTTCAAGAGGGTCTTGCTCGTTTTAATATTATTTATAAATAGTTTATTCGATATTTGGAAAACTATACAATTTCAAATTGTTGAGTTAATTTAAACCTTTTTCTCGTCTTATTTCATCTTTAAATTAGAAAAAAAAACGGAATACGATCTTTGCACATAAATACATACAATACAATATTGTTTACTGATAACAGAAAATTAAAAAATGGTGTAAAAATACCTATTACCTATACTGTTTAAAATGATATTTTTTATTCATCACGTTTGGTGTCGAAAAGTTCTGATTTCCTGGTGATAATGATGCTGATCAGTATTATATAACTCATACGGAGTGGCATATTTTGTCATAAATCACGAGATGTCCGCGCCGGAATGGGCCAGCGGAAATGGGTACGAGTCGGATCGGGTAGGAATGGGTAGGATCAGGTAGGAATGGGTAGGAACGGGTAGGAATGGGTAGGATTAGGTAGGAACAGGTAGCTCGTAGATTGGGTATTGATTGTAAATCCGATTCAAATTGAATATTTATTTCCGAAGCGAAATTTAGTTTACAGTTCACGTGTAGAAATATATTTATTGTGATGTTATGACTTATGAGTATAGGTAGTTTTTAACTAATTGTTTAACATAATGGGTGAATTTCCCAAATGGCTTTTTATTTTGTCTTCGTTGAAATTACTTTAAAAAAATATATTATTGTAAATTATTTGTTTTAGTATTCAATGGATAGCTGTAGGATTGTGGCAAAAATATAATATGCCTAGCACTGTTACAAAGGTAGAAATAAATAACTTAAAGATCTATTTTTATCAAATCGGTGCTGTCCCTCTACTTTTTTTACAAACAAAAACGCTTATATACTAGCAAATATGAATAAGTTAAGAGTATAACTTATATTATTTCATAGAATATTAGTTTATCTATTAATAAAGACCGTATTTAATTATATAATTAACGATTATAGTTACTTAGAGGCACAAATGTACTTGTCCTGAGAATTTTTCTCATATCGCTGGATAAAAGTAATTTAAGCATTACTTTTCATCGACGAGTCAGACAGTCTCCCCTAGTGGTGTTCCTAACGGCTATATTTTCAGAGCGCGCTAAATGCTAGACGCTACATTTTTCAAATGCGCTATTTTTGACGCTACGTTATAACGAATAAAATCTCGATTCGTTCAAGCGCGCTAGTTTTGACGCTACGTTATAACGAATTTCAAGCGCGCTAGTTTTGACGCTACGTTATAACTTATAACAGTTAAAACGAATGAAATCTCGATTCTTTCAAGCGCGCTAATTTTGACGCTACGTTATAACGAATGATACGTTATAACGATCGATTGGACACGTTGTAAAGTTACCGACGTTATTGAATTCTTTCGCTAATAATAATTATAACACTGTGGGTGAGTTAATATAATATAGCGTGTTTGTTAGATAACTTAGAATAATATAATCGTTTGAAGGCATTATTATTTATTTGGTTAATTTTATTACGTTTGAAATATTTAAATTAAAATGATATAATATAATTGTATAATAATATTATATTGAAATTGAAAGGAATCGCTTTATATAAGTACTTACAATTCTTTTTTTTATAAGTTATTTAAATGGTTTTTAATTTTTTTTTTTTTTTTTGGTAATATACTTAAATTATTTTTATATCTTTTTTAACATTTCATTTACTTACATTTAAAAATATAATAACGTATCCAGATTTAGAAAAAATACATTCACATGGAACGGAAGTTACCATTATATTACAGTACAGTGCTCTTCGGAGCAGGGATTATAAAACATTATAATTTACCTATGCACGCAACGCAACACTGAAAAAATTATGACAGCCGAATTCACCCGATTTGGGCCCGAACGATACGGCAACGAACCAACGAAAGTCGCGACTCGCGCGCGATCGGCAGCGCGAGCGGCGCCGCGCTAGGTCAGTGACCGCGCGATACGTTATAACGTAGCGTCTTGTGCCTAGTTTTATAGCGCGCGCTATTCGTTGCGAAGAAATAGCGCGCTACTTTTTTCAGCTATACGTTATATTAACCACCACTAGTCTCCCCACCCCAATTTTAATTTACTCCTTAGTGTGTGCTTCCACGCAGTCAAGACGGACTTGTGTCAAAGCACTGCATATTCCCGCCAACAGCATAAGCACGCCAGTAAAATGCTCTCGGACAATAATTTCATAATATCGGTGATTGAATTTTTTTATGTAATGAATAGTTTTAAAATTGTTGTTTGGTTCTAATGAATGTAAGTGATTAAGTTTCATAATCTGTAACCAAATTTATCTTAGATATCATGCATTTTTTATAATTTCCTAAAAAGTGTGTTTTTTCTCACGTCGCTGCTCTCATATCGGTGTGATCGGTGGTCATTTTAATCACCGATATGATAATTTACACCGAAATTATAAGAAAATACCAATCGGTGTCTTAAATCTAATATCGGTGATTGGAATCATGACCAACGCACAGTTTTGTCACATCGGTGGATTGATTTATCATATCGGTTGATAATTTTACCATATCGGTGAATTGTTTTATCATATCGGTTGATCTAGTGGCATTTCGTTAAAACAAAGAAATTACAAATTTGCAAGATTGTAAAAATGTATGGATGTAAGGATATATTGGGCAATTTTATGTTTTTACATATAAGACATTTTTTTAACCGACTTCAAAAAAGGAGGTTATCAATTTGACGCGTATGTATGTATGTTTTATGTTTGTGTTCGGATATCTCTGGAAGTACCTTTCCGATTTCAGCAATTCTTTTTTGTTGTACTAGGTATTGTTCAACTTAGGGAATAGTGCAAGTTTCATCAAAATCGGTTCAGTAGTTTTGGAGATAGGGAATTTTAATTCTCAATTACGTACAATTTTAAAGTCGGTTTTATCTTCTTAAAATACAGTTATTTCAATATAGTTCATTTTAATAAAGACAACGATGGTAAATTTTATTTTATTTTTTTATTCTAAGTTCCTATTATCAATGTCCAGTGCACATTTTTTAATATTTTAATTTAATTTTAAGAACTCTATTCTTCATCAAAATAAATACCTAAATATAATATTATTATGAAGATAATATTATTATATCGCTGGATTAGTATGTCATTTCGGTGGTTAAACTTATCACATCGGTGCACAGACATAAAAATCTGTGCCTGTTTATCATGTCGGTGGAAACCAAAATTCAAACTGAATTTTCTCCTTAGTATTAAATGATACGTTAGTGATATTAAATTTGGGTACATTTTGTGTCCTAAAGAATACATAAAACCTGAAAAGTATATAAAATATGTATAAATAAAAAAGTTCACCGATATGATATAAAAAAGGCATTTGTTGAAATTCACCCTAATAGTATGACATAGAAAACATCATTCTATGAAAATTAGGGTCCCAATAACAAAAAAAAAAATTCTTTAGAAAAAAATCTCGCTTTCTCTTAGTCCACCATGGACAATCATTATTGGCCCTAATTGTCAAATTGCTAACGCGTAGAAGGGCATGTTTTTCTACAATTTCCTTTGAATCATGATTGAAGTCGTGTTTATGAAGCTTCTCTGTCATGGGCAATCACAAACGAATGTGTCCCGCTACACGTAGACCAATACAATTTATATGTATTGGTCAACGTGGAGGCAGCATTAGATTTCCAAGTGACTTATTAATTATTATTAACTAACACCATTATTAAAAAATATAAACTGTGAATTCTTTGTCTGATATATTGAAAAAGTAACAGAGGGACAAGACAATTCTTTGGTAACTATTCGCTGTGAGTAAAAATATTTTTATAAATAAGAGGGTTAATGTTAGCACATTCTTTTTGTATGAAACATAGCTTTATTTAACAAAACAACATAAAGATATTTCTATCTTTTCGCATAAAATAGATAAATCTCTACGTTCTATAACAACCGCTGTCGAAATATTTCACATTTATGTTATACACATCTTTGAATTTTATGATTTATTTTAATAGCATTTCGATTTATTGTGTTGTTTCTTAAACATACTCGGTCTTATCACAAAAGATTAAACATCTGTTGAACAGTTGTTTTGAGACCATTTTGTACTGAATTTTTCTCTAATCAATTATTCAACGGGTATTTAAATTTTTTGTAGTAAGACTGACTATATTTAACTTAACATAGTGGGTTAATTTTATTATTCTGACGTTAAGACTTTATGTTCTTAAACAAGGCGGGAATATTCGTGTGAAATGAAGCTTAACAATGGCTCTTTTGGCTTAAATGATTTACTTCTACATCGTCACTATATCATATTTTAAATATGTCCTGCATCCAGTAAACGTCACGTTGTAATCCGGACCTTTCAGTATTTCGAAACATAATGGTAAAAAGATCAAAGAGCAACATAATATCAGTTATTAATCAAGTGGTGCTGGTTTCCATGGCTTATCTCCTATCAAATCTTGATATGTTATGGCAACAGTATTTAATTCTGAACACCCCGTCTAAAAAGATTAGTAGTTGTTGAGAAAATCTCCTACAAACCGCAAAATTAATACATACAAATGTAAATAGTATATTATACAGACTAAAGGTGGGACGACGATCTCCGTTAATTAGTTGCGGGTCTATGTTGGATGCGAGCAGCAGGAGATCGGTCATCTTGGCGTTTATTGAGAGAGGCATATGTCCAGCAGTGGACGAATATAGGCTGATATGATGATGATGACAGACTAAAGAATCAGTTAAATAGAAAACTAGTCATTTCACTTTTTTCACACAACCGATCACACTAACAGATAGTGCACTTTCTCACGACTATCTCGATCGAAAATGCTTCGAGATGCGACCTCGATAGCACTTGGAGGTGAGTTCTGATTTTATCATCTGCTTAGATGCTTTCGGTTTTAATAAGCCGTAATAGAGCAGTTTTCCCTAAAAAATGTATTTTAAGTAGCTATAACCCTACAATATTTAAGTTTCTATATAATATCATGTTATACTATGTAAATAAGATAGAAAATTAATTAATGTATCATAAATTAATGTGTATTGTATTTTTTCTTGTTTTAAGTGGAATGTAAAATAGCCAAAATAATCATTTTAAACTGAGTGTAAAAATTAATCATCATAGCGAGAATCACGAGACAAGAAACGCACTTAGTTAAAAATAATTTTGTTTCATATTTTCTCGCGTTGTGCCTCGGCAAGATTTGACTATGAAATGCTATTTACACTTGTTCTACGGTTATATTATCATAATATACAGTGGTATATTATTAACTTACTAATTACTGTTTTATGACATACAATAGGATATAAAAAGCTCATAAAATGAGCTATTTGAATACGTAGGTAACTTTAGTGCAAATTCATTATTTATTTATTAATCCAGCGAAAAGCTCTTAAATATTAACAATGTAATAAAGTTTAGAAAGCTAAATAATAAAATTTAGTGGAGAGTCGTTATCGCCGCCCCCCAGGGGGAAGCTTTAAGCCCCGGGCTCGATAAAGCTAAGAAACCTCCGCAGTAAAGCTGTCAGTTAAATTTTAATTTGTTTAATAACTCGTTAAGTTATGTTTTAACTGAAGTCATTAAGATCATGTAAGGTGGAAACGTCGTTATACTTTTGTACGCGTCGGCCTGGCGATCACAGTTTTAGGCCGGGGCTACAATGAGCTTAGGGCATCCATTAGACGGTAGGTTTTGCTGTCAGTTTTACCACAGTCATGACTGTTACTGATGGATAACCTACCGTGTAAGAGCGTGTCTGACGGTTCCATGAAGCTGAATGATGAAAATCTGGATATTTTGATTTTTGCTTCATGCAACCATCAATCACGAATTTTGAGTAAGTTTTGTCACATCTGACAAAATTGGAAAAAAAATAGGAAAGTATACCATGCGTATACCTTTGAAAATTTTGGCTTTGACTGACATAAAACTGAAGAGAATTGAGTGACCGTCTAATACCATCCGTCAGTCCATCAGCCACCATCAGTCAAACATAATTCATGACTGACGGAATTGACTGACGCTTGCATGCCCGTGTAATGGAAGCCTAACAGTTTACACGTCTTATTAAAAAATTGGTGTGGCACTCGGGGACTGCCGCGGAAAAGCTATTGCACTTAAGAAGCGGTTACACGGGCAACAATTGCAGCAATAATTGCCCGGCGACACGAATGGACCAATCTGGAGCAATATGGAGCAATTTTAATAAATTGCGGCAATGCATGTCATATCGCTCAATGTCGCCGATACCAATTGGCGATTATCCGATGGGCTCGTGTATGACAGTATTGCCTAAATTGAAGTTGCGCCATATCGCTCAATTGTATTACGCAATATTGCTGCTTGTTGCCGAAAATTGCTTGATGTAGTCGTGACGTCAAAGTTGACGAGAATTGATTAGAGTGAAGTAATTTTAGTTGCCCGTATAAGCGTATCTTTAGCAGCTGGTCTACACGCACACGTCTTGTCACACGCACACAACCACCGTGCTGAAGTCTGTCGAACTGAAACGACGTTAGACGAAGGTTAGTCTTGATTCGGTCACCCCACTCAAAGCCTGTGAAAAAGCTATGCAATAGCTTAAAAAGTAACCCTGAAAGTATTACAAACTGATGATGATCAATGATTATAATTTATAGCTAAGAGCGCTCCAGGTCATTTAAGCTTTCTAATCCATCCTAATATTATAGATGCGAAATGTGTCTGTCTCTCTGTCTGTTTGTTACGTCTTCACCCCCAAACGGCTAAACCGATTTTGCTGAAATTTGGTATACCAATTTCCGGTACTCAAAGTATTCTTTGTTTTTCGGAAAAGAGCATAGGATACTTTTTATCTCGAAAAAATGTAAGGCGCGATAAACGAATTTTGGCGCAACGGAGTTGCGTGCGTCATTTAGTTAATAAAAATCATATATAAAATAAAAAATAAAATAAAAATAAAAATTGTTTTATTCCTGAGTAGATTTAAAAAAAATGCTTTCAGGATGTGATACTATGGTGCCTACCACCGGTTCGGGAACTAGCCCAGCGAGAAGAACCGGCGTAAGAAACTCGCAGGGGGCTCACTTTTTTACCAAAAAAAGTATGATGACGACAAAATATGACGCACAACCACACACCTCGTCGAGATGTTTTCATCAAGAACCTAGAAAAAGTATTTTATTCCAATATATTATACTGCATTTCATATTCTGATAAATACGCAGAGCTAGAAAACATTTAAAAAAGAAACTTTTTGAAGAAGTTTTTTTGTTTTTAATTCTTGTTAACACTGCTAACTTTATTCCGTTCAAGTCAATTATTACAGTACAAGGTAAAAAAACGCTAAAAGTTCAAGACAGAATTTAAAAAACACGTAACATTACGTAGGTTGTGCAAAACCACCTGGGTTCATTTTCACCGATCGATAGCTTCGAAAGCTCAAAAGCTTGAATTTCAAAGCAAAGCTTAAATAATATACCCAATTCTCCATTCATAGTTTACCATACAAAGTCGATAAATATGCAAAGTTCAAAAAAAGCTAAAAATAAGCTTGAAGCTCGAAGCTCGGAGCACAGCGAGCTTTACCGCCCAGGGCAGGGCGGCAGTAGGCGGGCGGCCGCGGGTGCGAGTGTTTGTGTGTGCTCCTGTACAAGGATTTGCCATACATTCCAGGTACATTTTTATGTTTTAATCTACTTTGTACCTAGAAGGTCTTAAGAGCCCGGGTAACCCTCGAAATTCTCATACATACGTAATACCAAAATCATTTTGTCATACGAAAATATTTAACATGTTTGAGTTATTTTTCAGCATAAAATAGTAATTACCTAGGTTCCTGAACAAAAATTAACTTCAAAATATTTAAACACTAAAAAAATTTTTTTAGTGTAAATTTTTTTTTTACTGAATTCACTACTAAATATTTAAACACTAAAAAATAGAGTAAAACACTAAAAAATATATAAAAAAATAGTAAATTTACTACAAAATATTTCAAATCGAAAAAATATTTTTTAGTATTAAAATATTTTGTAGTAAATTTACTAATTATTTATAAATTTTTTAGTGTTTTACTCTATTTTTTAGTGTTTAAATATTTAGTAGTAAATTTAGTAAAAAAAATTTATACACAAAAAATTTTTTTTTAGTGTTAAAATATTTTGAAGTTAATTTTTGTTCAGGAACCTAGGTAATTACTATTTTATGCTGAAAAATAACTCAAACATGTTAAATATTTTCGTATGACAAAATTATTTTGGTATTACGTATGTATGAGAATTTCGAGGGTTACCCGGGCTCTTAAGTTTTTAGTGTTTAGCCTTTTATGTAAGGATTTTAAGTTTAGTTGATAAGTAACAGGTAGCGTCTACGAATTTTAGTGTGTTTATGTGATATTGGACGATTAAATTAGGAGTTTTACTATATTTCTTTATGTTAATTTGAAATCTTTTTTCTGAATGTATTCGATGCTAGAATGGATCATAATGTTCTGCTCTATTTTGTTTTGTTTTAAGAAGTCTTTATATTGTAAATCAAATTTTATTCAGTATTTTTCATTGTAGGTTTTTTTTTTTATAAAAGCCATAAATAATGATACACTTTATGATACTTGAAAACAATAACTGATGCTTATAAATTTGTTCGTGTTTAAAGCATATATCTTTCGTCTTGTGAACATACACAATTTTCAAAAATCCTTTAGCTTATAACTCTATATAGCTTAGCTAGAGAATGTCAAATATACATACGTATATATCCTTAAAAACACAATTACTGTTAAATTGGGCAGATATTATCCCTGGATTTCCGTTTCGAGAAACCAGGGTCAAAATGTAAGGATTTTAAATTAAATCAGCACTTTTAAATGCATATTTTACCGATAGTATAAATGGTGTGTTGAGGCACAAAACATTATATAGGGTGTAACAAAACTAAGTGATAATACTTTAGGGTGTGTATGAGTCGCATGTATATAGAAGCAGCGCTGAAAGAGCAATTTTTTTCACTTTTGAATGGGAATTCCCGTGACGCTGGGACGCTGGCCCATACAAATCACAAAAAAAATTTGGTCTTTCAGCGCTGCTACTTTCACAGTTAACTCTTTACAAGGAACACATACACACCCTACAATATTATCACTTAGTTTTGTTACATCCTGTATAAAATGTGTGTCTCGTTATTTTGACAAATATATGCAAGCTGTTGCTCGCATCTTTTACCATTTTTTACATTTTTAACTGTTTGTTCTTATTGATTGCAGCGTGATGTTCTACTCGTAACATAGACTTGGCTAGCTAGAGCTTTCCTATTAAGAACACAAAACTATTTTTTCCACAGCTTTACAAATATAACCATTACTTTAAATATTATATTATTATTATTATTTCGTTGAACCTTCCGTAAAACAAAATATTTAACCTGCACCTTATGCGTAGTTTATCTATATCTTAAAATTGTCCGTGTGTCCTCAGCGGTGTCTACTAGTATGAATTATGTATGAAGTCGATTATCAGATATATCGACCGCTCCCTCCCGGGGGATCTAGCCCAATTGGATTAGACTGATCTAATATTTGCAGTCAATTTATTGAGAAATGCGTGAGTAAAGTACCATCAGAAAAAGTGATGGAGGAACTACGTTATTTGGTCGGGTTATATCAAGTCCAGCTTAGAGACTATCAATATTCAATATGTCCATCAGAGAAATTGTATGTTATGTATGTATTTGGTCGAGTTGTGTCAACTCAATGGCCGTTATTCGTGAACTGTCATGTCGGTTAATGTTAATGACTTGACATAATATCCTGACTAAATTATATAGGTCTTAAATCAGCTGCCTATCAATCAATTCCTCTAATGATATATTCACCACCAACGGCGCATATCACTATTAAAGTTAATGATCCAATAGACTACTTGACCTATTTTTTTTCTTCATGTTAATCGCTTCTTAATCATTCATTTTCACAAAAAAACTAATATTTTAATATTTTACACAGTAGAAACCCATAAAAATGTTGATTGAAAAACATGCCTTTTAAATGGCGCCGAAAACACTGTCCGCCATAGTGTGACGTCATACGCTTTGTATTTTAAACTCTCTTTATTGAACATTTTTTATGTGCTAAATGTACGAGTCTAAAAGTGCCCAAAAATTATAGAAGAATTAAATAAGAAATTAGAAATCATTTGTAATGTTGAAAACTTTTGGAGAAAAGTTTTGGCCATTTCATTTCCCGTCTACAAAAAATCGAGATAATATATAAAAGTAATGTTTTAAGCTAATTATTCAATAAAATATATTTTACAAATCTTTCTAGGCTTATTCTTATTATTTATGTACAGATAAACTTACATATGACGAGCGCGATAAATAAAAGATATTAAATTACTGTGACGATGACGTCACATCCAAATCGGAAGTACAGCAAAATCGTTTTCGTCAGTACAAATCCTATTTTCATAAAATCATATTTTCAAATCGACTTTATTTATCAATCATAAGCTTTTATTTGATGATAAGGGTGAAATACGGTTTCCTAGGCCAAGTTTTACTAGAAATATGCATTTGTTCAATGAAATTGAATATAGGTCAAGTAGCCTATTAGTAGTATCACGTTAGGTACCTCTTTCGTTTTTCGAATGAAAGAAAATACACTTTAACAAGCTGTTAGCACTAACAGATATGATAAAATTGGGCCTAGGCCTTAATATTACCACAGATATTACGATAGCAATGAGATTAAAAAGCACATATCCAATACTATCAACAAATTATTGATAGTAATAGATCTAAAACCAAATTCAATCTCGTGGTTGTATAAACATAGCCGGGTGTAATAGAGTTTGTGATTTTATTATTTGAACAATGATCGCTTTGTTCCTATTTCTTTTGTGTAAAATAAAATTCGGGGAAAATCGGAAAATCCGACTCGTAAAACAAGAACCATTATGTCGGAATCAAAATTTTCGGCTTACCCACCAGTGGGTTTTCACCATAGGCATAGGTAAAGATAGATACCGTATGCCCCTCCATTTGTATGAAAACGAACGTGCCACTTTTTTCCTACCTTCTGTGACGTACCGATGATAAGAAACGTGTCCATTATCTAGGCCAACGTTTCTATTTGAGTTTCTACTGCTCAATACGGCACTTTTAAGCATTTAGACATTTTAAAAATTCCAATTGACGTCTGATTCCGATACCAGACTAAAGAACAGATTTTCGAAAGACGAGCATTGCTCGTCGTTTGGGAACGCGATATGGCACGTGAAGTACATACACGTGCGGTATCTATCTTGATCTATCATCTATGTCTGTGGTTTCCACACATAATATGCCGTACAAAGTTTCGCTTTCAAAGGAATAAAAAGAAATAAATATATTTTCTCTCAACATGTTGAATAAGCCTGTTTGATTCCTTTATGGAAACTTTCGCTCGCGGCTTTGTTCGTATAAATATAGTAAAAGAAACATGGTGCTTATATGGGATAAAAAACTGTGTTTATCCAGAGCTTAATCTACTTCCGTATCAATTTTTCTTCAAACACACTCTTACAAACTTTATGTGATGTGCTTCTATGTAAAGTACTATGATGTAGAAAGCACTTGATTTCTATCTGCGACGCTTCTCTTTGCTTTGTGTGCAAAAAAATAATCAAATTCTATGAAGTAAAATACATACGTGAATTTTATAGAGCTTGTGTTACACCTGCCATTATTAGGAATGTAATGACACATCATTTATTAAAATTGGATTAATAGTTATAGGGCGCTACTACGATGGAACATTTGCCTCGACTGTGAAAATCAATTTTTTTCTGTCGAGTAAAAGCAATCCATACTGATACCATCCCTTTCTCGAAGATGTTTAGGCCATTTTCAACTCACTGTCATTCTAGTAACTAAGTAGGTACAGTAACATTTTAGCAACAGACATGCAGTCAGACAAAAACCCTTTGATATTACTATGTCTACTAAACAATTAGCAGTTTAAAAGATTTGAATATACTGCGTGTAATTTTAATGGTTGTCTCTTAATTGTACAATAGATTTGTGAAGTTTTTTTTTATTCAAATCATAAATAAAATTCAGCCGGGTCATAGCCGCTCGTGCCTATCAGCAATAAAGCTAACATAGTACTTCATCAAAATATTTTTAATTTTCAATTTTCAAAAAATTGCATGATTCGATAGTACTACCATAGGTAAATCGTTCTGCTGCTGCTGAAACAACTAAAATGTCACGTTGTATAATACGATTGTGTGCCTGATTAAGTAATTAACTTTAAATTAAGTGTCGGTAGTATTTTATTTAAATAAAACTAGCACTTTTAGAATTGAAGTTGAAGAACACGATAACTAACATTTTGTAATATACATTACACATTTGCTCATTTGCTCATTTTGTCCCTTATAATTTGAACAAACCTTTCAACTTATCAACTTCATTACCTAGCTCATTTATCTGGCTACACATAAAATGCACAGTTTTTTTATTTGAAGTCACTAAAAGTCCTAAAGCCTCCATTTATTTAAAAAAAACGGATTTTTTTACTATTCGTTACACCTAGATTTATCCTTAGTTATAAAAATCGGCCAAGCGCGAGTCGGGGTCGCTCACGAAGGGTTCCGTACCGTTACAGAAAGAAATCAGAAAGTATGCAAAAATTGTGTTTTTGTACGGGAGCCCCTCTTGAATATTAATCTAATATATAAAAATAAGTCGGGTTTTCCTTCCTGACGCTATAACTCTAGAACGCACTAACCGATTTCCACGGTTTTGCATTCGTTGGAAAGGTCTCGGACTCCGTGAGGTTTATAAAAAAAATCAGAAAAAACTTCAAAAGAAAAATTATAAATGCGAAAGTATCTCTCTCTGTCTGTCTGTTCCAAAGGAACGGACGGAGTCGCGGGCAATGGCTAGTTAAATTATTTTGATTTTAGTATTTGTTGTTACAGCGGCACCATAGAAATACACAATCTGTTAAAATTTCTTTAAGTTAAGGTTCTCGAGATACAGCCTGGAGACAGACAGACGGACAGACAAACATCGAAGTCTCATGAATAGGGTCCCGTTTTTACCCTTTGGGTACGGAACCCTAAAAACGATGACGATGTGTTATTATTGTAAGCACGAAAGTATCGGGGCGAAGTGGGTCAGGTATTGATTGGCGGCTCATCCGTCACATCTGCCGCCTGATGGATCATGTTGTTTTCCACGGCCATTCTCCGGTTTGGCATTATTTGCCTCATTACCGTAACCATTTTTTTTCTTCGTCGATTTGACTTAGACACATTGAAATATTAAAGAAATGAAAGATACGAACACAATAATAAATGTGGCGTGAAACAGTTAGTTAAAGTTTTTTGGATAATGAGGCTTAAAAATTTATGGGCACGGTAATCAGACAAATGTAGTGTTTTACGTAACGCTACAACGACACAATTGACATAAACTAGCTTAGGGCAACGTACGTAGGCCAAATTATGTAACATAAACATAATATACATAGTAAAAATCTAATTTAAACATAATTGAAAAGTAACGTTTACGGTAATTAGACAAGTTTGTAACCAAAGCTACGGTAATTAGATACTAACGTGCTTTATCGGCGGCACACAAACATTAACTACGTGGGACCGCTGATGGGCCATGGCACGCACTAAGGAGAAGTAACCCGTGCACTCGTAATGTGCCAAATCCTGATATTTTTGGATGGGCATCCAAAAACAGCAGGTGTTACGGTAATTAGGACTTTTGGATTATATCATGATAACTATTTACAGGCTGGGCCTATTGAGTCGATATTTTGCAATGCGATAACCAATGTTTATAGGCGTTTAAAACCATGAATAGATTAAATTAAATACGTACGTTATAAAAATTACAAGCAAGTTTCGAGATCAAGTTGGCGTGAGGACACGTTACGGTAGTTAGAAAAACATGGTTTTTGAACACAACTTTAATTAATTTAGTCTGAATTACTTAAATTAGAAGCCTGTGTTTAAGTTTGTAGCTAGATACTGATTCTAACTACCGTTTAAAAATATTACATACTTGATTAAGATAATATTACAGAGTATACAAGCCCGGGACACGTAAATTTTGCTCTCCTGAGAATGGCCGTCCAGAGACCGCTGTATGATCCAAAAGTAGGGTATAAGCTGGTATAAGTATGCTGAACTTTATCATAATATATTCTTAGCGGGCTCCTAGACGATCAATTTTATTGTGCAATATCACATATTGTTCAATATTATTGATCGTCTAGGGTTGATATTGTACGCGCCGAGCCTTTCAATCTTATTGTCAAATAAATTGTTCAATAATATTATTCAGAGGCGTAGCTACCGCCGTATCTGCCGATGCCGTATCAATTATACGGGGCCCGGCCCTCAACGTTCGTCAGCAAAAATAATAAAAACTGACCCCAAATTCGACCTGTGCTTCTGGTATTGTTCAATGACATTGCACAATAAAATTAATCTTCTAGAGGCCCACCGTAACAATATGTAGCGGTCCCAATGATTTGCTTACGTGTGAATTGTAATACGAGTCATGAATGTACGATAGATCTAATATATTAACTTTGGTTGCAATGTACTTCAGTCAGAATAAATGCTTGGTCAGACGGTTGTTTCGTATGTCACACCGACGTCATCCTTACAGTGGTGACCCCGACGTGATAAAACTAGGTGTTCCGCGCGGCTCCGTCCGCGTTTTCCAGTAAGCTCGGAAAGTTAGTTTCGTGAAGGAAAAATGTGATAAGCGAAGTTATAGACATCGTCTGCAGTTGTAACATAAAAAAGAGTATCTACGATGGGACACTTAGTATAGTATTTAAATTTCCCGGTTTACGCTTTTCATTTTTCGCGAAAAACAAATCGTGTTTTCGCTTCAAACGCTTCATGAAAATCAGTTTTTTTTTACTTTTATTTCTTCTCTCTTTATCTTTATAGATATTACTAAAACATTGACGAAAGCTCGGCCTTTCAGGTACCTACTTGAAGTATAGAGTTAGTAACTAACTATAACTTAACTATAACAAAAATATGTCAAATGAACTGTCAAATCTCTAGTTAATAATGGACGCCATATTTGACGATAACCTTAAGGTATAATATGCACCAGTGATCACTGGTGCAACCCACCCTTATAGAAAGAGCAATAAACTTTTTAAATTTAAAGTAAATTAGAGCAAGGAATCTTTTAACTATAAATATAATACAACCTTGTCGAATTGTCGTTACAATGTATGCTTTACAAAAACATCCGCCGTGTAGCATAAACAATACTAATTCTAACACAAACAAAGCTATATATACCGACGCAGGTGACAGACACAGACAGACAAACAGACAGACGGACGGACGGACGGACGCACGGACGGACGGACGGACAGACAGACAGACAGACAGACAGACACACTTTCGCATTTGTAATATTAGTATTATTTTTTTATGCAATAACGGGGCAAACAAGCATACGGGTCAGTTGATGGAAAGCAACTTCCGTCGCCCATGGACACTCGCAGCATCAGAAGAGCTGCAGGTGCGTTGCCGGCCTTTTAAGGGGCAATAGGGGAGGGTAGGGAAGGAAATAGGGAAGTGTAGGGAAGGGAAAAGGGTAGGGGATTGGGCCTCCGGTAAACTCACTCACTCGACGAAACACAGCGCAAGCGCTGTTTCACGCCGGTTTTCTGTGAGGACGTGGTATTTCTTCGGTAGAGCCGGCCCATTCGTGCCGAAGCATGGCTCTCCCACGTCAAATAAAATGGATATGGATATGGATTATAATGGTTAGATCAGTGTTCTTAGTCGCTAGTAGTGTTACGTAAATATATTATATATATATATATATATATATATATATATATATATATATATATATATATATATATTCAATTATTACTGTGTGTGTGTGTGTGTAATTATTGTAAATCAAAAATTAGATGTTTCACAGACAAATTAGTCAACAAAAAACAGCCTATGACCCTTCACGTGGTTTACTTCTTACCTATCTGTGCCAAATAACTGAAAAATTGCTCCAGTAGCTCGTGAGATAAGCTCTTTCAAATAATTTCCCGTTTTTTCCACATTTTCCTCTATTTCTTCGCTCCTATTAGTCTTAGCGTGATAACATTTAGCCTATAGACTTCCTCGATAAATGGGCTATCTAACACTGAAAGAATTTTTCAAATCGGACCAGTAGTTCCTGAGAATAGCGCGTTCAAATAAGCCCACTCAAATAATTTGCCCCGTTTCTTCCACATTTTCCTCTATTTCTTCGCTCCTATTAGTCTTAGCGTGATAAAAAATATAGCCTATAGCCTTCCTTAATAAATAGGCTATCTAACTAGTGTTGGGTAGGACATGAATTTTATACGAGGATGTAAGAGGTGCCACTTTTTCGTACTGAGCCAGTACAGTGTCCCACTTCAAAAGAGGCGAGGCGTTTGAATCGTAGCAGTACGTTTGACGTGCCATGACGTGTGAGCCGTCTTGAGGCGTGAATTTATATTTACTTATTTATTTTCCCCCTAAAAATATATATAAATATAAATTCATAATGTTTTAGAAATAATATACTGTAATAAATATGTTTCAATTTCTTTTTATTAGAAGTTAAAATTATTTTGCCTTCATCTAAAGATTCAGATTTTTTGAAATCATAGGTACATGTTGACATTGAATTTAACATTTTATTGGATGGATTAAATGTTACACAAGATCCATCATTTCGATTTAATGTACATCGGACAGTAAATTTAAAAAATTAAAGAGTCAATCCCTGAAAATACCCCTAAAAAATTCAGACCACCGCGACAATCATTTTGAAGTGGTACATGTTAAAATGTTGAGCCGCTCTTACATTTTGCCGTCTTGTCCCGGACAATTGTAATGCCTCTTGTAAGTCCTACCCAACACTATATCTAACACTGAAATAATTTTTCAAATCGGACCAGTAGTTCCTGAGATTAGCGCGTTCAAACAAACAAACTCTTCCGCTTTATAATATTAGTATAGATTTAGTATATATATCAAGTATAGATTAAGTATAGATATTAAGTAAAGATATCAAGAAGGTTCTGTCGATAATGCTGGGTTATGAGTTATGACTTATGTAAGTAAAAGAGGAAGAGAGTGTGCTCTAGTGTATTGCGCACACACTTGAACACTATAAAAACAATAGATAACTTAAGAAGGTTGTGTCGTTCACCCTGGGCTATGAGTTATGACTTATGACTCATGTAAGGAATATAATGGGCGCTAGTGTATTGCTCACGCACTTGGGCACTATAAAATCACTCTTTAGTTTCAATGAAACCGGCGATCAACGAAGCCGGTGAAGCCATTATTATGATTTACTGCCCATTTCATATTGTATTGTATTCGGGATGTACCCACGTTAGAAGTAATAAATATAACGCCGAAGAACCGCGCCAATAATATTTATCGCTCGTAACTTACTGCTAAAACTACTTCATTTATACTTATAGGGTGTAACAAAACTTTTGACGTGACAACGTCTTATAATTCGATGGAGCCGGCTGCACGCACGAAAAAACATGACTCATGCGGCGTTACCTCGCTCTGAGGCGTTCCATTTAAGGCTTGAAGTGCAAGCGAGAGCGCGGAACGCGAAAAAGTATTATCAAATAAAGTCGGTACTTTATTTGATAATACTTTAGGGTGTGTATGTGCTACGTATAGAAAGTACACTGTGAGGCAAGCTAATGGCGCTGGCGCGCTGAGGCGCTTGCCCAATGCCCAAACAAAATACAAAAAAATGGTCCTTCAGCGCTGCTACTTTCACAGTAAACTCTATGAACACATACACACCCTGAAGTATTATCATTTATCACCAAGTTTTGTTACAGCCTGTAGAGCTTTGTCTGTGTAATATCATCAAAATACAATTTTCCTGTTGTCACATAATAATAGTACGTGTTACTAGATGAAGTCCGCAAATCTTTTGCATCAAAACTAGTTTACCGCGCTAGAACCGTACATCTTTCTGGGTAAAAAGTATATTATGTCCTTTCTCTTTATCTCCATACCCATTAGCTAAATCGGTTCAGCAGTCTGGGCTTGAAGAGGTGACAGACAGACAGACAACTTTCGCATTTAAAATATTAGTATGATTATGGATTATACTTGCGAAATTGTGTTTAGCTGGTGTTTGTTACCTCATCACGTTGAAGCCGCAGACTCAATTTTGTTGGTTGTTGATATATTTTCCGGAAAGGAAAGGATAATATAATTTTCAGAATTCATGGAATATTAATAATTATAATAGCTCCCACACCGGTTTCGGTGACGGTGGCCGGTTTCATTGAAACCAGGCCAGCTACGCAGGAGTAATTTTATAGTGCTCAAGTGTGTGCGCAGTACACAAGAGCACTCTCTATTCCTTTACTCTAACCCAGTGGGACGGAAGACCGACACGACTGGCGAGAGATCAGGCGCAGGACCGACTTTTTACATGCCCATCCGACCCATGGATCATCTTACTTGTCAGACAATCAGGTGATCAGCCTACATTGTCTTAACCAAACTTGGAAATAACAATATGTTTCCAACGCGGAAATCTAACTCACGACCGATTCAAGAGCCGCGCTCTATACCATTAGACCACGGAGGCGGATTAATATAATATAATTACTAGCTGTCCCGGCAAACGTTGCTTTGCCATAATATATTTGCCATATTATTTTACTGAAGTGACTAAATAAGTATGTCACCATGGCAACGTCGATCGCTATCCCGTCGCACAAACAATGGTCGCCGTCAGTCTCCGATTGTAATAATTTACTATTATTTATTCAACAAATGCACTTATCATTATATAAAGTACCGAGTAGCCGATTCTCACACCTACTGAATTTGCATATAAAATTTGGTAAAAATCAGTAAAGCCGTTTCGGTGGAGTTCGTGGACTAACATTGTGACACGAGAATTTTATATATAAGAGATTATCGAAAATGTAATACTGTATATTATTATATATATATACCTACTGTATATTATTAAAAACGCGACGGTGTGTCTGCTTGTCTGTCTGGTCAGTGGTCTGTTTTTAATATCCTCACACTTAATTTATCAAGCCCCAAGCCAAGCGGCCACATCCGGCCGCGATAGCAATGGATAAGCTATCGTGTCTCATTTTTCCACGATCAATGGGACTTATGATGGGATGGGGCCACTTTTAACCTGTTTTGATGAAATTTGGTTTAAAATCTGTTTTCGTTTCAAAAAAAACTTTGTTACTACCAAATTTTGGAATTCAAACAACTGTAACGGAGTTCCAAATTGACTATTTCGTTTCGGTTCTTTCTGCGTTTTTCACGTGAAATGTGTTTCGTGCCGTACAAGTTGTTTGAACGTGGATGTAACGTAAACGGTAAACATATGTCTGTAACAAACTGAACCATTTGCTATTGTTAAATGTTTCTTATCGGATTAAAGAATAGTGGATAGAGGTTTACGGGATAATAATATTGTGTAAGGAATTGGACATTGCTTGATGCTACGCGTATACTTTCGTTTATCGTGAGATAATCATTATACGGTAGCTGTTAAGCATTTGTGTCCTAACCCCCAAACTTTTTTGTCTATTTTTTAATGCAGTCTTGTTCTAAATCATCTAAAAAACATAACTGCGTTCATAACACAATACGTAATTTTTTTAGACGGAATATTTCGTCCGGGTTCCCTAGAACATTTTTTTTATTACTATCAAGCAATTTTTTGTGAGTAGCTTCATTTTGATAAGACGAATAACATTTTTTTTTTGCGAAGAATCTCGAAAGTGGTAGCAAACAGAGATAGAAAGGATTTCATAATTTGATTTGATAGTCCTAACTCCTAAAATATGAATTGTTATATTTGTAGGACAATGTTACTCTTAAATTAAATAACCATAAACCTATCAATATACGAAAAATCAGCTGGTTAGGGTTCCGTTTCAGGGTTCTGTAAACAACAAAACTTGGTTGACTTTTGGCCATGTTAAGTGCATATATTTTACATGCATATTTCGTCATTTTTAAATGCATATAGTCCGATAGCAAGTCCGAATTATAATTATTATGAACAAGTCTTTGTTAGTAGTTAAGTACAAACTCATACTCCTGCCTCGACGTCATATTGATCACAAAACAGGGACATCCTTGGGTCTAATGAGTACATCCCTCGGGTACAATAATAGAGCTTCGCCCCGCTCATAATCTCCTGGTACTTCGCAAAGTTGTATTGTGGCATTTTGAGACCATTTTTCCTCAAATGAGCATACAAATCACCTGATATTCTGATTTGTTGATGCCATTCTACATTCACATGGTAAAGGAGTTAGATGTGCATTCCTGGGAACTTAGACAAATTGCATTCGATAGTTTGTACGGCAAAGTTAGATACTTAAAATAAAATCGGCCAAGTGCGAGTCGGACTCGCGCACGAAGGGTTCCGTACCGTTATGGAACGAAAATTGGCAAAAATTGAGTTTTTTTTGTATGGGAGCCCCCCTTAAATATTTATTTTATTTTTATTTTATTATAAATTATTAAAGTACAAATATAATGAAGAATATTGTGAATATTTCTAGTGCCTAGACGCTACCATTATTGATTACGAGCAAAAAAGGCCAAAAAACACGTTTATTTTATGGGAGCCCCCCTTAAATATTAACTTTATTTTCTTTTTAGTATTTGTTGTTATAGCGGCAACAGATATACATAATGTGTGAAAGTTTCAACTCTCTAGCTATTACCGTTCTTGAGTTACAGCCAGACAGACGGACAGACAGACGGACAGACATCGAAGTCTCAGTAATAGGGTCCCGTTTTTACCCTTTGGGTACGGAACCCTAAAAAAGGATTTGACTCCTGCAACCTCCGGCTGTATGACGTATGTGTTGACTGTCTACATATTTTCGTCAGTTTTCTTTGTGACCGTGGCTTATCCGATCTAGGTGGCTTCGTGCTGAAGTATTGCTAAAGTATTTAACTTTAGTACTTTTTAATTAAAAGCTATATCTCTTAGATTAACGCTTAGAGAAAATTAATTTTAAGTTTATACAAACTCACAGCGAAGTTATTTTTGGTAGCGAAATATTTTGGGAAATTTTATTTAAAGGGCCTTGCCTACGGAGAATCCGTAATTTACCGTATTTAGAGCCTTATAAACTCATAATTTTAAAGCTACAGAGTTATAATAAAAATACAGAAATAATCTTCAGTATCTCAACATTCCTTTCCACGTTTTAAATTTTCTATTTTCGTTTATTATACTCATGATATCGGCTTCCAAAGTAAAGCCAATTCATTAAAATTGAAGCATACATTCAGCATCTCCTTAGTATTTACAAATTACTTTTATTTGAAACACACGCCAATAGATCGACAATATCATAAACTACATATTCCACGTTTTAATTTTTTTAGGTCAATTTTGAACTAAGATAAGTAAAAAAATAGGGTTTTGGTGCGATCTCGGCAATGCAACGCGGCAAATGTATGACCGAGGTCGTTTGCTCGGGGAACAGATCGTCAATATATTATTATGTGGGTGCGGACTCGAAGTAAAAACGACGCCCACATACCTGAAAGGAAGTGCTTATAATCAATTTTTTAGGGCCCTAAGTCGTTTCAGACCTCTGAAGGTTGGTTGAATCACAATAATTTGAAACCATCGAATTATAATTGTAATATATTGAAAATTCCTTTCAATTGAATAAAAGTTTGTTTTTAAAGCTACTATCAGATATTCAAGCACTAATTACCTACTAATAATATATTAATAGTTACTTAAAAAAAGCTGAAGAGTTTGTTTGAACGCGCTAATGTCAGGAACTATAACTGGTTCGAATATAAAACTTTATTTTTAACCGACTTCCAAAAAACGAGGAGGTTATATGTTCGGCTGTGGATATTTTTTTTATTTTTTTTATTTTTTTATTTTTGTATGTTCAACGATTACTCCGCCGTTTGTGAACCGATTTTCGAAATTTTTGTTGTGTTGTATTAGGTTTCACTCCAATTTGGTACCATGTTCTTAAAAGTGGTGACCTGATGATGGGATCTATGAGTAATCGAGGGAACTCCTCGAAATTTATATGGAAACATATGGTGATTTTGGTTTTATGAGAAGCATCCTAAGCATACGCTACCAAAACGCAAGATTTTGCACCGAGGTATACTATGGTTCCGAAGCTACTAAGAGAACTCCGGATTCCTTATAGATACAAGTTTGGGAGTTTAGGCGCTGTTTTAAGAACTGAAAGCATATGCTACTATGCAAATTACATTCATCATCATCATCATCATCATTACCACATCAGGGTCACCAATGTCACCAAAATTGAACATAACAAATTCAGCCTTAAGTCCAGAGCATAAGGCACACATTTGACATTACTTCTGAGAAGTAAGCTGCTTCGATAATACAAGTAACATGCCTATCTCACAACAACACATGAAAACAACCTAATTTCAACCTTTTGCATTGTGCTTAGCGTTCATAGTACAATAACTGTGTGCGATCTCGCTTGCTACAATCTGCTAGGGCTGTCAAGCGAGCGGCGCGGCGGCGGGCCGCGCCGGGTACAGACTACCAGACCGGGCGGCGTATTTACAAAGGCTTATACCGTTTGAGTCACGAGCCAGACTCTAATAGATGAGCTTTTGTTTGTGCATATTACTCTACAATTATACCTATTCTATCTCAGTAAAAAAATTGACTCAAATGGATTAGCTTTTTGCCTTGATATTTTCAAATAAAAATGCACTTACAAAACCTAGTCGAGTAGAGGCTCACCGCCATAATATTTGTTTATCGCGAGCGTGCCATACTTGTACAGCATTCTTTTAAATTTTAATAAGACTGACTGTTACCAACTACGTTTAAATTTTAAAAACACTAAACTAATCGTGATAAAAATGATTATCTGCGTTTTGTATTTTACATTAGAGGTACCTAACTACGCTAGAAAAATATTATAGGTAGTTTTCTTAGCTATAAATGATCAGACAGATCAAAGACCAATCATTTATCTAAGATAGTTTTATAATTACTTGTACTCTCAACAAGTGTGTAGTTATGTACCTGTTTCTTACCTATTAATTAAAGTTCGTTAGTTAATTAGTATTTTTTGTCACTTAAATACAGAATAGAAACGAGTAAGTAATTTCATTACTGTAACATTAAAATAATAAAAAATTTCATGTAACTATCCACCTACATATTTTTAAAGCTAACGATGACGATGTATTTATCATATCGGTATCAAATTGAATAGCATTTGTTGCTGCAATGTTAGAAACAATTATTTAGCTAACAAAGTCTAGGCGATTTCGGTCATTTTCTGTACTAAAATAGATAAGGGTATTGTTAAGTTTTTGTCTAACAAAAGCTAAGCCAGTTCAGTATCCTTCGATCGTGGATTATTGGAAATCTATTGTTATTCTATTGTGTCTCGCTCACCGGTGAGCTTGTAATAAGATACGTAGAATAACATAATACTGGTGTATTATTCTACGTACACAGTACGCGAAAAAACTAAAAAGAGTGAAATTATTATTTTTAACAAAAAATTAAAACCGACTTCCAAGGTAAAAACAATAATAACATCCTTATAATATGAACTAAAAAGTATTAAATAATTATTCCTATCTAATAGTGCCTTTTTCCGAATTCGGCTAAAACTCAACTATTTCTGTACTCAATCTTCATAATATTGAAGTCGGTGCCAGTTACAAAAGTTTCAAATATTTTGACAGACTGAATATTCAGCTATATCTGGTACCGACTTCAAAATGATGAAGATTGAGTACAGAAATAGTTGAGTTTTAGCCGAATTCGGAAAAAGGCACTATTAGATAGGAATAATTATTTAATACTTTTTATTTCATATTATAAGGATGTTATTATTGTTTTTACCTTGGAAGTCGGTTTTAATTTTTTGTTAAAAATAATAATGTGTTGGTTAGTCCATCTCTCAATAAAAATAATTTTTGAATTTTACTAGTAGTTGCTGAGAATAGCGCACTAAAACATAGAACAATGAAGAGTTTGATTATTTATATAGCAATCAAACTCTTCAGCTTTATAATATGAGTATAGATTTATATTTTCATATCATTAATCTACGAAAAACTTTATGAAATATGTAACATAGATATCAAAAAATTAATTGAATGATGAAACAAATAATTTAGCAACTTAGTTAATAAGTATTATAATATTACTGGATTTGTTAACTGTGTTATAAGCTTTGAAATATCACAGAATTTGGAGTTTGACGAGAGTTTAAGCATCGATACTGTACAAGATACTTTAAATATAAATTCATAACATGAATAGTGTTCTATACCCTTTAGACTAAGTTTGGAAATAAAATTAAGACTAAGATTGGCTGGTCTAAAAATATGGCCACTTCTGTGGCCGTGTCTGTTCAAATTAATTACATAGTTTCATTATGGAATAATATCAAATAATATTTTTGAAAGTTGTTGGATGTAAATTATGTGGAATATTAAAAAAAACTTAATTACAATTCACACGTGGCGTTTCACTGTGGCATTTTTAACCGACTTCCAAAAAACGAGGAGGAGGCCAACGCGTCGGCCCAATGTGTAGAACAGGCGTTCGCGCGTTCGCGGTACGTATTTAGACGTTGGCCAACGCGTTTGCGAGCTTGCCGCGCGGTGTCGGAATGATCAAAGAAAATTTGTCGCAAGGCTTGTCGCAAGGCTTGCGTTCCGTCCACACATAGGCCGCGCGATCAGTTCGCCCGGAGCAGCGCTGAAGAGTGCACGTTTCCTTCTTGTGGCGAATTAACATCTAACTTGACGAAATAGCGAACAATATAAGTATCGAGTAAACATTTAAATTTATTGAGTTAACTATCAGAGTAAATCTTCCTGTGGAACAAAAAAAATCATATCAAAAGTGCTAAAAAAATAAGGTTCTTGGACATGCTATTTTACTCACGATGTTTTTTAGGGTTCCGTACCCAAAGGGTAAAAACGGGACCCTATCCCTAAGAATTCAATGTCTGTCTGCTTTTCTGTCTGCCTTTTTGTCCGTCCGTCTGTCTGTCTGTTTGTCTATCTGTCTGTCTGTCTGTCTCCAGGCTGTATCTCAAGAACCGCTACAGCTAGATTTCTGAAATTTTCACAGATTGTGTAAGTACTTATATATCTGTTGTCGCTGTTAACAATAAATATACTAAAAACAAAATAAATTAAATATTTAACAAAAAATAAATAAGTATATATATTTATCATGATAATTATAATTATAAGGTAATAATTATATTAAAATGTAATTATAAGCTGTGAATAAATACACAGCTGCAGCTGTTAGCGACTCAACATTCATTTCGAATCCGTCCGCACATTGGCGCGATCCAAAGCATACTGAATGACCTTCCAATGTGTGGATTACTCACAAGCGCCGTTGCAAGCGCACCGCTAACGCGTTGGCAGTGCGTTCGTCTATATGGGGAGGCGGCTTAAGGTGACGCCGCGTTAAAGTAAGAAACCGTGTTGAATATGTTTTAGATTGCTTGTTTTCTATGAGAGGCCGGGCCGGCCTCTCATAGAAAACAAGCAATGGAACAGCAAAAAATGGAAAGGGCATAAGCAAAAAAATGGTTTTTGTCGCGTAATTTAAAAACCATAAATACATTTCATATAAGCTATGCACATATTAAAGTGTATGCTTCAACCAATTTATGTACAAATTTTGGAACCTTAAATCACTCTCCTCTGTTGGAAAAATAGGAATCCCTTTTTTTACAGAGGTCTTTTCGATTGATAATTCTGTGTTATAAAAGTTGTCCAATCGTGTTATGCTATGGGCAATTCAAAGACAAAGACATGATGAATACTGACAATGAACTTTAGTTTCTTAGCTTTAGTCATTGCTGAGAAAAATCGGCATCGCTACAGCCAAATTATCAAGGCGTCGCCTTAAGGCCCGTATTTTTGGTCAGTACTTAAGATGCGACATATGGTGGAGAGAGATTCCGAAAAATTCAATTAAAATGCCACTTTATGACAGACTATACTCCTAAAAATTCAAATAACATCCTACTTTATGACATACTAGATGTTCCGCGCGGCTTCGCCCGCGTAAATTAGATATTTTACAGACAAATTATTCCACAAAAAATATAGTCCTAAAAATTCAAATAACATCCTACTTTATGACATACTAGATGTTCCGCGCGGCTTCGCCCGCGTAAATTAGATATTTTACAGACAAATTAGTCCACAAAAAATAGCCTATGATCCTTCATGTGGCCTACTTCTTATCTGACCCAAATAACAGAAAAATTGCTGTAGTAGTTTGTGAGATAAGCCCTTTCAAATAATTTCTCCCCATTTTTTCTACATTTTCCTCTATTTCTTCGCTCCTATTAGTCTAACCGTGATAAAATATAGCCTATAGCCTTCCTCGATAAATGGACTATCTAACACTGAAATAATTTCAAATCGGACCAGTAGTTCCTGAGATTAGCGCGTTCAAACAAACAAACAAACTCTTCCGCTTTATAATATTAGTATAGATAGTCTGTCGTAAAGTGGCATTTTAATTGAATTTTTGTCGGTCGCGATTAGCTGCGGTAAAGATCGGGACGGCACCTTAAGTTTATGTCCACAGTTTGTCTATACTTTCGCATTTCTACTGGTCGCCGTGCTAACGCTACTGGTGCGAAGGTCCGCGAGCAAAGAAAAATTAGACTGCAAGAAAGGTTAAAACTGGCTAATACTATAAAAAATGTCATGTTCAATTGCTATATAGTTTTTCAAAAATGCTTTAAAATAAGTGTGAACAAGAATTTATCATTGTTTCATTGTTCATTTATTTTGATATTATAATTTGTTATCATGTTTAAAATAAATTTTTAAGTTTCGTTCTTTGCTTCATTTGAAGCACCTTTTTTTTAGTCATTAAAAATGCCCGAAGGGGCGCCAAAATCCTTTTTGCACACGGGCGCCACTTGCCCTTGCGGGGGCCCTGAAGGCACTACATATTAGATGGGAAAAATTATTTAATACTTTTTAGTTCATATTATAAGGAATTAATATTGTTTTTACCTTGGAAGTCGGTTTTAATTTTTTGTTAAAAATAATTAAATAACATAAAATGAGTTTATTAACTACAAGAAAAAACATTTTCTAATCCAAAATTGAGGCTTCGCAGCGCAGTACAGCTTGAAAGTACTTTTGCAATAAAAAGTGTATTTTCTTGCGTAGACGATAACAATCAAATTAAATTGCTATTTGAGAAACGCAGCATCAAGTTGCGTCGCTTGTCAATCTAGTCACCTTTAGAACATTTGTTCATTTAAAGTTAGACTGAAAATGGTAGACTTTATTCTCATAAATTATTCCTTTATCTTAGCTAAAAGCTCAACTTTAATTATTACTAAGAGAGCAGGGATGCTGAAGTGTTCGGATTTCCCGCCCGTGCGTGTGAACGAGATGAATATTAATTTTTAATTTTACTTAGTGCTTATGTCATAGGACATAGATTAAGAAAAATATAGATGTGCCACGTGCTAGTTATAATGTCAGCTATAATTGGTTTTACGGTAAAAGTTTCTAGTATCCACACTTATTATTATAAATGCGAAAGTGTGTCTGTCTGTATGTCTGCAGTGGTGCAGTGGTGAGCGCGTTGGTAGCTCAAGCCGGAGGTCGCGGGTTCGAGTCCCGCCGACGGAACAAAAAGTTTATAAAGTTCCTGGGTCATGGATATTGGATGTGTATTAAATATGTGTATCATATAATAAAAATCTTAAATATATGTATAGTATAAAAAGTATTAAATATATTTCCGTTGTCTGGTACCTGTAACACAAGTCCTTCAGGTACTTAGCACGGGGCCAGACTGACGTGGTGTGAAGCGTCCATAGATATATTATTATAGTTACATCTTCATACTTAAACCGCTGAACCCATTTGGATACAATTTTGTATAGAGATATTTTGAGTCCCGGGAAAGCACATATTATAAGACAATTTGATCACAGAAAAATGTGCGTTTCCCGCGCGATAAAAGGATATTGGGACAACGGAGTTGCGGGTGTCATAATATATAGCTGTTAATAATAATAATTATAATATGTAGAGACAAAAACAAAACCTATGAAAATATTATCTTGCAAAATTAAGTTTTTCCTTGGTATTATTTTAATAGCTCGAACAGACCAAACATATTATTCTCATTTTCATGTCTCTTATATTATTTTTTTCAAGCATTCTCTTTAGTAATAAATACTTTATTGTCGAAATAAACGAGAGTCTCGTCTAGACGAAGGATTCCAATGACATTATTGCTACACGCTCCCGGGCTTTAAGAGATTCGTACATAATTACGTAGGACGAAGTCCCTTTGGCAAGAAATAGTCTTTATATGTTATATTAATTTAATATTATGTATTTAGTTTACACGGGAATGGAATATCTTACGAAGTTTAAAACTATGCAGATTTCCTTTGCCAAGACTAAAATTATTTATAGTTAACAGAGGAGTTAGGTTTGTTGCTTAAACGTAAGGAGTAAGGGTCGGCAAGCAGATATACATATAGACAGTTACTTTTGCATTTGTAATATTATTACTAGCTGACACGGCAAACTTTGTTTTGCCATATAACAGCTAGACATGCAAGATATTATAATATTAACAGCTAACACTGTATATTATATCATGCATGTCTAACTGAGACGAATATGTACTTAACTGCTACGAATAACAACTAAGGAAGACTTATAACTGTGTCAAAAATTTGTCTCCGAGTCTACAAAATGCGTCCCGAATACATGCATACTTACATGTATTCGGTACACAATTTTGCATTTATATAAGAAGTGACAATTTATATCTTTATTTCGTAAATTTGAGTGTTAGTGTTTCGTTGCTATTGTCATATTTTAGTGTGCGAAAAGGAACTGAATTCAAAACGGTTGAAGTGTGGAAGTTACGTTTTCTTAGTTTATATTATTCGTAGCTTTACTGTATTAATACATTATGAGGATTTTGACACAAGCCAAGGAAGAGTTTAACATTATCTGTCAAACTAATTAATTTAATCGAAGTTTAATTATCATTAAAGGTCCTTTCCACACGAAGTATTTTATTTTTAGTTATACGTGCGTGATGGCAGGTGTAACACTGTTTTAGGCCGTATGGAAAAACCGTGCCTGGAAACCAAAACAATGCACTCGTTGGCCGCACCATATTGAGTACAAAATGTACAGTCACTGTGAGCTCCTAAAATAAAGGTTTTATGACAATAGTCAATGTCAACACAATGGCAAATGAATCAGTATTCCATTTACTTTCATTAGAATAATATACTTGGAAAAACCTTTATTTTTCACGGGGAAAACCAATTTTCTGTATTTACGTCATACCTCGTTTCTATTATTTTTATTAATCTATTAATAACACACCGTGGGTAAAAACAGTATCTTGACGGAAGCGTATATTATTTTTCTGAAATAAAAAGTATTTTATATCCTTTTACGTGGTCTACTCTATATATAGATATAGAGTAGACCACGTATATTATAGAAAAAACAGCAAAATCATCTTATTAGTATCGGACCTAAAACAAACTTTTCCTCTTTATAATTATTATCATTAATCTATTACTCTATAAATTCACATTATAATATCAGAATATTATTTTGATGTTCAATAGGTACGGATGGTATTAAAGTAGTATCAAAGTTGGATTAAATTGACGACCTCTGTGGCTCAATTGGTTGAGTGTGTGGCATACAGAAATATAGAGGTCTGTGGTGTGGCAGCTCAAGCCGGGGTCACGGGTTCAAATCCCGCCGACGGAACAAAAAGTTTTCAATGTTTCAATGGGTCTGGATGTATATTAAATATGTGTGTGATATAATAAAAATCTTAAATATATGTATAGTATAAAAGTACAAAATGTATTTATTTTCCGTTGTCTGGTACGGGGTACCTGTAACACAACTCCTTCAGGTACTTAGCACGGGGCCAGACTGACGTGGTGTGAAGTGTCCATAGATATAATAATATCTATGGATGTATATTATTATAAAGGTACTTTACTTTATATGAAAATCCGTATTCTCTAAGACCGTTACCACTTTGCTCTGGCACTCCAAATCTTTTTCGTACCCGCAGCTGGTAACACCTGTTACTTGCCATCAGCAGCTCCACTCGTTTATTTTGACAGTAACCAAACCGAATGTTAAAGTGTTACATTAATTGAACTTCAGTTAAATTTAACCGCTAACCGCAAAATCACACTATCAATTATTAAAGCTCTTTCAATTAGATTAATTATATATTAATTAAAAGGTAATTTGTGCTAATACTTTTAAATCTAGTATACAAAATCCATACTAATATTATAAATGCGAAAGTGTCTGTCTGTCTGTTACCTTTTTTAACCGAACCGATTTTGCTGAAATTTGGCATGAAGTACTTATATCATAGGATACTTTGAGTCCCGGGAAAGGACATAACAGGATAGAAGGACAGGATATTTATTGAAAAATGCATGGTTCCCCGCGATAAACGAATTTTGGCGCAACGGAGTTGCGCGCGTTATCTAGTATAATATTGTACGTCCTTTTCTGGACCTCAAATATTTTCCATACCAAATTACATCATAGTTTGCCTAGGTATTTAACATAATTATAAATCGGCACGTAGAGATCAACTACGATAACTTGGCGCGCCCCTCCAAATGACTGTTTCAATGTGTGTAGTCACATCCTTATGAAAGAGTTTGTATGTAGTAAGTATTCAACCAATCACAGTACACGTAATATTTCACTTAATGTCACTCATTACCAAGATTTGTTGGTCAACTAATCATAACTAGCCTACCGCGCAAGACAACGCACTTCAAACGTTTTGACAACGCACTTCAAAAGTTTTGAATTTTGGAGGGGCGCGCCATGTTATCGTAGTTGATCTCTACACACTTTTGCTTTTATTATATTAAGTGGAGGCTACATTTTAATTGAAAGACGCGCGAATACATTTTTTCGGGATGAAAATTATCCTAAGTATATCTTTTCTCGGAACTCAAAGTTTCTCCATACCAAATTTCAGCAAAATCGGTTCAGCGGTTTGGGCGTGAAGAGGTAACAGACAGATAGACTTTCACATTTATAATATTAGTATGGATTTTAATAGAGCTGTATCATGATAGCAGTAATTAAAAGTAATTTACTCCTAAACTATTTACGTAATAATAGTTTAAGACGTTTATAATTTCGAACAATAGTCGCTTTTACTGTGGGAAGAGTTATTGTAGTGTATATCAAGATTTGATTGTCAGCGATGTATAATTATGATCCTCTGTTAATTCCTCTATGATCAAGTTTTGCTGGCTAGTTAGTAACGCAAGCTAAAGCGAGGTAGTTTAATTTTCCACTTAGGTAGGGTAGGGTATTCAGTAATAATTTTTATTAAAAGTAGTATAAATACTGATACTCGATATTACTTGCAACTTTGAAGCATAGCAATCCATTTCTAGCTTGATAACTCTACATTTTCCATACTTTAACTATCCCAGGACTTAAAGGTTTTACGATTTTATATACTGAATTAATTCATCTAACAGTTCAGCGATAAAAGGGTAAAAGAGCCACGAACTTACATACATACTTAAGATATTATAATAATAATATAATAATATCTATGGACGCTTCACACCACGTCAGTCTGGCCCCGTGGTAAGTACCTGAAGGACTTGTGTTACAGGTACCAGACAACGGAAATATATTTAATACTTTTTATACTATACATATATTTAAGATTTTTATTATATGATACACATATTTAATACACATCCATGACGCAGGAACTTCATAAACTTTTTGTTCCGTCGGCGGGACTCGAACCCGCGACCTCCGGCTTGAGCTACCAATGCGCTCACCACTGCGCCACGGAGGTCGTCAAATTTTATAATATTAGCATTATGTGCGTACACTGTTTGTGCGTTTTTCCTTATGTCAGCAATAGTGTTTTTTATATAAAAACCATCAATATAACGTTACAACAACAAGGGGCAAAAAATGGTTGTAGGTATATGTCAACTCCATACCTCTATATAATTTTTTCATAAGCCTAATGTATGGAGTGACGCATCTGTTCGTTTCAGGTTAATCTTCGTTATCACCGCAGTCGCATCTGGCGGTCGCTCGGTCGCCGTCGCGTTGTAGTGGCCAGTGTTATTTGCTAGCGGTGAGTTTGAATTTGGAATATAATTTTTTTTATCGACCATGAAGGTCACAGTGTATTTTGCCAGTGCCAACAGAGTTAAAAAAGTTTTTAAAAAAATTGTATTGTTTCGGATTTTTGTAACGTTGTATTTGGTGGAGTAAAATTTAAAAAAATCTAAAAGTCGGGAATTGAATTCAATTAATATTTGATTTTATTGAATTCAAATATTTCTACAATACATTTTTTTACGAAAAATATACACTGAAGTTAAAAGAAATATCTATAAGTTTAAACATCCTACTTTATAGAATTTCTAGCTTATACCAGTGTTAAGCCCAGTAGGTAAGGGGACATACAGCCTTCGCTTACGTCTCCTAGGGGACTATAATTAAGTCCCCTCGTCCCCTCATCATCATCTCGGGGGACATAATTAGTTATCAACGTAAGTGTTTTATGCTGATGAAAAGCCCACGCAAGCCTCAAGTTACAAATTAAACCATTCTCTATTCTGTTTTATCTTCCAAGTAATTTAGATTTTAAGCTCCCTTTCCTTGGGTAACGGTTTTATGAATTTACGGATGTATAAACAATATTATACATAATTAACAATTTAAACATATTTAACAATTTAAATATAATTTTATTTTAATGTTTTCCTCGATTTTCTGCATGAAGAAAATCGCGGGAACCGTACACCTTTAGGGAACAAACAAATGTGTGCCTATTCGACGTGTGGCGAAAAAAAATCTAGAAGATTTATAGTCTTTATTTCTTTAATCGTTAGTTCGCTTGTATAAAGTAGTAGATGACGCCCGCAACGCCAAAATTAGTTTATCGCGCGGGAATTGTACATTTTTCTGGCATAAAAAGTATCCTATCTCTTTTCTCGGGACTCAAAATATCCCTATAAACTTACCAAATTTCAGCAAAATCGTTTCAACGGTTTGGGCGTAAAGAGGTAACAGACAGACAGACAGACACACTTTTGCATTTATAATATTAGTATGGATGGATAAACAAGTAAGTAAACACAATGTAGCCTTTTTTATGATATTATATTAGCTGTCCCGGCAAACGTTGCTTTGCCATAATATATTTGCCATATTATTTTATTGAAGTGACTAAATATGTATGTTACCATGGCAACGTCGATCGCTATCCCGTCGCACAAATAATGGTCGCCGTCAGTCTCAGGTTGTAATAATTTACTATTATTTATTCAACAAATGCACCTATCAATATATAAAGTACTTTTTTTTATATTTTTTTTCGAAAGGGTCTAAGCTGCTGGTCTGGTTAAGACCATGGTAGTTTAATCGTGGGGTATATAAAGTACCCAGTAGCCGTTACTTACTCAATCCAGTCGAAAAGTATCGACAAAGATCTAAGCTATCCTATCTCTCAAGTTGGAAAAAGCACGCATTTAAAAAAAAAACATTAAAATCGGTTAAGTAGTTGAGGAATCCATCGCGGACAAACATCGTGACAGGAGATTTATATATATTAGACTAGCTGTCCCGGCAAACGTTTCTTTGCCATATTATATTAAGTATATCGCCCGTATTATTTTATTGAATTAGTGACTAAAATATAAGTATATCACCATGGCAACGTCCATCGCTATCCCGTGACCCGCGTCGCATAAACAATGGTCGCTCTTTATAGACAAATAATTTGCAATAAAATAAAATTGCGACTATAATTTGAGATTTAAACTATCCTATCTCTCAAGTTGGATCGAACTGCACATGGTGCGCGAATTTTATTATAATCGGTTAAGTGGTTTAGGAGTCCATTGAGGACAAACATTGTGACACGAGATTTATATATATATTAAGATAAGAGAAGAGATAAGAGATAAAATACTTTAATATCCATACTAATATTTTAAATGCGAAAGTGTGTATGTCTGTCTGTCTGTTATCTCTTCACGCTCGAACCGCTGAACCGATTTTGCTGGGCATGGAGATTCTTTGAGTCCCGAGAAAGGACATAGGATAACGTTTATCCCGGAAAAATGTACGGTTCCTGCGCGATAAACGAATTTTGACGCAACGGAGTTGCGGGCATCATCTAGTAATTTTATAAATCGATTTTTATGAAATAATCGAGCATCGAGAGTCTTTGATCTTTTTTATGAAAGTTCTATTTTGTCGTCATCAAATCATTTAAAAGACGAATCCCATTATCTGAAGCACTTAAAGTTAGTGGCAGACCCTCGACCTTACAGATGAGAGCCCTTATTAGTATGTAGTGCTATGTCAGAGGACTCAGCTTTCGAAAGAAAAGGTCTCAGATATTGTAACATCCAAGAAAAGGTTGTTATATTTTATGTAAACTTAAGGTAATTTTTATATGTAGCTGCCGCATTTTATAATTTTTAGGTGTTTGGAAATTGAAATTTTGTTAAGAGTTCCTTCATTACTATGTCTGTCAGTCTTCTCTTCTGAATTTTAAGTTGCAGAAAAGACTTAAGTTTTTTTAAATAATATGTATTGCCGAAAAAAAACGTGTACACGTCATAATGATTAATGAATAATGATGTACGGTCCCTGTATACTGAGGCAATAGAATTGGCAAATATTGACAACATATGTTTAGTAACAAAAAAAAAAACTTCAAAATTATAGAAAAGGTACTCCATTTGGCTCAAAATACTACCTTCAAGGCCCCATATTCTTTCAATGCCATATCTATTATACCTATGTCTCTGGTCCCTGGCTTTATGACAAGAATTCAGCCTCGGACAATATTCTTACAAGTATATTACTTTTTCTGGATGGATGACTTCTTTATTACAATTCGTTGAATATCTCCGGGCACTAGCATTTGGTTGGTAGTTTATTACTTCAAACTAGTTTTCAACGTCAGTCCTGAAGAAAACATGATGAAAATTTATAATAAAATACATTTTTTTGTGGGTGGATCAGGATCAGAGGCTGGCCTCACACAGCCGGAATGTCTCTCTGAATTCATAAGCTGAATTAATATTATTAATTCAGAAATATCCGGTATTTCTGAATTAATAATATAACCATACAATATCAGTATGCTCCACACACATTCTGACTTTTTCAGATTATGAATTTCTCAGATCGATCTGTAAGAATGATACTGACGATACCAGCGACGATAAAGGATGAACCCAGTATTTGCGTTTGCATTTCTTTTTTTTTATTATATAGAGCGAAAAGTAATGCGATTAGTATTAATTATTCTTTTTCCATAAAGACGTTTATATGTGCCGGGAATCACAAGACTATTGATCAATCTGAATTTTTAAGATATGTGTGAGGCAAGGTGCCGAAATTCAGATTACGAATTTACAATTATTAATTCAGAGAGACATTCCGGCTGTGTGAGGCTAGCCTTAATTCAGAGAGACATTTCGGCTATGTGAGGCCAGCCTAAAGGTCAATTCAGATCGCAACGCAACGGATGTATTTCTAAATTTAAATTAAATTGACATATTTCAATTGCGTAAGGCTTTGTCCACATCTGTATCATGACCGCGTATCAGATCTCCGTCGCGAACGTCGCGTCGTATCGAGTATGCGTATCTTAAGTGTGGACGCCTATTTTTGACCATAGCGTATATTTAATCGCGTGAGCCACAGATCGGCCAAAAACCACGTTCACACACGTACTTGATCGCGTATCGTCTCGCCGATCCTGGACATCAAATTCACATGCTAAATTAGGTGAAACTATGCCAGCATTAAAATGCTTAAACGGCAACACTGTTTTTTATGATCGGGGGAAAACTGCCTTGATCACAATGACATAGCCATATCATGACACCGTATCAAAATGCGTCCACACTAGATCATTCTGCCGATCATGATACGCGTATTTGATACGACACGTATCAGATACGCGGTTAATAGCGATCGGGATTCGGGATGTATCATGATACGAAGTGTATCATGATCGCGATCATTTTGCGTCCACTATCCACACTAGTGATCATGATACGCTTGGATGCTACGCGACGGAGATCTGATACGCGATCATGATACAGATGTGGACAAAGCTTAAGACGTCATGCAAATCTGTCAATTCAATACAAATTCAAAAATGCATGCGTCGCGTTGTGGTCGGAATTGACCCTAAGGCTGATTACATTGCAATTTGCATTACATTGCTTGGCAAATATGTTAAGCTGATCACATTGCATGGCATTACTGAAAAGTAAAATATTTCTTACGAGTACGTACTAATTCTTCTTATAAGAAAGGTTTTTTCCAGATAGGGAACGTACAGGAACTAACGTAAACGTCAAGTAAATAATTGAGCGTAAATTTCGAATTCGCAAAACCAGTTCGTAGCACCATCGTTACGTTTGTTACCTATAAAGTTTTCGGTAAAAGGTTTATTTTATAAATAACAAAAATATGTCAAATTGACCTCTACTCAAATTAATTATTTGTTCCTCAGATCCAAATTATCGCTGCTCCTTATTATATCTCTAATCTCTCAGGAACTTTCACATAACACGGATTTTTTCGTAATCGTATTAATACTTCAGTCGGAATTTCCAGGAATTGCTATTGTATTCTATTGTTGTCGCGATCACCGGTGCTCGCGCGGGGCCCGAAGGATTAAGCCTAATTAGATAGGAATATGTCCAATAAATAATTTTCCAATTCCAAACAATAACGGTTTTAGTCCAATTTCTATTATCATGATTATTTTTGGAAGAATTAACTAACGCCTATTTTATGATGAAGCTGGGATCTTCCGTAGTTTCATTATATTCTAGATATTTATTTAAGACTTGAACATTTTTATCTTTATCTATCTCATAATAATTATTATCATACATAATATTATTAAATGAGAAGGAATATTATTATTAATCCCTTATCATTTATAACAATACTCCCTTCTCATTTATAAAAATCTAATAAACAAAACTCAAAGGTGACTGACTGACATGGTGATCTATCAACGCACAGCCCAAACCACCGGACGGATCGGGCTGAAATTTGGCATGCAGGTAGATGTTATGACGTAGGCATCCGCTAAGAAAGGATTTTGATAAATTCCAACCCCGAGGGGTTAAAATAGGGGATGAAACTTTGTATATAATAATACTTCTTAACGCAAGCAAAGCCGCGGGCAAAAGCTCGTATTATTATAAATGAGAACGGGAGGTCTCTCTGTCTGTTACAGCTTCACGCACAGATTGCAGTACCGATTTTGCTGAAATTAGGTATGAGGATATTTTATATCCAGGAAAAATGTACGGTTCCCGTATTATATTTCCCGCAACGGAATTGCGGGCGTGATGCAGTTGTTCATACTACTTGCTTTATAAAGAATTTTTTTTGTTTTCTAACAGTATAAATAGATGCCGTTTATTTATATACAGATGGTTTGGTCCGTTAGGAACGATAAAGGGAAGTAATAGAAACGAAACACAACCCCATCATCAATTCTCATAGCCTCTACTTTATTAAATCAAATGGTTTTGGGATCAGAGGGTTTATGTGAAACCTTTTTATTCTATTCCTTTTTTGAAAACGATTAGTGAAGTATACTTCACTGATGGTTTTCAAAAAAGGAATATGTCATGGAAAAGGACAAGATCCAACGTCCATACAATTTTGGGCTAATTTTAAAAGTGCCGGCCAACGCAAATAAATCCATTATTTTAATAGAACATAATTTAAGTAATAATTTTTATTATTACAACAAAGTTCTAAGTCAAGTCTCCGAGTTGTTACTCAAGGTCAAACTTTTTTTATAACATATAATAAAACTTATTTTATTAATTAAAAGCAATAAGTAATCGATCCCATCGTCCCTATCCGAGTCATAGAACAGATTAGAGGCCAAATACCTACAAATGGTTTGATAAAACTCAAAGGAAGGGGGATACTCTACGTGCTTGGGGTACGCACGGCATTTGCCTAGTATTCCAAGTAAGCAATGGTACGTAGAGGTTCCCTCTTCCTTTGAATTTTTCCAAATCATTTGTAGGTATTTGGCCTCTAATCTGTTCTATGACTCAGATAGGGACGTTGGGATCGATTACTTATTGCTTTTAATTAATAAAATAAGTTTTATTACATGTTATAAAAAAAAGTTTGACCTTGAATAACAACTCGGGGACTTGACTTAGAACTTTGGTGTAATAATAAAAATTATTACTTAAATTATGTTCTATTAAAATAATGGATTTATTTGCGTTGGCCGGCACTTTTAAAATTAGCCCAATTTGGACCTTATCCTTTGACGTTGTCATCCGTGCCGGATTCGAAATAGATGTCACTCAAAATTACACCACCGCTAATTCAAGGACATCAGTGCTATATCAATGCTATATCCTTTTGTTTGTGGCCGAATATAATTTTAAGTATTATACTTTGTGGGACAATATGTAATGAAACATATGTACTTATTTCAAGTAAAACATTAGAGAAGTGGAAATAGTGCTTATGCTACGCTTTATGCAGAATGCATCTGATTACAATTTTTTTATCAATTATTATGGCTTTTTTGACATTCAAAGAAAATGGTCGAACAAGAAACAAAGCATAAATAATGCATAAAAACCGGTAGAATCAGACCGTAACAGCATAATATTATACTGCCATCGTTGATCGTATTATGTTACCATCGTGTCATCTTGTTCAGTAATTACCACGAAACTGGTAAGGACAAAGGGACCACAATGCTATTCGCGCCATTTGCATCAATAATTTGTATGAGGTGTTATCATGAGTTACTGAATGTGTTTCAGTAACTCTCACCTATTTATATAGTAGTTAGTATTTTTAAATAAAAATTAAATAATTTGAAATAGTAAGTAATTAAGATTTTTTAAAAACACAGTATACAAAACACAGCCAGAGTTTATAAAACGACAAAAGAATAACAGACAAGATTTACTTGTATTTATTAAATATTTGAACTTTAAAAGCTAGTAAATGTAATTAAGAAACAGTATTCTGAATATCTTTCCAAGCGCTAAAAACACTTCAAGCACGCATGGACGATTTAAAAGGTTTATACAAAGTTTGAACTAAAAAATGGAAATCAATAGAATGAAAATGTTTGTGAAGCTGAGTGAAAATGCACAAAAAAGAAATTTTATGCATTTTTATTCGGTTTTCTAAATTGTTGTGCATTTTTATTTAAGGAAGCGACCTTTTCTGATTCAAAACATTCAGTGCAAATGTACTCTTCGGCTTGAAAACTGTATATTTTAGGTCGAGGTTTGAGGCCTGTGTGACACCGCTTACGTCTCGAGTGATACTTCTCTTGTGTCATATTTAAGCTCTTGCTTGTTTCTGTAGGTGTAAAAATGTTTTTATTATTTTCTTTTTTTTTAACTTTTAAATAAATAAATTACACAATTTATTTGTATTAATTTATAATACAGTCTTTGACGCCATGGTAAATTTTTCAAAAAGAGAAATATACAAAACTTTCTGAAAATAATATGTAACGTTTAACATCAATTTCAGAAACTTCTGTTTTCAATTTCTGAAACAAATTTGTCTTCATGGATAAGAAATTTTCAAGTTTAACCACCTTTTCCTTTAAGGCTGATTTACATTGATACAGTAGCTGGCGCCAGCATCACTGGATTCCGTCGCTGGATCAGCTCTGTATCAATGTAAACATGATTCAATCCAGTGCTGGACTGGATTCAAACATGTTTACATTGATACAGTGCTGATCCAGCGACGGAATCCAGTAATGCTGGCGCCAGCTATTGTATCAATGTAAATCAGCCTTTAAATTATGTAGCAAGGGTATAAAATGTCAGTCTTTTCACTCGATTGCAGCTGACATGGCTGGTACTGACGGCTCGAACTGAATTTATGTAAAAGGAGAAACAGGTAGAGGAGAAAATGGGGAAGCGGTGAGATGAGGTATAAAGCCCAGGGAAAAACAATATTTACCTGAGTATTCCACTTCACCTAGCCAATATTATGGTATCGACATTTCTCCAATTCACTACTACTGCAAACGTATCCTTATGATATCATTGACATAAACACATACTATTGAAGTATATATTTAAATAAAAATTAATCTCAAATTTTGTTAGTCTCGCTAACATTTTAAAACGGGTGTACCGATTTGGCTAGTTTTAGTCTTGAAATGTTTGTGGAAGTGAAGGGAAGGAACTTCGTACCACTTACCAGTTACCTCCCAATATGAATTCTTCTAATAAAGGCACGGGGTCATGTAGTAAAAAATAAGACTTTGACCAAAAATATTAAGCTTCATGAAAAATAACTTAATTTTTTAAGAATTTTTTGTGTTACGATTAAGACGTATCTATATAATATCTTATCTATAAGATTCATTTCCACAGAGCATATTATTTACTGTGTCTATGTCAAGTACACTGAAATTAGGGCAGCGGTTAGCATTTCGTTGATAGAGAAATTTGTACCGTACAGTAATGGGTTAGAGTTTATATTTGTGTGAGCTTAATTTTACGAGACTTTTATATGAAGCGGTGGGCTAGTTAAAAAGATTTATACCTGGATAATAAAGTCTGGAGTATTTGCGGGTACTTCATGTGTGAGAATGGTATGAGTAGGCGAAATCAGTTATTCTGCTATTTATATCAGCTTTGACGTGGTTTCGATGCAGTCTCTGTATAACAACGAAATAATGCTACCAGATGGTTTCCAGACTTCGGCAGGGTGTTTGTGTGCGTGGGACTTGATGTATGCAAATTATAATTGAACTAGATGACGCCCGCAACTCCGTTGCGCCGAAATTCGTTTATCGCGTGGGAACCGTACATTTTTTCGAGGTAGAAATTATCCTATGTCCTTTCCCGGGACTCAAAGTATCTCCATGCCAAATTTCAACAAAATTGGTTCAGTGGTTGAGCGTCAAGAGGTAACAGACAGACAAACAGACAGACAGAGAGACAGACAGATAGACACACTTTCGCATAAATGCGAAGTGATGAATGATTGAAATGATTGATGAATGATTATAATATTAGTATGGATTGATAAAAATGTTATTCTATAGCTTTACCAAGGCAGTCCCTAAGTTTTTTTCCAGGATCGATTTGCAGTTTTTTTTCCAAATACGTATTCTATCCAAAAAAAAACGTAAATTACTTATACTAATAATTATCCGTTATTTTCACACAACGACGCCCCGACAGCGGTCGTTAACCCTAATATTATGAAAATCGATAGAAAACTTTCATAGGGCGAGCCATTGCTGTACTCATTTTACTTACCAGAATACGTTGTGTGTTACAATGACACAATAAAATATGTATAGGTCTACCAGAATCTGATGGCAAATTTTGACGGCAGGTTTTCAAAAAATATCCTTGCTCATTGGATTATATATTTGCGTGTTTCACACACATAATCTGCTGCTATAAGGAAAAAAAGGATCGAAATGTTTTATTCCAGTTACCCCGGTATTGCTAGAGTCAATTTACTTTCTCACTTTTTGCCATCAGATTCTGGTAGACCTATAATAACTCAATTTTTCCAGTCATATCCATGCTAATATTATTATAAATACGATGTGTCTGTCTGTATGTCTATCTGTCTGTACCTCTTCAACTTTAAACCGCTGAACCGATTTTGCTGGGTATCCTGATAAGTACTTTTAGTCCCGGGACCGTTCCCGGGACTAAAAGTACTTATCAGGATATGTCCGTACATAGGATACTTTTTATCCCGGATTTTGGCGTAACAGAGTAGCTGGCGTCATCTAGAGAAATTTATAAAGTAAAAGGATGAGTTTAAACTTAGTAACTAAAAAGGAGAAAGGAAAATGCCATTTTTTTAGTTTCCGTTTTTTTTTAACGATGACTTATGTAATTCTTTTAAAAGTCTTTTGACGTGATTATTTTTTCGCCGGCAACGATACTTCGAGTATTTTATAAATGTCAAATTTTGTTAATAAGAAGTCATACGAATTTTGTATAGATTTTAATCAAACAAATAATTGAGTAATATTTTATCTTTCAATTTGTTGTATACTATTTCCTAACCCCTAAATAAGTATATAAATTATAATTTATAGCTAAGACCAATCTTAGCTATTACCTAGTAAATCTGCTAATAATATCTTTAATATCTACCTGTAAATCTAAACTATAGAATACCTAGCTTACATTGTGCGAGTAAACATGTTATTTCAGCTGGTGGATCATAATGGATTATATTGGATGAAAATTGAATTAAGAGTCCCATGTGGTTATAGGATAAAAGCACGGTTTAAAATAATCCAATATTAAAATACCAGAATTGGGACTTATTCAACATTAATTAAGCTTCGATTTACTCCGAATTGATAGCGATATTAATCCTTCGATCGGGGATTCTTGAAAATGCTATTGTATTCTATTGTTGTCGCGGTCACCGGTATCCTTATGGGGCTTGAAGGATTAAACAACAAAATTTGGAGATTTGATCGATCATAATAGGTATTAGGTTTACATTATTACATTCCAGCGCTGGTATGCTACTGAAACAAAGGAAAATGTAGTGCATTCCAGTACCCGTTAAAATGATTCCATTAGCAATCCAGTAGCAGTGTTGGTGATGGATAAGATTACTGGATTGAATAACGTAAATCGGCCATTTTGCATTTAGCTTTTTTTGATTTCTATTGCAGAATCGAGGCATACCATCGCATCACTTGGGAGAAATCAATTTTCATTGAGGAAAACGAACGAGAAATCAACCTTCCGATGTTCAATTTATTGAGGTAAAGAGAAGGACTACCTACAATCAGAATACAAAATTTTTAAATTTCTACCGATCATGATAATTTTTTTTGTATTGGTAAATGTCAATGTGCAAAAAAATAAAAAATGCATGAACAAATATATATAACTAGCTGTTGCCTGCGACTTCGTCCGCGTGGTATTCAGTTTATAGCGCGCGGTGTCAACAAAATTGTCAAATTAAAACCTTGGTGCCCCTTAAATCAAAATACCTACCAAAAAACAGCTGTGCAGTGTGCACAATGCACATAATATTTCATTTTTAATTTAAACTTTATTTATACCAAATTTAAAGCTTATTTAGCCACCCATTACACAATTTTAGCTTTACCCATAAACTATTTATCATTGGTAGGTTTAAGGTTACGTACTGTATAGATAAAGTACCTACTACCTACTGAATAATGAGTTATTTAATAACGTGTATAACAATCGAGAAAATTCCGTTTACCATGGTACCACCTCTTATAGAAAGATGTATGAGCAAGCGATAGCGCGATGTAGGAGACTCTTGGCGCCATCTGTTATGAGTTTTTGGAACTAACTTATTTTGAACAAATTTACGCATTTTCACCCCCTTACAACCCCTTTTTCTAATTTAAAAGTAGCCTATGTCCTTTCTCAGGCTTTAGACTATCTGTGTACAAAATTTCATTACAATCGGTTTATTCATCATTCATCATTCACTCATCATCATTCATCATTTCATTACAAAGTTTTGGCGTGAAAGCGAGACAGACAGACAGACAGAGATACTTTCGCATTTATAATATTAGTATAGAAGTATAGATATAGATTTACTAGAGTCATCTAGAGTCATCGGGTGTCAGTTGTCACCCGCAACTATGTTTCGCCCAAATATATATTTTGTCACGAGAGAACGCACTTTTCCGGGATAAGAAGTATCCTACGTCCTTTTCCAAGACTCAAAGTATACCAAAATTCCGCAAAATCGGTTCAGCGGCTTGAGCGGCAGGTAACAGACTGACAGACACTTTTCGCATTTATATTACTAGTATGAATTATAATAAGTCTCGAAACTTATATTGAAAGTCCCAGTTGAAATTATTAATACAATTATTAAAACAATACCAGGTCGGCGTTATTACTTCAAAGTTTTCAAAGTTACGTTAAAAACGCTAAGTCGCCCCTTGAATATTTCAGGGGAATTTAATTTTCCTTCAAAAATTTTCGGGTCTCATCTCTATAATTAGATTTAAGATGTTCTCGAATTGTTTTTGAAATTACTTTTTTGTTATTTTATCTTTTGGAACTAAAATATTGAGGCATACTGGTGACTTTTCGATTATGTAAAGAAGTTTATAATAAAAGGACCTAGGAGCACCTCCCGTAATAATTTATAATATTTTAAAGATGGCAGCACCATAACAGACAGTAAACAAAAAGTTTTGTTCGACGATTGACAACGTGTCTGTCAATATTCGGATATGAAGTGTGCAAAATTTCGGATTTGGTCGGATTACTTACTGTCTATCCTAGTAGCGCCCTTTGCTGCAAGTTGCCATCTTCGTGTGAAATTGCCGATTTCCCAGGGATAAGACATGCTTGAATACAAGAAAATGCTTGCAGCCGTTCCACACAAGTACTCGTGTGTTTGAGATTGTCTCATTTATGTTATAAATTAATAAGATAAACCACAAAATCTTGTAGCTTTAAATTCTTTCACAATCATGTTTCAGTTATAAAACACATTATATTATATAATATACATTCCATAAAAAAGTAACTTCACATAAATAATCCTAAAAACATATAAATAATTTTGATAAAAGCTTTCCTGGAGCGCTTTTCCTCAAAAAGTGCTTTACCACTAAAAGCTAGCAAATACTATACCTCAGATCCTGGGATTGAAAACTTCACATACACGTAAATAATAAATGGTAAATAAAAATGCTAAAGAAGGGTATATGAAGGAACATAAAAGGAAAACCAATTTGACGCGCTTCAAAATTTCCTTTGAGCGAGTACAAAACGGTTTTTATGTCGTAGATAGCTTAAAAACGAATATACTGTTTCATGAATTTAAAACATACCTCTACAACAAGGGTAAGTTCAAAATTAAGATGAATTGTCAATTTTTCATTCCTCGGTCATATTAATATCAAATTTCATCAAAATTGGTTGGCCAGTTTAGGCGTGAAGAGGTAATAGACAGACAATTGACATACTCTGAATTGTTTACAAATTGTTAAAGTAAAATAAAATACTTATCTTTTTACTCAAAATAGGTAGGTACATAATATTACAATGAATACACTTTTTGAAAGTCGTAGAAAGAATATACAGGGTGTAACAAAACTAAGTGATAATACTTTAGGGTGCGCATGTGTTCCTTGTAGAGTTTACTATAGTAAGTAGCGGCGTTGAAAGACCAACAATTTTTTTACTTTTGTATGAGAAAACTTGTCACGCTCGGGCGCTTGCCCATACAAAAGTGAAAAAAATAGGCTTTCGGCGCTGCTACTTTCACAGTAAACTCTGTACAGGGAACACATACAAAACCTAAAGTATTATCACTTAGTTTTGTTACACTCTGTAGAAACTAGGATGCCTACCACCGGTTCGGGAACCAACCCGGCGAGAAGAGAGACCTATACGACCTGCAAACCTTCAAGAAAAGAGCGTATTCCCTCTTAAAAGGCCGGCAACGCACCTGCAGCTCTTCTGATGTTGCGAGTGTCCATGGGCGACGGTACAGGTCAGTTAACAAGAGCTGACACGATCAACAGATTTAAACATTGCGCTTGTGTAGTGTCTGTGAATAAGCGCGTGGCGTGACGTCGTACTGCATACGCATCATAAAAAGTCTGCCCGTCTCTCTCGCGCGCGGTCTATCTTATGAGCGTGAAGGGGACAGTTATTGTTTTTCTTATGCTACTGTTTATAAATACAGCGTGATGTTACAAGTCGGTAACGTGTGATCGGCGAGCGGCCAGCGTTCGGAACCGTACGATAATTATCGTGCACATACGATAATTTTGTGCGTACGTACGATGTAAGATAGCATATTATTATCGTACGCAAATTATACGAAAATTTTTATCATGATGCAAACATATTATATTTTTAAACATACTGTATAGTGAAATCGCGTAAGTAACAGCACTGTGAACGTGCCAGCTTTAGTTAACTGATCTATAGTTGCTTATCACCAGGTGACCCGTTTGCTCGTTTGCCCCCTTATTTAATTAAAAAAAAGAACCGGCGTAAGAGACTCGCACGGGCCCGTTTGGCAAAAAAGTTTTCCGTATGTATGTTTGTAGCCCTACTTATATTATTTTTTCCAAATTAGGCTTTAGTCCTTGAATACTAAGTCCTGGAGAGCCATGTCTCTGTATATGTTGTTTACTTGTCCCACTTACATATCACACAAGTCACTCTATTTAATTTATTATACAGCTCTTTTATCGCTACGTAATAAATTATTTTTATTATTCCTATTTTTGCCTATTTTTGTATCGGACACTATTATTTTCCATTTCTTTGAAGGCTTGAAAAGGTTCCTTGAAAGAAATGATGTCACACGCTACCTCATTCAGAGACATATTTATTATATTGTATTTTATTAGTTACTTCATTTTAATTAAATAAGGAGTTTGACAAAAAAGTGTACAGTTTATCAATATATTCATCAAATTACAGTAGAATGATGGTTAAAATATGTCTCTCAATACTACCATAATCCTTTTAATATTTTTACGATTGTATAATCCACAACAATATTTCAATTGTACTTGATGTATTGTTGAATAATCCAGATCAGTATAATTCAATTTCGTAATCGTCGTAATCCCCATACATTACAATATGGGAACTGTTGCATCAGCGGTGCGGAAATAATGTATTATTTCTGGATAACCAAACATGTATATACACAATATACAGGCATTTCAGTGTTCATGACTACACAATCATGAACACTGAAATGCCTGACAGCGAAAGTATGTGTGTTAGCTTGTGGCGGTACCCACAATTCGTCTAACAATCCTACATCGCGCTATCGAAGTTTCGACGAACAGCAAGATATATTATACAACGTCTGCAATGACGTCAGTGGGCTTCGGCCTGACCGAGCATGCAATCTCTCTCGGTCGGAAGATCTTCCTTTTCGGCCGCCACTGACATCGTCAAAAGCTCTTCACGCCTATACCGCTGAACGGATGAGTAGACACTGGAGTCCTGGGTAAGGACATAGGATACTTTTTATCCTGGAAAAATGTGAAGTTTCTGATCTATTTTTGTATCTGCACAACGGAGTTGCGGGCTTCATCTATTTACTTATAAGATTAAGATCGTGCTAATACTTCTATAACATATTCCAGTCAAGTACTATATTTTATGACGTAGAGAGTTGAACGTACATTGCAAGTTCATAATAATGGTAATATGTGAGTAAATACCCATAAAATTTACATAATAATCTACTGTAGGTTGCCACCGCGCCCTCATCTTTTGTTCATTATTTGCATAAAGAAGATTATGGTTCATTAAGACTTGGGCATTAAACATTTTAATGCTTCATACGTTTGGGAGAGCTAGGCATTGAGAATACCTAGTTTTTAGTAAAAATTCGAAAACGACCTAAGCTATTAGCATATACGGTTTTGATCGATCGAGCAATAACGTCGAGCAAAACCCGCGGCTCGGGCTTTCGTCCACACATTCAGCATTGCTCGATAGTTTTACTCTAAATCAACATATATAACATATTACTTAATTCCATCGATGCGAGCCTTCGAGCTGTGAGTTTTGCGGTCCACACAGAAATTATTACTCGATTTGGAGTAAAACTATCAGCAAAACTGCATGTGAGTACTTACCATAAGACATAAAATTCTGGTGTGCTGCGCTAGTTGCCTCTTTAAAGCAGCTGAACATTTATGTTTAGTTCTCGAAATAATGTTGTAGCGGACAAAAATGTGCAGTATCCTGAATCACGCTATCGACATTTTTGAAACTTGGACGAACTGAAAAGAAATTTACAACCTCTAAACTGAAAACTCTTCGCTTGTTCAAAAGACCTTCCACTGAGACTCTTAAATATTCCCTTAGCCTCAACGTATCTAGCAAAACAACGTTTGCCGGATCACCTAGTAATATTATTCTTCTTATATATAAAATTCTCGTGTCACAATGTTAGTCCACGAACTCCTCCGAAACCTCTTTACTGTTTTTTACCAAATTTTATATGCATATTCAGTAGGTCTCAGAATCGGCTACTCGGTTCTTTATATATTGATAAGTGCATTTGTTGAATAAATAATAGTAAATTATTACAACCTGTGACTGACGGCGACCATTGTTTGTGCGACGGGATAGCGATCGACGTTGCCATGGCGACATACTTATTTAGTCACTTCAATAAAATAATATGGGCGAAATACTTTATATTATGGCAAAGCAACGTTTGCCGGGACAGCTAGTATATTATAATATTCATATAATAAAGTGTAGAATACAGCGTGCATTATTAATTTAGCAATAACCGCGTCTTCTAAGATCGTTTCGTTTTCTGAAGTGGTGATAAAACTGAGGGTTATATTTTATTCTACAAGGACTGATCAAATATGTAAAGAAACAACATCATATTCATCATCATCATCTATGGGGTGTAACATAACGAAGTTAGGGTGTATATGAGTCTTCTGTAAAGAGGTCACTGTGAAAGTAGCAGCGTTGAAAGAACAATTATTTTCATTTAGTGAGTTATGGGCAAGCGCCAAGCGTCATGAACAGGGCCCTACAAAAGATCCTCACTGTGTTTTGTTACACCCTGTATAACTAGTTCATTCGTGGGGTGAATCATAGGTTCTCTGGAATCTGCTAAATAGGTAACTTAGTCGATCGCTGATTGAGTTAAGTGTTAATTAAAAGTTAATAAATCATTAAAATTGACCTCTGAGTGCGGGCGTTCAAAATTTTCGATAACAAATTCACTTCAACTTTATGACGACAGGTGTGAAAAACTGGAGTCCCGATATATGTTTCGGCAGGTACGGATAGGTCCCGCGGGAACACAACTTTACATTCAAAGGGGAATGTTCAACGATTTGGTTAAAGTTTTCGTATTGAAAATCTTTTTGTATTTTCTGTGGTAATAGTACAATCAATAGTCCAGAGGATTGAATTGGACAATGCGTCTGGAATTAACTTGTGGGTTTTTTACTACTTGCGTACTAAAATGTTTTTGTATGCATTCTTCATCGAACCTACACCCTCTCCGATGAAAATATCCAATCCACTAGGCCATGGACGCTCTTTTGAGACTTTCTTCTTTTCTTTCTTTCTTTCTTTTCTACACACCTTGAAAAGTTTTTGTTTTGAATAAAATTTCCTCAATGTCGAAATACTGTTAAAACAAAAGCTTGTTTTTCCTCGAGGAAGAATAACCGCTCAACCATGATTGGAGAGTTATTAGGCTTCAATGTGATAACGATATAATATAAAATATTATAATGATAGATAGCATAGATTCACTACCACTCCAATTCAGCTTAATCAGATAAAAGTATCGGTTGATTGCAGCTCGTGAAAACAAAATTATTGTGACAGTCACCTTGCACAATCTATATTCAGTTTTCCGCGACAAAATTTCCGCAAGAAGAACCTTAGTTGGGTATCACTGAAAAAGCATATAATTATGTCTTATTACCTATAACAGAAAAATTTATATAATATTAGTTCGTGAGATAAGCCCTTTCAAATAATTTCCCCCGTTTTTTCCACATTTTTCTCTATTTCTTCGCTCCTGTTAGGTTTAGCGTGATAAAATATAGCCTATAGCCTTTCTCGATAAATGGGCTATCTAATTCTGAAAGAATTTTTCAAATCGGACCAGTAGTTCCTAAGATTAGCGCGTTCAAATAAGCTCTTTCAAATAATTTCCCTGTTTTTTCCCACATTTTTCTCAATTTCTTCGCTCTTATTAGTCTTAGCGTGATAAAATATAGTTTATAACCTTCCTCGATAAATGGGCTATCTAATACTGAAAAACTTTTTCAAATCAGACCAGTGGTACCTGAGATTAGTGCGTCCAACAAATAAACAAACTCTTCCGCTTTATAATTATTAGTATCTAAGATTAACTAAAACTGTACGTAAAGATTGGCCTACTTTTATATTTCTAGAATTAATCCATACAAATATGTGAAAGTGTCTGTTTGTCTGTTACCTCTTCATGCTCAAACCGCTGAACCGATTTTACTGCGTTGCTGTATCCCTGGGTAACTACTAACTAGCAATATTGCCTTCGATAGTAACATCAGCGTCAAAAATAAAAATCATAATATGAGATTTGATAGAGCATCGCCAACTTCATGCCACTAAGCGATGTGCACAATGTACATTCGTTGTCGTTATCGATTCCAATTTGACTAAGTGCCCTACATTCGACGATAAGTCTCACTTCAGTCGGATTTGTAATTCATACCTGTCGCCTCTCTGGAGCCCGCATAATGAACTGGCCTAATATTCGGGGAAAATATTCAGCTGAACTAAGCGAAAACTAGTTTTACAGAAAAATATTGCTATCCGACTGATAAAAAGAGATGTTTTAATGCAGGGGCAGTAAGTAGTACCTTACAATTAGGGGGGGGAGGGTTAAAGACATTGAAATAACAGACTTACATAATAATTTCACAATAATAATTCTAGTAATAGCCAGAATGCTCTACAACGTTTCTAGATTTTAATCACAATACTACATACATCAGTGTTACTCAGCGTTCTTGAATTTGAATTAAGGTAATCGCACATTTATCAAGATGCACGCGCTGAACGCGCCTCATTTTAGAATTAATTGTATGAAATGATGTGAAACATCGCACATTATACGTGGGAGAGCTATGTATCGGCACGAATGGGCCGGCTTGACCGGAGAAATACGACGTTCTCACAGAAAACCGGTGTGAAACAGCGCTTGCGCTGTGTTTCGCCGAGTGAGTGAGTTTACCGGAGGCCCAATCCCCTACCCTATTCCCTTCCCTACTCTCCCCTATTGCCCTGTTCCCTCTTAAAGGGCAAGGCACTTGCAGCTCTTCTAATGCTGCGAGTGTTTATGGGCGACGGAAGTTGCTTTCCATCAGGTGACCCGTTTGCTGGTTTGCCCCCTTATTTCATTAAAAAAAAAATTCATCCTCACCGCATCGGACACATGTGCGATCAGCTTTAGTGCAACACACAGCCAAATTTTACGCACTGTGCACTGCTACCGTAAGGTACTAATTATGTATTCTGTGGCACTGCGGCTACCCTGCTCTTGAAGTGATCTGAAACATTTTGAAATGACACTATTGTGTGCGTGCGCGGCATATTAGCGGACATATGAACATAGTATATTATTTAAAGTGTATTACAAGATAGACGTTATACTGTACGAGCGCTCGGAATTAACATAAACCACATTTTCCGCCACTATTGTGCTAAATCTTTTGAAGGCGTTCATAAAAGATAACGGTTATGCTCTATGCAATACGTGCTCTTTTAAGACGATTATATTATTAATACTAGATGACGCCCGCAACTCCGTTGCGCCAAAATTCGTTTATCGCGCGGGTATCGTACATTTTTCCGGGATAAAAGTATCCAATGTCCTTTCCCGGGACTCAAAGTAACTCCATTGGTATCTCCATAGCGGTTGAAGCGTGAAGAGGTAACAGACAGACAGAAAGACACACTTTCGCATTTATAATATTAAGTATGGACTAGATAGTCCGCGCGGCTCCGCCTGCGTACAACTGGAAATAGACCACGGGAAGGACATTAGGTTACTTTTTTGGAAAATGTACAGACATTTTCCAAAAAAGTAACTTTAAGTAAATGTCCTCCCCGTGGTCTACTCTATATCTGTGCCAATTTGTTAGAAATTCGGTCTATGTGTTTGCGTTCAAATAAACAAAATGTTCAACTTTATCTTAATATAAGCAATAAGCAAAGATTACTTATAGCTGCATACATTAGCATACGCCTTATGGTAAAATAAAGGCTGTCACAGACAGAGCAGGTAATATAAAGATGTATATTATAGCACGATACATCTCGATACATCTTTCTATAGAAACCGTCGGGAGACCACACAGAACAGCTATAATGTATATTTGTCGTAGCTATTTGTACATTATAGCTGTTGTGTACGATTTCTATAGAAAGATATATCGTGCTATAATAATTAATATACATCTTTACATGACCTGCGCTGTCTGTGACAGCCTTATATTTGTTGGATCGGCAAACTTTATTTTCCATACCCCGTAGGAATATTCCTCAAAGGGAAATCTTTCGACCAAGCAAAGAGATATCATTTCAGAAGTTGTAACGACAACTGAGGTATTTTCATCTGAAAGTTTTGAAAGGAGTTACTCCTTTCAGAACGTTCAGATGAAATCAAGACTCTACATTTCTATTATTTTAATCTGTTATTTAACATTTTAAAAGAAAGTTAATTTAAGAGAAGTATTTAAATATACTACCTAAGTATTTTATTTTATTTTATGAAATTCGGAAAACTTACGGCTAAACACTTAATCTTAATCAAATACAAATGATACAAGCAAGAGAGCCAATTACAAGTTTTCACATATAAACAAGAGAAGAACAAACTAAAACAAAACATGGAGTCAGTGGATAACAACAATAAATAAATGTAAAATATTGTAAAAACAGTACATTGCAACACAAATGAGGTACGATACAGATTAAGGCCGTCCCCCGAGCAAACGACCTTGACCATACATTTGCCGCGTTGCCGAGATCGCACCAAAACCCTATTTTTTTACTTATCTTAGTTAAAATTGACCTAAAAAATATTAAAACGCGGAATATGTAGTTTATGATATTGTCGATCTGTTGGCGTGTGTTTCAAATAAAAGTAATTTGTAAATACCAAGGAGATACTGAATGTATGCTTGAATTTTACTAAATTGGTTTTACTTTGGAAGCTGATATAATGAGTATAATAAACAAAAATAGAAAGTTTAAAACGTGGAAACGAATGTTGATATACTGAAGATTATTGCTGTATTTTTATTATAAATTTGTTGCTTTCATCTTATGAGTTAATAAGGCTCTAAATACGGTAAATTACGGTATCTCCGTAGGGAAGGCCCTTAAGATGTAAAGAATTTTTTTACGAGACAGTTCTTCATTTTTGAAACGCTGGTATTGAATAAGTATATTTAAATATTTCTCTTAACTTAACTTTCTTTAGACTTAACTTAGAAGTCTTCTAGTTCCAAATTTTAAATACATAATTACATAGACCCCTTTTTGATCCGATTAATTCATAAATTAGAGTTTTGGCACTTTATGAATAGTTACTAGGCTTACTAGGGTCCATCGTCAAATTCTTACGTCTGAAACTAATACCACCACCTTCTTTCTCTGTTGTATTTTGATAAAATTTTATAGAAAACACCTTTAATCAATATTTAATTGACGAAAAATTAATGGCGTGACAAGCTCAGAAACTTATTTGATTTTAATTGGACCACTCAATCACAGAAGTTGGTACAAATGAGGTAATAGAAAACCTCCTCCACCCTTCCCCCACTATCCCCCTTTTACCCCGATGGGGTAAATCCCGTAATGGGATCTCATGTAGAAAATAATTAGTTGTTGTTTGTGTAAATTTAATGTAAACAAGATAAATTATATTCACAAATATAATTAATACTTAGACAATATTATTTGCTTTAATATAATATAAAAAATTTCTTTTATCAGTAAAAAGTACTTTTTCTATTTTTTGACTTGTAAATTGTAATAATATAATGTGTATTATATACTTTGAATTCTTATATTTCTATTTAAAACTTTCTTGTATTGTAAACTTTTCTGAGCTCTACATTTTCTAGTTTTCTACTTTTTCTAACACATAAAACTTTTAATAGGGTTAGAACTTATAAATTAGAATACAAAGCATCTCCTAACATATTTCTACTGGCTTGCTATTTTAGACACATCCATACTAATAAATGTAATAAATGTAATATTATAAATGCGAAAGTTCAGCCCTCTGTTACCTGTTCACACCCAAGCCACTGAACCAATTTTGCTGAATTTGGTATGGAGATACTTTAGAGTCAGGGCATAGGATTTTTATCCCGGAAAATGTACGGTTCCCGCGCGATAACTGAATTTTGACGGAGTTTTGGTTTTCAACCTGTAGAATATAAAATTGTATAAAATATACGAAACAGTTAAAACTCTAACACGTAATCCTCGGCGTTATATTTAGAGCATCTATAAATGTATATTTAATCTCGGCTCGCCCACAAATATAAAATTCCAGCTCACTTTACGACGACACTGGTATGACATTATATTTTTATTACACGAGGCTTTGAAATAAAAAATTCTGTCTATGAGCTGTAAAATAGAGCTTATTTTTTAACCTCAAAATATTACAAGCGCTCGAAAATCTGCAAAGTCGTTGACGTATTATTTTCAAGCATGGCTCGTTTTTTTTCCGGCGTAAAATTTTCCGATGCGATGTCCTTTTCCAAAACGGCAAATTATCTTGTTTAATAATCTGAATTAGAATTAGAAATAATATTTTTTTCCCCAAATCGGTTCATTAAGGGCGAAGCCACATGAGCGTAATTTGTGAGTCGTGAGCCGCCGAATTTCTGCCGGGCAGAATTTCTTGTCATACAAATGACAACTGATTTTGAGTCGCCGTGTGAGTCAAACATGACTTTTGTATGAAATTTCTGCCCGGCAGAAATTACGCTCGCTTGGCTTCACCCTAAGCGGTAGCGTAAAAGAGTCACAGACAAACAAATTCACTTTCACTTGTACAAATCTTAAATACAACCGTAATTTTTTTTTTCAGTATTTATTTGTGATTTTTTGCCGACTGGGACTAAAAAAAACTCTGCATAATATTATGTGTCACCAAAATTATATGACATATTATTATCGTATATAATCATCGTTTTCCGCAATCCCCCTCTTGGTGTCGTGTAACGTATTTTTCCCAAAATATAAAATTCATGGCACACGTGTTGTTTACACCTGTTCGTCCTCAATACGTAATTTTCCCGAAATTTCTACAATCAGGGATTCAAAGAGATTACGTGTCAAAAGCTTAATACCATAATGTGCTAAAAAGGAAAGTGATTTTCCCAAAAAATGGAAATATGTTAAAGTGTATTCAATTTCCCCATGATCTTAACCACTGAATGAAACTATTTAATTTTTTTCAGCAACAAGAGAAAACATTTTATTTTAAAGGTGATAAATATTTTGCGAATCCCACCAAATTTTTAACAAGTCGGCCCAGACCGGTTTTGTTAAAAATTTGGTGGAATAGGCTCTAAGAGTAACTGGTTATTTTGGAGCCTGTTCTACATAAACTAACAAAATTTTCCTTTTAAATAATAGTCGCATTTAATGGAGGCACTTCATATGCCTATTTGTATTTGCATATTTGATGTATTCGCCAAACAATCACCATGTGTAGACGGTATGTTTGACAAAGTATTGGCCTTATTTGCCTATTTGACAATTAATATGACCAATACCAAAAACACGTATATCCGTACCTTTGTCGGTTTTTGACGCACATCAAAAGATTCAAATAGGCAAGTAAACAAAATCAAGTAAAAGTTTGGTATTTGACGTCCATGTAACGTCCACGTCACGTACTTTTGTCACCTCCCGACTATTATAACTAAATAAAATAAGTTTGTAACTATATTTTGCACTGCAAATCGCTAAAAAATAAAAATCGAAGTGTTAGAAACTATTGTAACTCTTCAACCCTTAGCAGTATTTGTGTAAAATTGTGTATTTTTTAAAACCAAAGTTCAAGCCAAGTGCAGCTGTCAACGACAGGACGAATTCAAATTGGAGCTGGATTATTCTCGAGGACTGCTAAATCCCGGGGAGTATTGCTTTTATTTTTCAAATGTATAAGTCACCCTTTACAAAATTAACAACAACAAATCCATTTCACACCGCTCAACCCAGTGAGCTACGTCCAAAATCACACTTGGCAAAGTTTATTTCTCTCTTGGCTTGACGAGTAGTGGAAGCAAAGTTGTAGATAAAAACAACAAGCCCACACAAACACAAAACTTATAAACTATACTTACACACATTAGACAAGCAGATACATTCTCAAAAATACTCAAAAGTTAAGTTTTCAAACATTAATTTTGTACAGTTATATTCAGGTTTAATAACTTTTATTCAATCTGTCTATACTGTCTTCTACACTTTGTTCTTTGCTTATTTTCAATCTAAATTCTTTTTTATCATTTTGCTAACCTTTTTCCCTTTAACATTAACTGTACATGAGTTGAACTGCAATATTGAGGCTGGTTTTTGCTTTGAAGGTAAAAGGTGACTTCAACTACTTAGAATAAAGCCGGTTAAGCCCTAACTTTTATATATAACTCATTTCAGTGCTCGAGAATGGATAGCAAAATGATGACTCGCTCCGCCGTGGCCCGTCGCACCGAGGAGCAACTTCGAGTAGCCCTCACTGAATTAAAGAATTATAAGGACTAATGCCAAATGCTGTTAAGGGAGAGAGATGATAACGAAAAAGAAGTGGAATCTGTAATCTAAAAAAATCAGGATTTAAAGATAGAACTCAATAAGTTAAGTTTGGACTATGAGGACATCCTTAAGAAAAATATGGAGTTACAGAGCATCGTCGACGGCTTCGACCAATGCAGAGAGGAATATGAAGACTTTCTCAAGACCTCTACTAACCTCAAAATTAAGCTGAGTAACGCCGAAGACTACATGTTAAAATTAGAAGAACAGATTCAAGCTCAAAGTTCCACCCAAACTCAAATCTTGTATGATAATCTTATTTGTGACAAAAGCAACTCAGTTTCTAACACTAAATCATGTCAAAACATGTCAACAATTGATTTAACAGGTGATGATACCTTACCACTATGTACAATGAATAGTAAGAGGAAATTAAAGAAGTATATAAAAATTAAAAAGTGTATTAGGAATTATTGTGAACTTTCAAAGAAAAATAAAAAGTGTTTAAATCATTTGTCAAAAGTTATAAAACATAACAAACTTTTGAATAATAACTTAATAAACTGCAATCTTGACTTAGATGAAATAAAATGTAACTATGAGGCCGGCCTTAGATAATTTAAACAGAAAGTATGCCTTGTCACAACAAGAAACACAGGGGCATATATCAGCAATGAATGATTTGCTTGAAGTGACTCGTTATAACGAGGAACGGATTTACTCCCTATTGAGAGTCAGCGGTTCCTCAAACAAAGAAAATCATTCTGTTTTAAGTAGTATAACTGATATATGTTCCAGCCAGAAGGCACATACTGAAAGCCCACAAATTGCTTTATTCAGTGATGAGTTAGGTAAGGATTTAGGTATTTATTTAAATAGAATGTGTATAGGGCAGCCAATTTCCAATTTTTGTATGCCTGAAGCTACTTACAGAGATATTTTGAAAAGGGCTTTATCTATGAATTATTGTCTAAATACTACACTCATAATTTCAGTTGGGAGGAAAGGAAAACTAAACAAAAAACAGATGACTGAATATTTGGACAAATTACTTAATATTGTAAATGTTACAAATATCATTTTGTTTACTTTTCCCTACATACAAATGTTGCCAAAAAGATATAATAAAGAAAACTTAACTAGATATCAGCTGAATAGCCTAATATGTACAGCTGTAAATAATAATTGTATAATATTGAATGACTCATATAAGAAATGTCAGGTCATAGATATTAATAATTTAGATTTTAAGGTACATACTATGAATAGAGATAATTACTGCTTATCAAACTTTTATAAAAGACGTATAGCCAAGTTGCTATTTAACTTTTTATTTATAAAACCAGCCAAGTGTTTGGCTTTAGCGACTACTGTTTTTATTGAGCAGAATACTAGTCATAGTATGAACGAATTGGAATATGTTCCAAGTATTTATTTAAATTAAATAATAAGACAATGGAGGATGTCTCTTGCAGTAATGAATTAAGTTTAAATGTCCAAATTCCTACCAACAATTTAAAAAATCAAAAAAATGTAATTTAATTAATCTGGTGCATCAGAATTTACAAGGTATGTTAGGTAAAGAACTTGAAATTGAGTTATTTTTAAAGGAATTTAACATTGACATTATGTGTATATCTGAACATTGGTTCAAATCACACGAACTCATTTTCAATTTCAATGATCACCAAATAGCAAGTTCGTTCAGTAGAGAAAATGCCATTAATTTTAATTAGAAACGACTTTAAATTTAAGGAACGTAAAGATATTGTGAGTCTCTCTACTGAACGAATAATAGAGGTGGCCGGCATAGAGCTGAATCATCTTATAATTGTGGGCGTATATAGGCCTCCGCCCTCCATCAGGGTTATATGATTCTTTTGAGCAAACAATGGAATTTTTTTTAACAAAATTAATGTTAAAATCCCCACATATAATGTTATTATATGTGGGGATTTTAACATTAATTTATCAGATTTAAACACCACTACTGTTACATTCACATCTTTATTCAAATCATATAACCTTTTTAGTTTGTTTCATGAACCTACAAGAGTCTGTGAGACTACTGCTACTTGTATTGACAATATATTTACAAATCTTGTTCCAGATAGAAAAGAAATAATTAATTATTTAAGTTCTGATCACTGTGGACAAATAGCTTCCTTTAATATCAAAATATGTGATAGTAATGCAAAGACAAATCTTGTGTATAATCCTGTGACCACGAAACGTATTGAGCAATTTAGAAGTAAATTAAAATCAAATATTGAGTTATTGGATAGGTCACATAGCTCTGATGAAGCCTTCAATAAATTGTTTAAGGTAATAAGAACTCAATTTGATACAATATTTACTTCTAAAACAGTTAGAAAGAGCATTAAAAAAAGTAAATTTATTGAATGGGCAACTAGAGGAATTAAGATAAGTAGGTAAAAATTATATGAATTGTATGATGAAAGGTCTTGCAACAGTAGTGAAGCATTCAAAGTATATGTTAAAAACTATTCTAAAACCTTCAGAAAAGTTTGTAAAGCAGCTAAGGCTCTATATATAAAAAATAAAATTAAAAATTCTAAAAATAAAATTAAAACTACATGGAAGATTATAGCTGATGAGACTGGAAACGTCACCTGTCGTGACACAGATTTTGAACTATACTTTGATAGTAAAAAGATTTCTAATAATCTAGAAGTTGCGACGGTCTTTGAAAAATTCTTTGCTGACATTCCGGTCTCAACTACCAAAAATCTAAATTCCTCACCTGAAGCTGCTGTAAAGCTAATCAGACACAATGTAAAGGAATGTGATGTCAATTTTAAGTTTAGGGTAATTAACCCCAGAGACATTATTGATACATTTAAATTGCTGAATGTCAAAAATACAACTGATCTCTGGGGAATGTCTACAAAAATTATTAAATCTGTAATTGACATCATAGCTCCTCATCTTGCAATGATTTTCAATGACTGCATAAAGAGTGGTGTTTTTCCTGACTTAATGAAGCACAGTAAGGTTGTACCATTATTTAAAGTGGGAATTAAATCTGATCCAACAAATTATAGGCCTATATCGATTTTACCAACTCTTAGTAAAATTTTTGAAAAAATAATTTTAAAACAATTATTGGTACATTTTAATTCAAGCAATTTATTACATAACAATCAATACGGATTTACTTAGGGTCGATCCACAACGGATGCTGGTATAGGTCTTCTTTGTAGTATATTTCAAGCTTGGGAGGAGTCGCAGGACGCTCTAGGTGTCTTTCGCGACCTCTCCAAAGCCTTCGATTGTGTGGATCATGCTACATTGATCAGGAAATTGCGCCACTATGGCATAAAGGACTCAGCTCTTAGCCTCTTGACTTCTTACCATATAAACAGGACTCAAAGTAATGAAGTAAACGGTAACAGGTCTAATGGAACCAAAATAGAATTAGGTGTCCCACAGGGATCTATTTTAGGCCCATTTCTTTTTCTCATCTATATAAATAACTTACCTTACCTTGTTAAGGAAAATGATAATGAGATAGTACTTTTTGCTGATGACACTTCACTTATTTTTAAAGTGAAGCGACAACAGTCAAATTACGACGAGGTAAACAGTGCTCTCTCAAAAATAGTACATTGGTTTAATGCTAATAACTTACTTTTAAATTCCAGTAAAACTAAATGTGTAAAGTTCACTTTGCCCAATGTTAGGCAAGTCCAAACCAATGTACTATTGAATGATGAGAAGATGAATTTGGTAGACACCACTGTATTCTTAGGTATGTACTTGATAGTAAATTACAGTGGGGTCCTCATATTGTTAATTTTGCAGGTAGGCTCAGTTCTACGGCATATGCAGTGAGAAATTTCTGATGAAGACACGGCACGATTAGTATATTTTAGTTATTTTCATAGTAGAATGTCATATGGAATCCTTTTATGAGAAAACGCTGCCGACATTAATACAATATTTGTGCTGCAGAAGCGAGCCATACGCTCTATTTATAAAATGTCTTCTTTTGAATCTCTGAGAGATAAATTTAAAGAAATTGGTATTCTAACTGTTGCTTCTCAATACATTTTGGATAAAGTAATATATGTTAGAAAAAATATAAGTAAATTTAAAGCTAAAAGTGACATTTACTGTAGGAACACCAGAAATAACCACAAGCTGGATTTGCCGATGATCAGACTTAGTAAAGTTAGTAAATCTTTTAAAGGTCAATGTATACGCCTGTACAATAAAATCCCAGAAAACGTTCAAAATCTTTCGATTAATAAATTTAAAAAAGTAGTCTAAGAACGTTTGTGCGCCAAAGCCTATTATAAGGTCAATGATTTCATAAACTATGGCACATCTTGGGAGTAGGATGGCTGCTTGCAAGGCTACTTCTACATTATTATATGACTTACAATAATTATGTATGGATGTTGACATTGTATAATAATTTTAAGTTACAATTGTAAATTTTATTTTAAAAAGATTAATTTTTTTCTCACTTTTTTGGTAAAAAGTGGGACCCAGTGCGTGTTTCTTACGCCGGTTCTTCTCGCCGGGATAGTTCCCGAACGGTGGTAGGCACCAGTAGTATCAACGTTCTGAAAGTATTTGTTGCAAATCTATTCGGAAATAAAACAATTTTTATTTTATTTATTTTATTTTATTTTTATAAATGTGTGGAAGGTTGTATTTGCCTTTATTTGCTTGTTTGTGTATAGGTCTATAATTTTGCCAAATGCAACAAATAGCCAATAGCAAATACAAAATATAGCCACGTGAAGTGCTCTGAACTCTGCTATATATTTTTCTTTCAATATTCAATTATCGTACATATACGTGATGCTGCTACCGTCTGTACGTCTGTTTATGACGTAACACACCGAGTATACGTTTCTCACGTCGGCGCGGCAATTCGTTGCGATATTATTGTGCCCACAAATAATGCGCGTCTGGTGGTTCTCCAGTTAGCGTTGACGCCCACTTCACTAACGCTGCAGTGACACAAAATGCCTAAAATTATTTTATTTCAAATAAAATCTATAAGCTATTTAAGTTGTCACCAAGCCTCAGTACACATCTTTAAAAAGAACACATTATTATTATACAGAAATAACTTAATTATTACACAGTTACTAAGAATTTTGTCTATTAGAAATCTATCTTGTAGGGGTTGGCTGTCAATAGATGTACATAATATTATAATATTTATAATCTCTTAGTTATAGAACTTAAAATAAAAAAATCGTCAAAAAAGATTGGTTAGATACATATTTCTATTTGTATATTCTTGTATCATAATATTTTAGAACGTTAGGATTCTTAATTCACACAACACACGTTATCGAAACGGTATAAGCTACATTGTATTGAAAAAGTATTTCTAAATAAGTTTTAACCATTTATTCATTTATATCAATACTTTTCAAAAGAAACTTAGTTATATAGTACTTAAATTAAAGTACAAACAGATGTTTCCGGAAACTAAGTAAAACATCAGAGATACTACATGTTTTCCTCAAACATCGCTTCCAAATTGGAACTCAGCTCTACGAGTTATTTTACGTCTGCTTCCTAACATTTATAAGCGCCATCACTAACATAGTTAACAGACGTCAATACGCAGCGGCCGTCGGACAGTTAGCAGACACCCTCAAGTAACAATAAACATGGCTGCTGTTTACGATAGCGTTGAAAGCTGTTATTGCCTTCTTTTCCGAAGCTATTTGTATAGGATGAATCAGTTGTAGCGAATTAAAGAAAGATAAAATTGTGAAGTTGCTTAAGAGGGTCTCTCTTATGCTTTTAGGTTCTAGTCTTATTTTGCTATACATATATACAACATGTAATATATCTACAAGCATAGACGTGTAATATTGGTTTGTTTTCGTGCCCGTTCATTTATTTAAAGTGTTCTCGCCAAATATTGGGGCCATAAATGGCAAACGCTTTCAAATTATACCAATTCATTTTAGTTGTACCACATATTTCAAATACAAACATACATTTAGTTCAGTTCTAATGGCTTTAGTGGACAAAGATTTCTGCTCTTTATTTGCTAACGCTGGTTGTCAAGGAAGAATAAGCGACGGTGGAGTCTTCAGAGAATGTCTGTTGAATCTGGGTGCACGGTAGTGCACCCGCCGAGACGAGTCAAGCGAAGCCTACCTTTTCTCGAAGTGTTTGGCCGTTTTTTTAACCTTCATAGAATTGGTTTCCATTGTAGCAGATAGTTCATATTTTCAGGATATGATGTCATTAATTGACTTATTAAGCATACAAAGTCTCAATTGAATAACTCTTATACTTTAGATTTTAATGATATCTAAAATACGCCGATTTTGTCACTGACACACTGATGGTCATCAAAATGTTTGGCCACTTCCTGAAGTGCTAGAAAGCTGAAATTTGGTAATCTAAGTTTAGTATACAACCAATAAAAAAATTCATAAACTTCTCATTTTCGCCGCCCATCCCCTAAAATTGGGGGGTAGAAGTTGACCCTTATAGAGTTGGCCTCCGATGTGCCAGATAGTTTATATTCTCAGGATGTGATGTTAATAATAGATTTATTAAACATACAAAGTCTCAATTGTACAATACTTTATAGTTTAATGTTAATAACTTACTTTTAAACTCTAAGAAAACCAAATGTTTAAAATTTACTTTGCCCAATGGTAGGCAAGTTACATTATATAGTAAATTACAGTGGGGTCCTCATATTGCTAACCTTGCAAGTAAGCTCAGTTCTGCAGCATATGCAGTAAGAAAAATTAGGGAAATTTCTGATGAAGACACGGCAATACTAGTTTATTTTAGTTATTTTCACAATATAATGTCTTACGGTATCCTTTTATGGGAAAACGCTGCCGACATCAATACAATTTTTGTGCTGCAGAAGCAAGCTATACGCTCAATTTATAAAATGTCAGCTTTTGAATGTCTGAGAGAAAAGTTTAAAGAAATTGGTATTCTAACTGTTGCTACTCAATACATTTTGGATAATGTGTTGTATGTTAGAAAGAATCTAACTAAATTTAAAACTAAAAGTGATAGTCACGGTAGAAACACTAGAAATAGGCACAAGCTGGAAATACCAGTGATCAGACTTAGCAAAATAAGTAAATCTTTTAAAGGTCAATGTTCACAATAAAATCCCGGAAAACGTTCAAAATCTATCAATTAATAAATTTAAAAAAGTAATTAAAGAACGTTTGTGTGTCAAAGCCTACTATACGGTCAATGATTTCCTAAACGATGGCACATCTTGGGAGTAGGATGGCTGCTTGCTGCTGCTTCTACATTTATTATATGTGACTTACAATTGTGTATTCATGTTGACTTTCTATAATGTATTAGATTAAGTTATTTACATTGTAAATTTTATTTTTTTAAGACTAATTTTCCACTTTTTTAGTAAAAAGTGGCCCCGTGCGAGTTTCTTACGCCGGTTCTTCTTGCCGGGTTAGTTCCCGCACCGGTGGTAGGCAACATATAGCTCAACGTTCTTAAAACATTTGATTCAAATTTATTCAGAAATAAAACGATTTTTATTTTATTTTTTATTTTATGTCAATAGTGGACACCATATCTAACGATAACCATAACCGCTCAAACTTATATCGAAATTTTTTCGTGAAAATTGTATATCCAGGCTCACGGTGTTGTTATAACAAATTTTTTTCCTGACGATTTTTACGGATAATTCATTTATTATTCTCAATCCATCAACTGTAGCTTTAACAAAAAAATAAACTCAACAGACATCTGTTAAATTCTGTGGTCAAAGTTGAGGTTAAATTCAAGGTTAACCTTAACTATAACCGTAACTTTGACCATAACTGTGACCATAACGACGCCTCTGGTGCAACACACCCTTAGTTCCAATTATTGCAAGAAGTTCCTCCTTGACTACATTACAAGTAAGAGATAAGTTTGCTGAATATTACAGTTTATTGTAAGACATTTGGAGGTATTGATAAATAAAAATACTTATGTAATAAAAAGGTTTATTATCTCTATTAATAAAATCTCAAACTCAAAATAAAAAAATCAGTTCAGTAACTTTACGCCGTGGAAACGGCAATAAACAAACAAACTCACTTATGCATTTATTATATTAAGGGCCTGTTTCACCACTTCCTGATAAAGTGCCGAATAGGCTATTCACAAGTTTTTTGACAGATTCTCCATACTTGATCTGTCAAGTTAATTGGTGGATAGCCTATTCGTCACTTACCAGGAAGTGGTGAAACAGGCGCTAAGTAAGCAAGAAGTGAGAATTTATTTCAGTCTTGTTCTGGATTGATTTTAGTGGGATGCATGATTTTCTGTGACAAAATATATTGTGGCGGTGATGATGAAGACAATCATGAAAGTGATGATGTATGGTGGCCTGGTGGGATGGTTCTTGGGACTGTAAATATACATAATCAGTAATCATGGTCAGATGGTAATGAGAAGGGCTGTGTTGATTGTATGGTATAATATGGTTTGGTGATGGTTGATGAAATTTGAATAGTGATTTCGGTGAATTTATGTCTCTGGCGATGCCGCTCTTTCTTCCTTAACAGCCGCCAGCCTTCCTCTTTCTTGGAACACTAACATATCAATATTATGCATCAATATAATTCTACGGTCTTCATCGATTTTTTTTAATTTTTGTGCTAAAAGTTGTGCGTATAAGTCGCACTCGTCTACCTTCTCAGGTTTGATTGCGTTAGCTCTTTCTTCAATAATAATGGAAAAGGCTTCGTCCATTAGCTTCTTTGCATGTAGTATGTCAGGTATACCGCCCTGTTGCCGTCTCTTCTTTGACGCAAAATCTTGATTTTTTTGACTGCCACTAGTAGATTCATCTGCAGTATAAGAGTTTTCGACTGGTTCCTGAAATAGTAAAATGAAGTAAATATATAATGAAGCTGACGAAAATATAAATAAAACTTTTAAAAAGTATATACGTTCCACACTATCTCAAACGTAGTATATTATAGGCCTTAAAATAACATAATCTAATGGAGGCACTTCATATGGCTATTTGTATTTGCTATTGGCTATTTGTTCTATCTATCAAAATTATTGACATACACACAAACAAGCAAATAAAGGCAAATACGGCCTTCCACACATGGACGTCAAATACCAAACTTTTACTTGATTTTCTTTACTTGTCTATTTGACTCCTTTGATGTGCGTCAAAAACCGACAAAGGTACGGATACGTGTATTTGGTATTGGTCATATTTGTCAAATAGGCAAATAAGGCCAATATTTGCGAAACATACCGTCTGCACATGGTGATTGTTTGGCGAATACATCAAATACGCAAATACATATAGCCATGTGAAGTGCCTGCAAAAAGTATAACAAGTAAAGATACAATTATTCGGCACATTAAAACAGAGGGAGATATGGGGAGATTATTCATTTTACATTTTACATCTGTAGACTTGGAGGGCAGGGCCCCCGTAAGGACTACCAGCGCTTGTGTGCAAAAAAAGGATTTTGGCGCCCCTTTAGGCAAATTTTTTCGGTCCTTGGTTTTGGCGCCCTTAAAGATGGCGATTTGGCGCCCCTAGAGAATGGCGCCCGTGTGCATTGCACATATTGCACATATGGTAGTGTCGGCCCTGTTGGTGGGTCTTTTAGTTACTGCGCGTGGCGGTGATATTATTATTTGGAGGATCGCCTGCGTTATCTATTGATGCGTTGCTATCGCGATCGGTCTCTGCAGTTGGGGTTTGCATGATCTTTTGTGTGCGTGCACTATTACCTATACATATTATTTTGTTTATAGCGAGCGTAGACTTAGCCAGTCTTCCTGGGTGTAAGGGGAATAGTAATAGTGATGACTGACGATTATCGCTGTCTCACGCGGCACCGTATTGTCCTTGTGGTATGAAAGGGATGGCAATTATCACAATATCACACTATGTCTGTTTCACAAGTGCGGAGAGGGGTGCCGACTGGTGACCTTGGATCACAGCTCGCACGCACTGAGTTTTTCGTCCTACTTCTATCACTTTTTAACTGTTATAAGCTTATAACTTATGTATATGCAATTTGCTTTAAGTCACATTTGTATGCCGGTTTTATTTCTAACTAAGTAAATATATAAATAAGCGGCACACGTCTGTTCCTAAGCACGGTCGGGACTCGGGACGAAAGAGCAAAAAGGTATACTTTATGTTTAAGTTGCTTAAAAAGTAAAAAATTACCTACCTCAGTATTTATTGTAGATGAGCACTCGTAAATCGGCGCCAGAAAACTATGCATAGCAGAGAATGCAAACCAATTAGTTTTGTAAGATTCCTCGGATCCCATGTTTTTAATTTTATTCAGATGAATTCTGTAATACGCCATCAAGGAATCCTTCTTCTTCTTCAATTCTTCGACAGTCGTTGAGTTTCCGTAACTTAAATTACTTTTCAAACGACACCATGCATCAGCCACCAAATGCTTTTTTCTATGATTAATATTTTTTGGATCCCATATGATGGGCTCATCTTCATAATTTTGAATAAATTCCAACACCATTGCATCACTCCACTCCATTTTTACGAAATAACAACCGTGGACGGTGCCGTCGCGCGTTGCATAAAGCATGTCTTGACGTGTTGAAAACAAACACGAAAATGAACAACGCTGCGACCACGCTTGCGCGCTCAAACTCGCTCGATAACGAACACGCAGCACGAATGTTCGCGACGATAGCCGATAACGGGTGGTCACCTCTCACCTCTGCGTGTTTCGTCTCATTCGCTCATTGCACGAAGTTTCGTGACGATAGACGGGTGCGGCCTCAGCATTACAATAATTTACATTATAACTATATTACAAAATTAGTTTATCTCGCGGGAACCGTACATTTTTCCGGGATAAAAAGTATCCTATGTCCTTTCCCGGGACTCAAGGTATCTCCATGCCAAATTTCAGCAAAATCGGTTTAGCGGTTTGGGCGTGAAGAGGTAACAGACAGACAGACAGACACACTTTCGCATTTATAATATTAGTATGGATTGTTTGCCCGCGATTTATTCTTTAAATAGGTACTTGAATATAATTTCACAACTGTAACTAAACTAACTCTTTAAATTACAATAAATAAAAGAATAAACTACAAAAAATTTAATGCTAGACACGTTCGCTTCGGTAATTTCAAAAGGTTTTCCATCACTATTGATTGACATTTCAATGCTTTGTCTACAAACACTATTTGTCCGACGTTTTATCGACAAAATCCATTTGGAAAAATATTTTAGCTGTTTTTGCTTTACTGCGTATTTTAGACATATGAGGATACTGAGGTCTAATAGCCGGTTTACATTATTCCAAACCAGCGCTGGATAGCTACTGGAATAATGTAAGCGTTCTATACTGTACTCGACAAAACATGGCGGTAGCAGTCCAATGACCGCTACGCCGGAGTCAATACTCCCTGTCAAAAACTTGTCATTTTCTATATAAACCGCGATTGACAGTGAAGTATCAGATGTTGTCCATCGCGGCTTTGTATAGAAAATGACAAGTTTTTGACAGGAAGTCAATAACCGCTCCGCCATGTTTCGCCGAGTACAGTATAGTACCTGTTTGCATTATTCCAGTTGCAAGCCAGGAGCCAGCGCTGAATAATGCAAACCAGCCAAAAAATGCAGAAAACTGTATTTTTCGAGTTCTGTTCCAACTTCCAAAAGAGTTAAATGTGTATTTCTGTCACCAGACTAGGTAATATATTATATTACTTGTTTGCTCCAAAATTAGGGGAAAAACTTATTTATAAGCCTTTCTCGGGACACAAAGTGTAAGCATTTTCATCTTTCGTTCAGCGTTTTAAGCGTGATGAGGCGACACACAGACAGGCAAACTCTCACATTAATTATAATAGAAATTTGTATGGAAGTAACGAATTATTCTCATGGTGGAGTTAAAGCTTTCACAAAACAACTTTGAATTCAAATTTGAAATTCAGGAAGCAAGTAGGATTCAATATAGTTTACTAATGTTCCCCATACTCAAAGGTTTACCACATAACCGTCATAAGACCACAGTTGGGTCCATAAAGTACATACAATTGGAATTCTGCCCTAAGGCCATTATGACCCTCATAAACCCGGTTTGGGTACAATACATAATGTGGACGATACTGTATTACGGGTTTAGGCTTAGCTACATGCGCGGTTCCAGGGGTGGACGGTAGTCACGGGGAATAACCGCCCCAAAATGTCGGTATATTTATTTTGCAAAATCTTTTATTTCGACATATTTTGTCTACTTATTAATATTACTATATGACGCTTTTATTTCGACATATTTTGCCTAATTATTAATATTACTATATGACGCTTTTTTTTCGACATATTTTGCCTACTTATTAATATTACTATATGACGCTTTTATTTCGACATATTTTGTCTACTTATTAATATTACTATATGACGCTTTTATTTCGACATATTTTGCCTACTTATTAATATTACTATATGACGCTTTTATTTCGACATATTTTGCCTACTTATTAATATTACTATATGACGCTTTTATTTCGACATATTTTGCCTACTTATTAACATTACTATATGACGCTTTTATTTCGACATATTTTGCCTACTTATTAATATTACTATATGACGCTTTTATTTCGACATATTTTGTCTACGTATTAATATTACTATATGACGCTTTTATTTCGACATATTTTGTCTAATTATTAATATTACTATATGACGCTTTTATTTCGACATATTTTGCCTACTTATTAATATTACTATATGACGCTTTTATTTCAATATATTTTGCCTAATTATTAATATTACTATATGACGCTTTTATTTCGACATATTTTGCCTACTTATTAATATTACTATATGACGCTTTTATTTCGATATATTTTGCCTAATTATTAATATTACTATATGACGCCCGCACCGCAACTCTGATATATGCCAAAATTCGTTTATCGCACAGGACCCTCACATTTTTCCCCGATAAAAATTATCCTATGTCCTTTCCCGGAACTCAAAGTATATTATTTTCATTTATCACATTTAAGCTACCCTTAAGTATATAAAACTCAAACTCAATTTTTTTATTCAGAACTAGATGGCGCCCGCAACTCCGTTGCGCCAAAATTCATTTATCGCGAAAACCGTACATTTTTCCGGGATAAAAACTATCCTATGTACTTTCCTAGGACTCAAAGTATCTCCATGCCAAATTTCAGCAAAATCGGTTCAGCGGTTTGAGCGTGAACAGACAGACGGACAGACAGACAGACACACTTTCGCATTTATAATATTAGTATGGAAGTATGGATAAATTTTTGCAAATATTTTCTGAAAGTCTACGTGATGCCTACCACCGGTTCGGGAACTAGCCCAGCGAGAAGACCCGGCGTAAGAAACTCGCACGGGGCCAACTTTATTTACCAAACAGCTTTGTGCTTCTACTTTATATCAATATAAGTACTACACATACTTCCTAACAGTTAATCAAAGGCTTTCAAACCGATGTTATCAATTGGCTGTGACGACTGACGTCGCTAAATCACAGTGGGTCTGACGTTGACATATACTCTAGTGAACGTGATGAATTACATCCGAAGCCTGTCATCTGATCTAACGGACTATTTGTTCGATTTAAGTGGGATTAAAGATGGTTTTAGTTTTAAAATTGCTCCGTGGAGGCAGTCTTAGGGATTGCAATCCGGATACTTCGAAATCCGAAAAATCCGGACAATCCGGATTATTTGGGCTTTTGAAAAATCCGGATTTTTATATTTCAAAATCCGGATTTTCGATTTTTTCGAATAGTAGATAAAATTATAAAAAGAAGCTTTTACGTAATATAAAATTGATTTAAATGTATCTAGTAATATCCGACATACAAATTCACATTTGATTAAAGGCGCTATCAAAACTTTGCGTGGTCTACACGTAACAAAGTCAGAATTTCGTATGTCTAACATTGCATTGTGTAGTTATTTGGTGGTTGTAATTACATTTCTTTACATTTTATAATTTTATTTAAAAGAAATAATGACATATTTTAATTTCTTAAACCCTAGCTATCATTTTACTATCTTATTAATTGTTATGTTTTCTAAATACTTATAAGAGAATATAAATGCAATGATGATAAATATTTTAACAATAATTTTAGAACATTTTAGTAATACAATTTTTTCTATAAAATATGTAACGAATGTCGATTTGTAATTTTGTCTTATTAAATAAAGGCATATAATAAGTTTATAATGTAACTAAATGTTGATTTAAAGTTTAATATTTTGTGCAATAGCCTAAATATAAATATACTATCCAACTGCTGGGCAAAGTGATGAGTTGGCTAGTAAGAAAAGAAAATAGGCTCCTTGCCAGAAGCCTAACTGGACATTGTAAACTCAACAAGCACCTTTATAGAATAATAGATGTTAATAGCATTACGACCTGCTGATTCTGTGATACACCTATTCACCTTTTAATTGATTCTACTGCTCTACTACAGAACAAAACTTCTCCTAATTTACTAAAGAGGAAATTTGTGGCACCAATCCTAATCACTTAGTTAAATTTATGAGCAGCACTAGGTTGAGGACGGTGCTCTAAAACGAAGGAGTCACAATAGATCCTCAAAGATCATCTTAACGTCAGGATTGCAGTGATCTGCAGGAAAAAATACCTCCAGAGCATAGCGCTATCTTTTCTTAGGCCTAGATACCCACTCAGTCGATATCCAGCATGTATGCGGATAGCTTCACCAGCCCAATACCACTTTAGCTTGGCCGTCTTGATTCCTGTCTGTGATTCTAGTTTGGGAGCACATTATATTTTTTTGATTTGTTGAGATTGGAGCTCTGTTGCTCTCTGGCAGACTCTGAGTTGGAACTTTTCTAAATCGTAAATCGGTCAATCAGTTTGCGCATCGTTGGTTATGATGAGCGAAATATATAGCGAGTCTGCGCTTCAGTGAGATTAGTAAGTCACCATTCTTCATGGACCAGTTTTTCTGCCTTTCTGTTGTCATAAGAAGCTAATTGGTCCAAGTACAGCTACTCGTTGACATCGTGAATTCCTTGCTCGTCTACTTCAACCCTACGTCTCGTACTGTTGATAATTATTGTTCTTGTCTTTGACCTATTTTTTGTAAATTCCACCTCTATGCTTACAGATATTGGACCATAATTTGATGATTTGCGGCTGACGGCTATAGGTGTAAAAATGACGAAGGAATTGATAAAGCGGAGATTGCTTAGGATTGTCTTGTTAACAAAAATTTCATATTTTTAAATAGTTTTAAATATGCAGTTGAAAAAATCTGCGTATTTTTAAGTTCTTAATAAAATTGAAAGTTTTTTTTTATTATTAAAGAAGGCAGGTCGCTATAGCCCTGACGTCACTGCGACCCATAAAGATCTATTGTGACTCCTTCGCACTAGATAATCATCCCCAACCCAATACTGCTCATAAATTGAACGATATGGTTGGGGTTGGTGCCATGAATTTCCTCTGTGGATGAGTATTCGTGGCGACCAAGGTGCCTGTTCCTGCTCTGTAGTAGACCAGGACAGTCGAGGAAAAGGTGAATAGATATTTCATCCTCCTCCTCACAGAATCTGCAAGTCGTTATGCTACAAATAGCCATTCTGTTCAGGTGTTTGTTGAGCTTGCAGTGCCCAGTTAGGCTTCTGGTAAGGATTCTTAATTGGTTCCTACCCAAAGTGAGCACTAATTCTGATAATTTATTAAAATTGAAAGTACCAGATACTTTTATTTTAATCACTTGCTTTTTTACACCCATCTTAGCGTTTTTTTTTTTTTTAGGAAAAATATTAATTTTTAAGACGTTTTATTTTGCATTTCTAAAATTAATGTTAAATAAAGAAATAATAAAAAATTAATTCACATTTAAATCTGTTTATCAAAAAAATTTTAAAAATTACAAAAAAATCCGGATTATCCGGATAATCCGGATTTGAGGATGAAAAAATCCGTAAAACCGGATTTTTCTAAAAATCCGTTTTTTGCAATCCCTAGGCAGTCTGTTTGACAGACCCAGGACATCCCTCCGTATATGGCTGATGGAAAATCGCAGGTGGTTTTAAAATTGCTATGGTTGGACTCTGCTGGACAAATCGGTCTAAAGTTTTGATAGCCAAGCCATGGTCTGTAACTAATTTGCATTAGACTTTAAACCATAGCATTTAGTATTTCGATTCTAAATGCTATGGTTTAAAGTCTTATGCAAATTATACATACAGGTGCTTTGTACCACTATTAACTGTAATATTAAAATATACTACTAAATATCATAGATTTAATACTACTTTTAATGTCGTTCCAACACGACAGCAGGACTTATTTTATTTCATGAATATATTCTATAATTTTTTATAGAAATTACAACATTCTTACTTCAAACTAACTCGATAATCGTACCGTTTTTCCTCTTCGTCACATTTTATTCATATTTTTTGGTCCAATACAGATAGTTTAATTGTAAATCATAACAGGGTTGGGAATTGACATGTTTTTCCTATTTCCCGAGGGGCGCTCGGCCCGAGTAAATATTACCTAATACTGAATAAATACTAAAACTAACGAACTACGTGTTGTTATACCATATTATAACTGACATTATTGTAACATAACATTTTCAAAATATTATTAAAATATTAATACGGAATGTACCTAGTCTACAATTTTGACATGCCGATATTCGTTTATCACGCAGAAACCGTAAATTTTTCCAATTTATTGATTCAATTAAGTGATTCGTATGGGCAACCAGGGCGACCGGCCGAGCGTCATGTATTTTCCATGTATTTTCCCAAACAAGAGTTTGAAAAAAGTAGATAACCTTTTCACCGCTGCCACTTTCACACTGCACTCTATACTAGGAACACATACACACCCTAAATTATTATCATTTACTGTATTTACACCCTGCAGAAGTTTTTTTATTATTTGATACAGCTAGGTACTGACAACTGTCATAAAGAAAATGCTTACGATTAACGTTTTTATGAAATCGTGTTTGACGTCAAAGGGTTTTGAATATTTTGTATAATTCGTAATGTTTAGCTTAATTATGAGGAAGATACAGTAAAACCCGTTTAAGACGATTTCACATGGACTCAACCAAAAACGCGTCATAAGCGGGAAAGCGTATTATGCGGGATATAGGGAAATAAATAACGAACCTACTACATGTATTAATGTTTATTATTTTTTTGGGAAAAGGAAAAGGTGTAGATTTTCTGCAACTTCTTGCATAGATGAAGACATACAAAAGTTAGGCTACAATTTCTTAATGGTTTTCTTCATTATACCGTAACTTTACGACAGATAGTAAACAATAAGAGCTAATAACTTATCACATTAGTGCCACGCGAAAATGGCGTCAAACTCTACGTAATAACGAGTAATATTGTGTGCAAAGTCATGTTTACTGAAAACTTAGTTGTCACGCGAGTATGGCGTCAAACAACACGTAATAGAGACTAATATTGTGTGCACAGACGTGTTTGCTAAAAACTCGGCACTGCTTCGCAAATATGGTGTTAAAGCGTACACAGTAGAGTCTAATTTCGCATACGTAACCTGTTTACTGAAAACTTAATTTGTCTCGCTTTTGGACTGAACTTGGCCGTGCGTTTTCGACCTTCACGTCTTTCAAATTATGTTCGGTAAGAAAATGGAAAATGTTTTTGAAGTTGAACATTATATTTTATTTTGATGATATTCAATACAATATCATTGATTGATAACTGAATTAATGATATTTTATTGATTACTAGATAACGCCCACAACTCCGTTGCGCCAAAATTATTTTATCGCGCGGGAACCTATCCTATGTTAAAATAAGTAAAATCACTTAAGGCATGCTTAAGGCCGTCCCCCGAGCAAATGACCTTGGCCATACATTTGCCGCGTTGCCGAGATCGCACCAAAACCCTATTTTTTTTTCTTCTTAAACGGCCTATTCACTATCCTGCATTGCAGTCCGCCGGCTTATGCAGGATAGTGAATGGTGTTGCAGGCCTGCACGGCGGACTGCAATGCAGGATAGTGAATGGGCCCATTTAGTTCAAAATTGACAAAAAAATTCAAACGACAAATAAGTATCAAACCACAACAATGCTCAGGTTGTGGGATATACTAGGGCTTGCTTCGCTCGTCTTGATTAAGTACTATAATAATATTATGTTACTTGCCCCCTACCTTGTTGCATCAAAATTCGTTTATCGCACAGAAGTTCTTTTTTTTTTTTGGGATAAAAACTATGCAATGTCCTTTCCTGACATAAAAAGAGCTGTAGACCAAATTTATTCAAAATCGATAACATGAAGAAGTACAGAGACAGACAGTGTGACAGATTTTAGAGCATATTTCTGACAATATGTTTTTACATTCGTGTGCTCAGTGCCTTTGGGCAGTTCGGCGGAATTTAGCGCATATTTCTAGTATATTTAAGGCCATCCCCGGAGCAAACGACCTTGACCATACATTTGACGCGTTGCTGAGATCGCACAAAAATCCTATTTTTTTTTTACTTAACGTTCAAAATTGATTAAAAAAAATTTAAAACGGGGAATATGTAGTTAATGAAATTATCTATTGTCGTGTGTTTCAAATAAACGTAATTTGTAAACACTAGGGAGATGCTGAAAGTATGCTTGAATTTTAATAAATTGGTATTACTTTGGAAACTAATATCATGAGTATAATAAACAAAAATAGAAAATTGAAAATTTCAAATTGCGAGTTTATAAGGCTCTAAATAGGTAAATTACGGAATCTCCGTAGGGGAAGGGCCATAAATGAGTTCAGTACCCAAGGTGCTCCTGTCGAATTCAATTTTCCATTCTGTTAAAATGGTATTTTCTCTTGAAATGTCTTATTAGAACGTTATTTGAAGTCCAAACACGAGGTCGTGTCTTGGCAATCTAATCAGCCAGAGTCTGTGAATTATCTTTATAAATATACGGTTTTACGACGGACGTAATAAAATATTCAAAGATATCATATTTTACTCGGTAGGTGATGTTTTATTCTGGGTTCATAATTTTTAAAACTTGTACAATAATGTTTTTTTGCTGTAGTGTCCTCTGAGTGCCTAAATATTTATTTTATAAGTGACTTTGACGGGTTTCCAAATGTACATTTTAATATTTTTGTAGTATAAATTAATGTGCTAAAAATCTCGTCTCAGGAACGAAATATTTTACGAGTAATCAAAACATTAAGTACTTCTATTTGTGCTAAAAATCTAGAGACTTTGCCTTACTTGCTTTTGATTTAATAAAAAAGAAATGTTACGGTAAAAATTTGTAGTATTTTTGTCATTGTCCATTATTTGAGTCTTCTCACGTACTAAACTAAATTTTCTCTTTTCGCAGGTACTGATTAGATAACGTGCATGACACAATGGAGAGGATTTAGTGCGAGTGAGACAAAAAGTGAAAGTGAAGTGTGTAAGTGAGACAACAAACAAAAAATGTGCAAGTGAATCAAAAAAATGTGCAAGTGAACCAAAAAAATGTGCAAGTGAACCAAAAAAATGTGCAACTGAATCCACAAAAAATGTGCAGTTAGGCCAACTTAGGATTGTTATGTTATTGGCTTGACGCCATCATGGGTTGTCAGCTGGGCAAGTTGGCGGCGTCGGAGCGGAGGGGTCCAAGTGAGCCCCTGAACGATGTACCCCCGCCCCCCGCGCCGGACCCCAGACTACCCCTCACGGCGAAGCAGAAGTACTCCATGCTGGCGTCTTGGAAGGGCATCTCGAGGGCCATGGAGAAGACCGGCATATGTATGTTTGTCAAGTGAGTATTGTAGAATCATAAGTTGCTCTATAGACGTAGGTTTACACGCTCAATTTCTCATCAGTTCAGTCTAGGGAATGCAATCCCGCAAGAGAATTTCAATCCCGGTATTTGCGGGATTGAACCATCACAATCCCGCTGGATCCCGGTATTTGCAGGATCCCGCTGTGTGGATTTAAACTTTTAAAATAAATCGTTATAATGATAGACCCCGTTTTATTCTTAGAATCTCAAATAAAACAAACTTTGTCGGACACTTTTTTCAAAGGTTTAATTATTAACACCTCCATACTTCAGACTTTATAAAAAAATTAAAGAAAAACTAATATTTTTTTTGGAAATGGCTTCGTTATAATAATATGTAGTTAAAAAAAACTAAAAAAAACGCTTATTTTATGTCCATCTTTTATCGAATTTTTTTTCGAAATAAAGGTAAAAATCGAACCCAACCATTCCGAAACGGTTCCTGATATTCGACACAAGGTAGCAGCTGGAAATGCTCGCTCAGCATCCACGCTGGTTAGTTCAATTGTCATTTAAAGTGTGAATTGAAGCTAAATTGTTTAGCGGGCTGCCTGTAGCCAGTTCACGCACCCCGCGCGCAAAGTTACGCATATGAATCACATTTCTTTGTAATCCCGCCAGTCCCGTGGGACTTTTCTGGTTGATTTTTTCACCTGGCGTCCGAAAAACCCTCTTTTTCCAAAATAAAATTTAGCCTATGTTCAGCAAAAATAATGTAGGATTTGCTTGGAGTAGTTTAAATAAAGCCAAAATCCTCAAACTTGTATCTATAAGGATTCAAAAGTTCTATTGGGTACCTTCAGAACCAGGGTATATCCTGGTGCAAAATCTTACTTTTTGGTAGTATATACCTGAAATACTTCAGAAAAAATCGAAATCACTATATGTTCCCATATAAATTTCAAGGAGTCCCCTCGATTCCTCATGGATTCCATCATCAGATCACCACTTTTGTGAACATAGTACCAACCTCGGATTCAACCCTGTACAAAATCAAAAGAATCATGAAAATCGGTCCATAAACGAAGAAGTTATGGTTGAACATACAAAAAAAATATAAACAGACGAATATATAACCTCCTCCTTTTTGGAAGTCGGTTACAAAAATAGAATCTTCAAAGAAAGAAAACGATTAAAATCATGTTTACCGCCATCCATTTTAAAGGTAAACAAGATCCTCATAAGATCGCTTTGTTGTACAGTGTACTGTGTACATCTGTTTGTCCGTCCATTTGTCCATTCATCTGTTCATCCATGTCTTTATTTCGGGAAGGCGTGAAGAATAGTGAAGATATCGAAAAATTAAACTGTGAAAAAATTAAACTTCTTAGTCAAATCTTAAAATTTCTTTCAGAAGTTTTAATTAATTTTTAAATTATAATTTACCAGATGAAGAATTTGTTTATGTGGACCGTAAAATTTTCGGGGATAAAAAGCATCCTATGACTTTTCCCGAGACTGTAAGAATCGCCATACTAAACAGAAAAATCAGTTCAGCGGCTTGGGCATGAAGAGGTAACAGACAGATTAAAGTATGGAAGTATGTACCTTTAGGAACAGTTGATTTGTACTATTAGAGAAGTAGATTCCTATGCAGATGGGGGACCTACGTAGTTTGGTCGCGTTACGTCAAATCCAACCAACAGATCACAATTATCATTGAATTGACATACTTGATACTCCGACCAAATTACGTCGCGTTGGTCTTTCAACTGCCTAGGAATCAATTTCCTCGAAGGTACATAAAATAACAATCCCTGTATTTACTTTCAATCAGTTTCACAGAATCCAGATTTACTCTAGTTTCTAGAATATTATTTCTATTCTGAGTAACGAAGTTAAACAGAGTCCTGTGGGCGGTATCATTCGCTTTAGATCATTGATAACTTTATTAACCAGGCAGAGCTAAATTTAGGATACCTAGTATTTACATTGTAAAATGTAAACACTAAATACACGTCTTGTACAATATTGTGATGTTAATGATTAAAGCAAACGATCGAACATTATTTGGATTATCCTAATAATACATAGGCTGCACTAAAAATATCGGGAATGGAATACTTCCACTATTCCTGTCATATTAAAATCTTTTTAATTGAAAACTCCTTGGTTTTAAAAATCGAATACCATTTATTTATTTAAAACAAAGATTCTCGGTCTTGTCACAAGGTCTTGTCAAACTTGTTTAATCGTTGAGAAAATGGAATTGACTCGAGAAAATTCTAGAGCGATGATTTATTATGACTTTCGAAGTGGTTTAACACAAAAACAGTGTGTTGATCGGATGACTCAGACCAATCTGAGTCGGATGATTTCTGCATTTGGTGATGAAGCCCCATCCAAAACCACAATTTATCGCTGGTTTGCTGAATTTCAACGTCAGGCTCAGTGATGATCCCCGTCAAGGTCGTCCAAAAACTGCAGTCACCCAAGAAAACGTTGATGCTGTGCGTAAGTTGGTTGAGGAAGATCGACATGTGACATACCGCGAAATTCAGGCAACTTTAGACATTGGCATGAATCAAATATAAATAATATTGCATGAACAATTAGGTTTAAAAAAGTTATTTTCCCGATGGATACCGCATTTGCTCTGTGAAGAGCAAAAAGCGGCTCGCGTTACTTGGTGCGTCAGAACTCTCGAAAGATTCCACGCTGGATCCTTAAATGCTGTATACAACATCGTATCAGGTGACAAATCCTGGATATACGCGTACGAACCCGAAACTAAAAACCAGTCACGAGTTTGGGTGTTCGATAATGAGTTAAAGCCAACAAAAATTTTTCGTTCACAGAGTGTTGCAAAAAAAATGGTGGCCACGTTTGTCTCCAAAACCGGCCATATTGCGACTATTCCTCTTGAGGGACAAAGAACGGTCAATGCAGAATGGTATGCTAGCATTTGTCAGCCACAGGTCGTTTCTGAACTCCGTAAAGAGAACTGCAACCGCCGCATCATCCTCCATCACGACAATGCGAGTTCTCACACCGCGCACAGAACAAAAGAGTTTTTAGAGCAAGAAAACATAGAATTATTAGACCATCCGCCGTACAGCCCCGACTTAAGCCCTAATGATTTCTATACTTTCCCTAAAATAAAGAATAAATTGCGTGGTCAGAGATTTTCATCACCTGAAGAAGCTGTGGACGCCTACAAAACGGCCATTTTGGAGACCCCAACTTCTGAATGGAATGGTTGCTTCAATGATTGGTTCCATCGTATGGAAAAATGTGTCAAATTTCGCGGAGAATACTTCGAAAAGCAATAAACACATTTTTAAATAGTACTGTTGTGTCACCTCCTTGATTCCCGAAATTTTCAGTGCCGCCCTCGTATGATGACGTTTCGTCTATTAAAAACAAGACTCTTAAGGGGGTGACAGACACGCGAGTAAGTACGCGGACTTATGGCCCGAAGATCTTAATCGCCTGTGTGTCATCAAAGAGCCGCGAGCCGCGAGCCGCGAGCCTGGGGGTTACCATGCCCACAGGCTCGCGGCTCGCGGCGCGTGTGAGCGATTCTCGTGTGTCACCGACGCGAGCCGAGTAAGTTCGCGAACTTAAAACCCGCGTACTTTAAGTTCGTACGTTTCACCCCTTTTAAGGGGGTGACAGACACGCGAGTAAGTACGCGGACTTAGGCTGCGTCCCCATCAGACACGTCGCGGCGCCGTCACCGTGTTACGGCACGACGCCGCCACCGTGATACGGTACGGCGCCGCACCGTGACACGGTGCCGCGTACTTGCACTGCGCGTCCCTATTCTGGGTGAAACTTCCGAACGAAAATTGTGTCCAAACTTAAACGAGGCGCTTATTTGGTACAGATAAAAATCGGCCAAGTGCGAGTTAGGCTCGCGCAGGAAGGGTCCCAACTCCCATACCATTATTATAGAGAAAAATTACCAAATAATAATTATGTTTTATGTATGAGAGCCCCCTTAATTATTAAGTTTAATTTTACCATCAATTTTTAAAGTATAAATACAATTGAGTATTTTGTGAATATTTCAAGTGCCTATCGGTTGTAAATATTGGTAAAAGAGCAAAAAATAGCAAAATTATATTTCCTCTGTTTCTTTTCAAATCTTTGTCTTAGTAACAACAAGAAAAGAATTATTTCGCAATCCTTATCCAGACAAGCATTTTCATTCGAGCGTAAATATCGACTGAATAGGGATTAGGGGCACATGTCGGCGCACCGTACGCGGCACCGTGTCACAGTGCGGCGCTGTACCGTATCACGGTGGCGGCGTCGTGCCGTAACACGGTGGCGGCGCCGCGCCGTGTCTGATGGGGACGCGGCCTTACGGCTCGACACGCGACGATCTTAATGGGGTAACAGATACGCGAGTAAGTACGCGGACTTATGGCTCGACGATCTTAATCGCCTGTGTGTCAGCAAAGAGCCGCGAGCCGCGCGCCGCGAGTTGCGAGCCTGGGGGTTACCACGCCCACAGCCGCGCGGCGCGTGTGAGCGATTCTCGTGTGTCACCGACGCCGACGCGAGCCAAGTAAGTTCGGGAACTTAAGACCCGCGTACTTTAAGTTCGTACGTGTGTCACCCCTTTTAATCGCCTGTGTCAACAAAGAGCCGCGAGCCGCGAGCCTGGGGGCATGGTAATCCAGTGTGAGCGATTCTCGTGTGTCACCGACGCGAGCCAAGTATTAGTTCGCGAACTTAAGGGCCTTCCCTACGGAGATTCCGTAATTTACCGTATTTAGAGCCTTATAAACTCATAATTTGAAAGCTACAAAGTTATAATAAAAATACAGCAATAATCTTCAGTATATCAACATTCCTTTCCACGTTTTAAATTTTCTGTTTTTGTTTATTATACTCATGATATCAGCTTCCAAAGTAAAACCAATTTACTAAGATTCAAGCATACATTCAGCATCTCCTTAGTATTTACAAATTACTTTTACTTGAAACACACGCCAATAGATCGACAATATCATAAACTACATATTATTTTTTTTAGGTCAATTTTGAACTAAGATAAGTAAAAAATAGGGTTTTGGTGCGATTTCGGCATCGCAGCAAATGTATGGTCAAGGTCGTTTGCTCGGGGGACGGCCTTAAAACCCGCGTACTTTAAGTTCGTACGTGTGTTACCCCTTTTATGATAAGAAACTATAACCCGACTACACAAAAAGTACAATAAAACGATACTGATGCTGTTAAGCACTTGTGTATTATCCCACAAAAAATTAGGTACGTATTGTTTTATGGATGCAGTCATGTTCTTATGATCATTTAGAACAAGTCTGTATTCATAAATCAAAAAAATATATTGGTGGGTTAGTACACAAATGCCAAAATCATTACCACCTTTTTGATTTCACCGCAATCGAATGAAAAAAAGGCTTGAGCAAGAGAACGATTCAAAAAGGAGTACTCTAGTGTTCCGTCCCATGGAGCTTTTATAGAGAGGAGCTGTCGTAATCAAGTTTCCTTATGAAACGACGCGTGACGATTTGCGGGGTGAGGGGGTGTCAAGCTCCGCCCACTTTTCAATATTTCATCTATCGGCTAAAAGCAAAACTACTAGCTTAGGTCGATGTTGATGTTACTACGTAATTTAGCTATCTTACACTACATGTCATTTTGTCTTGAATATTATGGGACGTACTCAGAACTTTAAAAATGTATTATATTATGAATGATAAATAACCTTATTTTAATATCAATAAAATTAGGGTTAGCATTTTGACCGATTTTTTAATGTAAAACAAAAGAGTAAACGGGTCACCTGGTGGAAAGCAACTTTCGTCGCCCATGGACACTCGCAATTCGCAACATCAGAAGAGCTGCAGGTGCGTTGTCGGCCTTTTATGAGGTAATAGGGTAGGGGAGGGTAGGGAAGGGAATAGAGTATAGGTACTAGGTATTATTTAGGAATAGGTAATAACCGCTCATACCTACTTAAATCGACATTTTTTCGTGAAAATTTACGGTGTTGTTATAAGAAATATTTTTTCTGACGATTTTTATGGATAACAAATATTTTTATACTCTCAATCCCGTTACCTGTAGCCTGACTAAAAAAATAAACGCAACAGACATCTGTCAATTTCGCCGGTCAAAGTTAAGGTTAAAGTTAAAGCTCAATTTAGCCTTAAGTATAACTTTAACCTTAACTTTAACTTTAACCACGCCTCTGGTGCAACCTTAAAACCCTTAAAATAATTGAATTCTAAATAGTATTTAGAATTCAATTATTTTATAACATTATTTAGTAAATACGGCCCTAGATATATTGTTACGTTTCCTAGATGACGACAGATGGTGCTTTATAAGTACTATCATAATAAAAGCTATATAAGTGCCGTTTTAGCTATTAAATGTATTTAAGACAAAGTGTATAACAATTTGAAGTATTTAAGTATGATAATTGCAATAAACTTATGCAAAATTTAACGCATTTACGTCTGTATTATCTTTCAAAGGTTTGGCCATCTAGTGTCAAGTAGTATAATTAACGCTGAAAGCTGAAATATTCTAGAACTTTTATATTTAAACTACAGTTTTATTGCATTTAAAATTATTTACGAATGAAATGTGATGTTATTTATATTATCAGACGGTCTGTCTGAGTAACTTTGACATTGTAAAACACAATACTTCATCCTCTCCTTGTTAAAAATGCAGAAAACACCAATTTATTGGGATTCTCGTTACGTGTGCACCTGACAAACGCCGAAAGTGTACTGACTAAAACGCAGTGATTATATTCTCTTTGGTACTGACTTAAACCCCGCCCACAATGATGACGTCAGGACCTAGTTGAAAATCACAGTGCACAGTTGCTTAGGCCAGCTCCTCTCTATATAAGCTCCATGTTCCGTCCCAAGGTTTTTAGGCCCAGTGGGCCAATGACCAGATATTATAATTTTTTAAGGTTTTTTTCTTCTGGCGATTGGTCTCACTTTTAAGATCCATTGTTTTCTGGCAAGAACCTATGCCTATGTTACTTATGCCCTTCCCAGTGATGCTATGACATCTAAAAATTTACGATATTAGTAAATAAAAAATTGAAAGGCACTTGCAAGTATTCTGAATTTGCGAATGTCAATAGGTGACGGTGGTCGCTTTCCATTAGGTGACCAGTTGACTCGTTTACCCCTTATATTATAAAAGAAAACGTATCTAATATATTTTTGCACTTTTACTGTAATTCTATGTCGCACGCGGCAGCCATAACAGATTTTGCATTTAGCTCCTGAAGATTGTTTGCTCAAGATATCTTATCAGTACAGTCATGTTTGAACAACCAAATACGAGTTGTATGAGAGTAAGTATGTGTCAACAAACTCTGTTTTTGCCTTGAATCAGTATTTGAGAAATAGAAACAAAAGAAACAGATGTTTTTTTTATAAATACAACTATTATATTTTCATGGCTGGTTAATGATTATGAAGATATAAACAAACAAAAATAGATGTAATTATTATTTTAATTAATATTGTTTATATTTAAATGTATTCTAATTTAAGTTAATATTCAAATAATATTCGGTAGTCTTAAATTAGTGAATTTCAGACTGATACAGTAGAATAGTTATTTTCGTATAATTAATTTAATTACAGATGATTTTAAACGTTAAGTATATAATGAATAATTAATTAAGAATTAAAATTAAGTGTTAGACCTGCCGCAAACCCGCTTATATCGGGGGTTGAAATTATGGACATTGAATATAGCAAACGCATAATATTATGTACATCTACATACGCCCATAACCAAATTACATGAATAATTACGGGTCACGAGATAAAAAGTATCCCATGACTTTTCCCGAGACTGTAAGAATCGCCACACGAAACAGAAAAATCAATTCAGCGGTTTGGGCATGAAGAAGTAACAGATAGACAGACTCACTTTCGCATTTATAATATTATTATTTATAATATTAAAGTATGGAAGTATGTACCCTTAGGAACAGTTGATTTGTACTATCAGAGAAGTAGATTCCTAGGCAGATAGCGGACCTAAGTAGTTTGGTCGAGTTATGTCAATCCCAGCTGATAGATCACGTTCTATATTGAATTGACATTATCCAACCAAATGACGTAGGTCCGCTAACTGCCTGTGAATCCATTTCTTCGATGGTACACTGTCTGTTTAAACTTTAAGAGGGCGACTAACCCAAAAAATCAAACATCGCGTCGCCCTTCTCTCTTCGCACTCACGCCCGTCTTTCATATGTCAGGGGAAAAAGGCCGACGCAGATTCATCGCCAAATTAGTTTTTTCTAAATAAATCGATAAATATACAATATTTTAAAAATTCGCTAGATCGGTTTCACAATTATAGAATTTTATACAATGTGTTAAACTTATTTCAATGCACGGCTATGATTGGCTATAAATGAATAATTCGTGAAAATTAGATGTATCTTTATGATTTTTTTCTATCGAGAAATTTTTAAGATATGGTGTTTTTGCTCAGATCGAATTCTTGGAAATATAACGTAGTATCTAATTTTAGAAAATGAAACAATTCGGGGTATTTTCAAGTATAAAAATGAATTATAAAATCGTATGGGTTAGTCGCCCTCTTAAACCAATAAAATTATATTGTCAAATTCTCAATTTCTTGCTAGTAAAAATATCAGAACTGTGTATAAAAGACAGTATACTCTTTGCACACAAAGTAATGTCCTAGTCTGATAAGTAAGAAAAGTCACTTGTTAGACACGAACAACCCAAGCAGCATCACAAGCTGTATAACATCTGTACTAAAGGTCGTTTATACTCTTAATGCTGTATTTCCAGGCTGCATAAAGGCTGTATAAGCGCTTATACAGCCCTTATACCCCTGAAATGGGCACAAATTATACAGCGCTTTGCGTTATATTGGCTGTACAGTAGCTGTATAAGCATAAAATAGGCTGTATAATAGCTGTTTTGCGGCTGTACTATGGTGTACGAAGAAACCAATACACTCCAATTATTCCATTGTAACTCACTTGTTCAGCTTTACGCTGTAAAAAGTCTGTTGAACAGAGTAACAAAAGAATTAAAACGAAACAGAAGATATATTTTAATGGTGGCGTTTATAATAACAGCTGTTGATTAAAGTAACATATTATAAACGCTGTGCTTAAGGAGATTCGATAGGGGCAGAATACAGTGCATTATTGTGCGAAAATAAATTTATTGTGGTTATACATATATTTTGTGATAAAAAATAAACGCGCCAGCAAAATAATCAAGGAAGAGATATTAAATAAGGTTACTAAATATGTTTTTCATAGGTTAAAAATTAAAAAGTTTGAATTAATGGACGTAGAGCCTCGTTGGTTCATAGAAGGTTGTTGGACATACCAAAAATATTGATAAATATAATAACATTAGTCTAAGTTTTATGTACTCATGTTCGTAATCTTCGATTTGTAATTGATAAAATGGCGACAATTTGCTAAGCAGCCTAAATTCTATTTTGATGGTCTTAGAGCATTAATAGCTGTACTATGTAGGTAATGTAAACAGTAGAATGGCATATGGTATCTTATTATGGGGAAACGCTACCGATATAAATACTATTTTTGTGTTGCAGAAGCGAGCTATACGTTCGATTTACAAAATGTCTACATTTGAATCTTTGAGAGAAAAGTTTAAAGAAATTGGTATTATGACAGTAGCTTCTCAATACATTTTGGATAATGTATTATATGTTAGAAAAAATATATGTAAATTTAAAGCCAAAGGTGATATTCATAGTAGTAACACCAGAAATAAGCACAAGCTAGATTTGCCAGTGATCAGACTTAGTAAAGTCAGTAAATCTTTTAAAGGTCAATGTATACGCCTTTTCAATAAAATCCCAGAAAACGTTCAAAACCTTTCCATTAATAAATTTAAGAAAGTAGTCAAATAGCGTTTGTGTGCCAAAGCCTATTATAAGGTCAATGATTTCATAAACGATGGCACATCTTGGGAGTAGGATGGCTGCTTGCAAGGCTACTTCTACATTATTATATGACTTACAATAATTATGTAATTTAATTATTAATTGACATTGTATATTTTTAAGTTACAAATTTTGTAAATTTTATTTTAAAAAGTTTAATTTTTTTACGGTAAAAAGTGGGACCCCGTGCGAGTTTCTTACGCCGGTTCTTCTCGCCGGGTTATTTCCCGAACCGGTGGTAGGCACCAGTAGTATCAACGTTCTGAAAGTATTTTTTTAAAATCTATACAGAAATAAAACAATTTTTATTATTAAATGGATATAGTATTCAGCTTTAAGCGGTTGGTGGGCTGTATAAACGAATAAATTTACTATTATTGCTGTTTATTACTCTCAAAGAGAGAAATTATACAGCTTTAGTCTGTAAAAAGGTGCACAATTACGCCATAAAAAGAAGCTGTAGAAGAGAGTTTGGCTACTCCATAATACAGAAATAAGATTTGAGGACCACCATAATACAGCTCTAAGCTGTATTTAGTAAGTGACGGTATGCATAATACAGATATTTTACAGCTTTAATACTAAAATTAGGATCAAAGCGTTACAGGAAACTTAAAGCTGTACATGACAGTTTCGATACACTGATTTAGAACTTTAAGCGTACTTTGAGAATAGAATAGAATAGAATAGAATAGAATAGAATAGAATAGAATAGAATAGAATAGAATAGAATAGAATAGAATAGAATAGAATAGAATAGAATAGAATATCATTTATTTCCAGGAAATTTGTTTAACAATGGTTCTTAATTTTATGTAAGGTTCAAAATTTCTGCCTCATTGGCGTGGAAATATTGTCTAATTCAAAACATCTTCTTTAAATCTTATTCTAATCAACATGCAAACGTGCCGAATGTAACCTATTTAATTGTATATATTTATGTAATTAAGATCTTATTACATATTTTAACATACCTAATATTATAACATAAAGTAAAGTCAAAAACATATATTAAAGTCATTTGATAGTTACGTCATAGTATTTAAAAATAAGTCGAAGAAAAAATAATAATGTATAAACAAAATATAACAAGATGGACTAGGAGAAGCTAAAATTCAGTGTCAACTTTACAATGGAGGTTTTAAAATAATAAGTCGGATGGCATATTCACAGAACACTAATACGGCATATTACCTACGTGCAGGTACTTAACCTAAATTACAATTATCAGTCCTTATTTAATGTTTTTTGTTTTGAATGTTTTATCTCATTTTAGTTTTTTCTTTTCAGCACTCCAGATACCTATTAAAAATGGAAGTCTAAGGAGGAAAGCTATACAGTATACAGGTCAACCTCAATTCAAGTTACAGTCACACTTTTACAGTTTAAAATAATAATGTCAGTCATAACTACACAATATTATATAGTTTACTACACAACATTATATTGACTTCTTAATACAGACTTAATACAGCTAGAGCTGAATAATTACTCCCAAACCGACATTATAACACTACAATATCTCTTCAACGCTCTTATACAGCTCTAAAACAGCGTTAAGTGATATATTGGCTGCTTTGAAGGTGTTCATTACGCTTGGTTGCTGCTTGGGAAAGAATTGTAAAGCTCTGTCTGTGTACAGTGTATACTAGGTCTTTTTTACTAATAGGTTATCCATTAGTCTGCCCACTTATTTATTCATGATACAGTCTAAAAATGTTTTAAAAGTTAAAACCAATGTAATTAATTATGAAAGTCCGTTTAAGCTCTTGGATTACTCTACCTTGTAGAACTTGGGACATAAAAACTTGTAACTTATAATAACTCTAGGAAAAGGCTTGTACATGAATAGCTAAGTTTTAAGTAGATCAGGAACTTAAAGTACGAATTTCTTAAGCTGTATACAAAATATAGCTGCTTATAACGGTTTTAAAATGATTTATTTCTTAATTTATGTGAAAATAATGGTTTTAAAAATTCATACTAATATTAATATGCAAGTGTATCTGTTATAATTCGGTCATCGCGCGAGAATAGTATATTTTTCTGGGATAAAAAATATCCTATGTCCTTTCTCGGGACTCAAAGTATACCAAATTTATAATATACCAAATTTCAGCAAAATCAGTTTAGCGGTTTAGGCGTGAAGAGGTAACAGACAGACAGACAGACTTTCGCATTTATAACATTGGTATGAATATATTGGATAAGCCAAAAACTCTTATTTTGATAGCCACAGTACACAGCCGAACATAAAAACCCCTATTTAGAGTCGGATAAAAACATATTGGAACAGGAATTCGAATAAACCGGTGTCAATTGAGATTTCCTTGTGAATTCCGAATTGCCAGTATCTATTCCGTTTGATCACCCGTCTTGTTTTACATTCCCAATTTTCTACATCATTACCGGCATTCGGAGTGTTAAAGAGAATCGGAAATTGGTGAAAATAATGATTGAGTAGGAAGTTAGAATTTAGAAAATTATTTAAGGTTTTATATTTACAATATTTAAAACTTAATATGTTTTTGTTTTTTAACATTAATTCTAAAATAACAATTTGTTTTCAATTACCAAGTATTTTATAAAAATTTACTTATTTTATTAGGCGCAAGACGTTTTTTAACCTGCACGAACCTTTAAGGGCTAATTAAATTATTGTTGTTTAGAAACTAGTCCTACTAGGACCAGTGGGACGACTTACCACATTACTCGATTTTTGTCGCTGTACGTTCCCGTAGTCTACTCTACAATATTATCTATGTTAAATTTCATCGAACAGGCAAGGGATTTCGGATTGACAACATACATAGCACAAACAATAAAATCTCTATATTTAAATGTCATGTACTATTAGGGTCGTTCTATTTTTTCGGTCCCATTTGCTTTCAAGGTCAAAATTTGATATTTACGAAATAAATTTCTTCGATCAAATACTTTTAAAATGTTAAGTCTATAGTGTTCTACTTTGCCACGTATTGTGTATTTCCGTAAGATAATTAATCAAAAAGATATTTAACATCAAATAGCCAAAATTTCATTTCCCACGCCCGTACGTTTCCAGATTGCTTAGCTTAAACACAATTTTCTTAGAGTTTTCGTAATTAATCATATCATGTTTTGTACTGGAACATTAGCTTAAATACTCATATTAAACATTTTAAACATAAGAATGAACTCGTGCATGTGCAACATTGAGAGAACGCAGGTTTTAATTTTGTCACGCGAAATTTTTCATATCGTCCCGAGCAAATGGTTTTTATGTTTTTGGCCAAATCTGCATCTGTAGATATACGTGCAAACATGTTTCGCAACCCCCGCGCCCATGTCTGCCATACATTATAGACGAGATAAGATGTGCGCATTGTTTCTCGGAGAAAATTTAATTTTTATTTGCAAATTCTCGTTTTGTCACGGGTAAGCCTTCATTACTATCCATTGCCTATTTAAATGACTTTTGTCGCTAGTGATTTTTTTAACACATTATGATAAAGGTTATTGAAATACCGTCTAAAGATATGTTGCATGGCTTTTGAAAAATATAAGAATGCAACAAAAATTTAAATTAAATGCCAAAACTTAATTTCCATCCACTTCATTCCCATCCATTCCTTCCGATTTTTAAACCAATTTTCCGATTTTTTCGGTATTTTAAGTATTTTATAACAGATTTTGTCCAAATCCTATCTATACATTACATTCCATTTTTAATATTTCTTGCTGCGTGTCATTTTGTACAAAATTACCCCCAATCTCAAAAACAGAGAATGGATTGCTTTATCATCAGTTGGTTCACTTGAACGGTTCTATTTTAGGCGTTCATTGTCTGTCTCATTACTGTTATCTGCCATTAGATAGAAAAGTGGGGCTTAATTACGTCTGAGACAACATTTACTTAGGAGAAGTCACTGACGTTCAAAACAAAGATTTTTACGTAGCTTGTGGATTGTGGAACTCTATATCGATATTGTAGATTTACGCCCTGTCAAAGATATGCTTCTGGAGCCTTCAATGAACCGACGAGCACACATTTCTGACAAATAAATATGGAAAATATATCTTCGAATAGTATTATTCATGTTAATCTCATAATGAAACTAAATATGTGATTATTTTAAAACAACTTGTATTTTTAGTAACACACGGATAACCTTGTATATTTTCCTTTTAATAAGTACCTATCCATGTAGGCATCCTATCTACTAGTACTTCATAATTAAGTGATTAAACATAATATTTAAGATTTCAAACTGGTTTTTTAAGAATTTAAGTTTTTATTAGTTACAGGAACATAATAAATATTTTTGTTGCTAAACATCAGTATATCTAATTCCCGTTAATGTAATAAAGTGGTGTGTAACAAATTGGGATATTATTTTCAAGAGTTTACTAAAGTTTACTAAACTAGTCGGCGCTAAATTGCATAGAACTGCGATTTGTGAAACTATTTCTTAAAATAGTGCTTTCTTTAAAAACTCTAGTGAGTTGATAGCGAGGTAAAGTACATGGAATGTTGATTGTATACGATTATATAGTAGAACTAAAGATTGGTTGCATTTTTTAAAATAAAATAATAATGTCTGACCAGTTTCCTACTTTTGAACAAAAGTCTTATATTTTTGTTAATTTTTTAGTAGAGGAGATTTAAATAACTAACACTGGTCTTATCACTCATAAAATAAAACAATAATAAGTATTCTGTTTATCTAACATGAAATTCCTTAATTTTTTTCGCTTTCATATAACTATTTTTCATTTCCATCCAATCCTTTAAATTTCCATCTTATCGATTTTCATTTCCGTCTGTTGCATCATTACCATCCATCTATTTATATCGTAAATTATAAATAGAAGACTAAGGCAGTTCAGGGATCAGAGTAAGTATACGTTCACAAGCCTAAATACAAAATTTTGTCGTTATATATTAAAAAAATAATTCTACAAAAATGGCCAAATGGGACCGAAAAAATAGAATGACCCATTAGAGAAGTTGATTCCTAGGCAGATGGCGGGCCTAAGTAATTTGGTCGCATTAAGTCAAAACCCAGCCGTCCGATAACAAACATTGAATTGACATAATAAGCCGACCAAATTACATAGGTACACCAACTGCCTAGCAATCAATTTCCTATATTGTACGTATTATAATATCATACAATACAATACGACAAATACCTTTTTCGGTATCTCTGTGACAGATACCTGCCCTTCGGGAGTTACACCACAATACGCAATCAATAGTGACACATCGGAAACACCGCCTTACGCCCTTTCAATTTGCCCTTACTGAGTTATGAGATTGGGAAAAGAATAATAGAGTTGTTTTGTAGTTTGTTTTTGCACCTTTTATATTTTCGAAGTGAAAAGTTTTTTAGTGGCTTTGTGCATTTTTGTGATGTGTTCTTTTATTATTTTTGTTAAATCTTCACACTGAATCCGTTTAACTGAATATATAAATTTTTGGTATGTTTCTGAACACATTTATTGTACTGAATATTTCTATTAAAATTGATGTGTTTCTATCTCGGAAAACGCAACCAAGTTATGCGTATCATACCTATTGTCCGTACGCATGATAATGTGTGTCTGGCTGTCCTTTTGTGTGTATGTCTGTTATGTCACGTTTAGAGACTAGACAGACCTCCCGCTTAGACAGCTAAACCGATTCCAATGGAAATAGGCATAAAGATAATTTGTGGACTATACTGTGAGAACGGACGATGTACGAGTTGAGATAATGGGATTTTTCGGGTATTTAGTACTTATATATAAGTTAAAAGTAAGGCTGTCTATGTCTTTTACCTACCCAAAAAGATTTCCTTATCATTTTTAGAGTTCCGTACGCAAAGGGTAAAAACGGGACCCTATTACTGAGACTTCGATGTCTGTCCGTCTGTATGTCCGTCTGTCTGTCTGTCTCCAGGCTATATCTCAAGAACGACTATAGCTAGACTTCTGAAAATTTCACAGATTGTGTATATCTGTTGCCGCTATAACAACAAATACTAAAAATAAAACAAAGTTAATATTTAAGGGGGGCTTCGATACAAGGAACGTGATTTTTTTTGCCTTTTTTGCTCGTAATCAATAATGGTAGCAGCTAGGCACTAGAAATGTTCACAAAATCCTTAAATATATTTGTACTTTAATAATTAATAATAAAATTAAAATATAGTAAATATTTAAGGGGGGCTCCCATACAAAAACACAATTTTTTGTCTACTTTCGCTCTATACCGGTACGGAACTGTGTGGTGTCCGACTCGCACTTGGCCGATTTTTCCAACTCATTTTACTAACACTTACAGTAATAGGTGTATTTGTCGAAAAGCTCCGTCGACCCCAAACGGCGGCATTGTAATGAGTTGTTTACTTGTCCCACTTACATTCCATATTCCACGACACCATTTCAGTCCGACACAGAATAGATATATGCAGAAGGTTCTTACGATTATGATGTCCAGAGATTACGACATTTTTTTAAAGATTTCATTGTGCAATGTAAGTATGAATTATCGAAAGCAATCGTGATATTTTGTTTATGAATAAAACAACGCTCCTAAATCATTTGCGCCGAAAGTATCATAAAAAAACGACTAGGGTTAATGATTTATAATGCAAAAGTCAAAGCCTGTAATTTGTAAAGCTAAGTAATGATATTACGCCATAGACACAATTATGCTAATACTATATGAATCCCGTAAAGGTATAGAGAAATACGAGCGATTTTACATAAATTCTCTTAATTTACATGTCAGGGGGGTGTGCCAAAATGTTTTCGTTTTCGCTCCGTTATAGAATCGCCAATAAAAATGTATGGAATTGACATAAGCGGTCGTTAATATGACGTTGACGTTCGACTCGTCTTATGTCAATTCCATACATTTTGATCGGCGATTTTATAACGAAGCGAAAACGAAAAAGTTTCGGCTAAATGGCCTGAACTTTGTGAAGTGCGAAAGTAATTTAGAATTTTGTAGCCGCTTCATTTTGAAAAATATTTTTTCTTTTACTTACCTGCCACCAGACGGAGCTCTTTTAGTTGCTGTATAGGCTATCCACAACTTATCTGACAGATACTCTATCTGTCAAATAAGTTGTGGATGTCTATCCGGCCTTGTCATTTTAAATGTCTGTTAGATATTACTTAAAAGCACTCATTGGTCGATATTACTTTGGAGCAACAACCCCTTTCAAAACATTGTACACTAGAGATCAACTACGATAACTTGGCGCGCCCCTCCAAAATTCAAAACGTTTGAAGTGCGTTGTCAAAACATTTGAAGTGTGTTGTCAAAACATTTGAAGTGCGTTGTCAAAACATTTGAAGTGCGTTGTCTTGCGCGGTAGGCTAGTTATGATTAGTCGACCAACAAATCTTGGTAATAAGTGACATTAAGTGAAATATTATGTGTACTGTGATTGGTTGAATACTTACTACATACAAACTCTTTCATAAGGATGTGACTACACACATTGAAACAGTCATTTGGAGGGGCGCGCCAAGTTATCGTAGTTGATCTCTACGATTCGCTTAATATCGCCTTTCTAGACCTGCTTGTCTTCTGTGTGTATTTTCTGTGTGTGATGACGTCACCCGTTCATGATGCAGGCATTGTCAGTGAGTAAAGGCCTATTGAATCTATTGTTACATCTGCATCTATCAGTGGAATGGCTGACTTTTAATATCGCTCTCGTAAATCTCCCACAATAGAGCCCGCTTGCACATGCCAATCTTGGGGTTTTTCGGTGTTCCTTGTAGTTATGAGAAACGAAATCGGACAAGTGCGAGTAACGAACGCGCACGAATCGCGCACGAAGGAATCCGTGCCGTTATAGAGCAAAATAGGCCAAACATTTTGTTTCCTGTATGAGAGCCCCCCTTAAATTTTAATTATATTATTAATTATTAAATTACCTAAAAATAATCAGATTACACGCATAATTGAGGATTTTGCGAAAATTTCAAACAGACATCGCCGTCTTAGTAATATGGTCCCGTTTTTTTTCTTTCCCGGGACCCGTAGTATCTTTATAGGTACCAAATAATAAATATCAAAATCAGTTCAGCGGTTTAGGCATGAAAAGGTAACAGACAGCAGACACAAATGCGCATATTTATATTTTTCAATCTCTTTACGAAGCCCGACGCTTTTTGATCTAAATATACCATTCTTAACATCATACGCATATAATAATATAAATGTTACTGTAAAAGCTCGAACTTCGGTAAATCTTAAGGTGACGTCGCGTTAAAGTAAGAAACCGTGTTGGACATGTTTTAGATTGCTTGTTTTCTATGAGAGGCCGGGCCGGCCTCTCATAGAAAACAAGCAATGGAACAGCAAAAAATGGAAAGGGCGTAAGCGACAAAATGGTTTTTGTCGCGTAATTTAAAAACCATAAATACATTTCATATAAGCTATGCACATATTAAAGTGTATGGCTTCAACCAATTTATGTACAAATTTTGGAACCTTAAATCACTCTCCTCTGTTGGAAAAATAGGAATCCCTTTTTTTACAGAGGTCTTTTCGATTGATAATTCTGTGTTATAAAAGTTGTCCAATCGTGTTATGCTATGGGCAATTCAAAGACAAATACATGATGAATACTGATAATGAACTTTAGTTTCTTAGCTTTAGTCATTGCTGAGAAAAATCGGCATCGCTACAGCCAAATTATCAAGGCGTCGCCTTAAGATTTAAATGTAAATCTTAGGATTTACCGACATGAGTTGGTAAATGTATTTCTAATAATAGGGCGATTTTTTTGAACATTTACCGTTAAACTACCATTAAAATAAATACTGATTTAATATTTTTTAATAATATTAAAATAAAATAAAGATTTAAGGGGGCCTTCCATACCAACAACACAATTTCTGGCCTGTTTTTGCGCTATATCGACACGGAACCCTTCGTGCGCGAGTCTGACTCTCACTTTGTCGTTTTTTTCAACATAATATACCATGCCACTAACGTAAATCCTGAGATGGTGGTAAAATTTCGTATCGCAAACCTTTTCGGACACTTCCCAACTAACAAAAATTGCTCTTGTAGTGGCTTATATAGCCAAAAATAATATTCTTATAGGAGTCGTATTATCGCTAATAAGGGTGCATTTGGGCACAATTTATAAGGATAATAACCTTATACCCTCCTTATAGTTGCTTTATTGTCCGCTTTTTTCCTTATATGTTTTATAATATATAAATATAATGACCAAGAACAAGGTACTTCAACTTATAAGAAACATATAACACGTAAGGGCGATCACCCTTACGTGTTATATTATTGTCATATACAAGCGAGTTAAACTCCGTTTGCCCTTTTTGCCGTCATAAGTGATTTACATTTTCGCAACAGCTTGGACAAGAAATAGTAACGTCAGCCATTTTACTGTCAAGTAAACGATAAGTCATTATTTTAAGTATAGTTTATTTACCTGATTTAGTGCTCGTTTATAGTGATACGCATGATAAAATGTGATACGCTGTGTGTTTTGGTATCGACTCGCCCTTGAATTTACGCTGTTTTTGTGCTAAAAACGTCATTAATTATTTAGTCAAGTTATATACATTGCTTTTAAAAGAACAACAGGATCCACGCATCGTCTATAAGGAGTCTATGAGAGTAAAGACTTTATAACGGCATCAATTGTTTCTTATGATATCGCCATTTTACATATCGTCAGGGTTCCTTTCACACTAACAAAATCGCACCTAGCTAGTGTTATTCCCGTATATTATGTATAAAAATGTTTTTTTCCCACACACCCAACTAGGTTGGCCGAAAGAGACCTCTTTATATATACTTATATACTTTAGCTCCTGTAAACATCGCTCCTTTTCAACTTCTTCCACAGTTTTGAATCCCTTTTTAGGGTTCCATACCCAAAGGGTAAAACGAGACCCTATTACTAAGACTTCGTTATCTGTCCGCCTGTCTGTCTATCTGTCTGTCTCCAGGCTATATTTCAAGAACCGCAATAGCTTAAATTTTGAAATTTGTCGGGATTGTATGCATTTACTGCCACTATAACAACGAATACATAAAACAAAATAAAATTAATACATACTATGATATCTAAGGGGGCTCCTATACAGCAAACATGTTTTTTTCGCTTTTATTGTTTGTCAATAGTAGTAGCAGGTAGGCACCTGAAATTTACGCAAAGGCCTAAAAACTTTAAAAAAAATTGGCCTTTTTTTGTTCTATGAAAGTACGGAACCCTTCGTGCACAGGTCCGGCTCGCATTTGACCGATCATTCCGCTCCGCAAGAAATTCACACAATCTGTTGTACGTTTAAAATGGCGAATTTAGTTATGTTAAGCATTTTAATGTAACCTTAAAGAGAATGATATCTTTATAATCACTGTTTAAGGGAATGTGGATTGCTTTCATCCTTGTTAAGGTCATATAAAATGTTAGCATTCGTTTTTTGGATAGATGTCTTATTAAATGCCCCTATAAGTTAAAAGCATTATTAGTTACCTTGTGCATTACTTTTATAAGAATAATTGACCATATTAAAAGCTTTTATATGTCTTTGAATATTATAAGGCTAAAAAGCAATGTAAATAGCCACTATAAGATGAACATATTTCGAAGCCTTATAGTTGCCGTATAAATTAGAGTTATTAACGGTTACCCAACCAAATTATAAGAATAAAGGTAATATTAGTCAAATCTCCTAATAGTATGCCATTATAAGTAACATTGGTATAATAATGCTATTTTATAACAAGTATAAGAGTTTAGACCTTATTGAGTTAATTTTATAAGGTTAGTTTGTTTGTTGGGTTACCATTAGGAATTGGTAGATCTTAGGTTTTACTAGAAAATTTTAGGATTTACTGCAGTTCGAGCTTTTACAGTAACATAAATACGAAATATTTGCGGATTTAAAATAACGCCCGAACAAATGAAAATAAACATTTTCGGTATTATTTAGGTTAAATATAATAAATTCTCTATCGAGGAAAATGTTCAAACAAAAATATTCAGGATGATTTGTGTAGAGTTTTTAGAAATAACTTTTGCTTGGCTCGAGTTCGTTGACGTCAGGGAGTTGATGAGTTCTTTTTTTTATTAGTTCTAGTTCTCATGCCATACTAATATTATAAATTCGAAAGTCAGTTTTATCCTAGAAGAAAGTTATAATTTATCAATGTATTTTGATTTGAAATTTAGAAGTTATGAAAAAAAGGTTAAATATTATTTACTTTATTACCCCTGTGTTTCAAGAAAGACAACAAGCAAAAAATTAAATTAAGAAATTTAAAAAAACCTCCGCCAAAAATCTTTAAAAAGTAATGAAATAATATTTACTGACTTTAAGTTTAAATAATTCTTAAGAGTAATTTTAACACACCATAACATAATAATATAAACTTAAAATCACAAATTCATTACTAAAAATACAAACTAAAATAAAATATACAAATATATACAAACTTAGAATATAAGATTATAAAAAGAAAAACTTTCCTAAGAGTAAAGTATTATTTTAGTCCATAAATGTTGTCACGGTGTGTCGGGGGACCGCCAAGTAAACTACCACAACAGCGACTTTTGGATTTTGTATTGCCATAATAGTCGCTGATTCTCTCGATTCGGGTCGCTGTGAACTGACCCTTAAACTATGTTATGTGAAATCAATCCCACCAAAAACATACCTGTTAAAATAGGGCCTAGTTCCTAAAGGCTAATTGTTGGTCTAAAAAAAGAGTTGAAATCCAATCCTATGCCCAGTTCAGATGCACTTCATCGATCATAATCATCTTCATCAACAGCCTGATCCATAATACTTCTAATTTGAACTTGGCAGGTTTTTGTGCTATACGTTACACTTAATTAATTATATAATTAGATAATATATAATTTTATTAACCTGCCAAGTTCAAATTAGAAGTATTATGGATCAGGCTGTTGATGAAGATGATTATGATCGATGAAGTGCATCTGAACTGGGCATAGGATTGGAATTCAACTCTTTTTTTAGACCAACAATTAGCCTTTAGGAACTAGGCCCTATTTTAACAGGTATGTTTTTGGTGGGATTTCAATAGTTTTTTTCAAGAAATCCTATTTTTTCTTTGAGTGCCACGCCCGATATAAACAATACCACAGAATACAGCTTAACAACAATACTTTCAATATGCCAAATTTCATAACGCTAAGACAATTAGAAGTGGCGTCTGAAGTTCGTAGATGAACCGACTCACGCTTGACCATTTTCTACAATTTCTTAATTTTTCGTTAATCTACATAAAACACACGACCTGTGTGCCAAATTTCATAAAGCTAGGATAATTGGAAGTGGCCTAGAGGTTTTGATTACCGGTCAGTGAGTGAGTGAGTGAGTGAGTTCCAAAATCAGCTATTTTTACAGGGACATATTTCAGGATCTACCGAACCTATATCTATGAAATTGGGTATACCATTTAAGTACTAGTATATAATTACGTAGGTTTAATTTTATCTTTGCACTCGAAATAGGCACTGAGCTACAGGGGAGTCGAAAGTGCGTCAAAACGGTTCGTGTAAATAGTGCACGGCATGCGCGCGACGTGCTGGAACTAGGCCTGCGCACTTCCATCATCATCAACATCTACATTAGCGGTCCCCCGACACACCTTGACAACATTTATGGACTAAAATATTACTTTACTCTTAGGAATTATTTGAACTTAAAGTAAGTAAATATTATTTCATTACTTTTTAAAGATTTTTGGCGGTTTTTTTTTTATTTCTTAATTTAATATTATTTTATGCTTTTTAAACTTGTGCAGAAAAATTCCTATCAACTGGATCATATCCCAATGAATACCATCTATAAAATACGTCCTCTTGGATGAGGCCGTCAATATGAGCCCAAACATGAAACCTCCTATACTAACTATAGAATATATATGTCGCAGGGAAAAGAGGATATCAGGGATTTCACGATATCCCTAGGGATATCACGAACTCCCGGTAGATGCCGAATATTCTTGTTTGTTACGTCTTCTTACTAAAAATATCTAGTGATATGTCATTTCACTAAACTAAATCTAGTGAAACGTCAGAAAAGCGGACACCGCCGAATAAAAATCAAGCCACGCATTTCTCTCGCTTGCTCTAGTATACACACGGATACTTTGATAGGATCATCTAACATCTGAATCTGACAAGTAAGATGTTAGATGATCCATGCGTCGGATGGGCATGTAAAAAGTCGGTCCTGCGCCTGATCTCTCGCCGGTCGTGTCAGTCTTCCGTCCCACCGGGTTGTGCGAGTAAAGGAATATAGAGATTGCTCTTGTGTACTGTGCACACACTTGGGCACTATAAAATTACTCTTGGCCTGGTTTCAATGAAACCAGCCACCGACACCAAAACCAGAGTGGGAGTTATTATTATTATTATCACACGTGTAATGCAACTATAGCAGATCTGAGGGGGCATCACCATATCTCTGAATCATACAGTTGAAACCAACTGAGGGTTCTTCATCAGATACTTCAGACCTTTGATTTTTGACGTCAAATGAAGCGGCCGACCAAGTTGAATATTTTGTGTAAGGGTGGCATGTCGATCTCTAGTTTGGTTAGGTTCTTGTACAGGCACAGGTACTACAGGTACTCCAGCTCCAGCTCTTCGATTATCCTAGTTTTTACGGTTTCGTACCCAAAGGGTTAGTCTGTCTGTCTGTCTCCAGGCTAGACGAGCCGCGCCAGCTCGAGCGACGCATTTGTTTCACTCCCACTAGTGCCCGTGTCACGTGTGGGAACTAGAGCGAGCAAGAGAAATGAGTGGCTCGATTTTTATTCTGCGGTATCCGCGTTTCTGACGTTTCACTAGATTTAGTTTAGTAAAATGACATATAACTAGATATTTTTAGTAAGAAGACGTAACAAACAAGAATATTCGGCATCTACCGGGAGTTCGTGATATCCCTAGGGATATCGTGAAATCCCTGATATCCCCTTTTCCCTGCGACATATATATAATATAGAATATAATAACTATAGAATCCAGGTGATACTGCAGCAGCAGCAGCATGCAAATATTTACTGTTTATCTACGTCTTACTGGTTGTCGCAATTAAAATGAGCCCAAACACGAAACTTCTGCTCTAAGTTGGTGAGGAGTTGGGTATAATATTGATTACCAGGTGATGCTGCAGCACCAGGTCATCTTTCCAATAATGGTATATACCTATTCATAAGTGTCACGAACCAGAATGTAAAATATAAAACCCATCAAACGACTGCAAGTTGCTAATCGCCCTATCACGAACCAGATAAACCGTGATATTTCAGCAATGAGCAGGCTGATGATGATTAACTATAGCTAAGAACTCTCGGTCATGTCAGCTTTAAAACAAAAAAAACTAGATCAAAATCGGTCCACCCGTTTGGATGCTACGATGCCACAGACAGACACACAGACAGACACACAGACAGACAGACAGACAGACAGGTCAAACTTACAACACCCCTCTTTTTGGTCGGGGGTTAAAAACAAATCAATTATTAACAGAAACATACGAAAAATGTCGTGAATGTCATCGAAGTATCTCACAATACAAATCTATTCGGATTAATCCGATCCAACAACATTCCCGCCATTTTAATCTCATCCAATCCCCTCCAATCTCATCCGGGAATTCCGGAAGAATGGCCGGTACGCGGGGAACCCCCGCGCATCTTATTGTAATATGAGATTTATTAACCAACAATAAGATTGGATTTCCTATAAGCAGATTTCTTGTGATTGTGCGTAAACCGGACAGGGATGTGAAACTATTTTTGGAATGTTATATTTTGAAAATTAAATCAGTTTACCTTATTTCATAGATTTTTACTTTTATCGATATGATATAGGTATTACTAGTTATACTATCTGAGAAATTTTATTCATAAGCAGATCTGCCTAACATACCTTATACCGTGTGATATCCACCCGGCCATACTGGCCCAGCCAACAGATCACATATTGACTCGTCTTGCAGTTGTTGTTTGAAAATTAGACCAATTGATAAGAAAGTCTGTCTATTATATATTTAATTAATGTTACCTGTAACTTGGTTGCATCGAAAGTGGTTTATGTCCCGGGAACTGTACATTTTTGCGGAGTGAAAATTGACCTATAATTATTCTTTAGTCCCGGGAATAGTTACACGAAATGTTTTGTCCGGAAAACAGTACGCTTCTTAAGGGGGTGACAGACACGCGAGTAAGTACGCGGACTTATGGCTCGACGATCTTAATCGCCTATGTGTCAGCAAAGAGCCGCGAGCCGCGAACCGCGCACCGCGAGCCGTGAGCCCGGGGGCATGGTAATCCAGTGTGAGCGATTCTCGTGTGTCACCGACGCGAGCCGAGTAAGTTCGCGAACTTAAAACCCGCGTACTTTAAGTTCGTACGTCTGTCACCCCTTTTACACGATAAACGAATTTTGGCGCAACTTAGTTCTTAGCAACATCACTTAATTAATAAAAGCTTTCTAGCCTAACTTATATTACATCCAGCCTAGCGCTTCTTGATAAATTACAAATTAAGGTCAGTAATAAACTCTGTAACAGTATTAGGGCAAAGCTTAACACAGTAGTTTGTGTACGAGTTAATTAGCAGTTTTAGGGTTCTCTAGGCCGACGATAAAACAGCCGTAAAGTAGTAACATCGGCACGTTTGTGTATATCGGCCATTCTCAAAATGACATTCGCGGGGCCCTAGGGCTCTAAAAGTAGAGATGTCGCGAATATTCGGCAACTATTCGGTATTCGGCCTATTCGGCTTCTTTTTTGCTATTCGGTATTCGGCCGAATAATACGTACTATTCGGCCGAATACCGAATACCAACCCACGTTAAAAAAAACACGTTATATTCCTCAAAATTGTGTATTTATTTCCAATTACAACACTTTGGTAATTAAAATTGATCAGTGATAAGCTGTGATGGTTAAAAACACAGGTTAAAATCAAGCTTTTCAGCATTTTTTGGTAGCAAACAATTAGGAATTATTTTCATCGTAAATGTTACCAGCCTCAAAAAATTACACGCTACTTCCAGGAGATTGCGACTTGTTAATCCAGCTACCGCGCCCCCGACAAGTATATAGTATTTCGTGCCTAATATTCGGCGCTTCGGCCGAAAGCGTTGCCGAATATTCGGTATTCGGTATTCGGCCAATTCACTATTCGTGGCATCCCTATCCAAAAGGCTTGTAGGGACTCCGCGAACTATGCATAAACTGTTTTTGGAAATATCATCAGATACCAACTTGGAGACAATAATTGAAAGACAAACGTACTAATTAATTTTTTAAAAGGGTGCCTGCCACCAAAATAGTTTGAAAACCACTGGTATAGATAATATCATGTACTAATGTTGCGAATGCCAAATATGTGTCTGCCTCTTCCATCTCCGTCGCGTCGAGTGCAAGCCTTAATATAAGATTACTCCAAGGAAACTTTGTACTTTTACGATATAAGAAGTCACCTCTGTGTAACGTAATCTAGTACCGAAATTATTATAATTAGTATTCCGATAATTATCTATTTAGTAGTTTTTACGTGAAGGGGTAATAAACATACACACTTGCAAACGCCTTATTAGCGTATAGTTTAGAAAAGGTTAATGTAGACTTTTAAAATCCCACTAGTTTCTAAACGTCCATTTAACAAAACTATTGAAACAAATGAAACAAACAAGTAGAAAAATCTAGGAAGTTAGAAACAATGAAGTTGTTTTACCGTCCATTCCGCGGAAAACTGTCAGACAACCGGTTAGGTTAAAAGCTTTCCCGGCAAACATTTTCCGAGGGACGTTTTACATACGCAAATATCAAGATTTCCAATGAAATGGAATAGTTAAAACATTTGGATTTTTGTAGTCCGTGATTTTATTCAGTTTTATGGGAGTTGTCCATGAATATATACTTATATTATAATTGGGAAGCGTTTGTTTGTCTGTTTGTTTGAACGCGCTAATCTCAGGAACTACTGGTCCTAATTATCGAGTAAGGCTAGACTATATTTTATCACGCTAAAACTAATAGGAGCGAAGAAATAGAGTAAAGTGTGGAAAAAACGGGGGAAATTATTTGAAAGGGCTTATTTGAACGTACTGGAGCAATTTTTATGTTATTTAGCACACATGAAGAATAGACCACGTGAAAGGACATAGGTCTCTTTTTTGCGGAAAAATGTACGGTTTCAGTGACATTCCTAAATTACGCGGGCCCCGCGGAACATCTAGTAATTTAAAATTTTTGCCACCTAATAGGTACTCAGATTGAAATTATGCATTGTTGGAGTAGAATTGGACAAAGGAATATATTGCGACCGAACAGGTTGCCTGGTTAGGCATCCACTTGATCGATTTCAGCTGTCGTCTATACTTATAAAATTATACAGCTGAAGTGTTTGTTTGCTTGAACGCAATAATCTCAGGAACTACTGGTCCGAGTTCTTTCAGTGTTAAATATCCCATTTATCGAGGAAGGCTATTATATTATCACGCTAAGATCAGTAGGAGTGTAGCACCAATGAAGAATATCTCAAAGTCGGGCTATTTTATATATCTATTGAGAGCTTAGGCTGCGTGTTCTGCATACCGAAAGTACAAAATTGTTCTCCTTTCTATCTCATCGTATTTTTGCGTGGTTATTATTGATAGCATAGTCACCCAAACTAAGTTTTGCTTACTGTTATGAGATTATTTAATACGTTGTTAAAAATCTTTTAACAGTGCCGCGGTATTTCGGTCGCTTTCCTTTTTTTAGATTTAAATGCATTTTTTCAAATTAAACAAACATAAACTTTTGAAACTGGTAAAGCTAAATTTATGTACCTAAAAACTTATCAGTTTTTAGATATGTGTAGGTACTTACTATGTGTGAAACGTTATCAACTAAATATTAAATTTAGTGGTCTTATCTGAATTAGTTTTGTTTGTATTAAACGGGTATTACCGATCAGTTCAACAGTTTGGGTGTGAAGTGTGAAATAGGGTAAAACTAACAAAGTTACTGGTGCTTGTTTAAGCTGACGTACTAGGGTCAATTCAGACCACAACGCGACGTGTAGTTGCATTAATTCTAATATTGTATGGATTTCACAGATTTGCAAGATGTCTCACCCAATTATAAATAATAATAATATCTATGGACGCTTCACACCACGTCTGTCTGGCTCCGTGCTAAGTACCCGAAGGACTTGTGTAACAGGTACCAGACAACGGAAATATATTTAGTACTTTTATACTATACGAGTACATATATTTAAGATTTTTACTATATCATACACATATTTAATACACATCTACGACCCAGGAACATTGAAAACTTTTTTTTTGTTCCGTCGGCGGGATTCGAACCCGCGATCCCCGGCTTGAGTGCTGACCACGCACTCTGACCACTAAGCCACAAAGGTCGTCTATTGAATTGAAATCTGTCAATTCTGTACAAATTTTTGGTCTTGGTGTCGCGGGCCGCAACAAACATTTTTAGGTTTAAAAAATAACGTAATTTAAAATTAATGATTTACAAGTGAAAAAAGACTTTCACGTTGACTGTATAATATTTTGCCCGTGGGCGTGAATTTCAAAATGGTTTAACATCACGCGGGCTACAAATAAAGTCCCGGTGGGCCGCGGGCCGCAACCTAAAAATGTTTGTTGCGGCCCGCGACACCAAGACTTTACTTTAACGGATTAAGAGCCTTAAGTCATGGCATACCTACAGACTATCAGATGCGCTTACATTTCATTTTTTTTCTCACAAAAAATATAAGGAATGAAACTAGACCAGGCGTAGGCTTTATCTAGACTAGACTTACCACGCTTTAACAATATCAGTATTCTAGGCGACAATTCTTCAGCCTCAGGCGCCCCCTTTTGTTAACGTTTTATTGTTAATAGTGCCATGGGTGTATTAAACCCACAAAAAATATGTAAATATTGATATGATATTGATTGTCTTGACGTTTATAATATATATTATTATAACATAACTAGCTGTCCCGGCAAACTTTGTTTTGCTATATAAAGTATTTCGCCCATAATATTATTATTTTATTGAAGTGACTATACCTACTAAAGAGTATGTCACCATGGCAAAGTTCATGATTGCTATCCCGTCGCACAAACAATAGTCGCCGTCGGTCTCGAGTTGTAACAATTTACTATTATTTATTCAACAAATGAATACACTTGTTAATATAAAGATAAAAGAGTAGACGTTGCTCGATTCTCAGCCCTAGCTCGCTAAGATTTACGAAAGTCGGTCGAGCCGTTTCAGAGGAGTTCAACCACGCACACCGTGACATGAGAATGTTATATATTAGATATATTATATAATAATATATGCCTATTAAAAACGAAATAATATAGAACAGTTAAATCAATTTACTCGTGAGCTATCTCAACTGATAGATATTTTGACACCTTCATATCCTGCAATGCAACTAGTTTTAAGCGATTAAAATATTTAATACTAAATAAAATATGCAATGATAAATACGATAACAGAATCACACTTATTCTTGAATAATAGTTGTTAAAATATTCAGCCTGGTGGACCGAGAACACAATATTCTCGACTTTTAATCGTATTAATATGCAATAATTACACTATCGACGACCATAGAGCTGAACCCAGTTAAAGCAGTAGACTCCTTAAAATTTATTCTGAAATACTTTACTTCCACTTAGATTTTAGATAAATACTCTGTTTAATCTTATTAACTAAATAGACTTATTACAGAGATCTTCGTCCGCTCCATCGGAACCTTAGCCAAACAATTTGACAATGGCTGAATACGAATCACGATATTATCTTCTACAGCCATCACTGTGCACTGTCATTGTTTATGAACAATGTTGACTTTATTGGTTGGTGACATTGGCTCAGATGAATGTGTGAAGACTGAAGCGTCTTTCGAAAGAAGCTTTCCGGTAAAAATACCTGTATAATAAATACATACCTGAGTAGTATAGTACCCGGGATCCACTTATAAATTATTTGTTTTTTCTTGCACCCTGTACCAACTGAATACTGGTCATTGACTTAAAACTTTCTGCCTAATAAAACTCGGCAAAATAAAAAATTACGGTTTTAAATAGCGGTATCGAAATTTATATTACAAAGACATCAACTCCCGGGCGTGATTGGATCGGTGATGTTATTAATTTATGTAATTCCTTTATATTAAAAAAGAATTTTCAAGTTATATTTAAGTTACTACGCCGTGCGATGGTTATTCAAGATTATATTAAATAGGATAAAGTAGGTGCTGTGCGAGATCGGCGCAGCGTCGACACGAGCGTCGACACGAGCATCGACACGAGCGTTAACACGAGCGTAGACACGGGGACTGAAACTGGACACGATTAATAACGATTAGTAAGACGACAGTCGAAAGGCAAGACTAGCGACTCCAATACTTTCGATATTTTCCTTAGCCATAATTTTATCGACGAACAAAGTTTCGCTGAATCAGTTATAATATTATGTATAATCACCATGATCCCAGTATGTTATCATTTAAATCACAAACCATTGAGGTACCTTACGTTTCGTTTCTGACTATTATTATTATTTATTGTTAAATTCTTTCTCCAATATAACAATGATTACTATTCATAATGAATATGGTATTTCGTAAAAAAAAACTTTCTTTCGTTACTCTGAAAATGTACTGGTTAATAATTATATATCGAAGAATGAAGCGAAGAAATATAATAAATGATCAAACGAACTTACCAAGTGAAGTTCGATCATTATTATATGAGTCGCTTCATTCGAAGATATAATCTCCCTCCCACCCAGTCTGCACGAAACTATGTTTGCTGCAGTACCCAAAGAAAGAAAGAAAGATTTTTTGCATTACTTCTCTCTAAACATAATGAGACATGCCGGAACGTCCAGTGACCGAGCGTGCGGGTAATTTTTGAACAACCCACATACGTCTTTGAAAAAACGCGATTACCTAGCAGATACAGAGGTACTACTGGTTAATAATTATATATCTTCGAATGAAGCGACTCATATAATAATGATCGAACTTCACTTGGTAAGTTCGTTTGATCATTTATAATTATTCAGCATAAAACATAATTTTCAGCCCTCTTCAACTTTTTACCTAAAACTTAATTACCTAATAAATTATTTAGTGAATACAATATTTGGGTACCATTTATAGTTATGATTGCCGTAGTTACATTTCAGGCATTCAATCACAGAAGGGATCAAGGGAACCATTACCATAACCCGAGCCGATCAAGACACATTACTATTCATCCCACATTTCATCTACAATCGCGCCTGTTAATATATAACACTCATGAATTATTCTCTGATGACCCTCATAAATACTTGTCAAACAATCCGTTATTTAGTTTAGAAAGTTGCATACTAAAACCTTTAAATATAGTCTGCATATTTCAGTAGTTCATATAAATTATAGTCTGCATATATTAGGAGACGGAAGTCGTCTGCTTAAATACGTACTCTAATAGTATAAATGCGGAAGGATGTTCTTCTATCTTGTTGTAATAATGTATCTTACCTAACCACACTTTAACCACTTTACCAAATTTAGTTAAGGCCAGATGGACGCAAAGAAAAAAGAACGGATATAGAAAAATTTGTATCTCGGTTCCCTCGCGATAAACGAATTCCCGTGCAACAAAGTTATAGGAAACTTTACATAAAGTTTAGTAAATAAATTGACAATTTCCGTATATTATCTAGGCCTTTAAAAGCCTTAAAAGCCTTTAAAAGAGGCCTTTCAGCACAAACATTTTCAAACTTAGCTGGCCCCTAGACGATCAATTGTATTATGCAATATACCGCTACAATTTGATTGAACAGCTTATTTGACAATTAGATTGAAGGCGCGCGATGTTCATTGTCAACCCTAGACGGTCAATAACATTACGTAATAGGGGGCCGCTTGTGTTAAGTGTAAGTACTCACATACGGTTAAGCACGTGTGGACCGCAAAACTGACAGCTCGAATTGATGGAACCGGATCGAGCCAGATTGATGGAATGAAATATATCGATTTAGAATAAAACTATCGAGCAATGCTGAATGTGTGAACGAAAGCCCGAGCCGCGGGTATTGTCGACGTTATTGCTCAATTGAGCAAAACCGTATGTGAGTACTTAGCAATTAGCATTAAGGTAGATAAGTAGTAACTTAATTTTAACTTAATTTGAAGTGCCTGCCCGAAATGTGTCAAGTGACAAGCCCCGCCTGCCAACTTAACAGAAAATATTCAAAATTCTAATTTCCATGTTTAGTACTAAACTAAATTTTAACTTGCTACATGCTACTAAATTTTGTGTTTACATGCATTATATAACTTAAAATTTAGTTATCTACTTATCTACTTAATACGTGTAAACCAGGCATAAAGAGACAAATCATGCTTCAGTGCCCTTCTCCTCCCTTCGCCTTACTCAATGGCAGTTTTATTAAATCCTAGTAGGCTAAAAGTAGCTTTAACTTTAAGGCTGGCCGCAAGCGTAGGTTGCTTTCCGTATTCGGAATTCGGTGAGACTAGCGCAAACATTTTGGTATTTTAGTATTGTCTACTTACGTGTAGTATGCAGCCAGCCTAAAACCCAGGCGTTTTGAATCTGAGATTCTATTTGAATATTGTATAACATTAAACAATTCAGACACTCAAACGCCCACTTTTCTCAATGTAATTTATTTATACCGTTCAAAATTCTCCCGAGGCAGATACATTTCTCTTACTGAATATATTCGTATTTCATATGAGGGTAAAGAGGTATTTTATCCCTCTTACAAATAGAATTTTGCATAGTGTACAACTATGCTGTTTGTTTGTCTTTGTTTGGCGTATTGAAATAGATACAAGTAGTTTTGACATTTTTATTATGAATAACTTTTTATACATAATATTGCGGGAAAAATTTATATAGGGTGTTATAATACTTTAGGGTGTGTTTGTGTCCCTTATACAGGGTGTAACAAAAATAAGTGATAATACTTTAGGATGTGTACGTTTTCCTTGTAGAGAGTTCACTGTGAAAGTAGCAACTCTGAAAGACGAAATTTTTTTTTCACTTTTGTATGGGCAAGGGCCCGAGCGTCACAAATTTCCCCATACAAAAGTAAAAAAAATTTTTGGTCTTTCAGCGCTCTCACTTTCACAGTGAACTCTCTACAAGGAACACGTACACACCCTAAAGTATTATCACTTATTTTTGTTACACCCTAAGACAGGGGTCACCAAATGGCGGACCGCGGTCCGCATCCGGACCGCCGACCCATTGTGTGCGGACCAAGCATGTTCGAAGATGAACTTCGTAAAAGTTTATTTCGGTCTCGAGTCTCGACATACTGATGAACATGTTAGCAATAAAAATTGTCACTTTCTCATTGATACAAATTATACCTTTGTAATTTCCGTATTTTACATACTTTGTTTAATTTTTTTTAATGTGCGGACCGCGAAGGTCATTTTATTTCTTAAAACGGACCCCGGGCGAAACTAATTGGTGACCCCTGCCCTAAGAGTTCGCTGTGAAAGTAGCAGCGCCGAAAGATATTTTTCTGTGATTTGTGTGGGCAAGCGCCCCAACGTTATGAGTTTGCCCATACAAAATTAAAAAAGTGACTCTTTAAGCCCGGGTTATTTCACAGTGAATTATTGTCACTTTGTTTTGTTATCACGAGTATAGTAAAGAGATTACTTTAAAAAAGCTTATACTCATAATTAAATGGTGAATTATCTCAAAGTTTGCGATGCTCCATTAATTGCCAACAAACTTGTAGATTGTGGAATATTACACAAGTTTGCGTCGCTTATATTGTTATGGTATATTCTAGAATCAAGATTAGAATGCATCGTCATAGCACAGTATTTAAATAGCGTGAAGGCGCTTAGTCAAGTTGCAGTTGATATTTTAGTCACCAAAGTAAGATGTGAAAATTATATTAGGAGATAAGAGCAGCATAGTCATGGTGCTTAAGGCGCTATATTGAAAAAACTGTCCTTTTTGACGTAACGACTATAGGACTCTCAGAAATGTTACAAATCTGGTAATGAGATATACATATCTTCATAGCCTTATCTAGGTTTAAGAAGAACCAGAAACACGATTAATGTATTTTGCCTCGATACATTTAATTTTCGAAATGACCTCTTAAAAATACGAAATTTGAAGATTATTTTTAAACAAAAATAGATGTATTGTAGGAAATTTGTCTAATTGATAGACACCTTTGCAACTCAAAATCGTATAGAAGCATTTTGCTTAAATGCTCCTTTTTTAAATTTTAATTTAAAATTTAATTAAAAAAATTACCCGGCAATAAATATTGCACATCGACCTTTGGAAAGTGACAGTCGGCTAATTTCGGTTTTGTAGAGCGTTATCTCTTACGCACGAAATACAAAACGTCCGGTATATACAACTTCGCTGGACCATTATCAGTTATCCTATCGCTCTGAAATAGTAGATATTAAATTATAATTATATATTATAATATTGTTAAAAATTTATTTATATTTAATAACATAACGTAGATTAGTTACCTTGTAAGTTCATGACGTCAGCAATTACTCAACATTATTTTAAGAAAAACTAGCAAAGCAATAAACAGCTGTGCTGCGTGAGCACTGAGCCCCCGTCACTCCGAGCGAGGCCCACGCCGCGCCGGTGTGAGGCCAGCGGGCGGCGCGCGCGCCTGTATAGTCCGCCGTAGGTGTTTACCGCCAGTCTGGCGCCGCACCCCCTCGCACCCCCCTCGCACCCCCCTCGCCCGCCACCCTTTGTTATTTTACCGGTGAAGCCAAAATATAAATTATGTATTACTATTATACTTAATCGGCCACTCGATATTATATTGTTTTATTTACATAAATATATTATTTATTTATTTATATTGAACACTTTCGTATATATACTTATACTAAATCTCAATGTTATTTTATTCAATTCATTATTTATTACAATTATTTTGTGCGCATTATTTTATTTAATTATTGTAAGTATGTATTTATTTACTTATTTATTTCTGATGTGTACTGCTTGTTGTCTGTCAGTCGCTTGACAACTGCTCAGGATCCACAGAATACCAGGGTTCACGGTACAGGATAACCTATACCGTGATCATAGCCTGAGTGGAATCCTTTTCGACAGTATTTTCGCATCGCACTGCCTTACACTACTACGACCTCGTGTTGCTTGCTACACTTGTTCATTTTAAGTTCTTTATGTCCTTATTATTATTATCATTTTTTTTTGCCTTTTATTGTTTGTAGAACTTTACTTTGTTTGTTTTTAATGTTTCATATATATTGTGTATTTCAGTGTAATGTGGTGTGAATTTGTGTTGAATAAATGTTTTATTATTATTATTATTATTATTATTATTATTATTATTATTATTATTATTATTATTATTATTATTATTATTATTATTATTATTATTATTATTATTATTATATATTAGGAGCTGTTAAAACAATTAAGGTTTGCTTCTTTTGACAATTTTATTATTCTTTGTATAAAATACACCAAATTTTCTATAAGTTATGGCTTTATATTCGGGTAAAATAAAATAAAAAAGGGTGCTCAAATTATGTTTACGTATTTAAAATTCTTTTGGAAAATTACAGCTGCAGCAAATTTAGGGGGTGTTAACAACTCTAGATATATATTTTGAACTGGACGCGACTGCACTCTAGTGAATTTGAACAACGACTGACATAATGTCAAATAGGTGTGTGCTACAAAGATAACGCTCTATGAAACCGAAATTAGCCGAATGTCTCTTTCCAAAGGTCGATGTGCAATATTTATTGCCGGGTATTGTACGTTTTTTCGCATGTTTTCCGAGCGAGCCGATAGCTTCTGGCCGCAGCGTATTCACGACTTTATAGTCATACAAATTAATACTTCAGTCGGAATTTCCAGGAATTGCTATTGTATTCTATTGTTGTCGCGATCACCGGTGCTCGCGCGGGGCCTGAAGGATTAAGTATAAAATTGCCCTTGCGGTAAAATTACTTTCGATATAGCGCCTTAAATGATGTTTAATTTGAATCTATACATTTCTATTTTCTGATAATTATCTTCTTATATCTTATAAAAATGGATTTTCAAATGTGTTAGTCGCGCTAAAACTCGAAAACGGCTGAACGGATTGGGCTGATTTTAGTCTTAAAATATTCGTAGAAGTCCAGGGAAGGTTCTAAAGTGGCACGAAGTTCACCGGGACAGCTAGTCTTATATATAAAATTCTTGTGTCACAATGTTAGTCCACGAACTCCTCCGAAACGGCTTTACTGATTTTTACCAAATTTTATATGCATATTCAGTAGGTCTGAGAATCGGCTACTCGGTACTTTATATATTGATAAGTGCATTTGTTGAATAAATAATAGTAAATTATTACAACCTGAGACTGACGGCGACCATTGTTTGTGCGACGGAATAGCGATCGACGTTGCCATGGTGACATACTTATTTAGTCACTTCAATAAAATAATGTGGCAAATATATTATGGCAAAGCAACGTTTGCCGGGACAGCTAGTAATATATAAAAATAGATTTTCAAATGTGTTAGTCACGCTAAAAGTTGAAAACGGCTGAACGGATTGGGCTGATTTTAGTCTTAAAATATTTGTAGAAGTCCAGGGAAGGTTCTAAAGTGACATAAAGTTCACCGGGACAGCTAGTATTTTATATACTTTGCTTTGTCATACACTTTACTAAAAAACTATTGAATGCAATTTGACTAAGTTCCCTGGATACCCTGTACTTACGGGCTACGACGTAGCGCCGCGTAGCACGGAGCTACGAAAATGTGGTACACACTAATTTCAGTTGTAGCACTTATTGGTTACATATTCAAAATCTGATTTGCCGTGTTAGTCCATTGAAATGTTACATTTGCTTTGCATTTATTAGAGGACGCAATTTTATTTTTGGAATATGTTGGGGGGGTCAATAGAAGCTTAACCTCAAGTTTGTGGGGTCGCCACTCTTGTCCCCCGGCCCCCATCTTGAAAAAAGGGCTGACAACACTATTGCCGTGATATCTCGGAAACTATACGTGTTACAAAAAATTTGTAAGAACATAATTTGTTGCAAATTATTTTGCCTACAAATATGCTTATATAACTTTTTACCCTTAATTAAAAATTTAAAAAGTTATAAGCAAAAAAGTGATAATTTTCTTTAATAGGTTTATTATCGCCCTTTAACTTTATTTGATACATTTTACAATAAAATTACCTTAGACCAAACTTGTAGATGATCTTTTGAGAAAAAGATTCCCAAACCCCCTCCGATCTCATGAAATTAATTTTCTGCAGATGCAAAGGAAACTAAGGGTAAAAATTCATATGAACATATTTGTAGGCAAAATAATTTGAAATAAATTATGTTCTCAATTTTTTTTTTGTAAGACTTATAGTTTCCGAGACATCACGAAAATAGTGTTATCAGCCCTTATTTCAAGATGGCGGCCGGGGGACAAGAGTGGCGACCCCACAAACTTGAGGTTAAGCTTCTATTTACCCCCCCCCCCCCCCCCCCCAACATATTTCAAAAATAAAACTGCGTCCTCTAATAAATGCAATAATCGGTCCTAAAATTGTAACATTTCAATGGACTATGTAGGTGTAGGTAAGGGCCGGGACACAAAACCACGACACGACATCGTACGACGTCGTACGACGTCGCGTCGTAGAAACTCATCTTTGAATTGAATTCGTCGTAGTTTTTTTACGACGCGCGTCGTAGATTCCCACGACACGACGTCGCACGACGTCGTATCGTGTTTTTTGTCACTCAGATTTTTTAAATTTTTTAAAATTTTGTTACTTAACATCCTACTTTTTACGTGTAATTAAATTACATATTTTGTAAAAAAAAATCTATAAGTTTCCTAAAATAAGATTCATAAAATCAATAAGTTTCCAGTGACTTATAAAAATAAAACGAAAACATTAAACGTGAGTAAAACACTCCCAAATTCACATTAACAATTTGTTCATTTAATTAATTGGTTTCAGAACAGTTTACGTGTTTATTTTCATGGCTTGTTTTACGGGAATTTGATATCGAACCTTTAATTGTTGTAATTAAATGGAAATAAAGGTATCCATACTAATATTATAAATGCGAAAATGTGCCTGTTACTCCCGTTACCTCTTTACGCCCACGTTACCTCTTTACGCTTTTATAATGTAGCTGATTACAAACAGCCTTTTTAGTACATCTTTATTCCACATAAGGTAATACATAATCCTGCTATTTTATTTCAACACTAGCTGTCCCGGTGAACTTCGTGTCACTTTAAAACCTTCCCTGGACTTCTACGAATATTTTAAGACTAAAATCAGCCCAATCCGTTCAGCCGTTTTCGAGTTTTAGCGCGACTAACACATTTGAAAATCCATTTATATATATATATATATATATATATATATATATATATATATATAGATTGATACAATTTTAATCTAGTTAGTATAATAGCAAAGTAGTATTCTCAAACGCCTCCGTGGTCTAGTGGTATAGACAGGGCCGGACCGTGAGCTTACGGGGCCCTGGGCTAAAACTACTTAGGGCTACAATACTTTAACTGTCAGTTCGTAGTACCAACACCTTAATTGTATAATAAACCTTGATCATAGGATTCTCAGGGATACCAACAAAAAATTAATAAAATTATGAATTATTTCGCATTATCGTCTATTTTTGACTTGACTTAGCTGGGTGGCGGAGGCTCTTGAACTCATGGGGCCCTGGGCTTAAGCCCAAATAGCCATACGGTATATCCGGCCCTGGGTATAGAGCGCGGCTCTTGACTCGGAGGTCGTGGGTTCGATTCCCGCGTTGGAAACATGTTATTTTCAAATTTGGTTACGACAATGTAGGCTGATCACCTGATTGTCTGACAAGTAAGATGATCCATGCGTCGGATGGGCATGTAAAAAGTCGGTCCTACGCCTGATCGCCGGTCGTGTAGGTCTTCCGTCCCACTGGGTTATGAGAGTAAAGGAATAGAGAGTGCTCTTCTGTACTGCGCACACCCTTGAGCACTATAAAATTACTCCTGCGTAGTTGGCCTAGTTTCAATGAAACCGGCCACCGTCACCGAAACCGGTGTGGGAGCTATTATTATATTATTATCAAACATCAAACGATTGAATTTTTGAGTTTTCGCCCATCAAAATGGTTTCGATTTTCCTGGAATTAGTGTTGTCACCCGCGGATATGGGCCGCATGCGAGTGATAACATGCTCTTGGCCGCGAGTTGCCCGCATGAACAGAAAAACGTGTATTAAATGATAGGATGCGGGCAATTTTCATGCGGACCACATCCGCGCGCGGGTGACACGCATTATAGGAAAAGCGCCCTGAAGGTACATATTTTATAAGCACGCACGCGACGATTGCGCAGTGCACATTTTATAATTCGTTGTATAAAATAATGTGAAACCTCGACGTACATTCGTCCGCACCGCATTTCGTATACTATGCGGTGCGTTTGACGCGTACGGCGCTTACGGTGCTGACAAATGTGCTATCAATCCTAAAGCAGTTTTGATATTTTATGGGAATATCATTTTATGGCTTTAGTAGACCGAAACTGCAGCAGCAGCAAAATATATCAAAGCTGTGTTTATAAGGGATCAAATTTATAGCAGAAGCGGTGCGGATTATTGTCACCGTAGACAAAAGATGTATTTAACGTACAAGCTACGGCGTGCAATATTGATCTACACGTAGTGACGTGACACAAAATGTCCGCTCTGTTCGCCTGGTGGCTTGAAACAATTACGTTGATGAGTGTGAACACTTTAGCACGTTATGAAATACTAGATGACAGCAACTTTGTTCCGCACAAATCGCACAAGAACCCTACATTTTTCCGGGAAAAATATCTTATGTCCTTTTCCGGGACTCAAAGTATCTCCATACCAAATTTCATCAAAGTCGTCATTTAATCGTGAAGAGGCAACGGACAGACAAACAGATTACACTTTCACATTTACAATATTAGTAAGGACTAGTAAATATTCGTTCTTAGTAGTTCCTAAGGATTTACGGTTTAAATTTTAATTAAAGTATAAGCCGGCAACAAAGTTTCCGATTTTGAAGGGCGAATGGATTCCCTTGAATACCTGTTACTATGTAAAGATTTAGAACAAAAGCGAAAATTTTAAGCTCTCCAAAGCATTAGAGATGGATTAAATCTTGGCTCGAAAAGCTCCCTTTTGTTTAAGTTGAATGGGTGAGCTTTGAAAAAGCCCGCTAAATTATGTAATGTAAAATACCAGGTTTTTCATTTTTGTAAAATCGAGTTGTGTAAAACTGATTCGGTTCCGTAGCTGTCTTTTGGAATTTTAAGCGTTTTAGACCCATGAACCAAAACAAAACCTTATTATCTCCACTGTCTAACAGTCTGTCTGTCGGTCTTTCTATCTGTAATATCCGTAATAGTTAGAAAACTTTAACAGATTATTTTTGTTACCACTATTATAGCAATAAATTACCAAAACACACAAAAATACTAGATAAGCGTTTCTTAAACTTAAATAAGATGACTTCTATTTATTATCGAAGTATTTTTATTTTTTAAAGAAAGTGCAAATGATTCTTATTCGTCTTACTCTTCTTATTTAAGTATTATAGGCAAAAGAAGTAAAATATGAAGTAAATACGTGTTTCAAGTTAACTCTTGAATTAATTTCGTCTGTAAGTATCCCTCAAAGACGTGACCCTAAATAACCCGCCATAATTAATCAACCACCATTGCCTTATACTCTGCAGGGAAGTTTATTATATCTCCCCGCTAAAAGAAAAAGTTGTGAAATAAAGAAGTTGGTATATTTGGTTTTGGCTTTGAAATTATAACGTGGGTTAGCCAAATGAAATATCGTTTGAAAGAAGTTGAGTATGTTCATTTTCTTAACAAGATCATGAAATGTTAGATAGAATATTATTATATAAAAGTAACCTTTAACGTTTTTAATATTATGTAACACATTAGGTATCTTTTCGTAATACTGGCTTCTCACTGCACTTAATATCGAGCCACGCGCCATGCGAAGGGGTTGGTTTGAGCAGGCGCCGGGCGCGTGATATTAAAGGGGTGACAGACGTACGAACTTAAAGTATGCGGGTTTTAAGTTCGCGAACTTACTCGGCTCGCGTCGGTGACACACGAGAATCGCTCACATGCGCCGCGAGCCGCGCGCCTGTGGGCATGGTAAACCCCAGGCTCGCGACTCGCGGCGCGCGGCTCGCGGCTCGCGGCTCTTTGCTGACACACAGGCGATTAAGATCGTCGAGCCATAAGTCCGCGTACTTACTCGCGTGTCTGTCACCCCCTTAACGCGCCGTGAGAACGGGTAGCGCGGGCTCGCTTGTTGGCTCGTGCTCGCTCGTACAAATCGGCTCGGCGTGGCGCGGCTCATATTATGGTCGATTTACACGGGTGACTAACAGGTCGATTTTAGTCACCCGGCAAGTCACCAGTCGAATCGCCTGTCCGCGTCAAATCGCCACCCCATTTACACGGGTGACTAACGGGTCGATTTTAGTCACCCGGCAAGTCACAAGTCGAATCGCATAAACATGGGTGTTTTTCGCTTTTACACTCTAAAAAATGTATAATATTATTTTTGTCCATGTTTTCGTGAGTGCCGCCCAAGGTCTGCGCTCTTTACAATAGTATTCGCAGCAAGCAATCGCTTGCGACTGAGCGTTTGCACGGTCGATTTTAGTCACCAGCCGACTTTGGGTACTTGCGACTTTAGCCGCATGCGGCGTAGTCGAATTGTCATTTACACGGTCGATTTTCGCCGTGCGGCGTAAATCATGCGGCTTTAGTCACCCGTGTAAATCGGCCATTACGCGCCGTGACTCGTGAGAAGCCAGCTGCATGAGACACAGGCCACAGGTTAGACGGTCAAATTTTCATCAATCTGATCCATCAATCCGGTAAAGATTGATGAAAACCTAACCCACGGATTGATGGATCAAATTGATGAAAGTTTGACCGTGTAACCTGTGACGATGTTATGTAATGATTAATTTGTTAAGTAAATTATAAAGTACATCGAATAAAATATTAATAATATGGGGTAAGCCATAAAATTAATAACGTCATTGTAATGCATCGCCTTTTGGTATAATATTATTAATATCAATTTACTAATGCATGTATTAAAAGATATTGTTAAATTTGAAGGCTGTATTGAATGACGATAACTAAATTAAATACTGTAAGCCCCATAACCAATACATAATATTATAGCAAAATTTATCAAAATCCGACCAGCACATATTTTTAGAAAATCAAAAATAACTAAATCTTCCTCCAATATTTTTTTAATCATCTAAATTGGTTTCTATGTGTTTATGAGCAAAGCCCAACTATTTTCCCATACAATTAATGATAAAAAAATACTCTTACTTAACGCTGCTACTTTCACAGTGAAATCTACACAAGGGACAAATGCCCTAAAATATTATAACTTGGTTTTGTTACATCTTGTATTAATAAGGATCGCAGTTCCCAAGGACAAAGGGACGTGAAAATGGTAACTTTAAACTAGATTTATGTGTGTCAGTTTGTTACATACTGTTACCACAAGTTTGTTACTGTTACGATCTACAACTTTCGGCAACGCACTTGTAATTCCTCTGGTGATGCGGTTATTTATGAAGGTCATAAATAACCGCATCACCAGAGGAATTACAGGCCTATGTTGATAAGTTGCCTTTTTCATAATTATTCATAAATACCGTTACTTTATAATATTTTACTTTCTTAAAACCGTATAATATCTAATGAGATACCTAGATAATATTAGCTAAAAGATGCTAAAAGCTTTCTGAGGGCTCGCGTCGTTTTTCTGGCAATTTTCTTTTATATTTTAATAGTAACCAAACCTTGACTAACCGATGATAACACATCTACATATTATAAATAAAAATGACTATGTTAAAGCACAAATTAATAGGCGTGATAGTTTTTCCGCGAGGTGTACCACAAAAAAGTGCTCAGGTCGTGACTTGTGGCCAACTTATGGCATATAGTGTGATTAAAAACTGCATTAAAATATGTTATTTGCTTTATAGTAATGAAGGTATTATAATATATTTTTCTTTGGCCCTAAAAAGAGTGCAGTGTTTAAAATTTAACATGTCTATCTGTGTGTATACAGGGTGCAATTAAACCTTCCTGCCAAATTATGATATATTGATCCTTGTTAAAAATAAAAATACACGTATTTTTAGGGTTCCGTAGCCAAAATGGCAAAAAACGGAACCCTTATAGATTCGTCATGTCTGTCCGTCCGTATGTCACAGCCACTTTTCTCCGAAACTATAAGAGCTATACTATTGAAACTTGGTAAGTAGATGTAGTCTGTGAACCGCATTAAGATTTTGATCCAAAACTGGAAAAATTATTAATCCCCATAGGTACAACTGAAAAAAAAAATTTTTTTCGTCTAACTTATGCGTATAAGGTATCTATGGATAGGTCTTAAAAAATCATATTGAGGTTTCTAATATCATTTTTTTCTAATCTGAATAGTTTGCGAGAGAGACTCTTCCAAAGTGCTAAAATGTGTCGTCGTCCCCCCCCCCTCTAACTTCTAAACTTCATGATAATTATAATATTATATTAAAAAATATATGATGTACATTATTATAAAAACTACCAACGAAAATTGGTTTGAACGAGATCTAACAAGTAGTTTTTTTTATACGTCATAAATTGTAAACCTTAATTTAACTTTCATTAAATCAACTAAAATATGAAAATAAATCAAAAACCTTTTAATTTTATAAAAATAAACCTTATTGCTGCTGCGGAACCCTTCATGGGCGAGTCCAACTCGCACTTGGCCGGTTTTTTGTTTATGATCACTCAGTACTAAAATGTTGAGAAATAGCTTCCGAAAGGATTTTAGGATAAAAACTCCAATTAATGGACACGATGCGTCGGCCGCGCGTGGCGTGACCCCGCGCACGCGCCTCCACCCGTGTAATCCCCGGTCATTCTCCCGCGCCGCGAATGACATTTCTGCGACGATTTTAAATGGAATAAAATATGTCATTGAAAAAAAAACACCCAATTATTATTTTTTTGGTTAAATTGACTCTCCGAAACTTCTCTCTTCTTCTTTTACTTCTCAGGAAGGTTTAATTACACCCTGTATAATATTATGTGCATTGTAGAGATCAACTACGATAATATGGCGCGCCCCTCCAAATTACTGTTTCAATGTTTGCAGTCACATCCTTATGAAAGAGTTTGTATGTAGTAATTATTCAACCAATCACAGTACACGTAATATTTCAGTTAATGTCACTTATTACCAAGATTTGTTGGCTAACTAATCATAACTAGCCTACCGCGCAAAACAACGCACATCAAACGTTTTGACAACGCACTTCAAACGTTTTGAATTTTGGAGGGACGCGCCAAGCTATCGTAGTTGATCTCTAGCTTCTAAATGATTCCAAAAATCCGTTTTGATAGCTGACTTATTCATATGCTACTAAATAATTCATGTTTGTCAACTTGCTATTCGCGCTCCCCATACCCACTTTAATTTTGTATATTATAATTTAAGAACACATAAAAAGTCCCTTTTTAGGAATTCTGGTAAATCAGAGTCATCATTATATCACAGGGCTTAGGGCACTCGAGCCGCCCTACTTTCTGGGTAGCGATTCTCATCCCTCGAACGTCACTTCGATCGTTAACTTACTCATAAATCATAATATTTCACGTACGTGGGACAATTATTCAGGTTGATTACCTAATTGGCTGTTGCTTGGGCACTATAAAATTACTACTGCCTTAGTTTAGATGCAATGAAACCTTCTGAAGTCACTGAAACTGGAGTGGAAGAAATTCTTGCATTCTACTTCTATTCTACTCGTTATCTTTACTTTCATCTGATTAATTTCGTTGCGGTCATGGGACCTTTCATGGGAAAGATTTAGCTTCTTTGTGTTGGGTATCACTTTTGATCGGGGCGACACAGGAGTTAGGTACAGTAGACCAGCGGTTTACTGGCCAAGGGCCACACATGACAATGTGAGTGCCTGGACCGGGCCGCTGAGTATGTGAAGGGCGCTTCAAGAGTAATGAATTCCAAACTAATGCCTTTTTTACACTTACCGAGTAAAGTTGCGAGACACTACCTACCCTCGGCAAATTTTTTTGGTCACGAACATTGTCTCGCCAGTCTACTCGATAGGTATAATCAGCCCAATTTGACGACCACGGCAGTAGATCAATTCCCCGTATAAATTTCGAGGCGCGAGAATCGGGACCCTGTATAAACCTCCCTTTAATTAAGTCGACCGTGGTGACGTCACTATTAGTAGGCATTGCCCGCTGTGGGAGAGAAGGCTTTACGACAATTTTACGATGCTTTTACGCCGGGGTATAATGTACTATCAATTTTAGAAACGCTTAGATGATTGTGCCATTACTAAGTTACAGTGGGGTTTTTGTCGTTGTTTTCTTTTTTGCTTTTTATGCGATAAGCGGTAATTTTTGTGCCATTTTATTAGAATTTTTGTCTGTGACGGCGCGGCGGCGCACTATGGAAAATGGTAGAACTAGAGCATATCATAAATGGTTTTTAAAAATATCACAATTTGAATGAAATATTTATTGCATTCGATACTCTAATAACCAAATAATCCTAATCAGACATTTTTTTGTACTAAAACTGCATAAATATTTTTTTTCATAGGTTGAAGTAAGTTGAAGTAGCGGATGGCTCATTCAAATGTTTGCATACACATAATTCAAATGAATATTGTGAAAAAAGTATTTAGCACATGCATGCGGTTTTATACATTTTTAAAAAGGATATTTTATGTTCTTATTAATGAGCTATTAACTTTTTTTAATATGCTTTTTATTTTTGAGTAAGTACTTAAAAATTGACATACCCTATTTTTCACTTTCTTTTTTTTTCGTCGAAGGTTTTCATATTTACCCACGGCTCCCCACGCGCAACTTTATGTGTTATTTGATAGCCTTACTATTCATAAATGAAAAATTAAAAAAATCTGCTGCGGAAGTTTGCGGTCCTGGAAGTTATGGGAAAAAAATGTGATAGAGGTCGGAGTAGATAATTCGGTATCTTTTGCGGTTACTGCTGACATACTTTACAAAAACAATATTAAGCACAATATTTTGATAGCAATAGCTTATTATCTATTTTGCACTCGTCCTGCGTGAGTAAATATGCATAACATTGACATTAGTACGTATTTAATATCTGAAAAACCAGTATATAAGGGGAAGCAAATATCTTCAAATTGCACACTTCAGCGTGTATTTCATATTAAGTGACACTTATTTAAATTGGTTATTTCCATTAAAATGTCAACTTTCAACTGTACTAAGGGTGATTTCATCATTCCCTATATCGAGCGTGGCAGAACCTTGGAATCGTTGTCCATAGTTCTACAGCAAACATTAAATGTTTCTGAAAACAACTTGTGTTTTGTAATTGGTGACATTCAAAGACATATTCTGCCTTCTTTCAATAAGCGCTGGGCTAAAGCATCACGGAAAAAGGACCAATTTATTCTGAATAATACAAGCTGGCTGGAGTCAGGATATTCAGTACAGTTTCCGGAGTCTGAAGCACATTCACTGCCATCAACTTCTGGTGAACAAGGAAGACCGTGCATTGCTTATGGAGACTCCTCAGAATCAACAAAGAAAAGGAAAAACACTTTTACTAGAATTTATGAATTTATAAATTTACTAGAATTTATAAATGTATGCCTTAGAAACTGCGCGAATTTATGTTAGTAACTATGATTGGTACTACATGCCATCCTCCGTGCACAAATTACTTATACACGGAGAAAACGTGATCCAACATTTTTCTGTTCTTCCTGTTAGGCAACTGTCGGAAGATGCACAAGAGTCGCACAATAAAGACTACAGAAATATGCGCCTGCACCATGCCAGAAAATGTTCCCGTATAGCTACAAATGAAGACGTATTTAAAACGCTTCTATATACTTCAGATCCATTCATTTCAAGTTTAAGAAAACCTTATGTGAGAAATGCGAAGGATCTTGATGAAGAGGCACTAAGTCTTTTGAAGGTGGTACCTGAAGGTGATCCTACATTTACACCGGAAGTAATTTTAGTTAGGAATAGCGAGGATAATAACAATTAGATATAACATTATCAGTAACTAAAACCTAGTTTTAAAAAACCAATAATATTATAAGATTTGACTAATTTGAGATCAATTAGTTTGGTGTGAGGTATAAATAGGTACTTTACGATTTTAAAATTTTATGTATTTTATTATGCTTGTGTGATAAGTAATTATTTAAGTTTTCTTAATTTTACTCATATTAGTACTTATTTATAAAAAATAAACATATAACTACTCGTAATATTACTTTTTTTCTCTTTTCTTTTTTTTTTACCTAAAATAAATATGTATACATTGAAAAAAATTACAAAAATTGATTATTTTTAAAATCTTTGTATATCACTGTATACATGTGCCAAATCTCAATACAATACGATGAAAAACCTTGAAGTTACAGATTTTTGATCCGATACGGACCCAAATTTTCCACTGTGCGGCGGCGCGGCGGTTGACAAACCATTGATGAAAATTTGGTTTGTAGATATACTTTGAATACCGGAACCTTTTTCGGTTTCCGAGTATTTTCGTAAATAAACTTATGTAGGATAAGTTTATTTACGAAAATTAATATACTCAAAAACCGTAAAGGGCCAACCCACACGTACCAGTTACCACAACCACACGACATCGCAATGACAAAATGTCGTCGACGGTCGAACAGTGGTTACGTGTGAATGGTGTCGCTGCAGCGATGCCGACGTGGTTGCGTTGTCGCTAGTGTTTGCGATGTGGTTACGTACGAAAGTCAGAAAGGGGAAGAGCGCAGGCGGTGTGCGCGTTGCATCGACGCAACGTTGTGGTTGCAATGTGGTTGCGATGTGGTCGGCCGTAGTTGCGATGTGGTCGGTATCTGACAAGTAGTCGGCAACGACTGCAAAGTGTGGTACGTGTGAATGGTCCAGTTCATTTACAATACGAAATATACGCCCGACCTCGTGGTGTGGCTGTCGTGTGGTTGTGGTACGTGTGGGTTGGCCCTTAAAGGCTTAAACTAACAACTACATCAACAATGTTGCGTGACAAATCTAGTTTTAAAATATAAGAATAGATTCCGAGTTATTTATGATGGAATTAAACTAAACATTACTCAGAGACAAATTATATTGTAAAATCTACGAGTAGATAAAACTAAAATTCACCACGTTTCGCTATTTTAAAAGTACAAAAACTATAGGAAAACAATATTTGAGTATATGTTTTCAAACCGCGAACGGCGAAATAAACAAAGTATCTGCAAATATTATATGAGGCCCGCATGGACCGCTTTGCTATTATTCCAGCACAGGCGCTGGTATTTTAATCAAAAATTCACTTTAACATCATTACCATTAATTTTACCTGACTACAGAGTATCCATAAAATGGGTAGTAATGTTTTTACACTAAACTTCATCGGCCGTACTCAGACATTTAATGAAGATTAAACTTCAATTTAATGAAGACTTTGACAGATAATTTATGGAGCTTTCATCAAAACCTTCATTTTCAGTTAACTACTAGATTAGATAGACGAGGATATTATATTAGTTTTGATACTAAAATTTTTATAAAATAAAAGTTTGAGCGTCAAAAAATTATTTTTTATAAATAAAAGTTTTTTTTATTCTCTTTTTATTTAGGGATTTTAGCACACAAAGTGGCTATGTCATCTTATCAACTTATCAACTTAAAACTAACTTCTTATAATAAAGGAGTACAATAATTTTGCATAATCAGAATCCGGTTCAGCCAAAATAACATTAAAGATACCCATATTCATTAGAGGCACTTTAATTAAGTTGAATAACTCATTGGGCGTCAAAAAATTCCTTATACGACCTGCAAACCTTCAAAAAGAGAGCGTAAGGCCGGTAACGCACTTTCCATCAGGTAACACGTTTGTTTGTTTGCACCCTAATTTAAAAAAAATGGCGTAATGAAGTCGGCATCATTCAGATCTTTTAATAAATTACTGTTCACTAAAGTAAAGATGCGCTTACACGGGATTATCTTTAGCAATTAGTGGAGCAATATGGAGCAATTTATTTCATATCGCTCAATGTAATCGCTCAAATATTAGATATTGCTGCTTGTTGCCGCAAAGTGCTTGATGTAGACGTGACGTCAAAGTTGAGGAGAATTGACTGGAGTTGAGCAATTTTATTTGCCCGTGTAAGCGCACCATAATGAAGTGGCGACAAGTTAATCGGTGATTTACAAGGTAAAAAATAGACTGTAATAAATGGCAGTACTTCATCAGGGCTTAAAATATTTTGAGAAATTGCTCAGAAAAGATAAAAAAAATTGTGTCTCCGTGATTAATGTCCTCCTTCAACAAAATGTTGTAACTTTATCACAAAATCTTAAAATAGACGCTTTATTTTCATTCCGTGGATAAAAATATTAAAGTGACTATAATCTTAAGATTTTATGTTTCTCTTTACAAATATTATAAGTACGAAATGTTTCTGTCTGACCGTTACTAGATAGATACCTTGAATCCCAGCAGTCAGCACATAATTAATTTAACGGCACGATTAATTTTAACCAGATGCGTAATTGAGCCTTACTTCAATCCATACTACTAATATTATAAATGCGAAAGTGTTTCTGTCCGTCTGTCTGTCTGTCCGTCCGTCTGTCCGTCTGTCCGTCTGTCCGTCTGTCTGTCTGTCTGTCTGTCTGTTACCTCTTCACGCCTAAGCTGCTGAACCGATTTTGTTGAAATTTGGCATGGAGATACTTTGAGTTCCGGGAAAGGACATAGGATACTTTTTATCCCGGAAAAATGTACAACCGTACATTTTTCCGGGTATAAACGAATTTTGGTGCAACGGAGTTGCGGGCATCATCTTGTAAAACGTAATGTATTTTTTTTAATACGAGGCAGATTTATAAACACTGTATATTAAAAGCGAATATAAACTAAAATTGACAAGTTCAGTAATAACTGAAATGGGAAATAATATTACGCTATAAAGTCATCGTTTTAGCAGTGAAGCACAATATTCATAAGTCCCGTAATGAAATTGCTACGGCATATTAAATTGCTATGAAATTGTACAGCTCAGACCACGACTGTGTCTAGGTTTCATAATATTCATTATATATATATATATATATATATTTATATATTATTTTTATATTTTAACTAGTAGGTAACTATCGATGACTAACCTTGATTGCGCAAATATGAAATCCATAAAATTTGGTGTCTAACATAGACACCAAGACACCAAATTTTATGTATTATATAATTTTATTTTATTATCTACATTCCATAAGATGCTTACGTAATTTTGTTTTAAGCGCACGTATATTTAATTTTATATCATGTCTTAGTATATCTATTTTATTAAATAATTTAGGTACTATAAATTTTAATGACCTTTTACCGTAGTACTTGTTAACTTTTGGCTGGAACAGTTTATTTTCGATAACCTTACGTGTATTGCACTTATTAATAATTTTTGTTTTATACTTATCTCCGTAATAATGCTCTAATCCTAATGTCGGCTGTACACTCTCGCCGAGACACAGCGAGGCGGTCCGGGTGCGAGAGTGTAAATGGGTGCGCTCGCCTCGTCTCACCTGTCTCGGACCCTCCCGGTCCGGTGTCGGTATTTTGCGCCCGACACAAAGGGCCTCGCGAGGAAAGCGAGCGCATTACTGTACACTCTCGCGTTTTTCACTACTAGTCGCGCCGCTAGACAGTGCAGAACAGAAAAATAACAATAATAAACGTCATTTTAAGTCATTAACTGTGAGAAATAAAATTAAATATTATTATAGATCTTTGGATTACAATGATATCTTTCGATGCAATTGTGAATGGTGATCATTGATCGTAGATACGTTTTCGCCATTTTTAGAAAAAATAATGGTCCATCTTCTCTGAGTTCATAACTGCGATTGAACTAAGCGAGAATGTACATGATCGCACTCGGGCAAGGGGCTCTCGCACGAGACTCTCACCCGAGAGCTCTCGGTGAGAGTGTACAGCGGGCATAACATAAATTGAGTTTTTTTATCAATAGGCAAAATCTCACAAATAGGAAATAACTTGTCATAATCTTTTTTACATTTTTTCTTAGCATTATTGCTAACCACATACTTTAATAGCCTTTTTTGTATATTTTTATATCTTCTAAATATGTTTTAAAGCTTGTCCCGTATATAGAGAGTCTATAGCTTATTTGTGAATCAGCTAGTGCAAAATACACCACTCTTAAGGTTTTCTTATCCAATATATTCTTGAGGTGATAAAATTTTCCTAGCAACGAATATGAAATGTAGGTACCTATAATATTGGTTTATAGTAACCTAGACGCAGACTAAGCTAGTCTAAATTAGCCAACTTTGCGTGTAGGTCTAGATTTAATTATTCCATTCAAAATTTCAACAAAAAAACCTGCAAAAGGAATGAAAATGTAGAGATAAACTACGATAACATGGCGCGCCCCTCCAAATTACTGTTTCAATGTGTGTAGTCACAATATCCTTATGAAATATTCAACCAATGTATGTAGTAAGTATTCAACCAATCATAATATTTCACGTAATGTCACTTATTAACAAGGTTTATTGGTCAACTAATCATAATTAGCCGACCGCGCAAGACAACTAGCACTTCAATCGTTTCGACCACGCACTTCAAACGTTTTGAAAACAACGAGTCGAAAGTCAACTTTTAAAAAGGTCTTGGCTTCAGGGCCTGCTTTTTTTAATAATAAGAACAAACAAAGTACAATATTCAAGTCTTACGATAGTAGTCTCAAGTAGTAAGGTAGCAGTACTTTCTGCAAATAAAATATAATTCTAAGGGCCTTACTGATAGGCTACCCACAACTTATCTGACAGATAGAGCATACATTCTTACAACTATTATAATTGTTCCAGATTATTCGAAGAGAACAAAGATCTTCTCGACATGTTTGAGAAGTTCCGCCAATGCCGGACTCGGGAGGAGCAGATCAGTTCCATGGAGCTGGCGGAGCACGCCAACAACGTGATGAGCACCCTGGACGAGGGTATCAAGGGTTTGGACGACCTGGACAACTTCTTCCAGTACATCCACCAGGTGGGAGCCAGCCACCGCCGGATACCGGGTTTCAAAGTCGAGTATTTTTGGGTAAGTGTCCATACACTGTACAGGAGACTGTAATAGTTTAGCAGTGGACGGCTAAAGGTGATGATGGTGATAATGACAGGAAATTGCAAAGTAGAAGCATCATCATTCTCCCATCAGTCTGGATCAGACTGATGGACTGAACCGATGCCAGACTGACCCTGTAAGTTGTAACCCATGTCTTAGGTACAAATACGGGTTTTACGTGATCTAGGGCCACTTTTACCAAGCGGTTAAACATGTTTAAAATTTTATTTCAGCACAAAATTCTGTTTAACTACACAAGTTGTATTGTACCACAAGTTACTTATGATTATTGATCTGTCAAATTTAAACAGCCAAATATCGCTGTTTAAGCTGCTAAACGTATAACAGTTGAATTTGAAGTTAGTTTTTTTTTGGTCGATAGTAATTTTCGAATAATTTGAGTGTGAAAAGAAGCCTCGAGTGTCAGGGTTATTGCGGTTAAGATCTTTGTTTGAAACCCTGACGGAGAAAAAGTTCTTTCGAAGATTTCGCCTATCCAAGAAGACGACGACGATTTTGCTAGAAATAATTATTGAATCTAGATTATTGTTTAAGACGGAAAAGTTCCGGGGGCTACTTTTTATATCACTGCATTGTTCTTCTAAAAATTATATGAATTCACGCTAAACGCTTAAATCTAAACTATCCAAAAGACTCACAACAAATTCTAAAAACACAATCATTCCTGTGATAAAAAAATATACACTTGAACATTGCATTTCCCTAAATTACCAAAACATTTAAAACATACGGAACACACTTTAAATACGGCGCATACATGAATGCAACTAACGAACTGTCTTCCTACAATAACAACGTAATGACTCTCTTGAACCCTGTTTAATTTCTGTTTAAATTATTTTCAAACAATATTCTGGCATAATGACATGCTTTGGAACAGAAAATTAATAAAAAAAAAACGAAGTGGAAGTTCGAACTTGCGCGTTGGGTTCCTTACAAACCAGTAACTTCATTTTTGGTACATTTCCATGTCTATTATGGTGTATGGTATTCCACTTAAGTTTTAATTGTATTATTTTAAGGGTTCCGTATTAGTATTTGTTATTGTACCTATCAGAAAGATAGAATACTTTTTCATTCATTCATTCATTCATACTTTATCCTAATATACCTACTCCCTTACTAATAAACGCTGTATAAGCTTTGAATAGTTATACAGTGTTTTGTCTTCTTCGATCCAATTAAAAATGTCACTTGTGTTACAGGAACAAAACACTGTATAACTATTCAAAGCTTATACAACGTTTATTAGTAATGGGGATTATAATTTATGCGAAACTACTGTCAGTTCCCTATTTGCACTTAAATCACCGTATCAGTTATTTTATGGAATAGTTATATGCTTAGTTAAATCCCTGGTGGATGTAGAATATTTTGTATATTTATGTATAGTACCTACTGGAGCGATGAGCGAATTTCAAACATGATGATGGACGTATGATAGACATGACGGATGGATACAATATAGTTTTCTAAAACTTTTGGTACCATTTTGATGAATGAGACGCCAATCCATACAAATATTATAAATGAGAAAGTGTGTCTGTCTGTCTGTCTGTTACCTCTTCAAGCTCAAACCGCTGAACCGATTTTGCTGGAGATACCGATTTGATATGGATATACTTTGAGTCTGAAAAAATGTACGATTCCTGCCCGACAAACGATTTTTGTCGCGACGAAGTTGCGGGCGTCATCTAGAAGATTCATAATAAACTTACACTTAAACTTTTAAAATTAATATTATCCATTGGATACGGAACCCTAAAAATGTTTTCCGTGCGTGCTTTACCTCAGTTTGGTCTCCCCTCACGCGAGGGTAAATCCGATACAATTATTTTTATAAACACTGCAAGGAAAGGGGGGAATTGGTACATAAATATCACAGATAGCCTTGTTAGGCTTAAAAAGAACCTTGTACAGGCTTGGTTTATTCTTTTACATAATAATATAGTTTTTTTTTGTGTATGCACTCTCTATAGAATAATCAACCATGATAGGCAATCAAGCGATTATGAATGTATAGAGAGGCATATTATTCAGTTATCATAATATTATCGACATCAACCCATGAATTTCTATTCAACCATATTCGTACTATGGTCTCCCATGAATATGATTAGCATCGGTTCACAGTTGGCAAATCCGCCTAATTCGAGACAGCTCAAGTCAATACCATTCTAGTATTTAGAAGTTTCCATGTGGCCAAATTTTATTATCACTCGTGTTACTTCGAGTGACACCTTTTACATGCTTACCCCCTTGATAAAACCCGCGTAAAACATCCTCGAAGTTCTGTTAATGTGATTAACGTTTAATAAAGGTTTTAGTGATGACTGATGGTGTAAGATAATAAAAAATGTACTCAGAGCAATTTTAACGTAATTAAATTTATAACTATACAGTATACAGTAACAAACACAGTTTTCCATTAATTTGGTATTTGTGTGCGAAATGGGCGTGTTCACAAAAGGCAGCGTAAACACAATTTAATTATCGTTCACCCTTGACGTCGGATAGCATTCAGAGCATTTGTATGAATAACAACTTGTTAACAACAAACTATGTAGTCTGTTTTGACTCATTTTGATGTAAATGTAAACGAAAATTTGAAACTATGCAATGTGAACCAATAAGCGCAACATTCCTGAATCGCGCTTTCAAAGTTTTCTGAGCGAGTAGCTATACAATGTGTCCCGACACCGTTGTCCATCCTTTAATGTCACGATCTATGGGATATATTTTTATTTTTTATCGACAAATTGGCTCTCAAATTTTTTCATTCTCTCACGGTTGTAAAATGCAGCCATTTTAGTTTTTCTCGGGCTTTCGCACTAATCTGACCAGAACTTATCATGTACATACATATCCATGATTGCCTAATGTAAGCGTAGTCCACAAGTTTCGCTATCACATGAAATATTTTTTATCATCATAGGATATGTACATGATAAGTTCTAGTGCGAAAGCCCAAAAAAAACTAAAATGGCTGCCATTTTACAACTGGGAGAGAGAAAAAAATTTGAGAGCCAATTTGTCAATAAAATAATTAAAGGATCGCGGACACCGGTGTCGGGACACATTGTGTACAGTACTAGATGACGCCCGCAGCTCCGTTGCGCCAAAATTTGTTTATCGCGTGCAAACTGTACATTTTTCCGATATAAGAAGTATCCTATGTCCTTTCCGGGACTCATCACTCAAAGTCTCTCCATACCGTATTTCTGCAAAATCGGTTCAGCGGTTTGGGCGTGATGAGGTAACAGACAGACGAAGACGGAGTTGCGGGCGTCATCTAGTTATTTTATAATTAGGTACGAAACTGTACCGAATTTTCAGTTATTTATCAGTTACATAGAGATTAATTGCAGTTACCAACCGGTCTAACCAGGTTTCCACTGAGTTCCCAAAACAAATACCTGCAGCGTACCCAACTTCTGACTTGTTTAATTACTCTGGTTAAATATATACAGGTTCCGAGTAGAGGAGCTAACTCAAATACATGCTAATATTATATACGAATGTCTCTTTTGTATATCCCTCTTCACGTTTAGGGTTGGACCTCGATGCGATAGCCTCGAGGATTCCGCCGCGTCGCATTATGCTTTCTGTCTCAGTCCAGCAAATGGCAGTTCTAAGCGACAGAAAGAGAAAGGGCAACGGAAAAAGGCGATTCCGTGCTGCCAGATGAGGAAGTACCCCGCAAACGATCAAATTGTTTATAAAATTTTACGTGTTCGTCAAACAGTTTGATAGTGTAGCTTTTTTTGAAGCGTTTGTCAAACAAACTACGTGTTTGACCTGTTTGAAGAAAATTTGGATTTGCGTAGCGTTTGACAGACGTGTTTAAACGTGTTCCGCTGTGTTTGTGACATGATCTCAAACTGATTCTAGCAAATTGTTTGACAAACGTGTTTGATGCACGTTTGATAGTCTGCGCTGCTGTTTGATGAAAACATAAATTACATCAAACATGTTTGTCAAACAAATTTGATCTTTTGCGGGGTGCTTTAGGGTGAAGCCAAACGAGCGTAATTTCATAATTTGTGAGTTGTGAGTCGCAGAATTTCGGTCACGTAAATATCTTTTCATACAAATCATGACTAAAAAATTACGCTCGTGTGAATTAAACAGGACTTTTGTATGAAACTGAATGCAGCAGAATTTCTGCCAGCCGAAGTTCTGCGACTCATAACTCACAAATTACGCTCGTTTGGCTTCACCCTATAACTCTTAAACTGTTGAGTTGTAATTTGTTTATAGATAAATGGCCTTGGGAAAGGACATAACATTATATTATACTAGTTGACGCCCGCAAACCCATTGTGCCTAAATCAATTTATCGCGCGGGAACCGTACATTTTTCCGGGATGAAAAGTATCCTATGTCCTTTTCCGGGACTCAAATTATCTCCAATCTCCATACCCAGCAAAATCGTTTCAGTGGTTTGGGCGTGTCGCGTGAAGAGATAACAGACATACAGACACACTTTCGCATTTATAATATTAGTTTTGGATTGGTCTAAAATGTATTATTTCTGTACAAAGTTACAGATAACATAAGCAGTACCTAATGTCCTGATGTTCTTCTTTCATTTATAAACATTTTTCTCTCTTCTCTTCATTCATTTCTTTCATTTATTTCTCCGGCTCGACCGGAGAAATACCACGTCCTCACAGAAAACCGGCGTGAAACAGCGCTTGCGCTGTGTTTCGTCGAGTGAGTGAGTTTACCGGAGGCCCAATCCCCTACCCTTTTCCCTTCCCTACCCTTCCCTATTTCCTTCCCTACCCTCCCCTATTACCCCTTAAAAGGCCGGCAACGCACCTGCAGCTCTTCTGATGCTGCGAGTGTCCATGGGCGACGGAAGTTGCTTTCCATCAGGTGACCCGTTTGCTCGTTTGCCCCCTTATTGCATAAAAAAAAGAACCGTAGTTTCATTCGAAAATCGAACATGACTAACTAAATTTAACCCTAAAAATTTGTTTCAGAAAATCGAAACGCCGTTCCTCGCCGCGGTCGAATCGACCCTCGGTGACCGGTACACGCCCAACGTGGAGAACATTTACAAAATAACCATCAAATTCATCCTCCAAACCCTCATAGATGGGTACGAGAAGGCGGGAAAGACCACGTGAGCTAGCTCCTAAACTTTGTGGAATTTATCTTTTTGAATCTGTACCACTGTTGTTTTCGATCACTCCTGGTGAAATCGTGCCGTGGCACCAAAGACTTTTCTAAATCAGTATTTTATACAAATGTACTAAGGAACTTACTTTTCTATTATTATCGTTGAGATATTAAGTGTTAGCTATACTAAGGTGTACTATAAATCCAAAGTTTTAAACTAAGTTGCGACGTGAAATGTTTCATGTACTTATAGTGTTATATATTCTTTCTAATATTGTTTTTAATGTATCTTAATTATTGTAAGAATTTATTTTGTAATTGATAATACATTTTTGATTATAATTGTTATAACGAGTATCGAAATTATGATTATTGCTTCTGAACCTGCTATTGTAAATGTATCAATTATGTCTAATTAGTACGTCAATTTCATAATAATGTATAACATGTATTTACTGTGAATAATAAGATTAAATGTATAGTCGTTGTTATGTATGTCTCGAGATACGGCTGCATTGTGCTAGTTATAACAACATATTTTAGAGCCCATATTAAGAATCCATACTATTTTTAGACGGTTTCAATCTATTTAGTATGTAGTAAACTGAGGTCAAAGTTTTCAAGGAATTAACATTTCCCTTTTTGAATATAATTTAAAAGATTTCAAACTTTAAAGCGAATAAAACATACTGTACTTGGTACTATTTTTATAAACTGTCTTTACTCACAATGTGGCTAGTAATTTTAATCTCTTGACTGAACTATGACCCTACTACGCTTTGAAATAAATGTGTAAATGTATATCCAGAATAGAAGTAGGTATATTTGACGGTTCCTTTTAATTTAAGTGACAATATTATTTACACTTGCAGAGTAGGGTTAAATATTTAATTACTTTTTTTATAATTCCATTTTTAAAAAAGCAAAACAAAATAGCCTATTCTTATTATATTGTTTCGATCTAGCAAAATTGTTTTTGTAATTAAATATCAATACAATCAATTACCATTTCTACACGAAGCAACAAAGAACGCAATTTCAATCTATGAAAGCATTTTCCAATAAGTTTGTCATTAGAGAAATTGGCGTTGGGTTTCTGAACTCGATAATAACAAGTAGCAACCTTCGAGAAGATTCGAAGCGTTTTCAATGTCTTTGTTTTTGTTAGTTTAAAAAAAAATTAAACGTCTTTATCCGATTACTACGATGGTTAATCGTCGTACAGTATAATATGTTATAAGTATAGACTTATAACATATTATACTGTACGACGATTACGATACCATAGGGTAGGGACGATAATTTAGTTTGTTTGTAGCGCCTAATCTACTGATTACGATTTCAATTAATCAGCTGATTATTGCCGATAGATTGCAAAAATATAATGCACATAGTCGAGGCGTTTATTGTCTCCATCGAAACGGCTGGACCGATTCTAATGAAATTTCGTGTCCTTAATCTATACGCCTGGGAATCGGCAAACATTTTTTTTCATAAGTACCCCAAATAATGTATATATGTCAAAACAACATTGGCCGGGTCAGTTTTTGTTAAATAAATATTACAAATGTAGAAATTGAATTCAAAATATAAATCTGGAACTATATTTTATTTATTTTTACTAAAATAATGTCACAATATAGATCTAGTCCATTTTATGAGCCTTTGTTCATATTCTTTTTTATTCATCTTGTTTTGTGAATACCTAAGGAATGCATGCCATGTAAAATTAATAAATACTTAAGTATTAGCTTCAGTTTACGAAAAATTATCTAAGAGCAAACTGTGTTTCTGTGGCCATTCATTTGTGATAAATTAGTTACAATTGGATTTTTTTATTGTATATCTAATATTAAGTCTTAGAACAGCGTTTGACGTTTCTCAAACTTTGAAAAAAAGAATACTTTAAGCTAGAAACAAATTATCGGACGCGTCCATAAGTCGCGGCTGATGGATGCGGCTTAACAATATGTACGGTTCATCCGCGGACGTCAAAGACCTAACCTATTATATTATTATGTCAATGGCGGACGTCTGCGGATGCAAAAACATCCGGCCAGCCAGATTCTGTTCAGACGTCCGAACGTCCGCGATTTATGTCAGACAATGTCCACAGTTTAGTGTATTTTGTATTGATCAGATAGAAACAAGCCGCATCCGATGAAAACGTCCGCGGACGTTCGTCCGATAATTTGTTCCCAGCTTAATCCTTGAATTAATTGTCTCTATCATCTATGCTGGTGTCATCAGAAGACATTTCTAAAAACAGTTAATGCATCGCTCGTAAAGCCACGACAGGATTTTGTGGAGCCTTAGGGCACCGCGGAGCACACTTTGAGAATGACTGTCTTAGAACATTGAACATTTTAGTATTCTAGTGAAATGTTGGTTCAACTGCGAGTTCATGGGTTTTAGCATCGGCTATAGTATCGATTCTGTGTTTAGGGTTGGTTTAGGGCCTGTTTCACCACTTCCTGATAAGTGCTGAATAGGCTATCCTTGACAGAAAGAGTATCGAGAATCTATGAAAAAAGTTGTGGAAAGCCTATCCGGCTTTTTATCAGGAAGTGGTAAAACAGGTCCTTATCGCAAATGTGGCCCAAGTATACACATTCGGTGTTTTACAGTCACAAACGTTATATAGTTGATACGCATAACTACGGAAATGTTATAGTAATATATTGAGTGTTTGTACTATAGATATAATCGGTGTACTTAAGTGTTCATTTCGTTATAAATAAATATTATTTAAAATTCATCTCCTTTTCATTATCTAACTCCAATTATTTTTTTTTTAATATTATATTTTAAATATGAGATTGCTAGAACTACATTATATTATTTTTAACAAAAAATTGAAACCGACTTCCAAGGCAAAAACAATATTAATAGCAACCTTATAATATGAACTAAAAAGTATTAAATAATTTTTCCTATCTAATATGTAGTGCCTTTTCCCGAATTCGGCTAAACCTCAACTATTTCTGTACTCAATCTTCATCATTTTGAAGTCGGTACCAGATATAGCTGAATCTTTATTTCTTTGACAGGTTTCTGGCACCGACTTCAAAATTATGAAGATTGAGTACAGAAATAGTTGAGGTTTAGCTGAATTCGGGAAAAGGCACTACATATTAGATAGGAAAAATTATTTAATACTTTTTAGTTCATATTATAAGGATGCTATTAATATTGTTCTTACCTTGGAAGTCGGTTTTAATTTTTTGTTAAAAATAATAATTTCACTCTTTTTAGTTACCTAGTAGGTAAACTGTTAGTGCCAATTCAAATTGTATAAAAAATTGTTTCATATTGTCTTCACTAGATGTCACTGAGGCGCTCCTGTGTCGCGCTATCGCTTGTACGTAGAAGTTTTATATAGGTAGTTGTAACTAGTAACAAAGTTCTGTCGTGTTGTTGAAAGTTTGTAAGCAACTGACAACGCAACAGTGAGCTTGCCGCTTGGTGTGAGCAGGGAGCATTGAATTGACAACATAAATCATAATATTGAGTGGTAATTATTGATCTCGTATAATTGTTATTAAGTTGACCTCCGTCATAGTCCGCGAATTTATAAGTGGTCGTCGGTGGTACTGCGTATATTCTACGTATCTTATTACAATTTGTTAAGACTGTTAAGAGTCATACGGCATACCCTAAGGCCCAAATATCAGGTAGATAGATAAATTTAAGCAATACATTTAAAAAAATCTGAGTGAACACGTGCTGCAAAATGCTCGCAGCGCGGCATGCCGCATGCCCTGACATTCCGGTTAGAACTTGAATACGATGTTTACGCACGCGCCGCGCGGCGACGCAGTTGCCTCTGCGGCGCCGACCGCCGTGTATATTAAACAGCCTATAATTGGTGTTGTTATGTATATAATTATTATTATTGTATCCATACCTATGCCTTGTACTACTATCTATTTTGTGCCATGAGACATTGGTGACCTTAACACGACGTGGTAATGATGATGATGACGATGATGATGATGATGAATTTGAATTGCATGGTAGCATATGCTTTCTGTTCTTAAAACAACGCCAAAACTCCCAAACGTGTATCTATAAAGAGTCAGGAGTTCTCTCAGCATCTTCGATACCATGGTATACCTTGACCCAATATTTGACTTTTTGGTAGCATATTCTTAGTACACTTCACATAAAACCAAAATCACCATATGTTTCCATATAAATTTCCCATCATCAGGTCACCACTTTTGTGAACATGTACCAAATTGGAGTGAAACCTAATACAACAAACAAAAATTTCGAAAATCGGTTTCGCAAACGGCGGAGTAATCGTTGAAGATACAAAAATAAAAAAAAATAAAAAAATATATACACAGCCGAACATATAACCTCCCCGTTTTTTGGAAGTCGGTTAAAAATATAATCTACTGATAATAATAATATAATAAATTAGAACAAGTAGAATTATGAGAAATCTTACTTTTCACGCTCAAATTCGGCAAGGTACACGCACCTCTTTTTTGGCCCAGATTAAAAAAAAATTGAGAATTGAATGGAAAAAAAAAGTAAAGTGTTTTTGACTATCTTTTGCTAATAAAAATCTTTTAACTTTGAGAAATTATTGTAAATGAAAATTCCTCGTAAAGCCACGGCAAGATTTTGTGGAGCCTCAGGGCACCGCGGAGCACACCTTGAGAATTACTGTCTTAGAACATTGAAGATTGACAGTTTTAGGGTTGGACCTCATCTGGCAGCACGGAATCGCCTTTTTCCGTCGCCCTTTCTCTTTCTGTCGCTTAGAACTGTCATTTGCTAGACCGAAAGAAAGTATAATGCGATAGCACGCGGCGGAATCCTCGAGGCGATCGGCATCACGGACAAAATGCAATAGTCGGCAGGGAGACTCCGGAATTCTGAAGCGCGCGATAGCATGCTAACGCATCCTTTCACCTTCGCATCCGATCGCCTTTTTTGTCTAGGGAATGCGACAGCGCGCGTTCGCATGCGGCTGGTTTAATACCTCTGTGGACAGCACACTGCAGCACGTGATAGCACAGGCGGAACAAATGCGATTCCGTGCTGCCAGATGAGGTCGCTATAACAACAAATTTTTAAGGGGGGCTCCCATACTATTAACGTAATTTTTTTGCTCGATATCAATAATGGCAATAGTTAGGCACTTGAAATGTTCACAAAATGCTCAATTGTATTTATAATTTAATAATTACTAGCGACCCGCCCCGGCGTCGCACGGGTATAAAATATATAGCCACTGATAGCCTATGATCCTTCACGTGGTCTACTTCTTATCTGTGCCAAATAACATAATAATTGCTCCAGTGCTTCGCGAGATTAGCCCTTTCAAATAATTTCCCCGTTTTTCCCACATTCTCCTATTAGTCTTAGCGTGATAAAATATAGCCTATAGCCTTCCTCAATAAATGGGCTATCTGACACTGAAATAATTTTTCAAATCTGACCAGTAGTTCCTGAGATTAGCGCATTCAAGTTAGCCCTTTCAAATAATTTTCCCCGTTTTTTCCACATTTTCCTCTATTTCTTCGCTCCTATTACTCTTAGCGTGATAAAATATAGCCTATAGCCATCCTCGATAAATGGGCTATCTAACACTGAAAGAATCATCAAAATCCGTTGCGTAGTTTTAAAGATTAAAGGGAACAAAGGGACATGAGGGAAAAAAGCGACTTTGTTTTATAATAAGTATAGAAGAAGTACTTAATAATAATATTTTAAAAAAATTAAGGGGGGCTCCCATACAAAAAAACACATTTTTTTACCTATTTTGGATCTATATTCTATAATGGTACCGAACCCTTCGTGCGCGAGTCCAACTTGCACTTGGCTGATTTTTTTATGTAGCCTTTTAAATTGTACTGCATCAATGCAAAATTATATTAGTGTTGATGATGATGATGGTGATATTATTTTTACGTAATTCAAAGGCCTCCATTGCCAATAGTTTGCAGACCTATATAAGTTATGCACGTCTTTATTACAACGTACTAAGGTGCATTTTGTGGATAGAAATCGAAACTAGTGACGCTCCGCGCCATAACGCGAACAGATATGGACATGCATTATCATACAATTGATGCGCGCGTCATAAAATGATTTTAGGTGTATAGAGATGTGCTTTGCTTGTTAATTTGTCGATAAAATTGATATTGAGTACTTATCTAAGAACTTAACGTACCGACTGTTAGCTTTTTAAAAATTATTATTATCTAAACCTCGTGGCTAATCTTGGCAAAATTTGACATCTATCTAATCTAATCTAATTAAGTAATATATAAAACTCAAAGGTGACTGACTGACATGGTGATCTATGTGACGTGACGCACAGCCCAAACCACTGGACGGATCGGGCTGAAATTTGGCATGCAGGTAGATGTTATGACGTAGGCATCCGCTAAGAAAGGATTTTGATGAATTCCAACCTCAAGGGGTTAAAATTGGGGATGAAAGGTTGTATATAATAATACTTCTTAACGCGAGCGAAGCCGCGGGCAAAAGCTCGTTTAATATAAAGTTCTGTGAATTTGTTTCGTGATTTGGGCATAATTTCCCAATTTCGATGCGTTCTTTTCTTACAAAACAAGGACTTTGTGTTAGAGAAAATTAATTATTTGAAAGCAAAAAATTTGGGCGTGTAAGTACAATGTTTATTTTCATAGAGCTACATAACATAGCTTAAATTAAGACGTGCAAACAGGGATCTATAATAATTTACTCTATTTTCTCTATTCAAACTAAAATTAGAGGTGTAAAATCAAACCACGAATATTTAAAAACAGTCGACGAAACTTACAGATCACGATTCGCTTTTAACGTTTTATCGATAATTGATACGCACAACACTAGCCCCTCCAGTCATCAGTTCCAAGATAGTTCGTCGCTGCACTAGTCGAAAAACTTGATTTTATAAGTGAAATCGTACGAGTTCTAAGTAATTAAGATAATAGATCACTTAGAAACTACTTAGCAAGCGCACGTAAATTAGTGATACTAAACGCAGTGAAAAAAACAAATTATCAAGTGTCAAATATCTGAACGTTTTCGAAATTTGAATTTTGAAAAAAAAATTGAGTGTCAAATAGAGTTTGCCAAAGACACTCCAAATTTGAATTTACGAAAAGTATATTTATCAAACTTTTAAAAGTACCATAAATTTTTGCCAAAGACATTCCAAATTTAAAAACAACTTGAGGCTGGTCAAAAAACCCTGGATAGACAATGGGTTGCAAGCTATCACAGCTAGCGAGTTCGGAGTTCGCGCATGACCCCTTCAATAGACCCCCACCGCCATCGGACCCCCGATCACCCTTGACCGCTAAGCAGCAGTACTGCATGCTGGCATCATGGAAGGGAATCTTCAGACAGATGGAGAAAACTGGGATCATCTTATTCGTGAAGTAAGTACTTAATAGTTTTTTTTATTGGGATCCTCTCGCAAAATTCTATGTACGAAAGTGATGACATCACAAAATGGTATTGGCTGACAATCCATACAAATAATATTGCAAATGTTTATGTCTATCTACTACCTATTTACGCCTAAGCTACTAAACCAATGTTGATAAGACATTGCCACAACACAGCCAAATCAGCGAGTAGACAACGCAGAAGGAAATAGAATATTACTACTTTATTGGGGTAAAATATACGATTTTCGTTAATTTAGGCAAGCGGTGTTTCACACCAATCCTAGTGAACAAAAACGCAACTATTTGAAAAATATTACGAAAATTATTTTAGGAAATTCCACTTGCGTGACAGAAATGGACAGCTAACCAGCTGAAAATTACGAATAATGATACAATCTTTTGTGATTTTAAAATAACTTAGTTTCATTTGAAGTATGTAAAAAAATTGTAATAATACTAGATGACGCCCGCAACTCTGTTGCGATAAAATTCGTCGCGCATAATAATATCTCACCAAAAACATAAAAAATGGAAAAATGGAAAGCCAAGTTCCATACAAACATTATTGTTGTCTATGGACTTAGCCGTAAAAAGGATGGAGATCTAAATGAGTGCCAAGTTCCATGGAAAATCGAAATATGTATGTATAGGAACCAAATAACATTATGAACAAATAATAGAGTCTGTTTCTTTGCTTATTGAATACTAGCTGTTGCCCGCGACTTCGTCCGCGTGGACTTTAGTAATTTATAGTTGTTCCCGTACATCGATTGAATAGTTAATGCGCAAATCATAAAAGTATATTGTGTGGGACAATATACTCTTATGATAATGATAGATGTTACGCGCGGCTTCGCCCGCCTAATTTAGAAATGTAACGGAACTCGTAATTTTTTCCGCAAAAAAAGAAACCTATTTCCTTTCACGTGGTATATTCTCTATGTGTGCCAAATAACATGAAAATTGCTCCAGTACGTTCAAATAAGCCCTTTCAAATAATTTCCCGTGTTTTTTCCACACTTTCCTATATTTATTCGCTCCTATTAGTTTCAGCGCAATAAAATATAACCTATAGCCTTTTTTAGTAAATAGGCTATCTAACACTGAAAGAATTTTTCAAATCGGACCAGGAGTTCCTGAGATTAACGCGTTCAAATAAGCCATTTCAAATAATTTCTTCCGTTTTTTTCCACACTTTCCTCTATTTCTTCGTTGCTATTAGTTTAAGCGCAATAAATTATAGCTTATAGCCTTTTTTAATAAATAGGCTATCTAATACTGAAAGAATTTTTCAAATCGGACCAGTAGTTCCTGAGATTATCGCGTTCAAATAAGCCATTTCAAATAATTTCTCCCGTTTTTTCCACACTTTCCTCTGTTTCTTCGCTGATATTATTCTTAGCGCAATAAAATATAGTCTATAGCTTTCCTCGATAAATAGGCTATCTAACACTGAGATAATTTTTCAAATCGGACCAGTAGTTCCTGAGATTAGTGCGTTCAAATAAGCCCTTTCAAATAATTTCCCCCCGTTTTTTCCACACTTTCCTCTATTTCTTCGTTCCTATTAATTTTAGCGTGATAAAATATAGCCTATAGCCTTCCTTGATAAATAGGCTATCTAACACTGAAAGAATTTTTCAAATCAGACCAGTAGTTTCTGAGATTAGCGCGTTCAAACAAACAAACAAACTCTTCCCAATTATAATATTAGTATAGATCTATAACAATTAATGTTATTTAAATAATGTGAGATCTTAAACTAGATTAGATCTAACTTGGCCAGCTTTCATTACATCAGTCATTTCATAAAGTTATTGAACATTTTAATTCTCTTCTTCTTAACATTAATTGTTATAGATATTCAATAAAGCAAAGAAATATAGACTCTATTAATTGTTCATAATGTTATTTGGTTCCTATACATACATATTTCGATTTTCCATGGAACTTGGCACTCATTTAGATCTCCATCCTTTTTACGGCGAAGTCCATAGATAAGAATAATGTTTATATGGAACTTGGCTTTCCATTTAGCAAATAACTCAAACGTGTTAAATATTTTCGTATGACAAAATGATTTTGGTATTACGTATGTATGAGAATTTCGGGGGTAACCCGGGATCTTAAGGTGTTGTTTCACTACTTCCGAGGAGTATCGGATATGCTATCCGCAACTTATCTGGTAGATACTTCATCTATCAGATAAATTGTGGATAGCCTATCTGAAACTTAACTGACAGATCCTTCATCTGTCAGATAAGTTGTGGATAGCCTATCTGAAACTAATCAGGAAGTAGGGAAATAGCCCCTAAGCCTTGTTGAGTATCAGACGAATAAAAGAAAGAAAAATTAAGCGAATGGAAAAAGCAGCTACCATCAGGAGGCATTGGAATAATACGGTATAACACAAGTGTATTTCCAACCATTAACTATAGGGTACAGCTTACTGTGCGGAAGTAAAGTAGCTATTATTATAGCTGTCTAACAAACAGACAGACAGACGGACGGACGGACGGACAGACGGACAGACGAAGAATTCTATGTCTATTCTCGGGACTCAAACTATATCTCCATACCAAATTTAAGAACAATCAGTACAAGCAATTTGGGCGTGAAGAGGTAACAGACAGACAGACATACTTCATAAAGACACCTTCTATTAATTTCCTAAAGTTTTTTCACTTCACAAATAAATATTTACGGGGAGCTCCCATACAATAAATGTGATTTTTTGGCCTTTTTTGCTCAAAATCAATAATGGCAGCCGGTAGATACTTGAAAATTTTACAAAATCTTTAGTTATATTTTTATTTTCATAATTTACAATAAAAGTAAAATAAAATAAATATTAAAGGGGGTTTCCATACAAAAAACACAATTTTGACTAGTTTCGCTCTGTACGGCTCGCACTTGACCGATTTTTTTTTTGTTTTCTGATTTTTCCCTACGCTTTCACACAAATTCCAAATTTCAGCCTTCTAGGTCATCTGGAAGTGGGTTAGAATTTTGATCTATAGGTCAGTCAGTCAGTCAGTCAGTGATAAAAATGTAGATTTTCGAATGTTAATATCTTAATAACCGTTTGAGCTGTGCTTATAAAATTTAGAACATGTAGTTATCTCGCAAGTCTCATTATATGAGCCAAAGGAGAAATTTTAAAGTCTATGATTATCACTTTAGCTCCTATCAAAATTTCTTTGTAAACAAAACCGGGGTTTTAGAGTAATTTGATAAAATCGAAAATATCCTCAAAATCTTTAAAGCACCTATTTTATTGACAAGTCATAGACGAGCAAACGTTAAATGCTCTAAAAACAGAGTATGGCGCTTATAAATTAGTAATAGGGGTTTATTATAATTTCAGGGGCATTTTTATTATTGAATACATTCTCATAAGAAATTTAAGCAAAAATGTAAGTAACATTTTAGTCACAACACTTTTCACAATGGACACATAAGCCAATAGCCGCGTACTGACCAAGCGAGCCGCCTTGCGGGACAGCCTCGGACATTTGCCGCGGTACGCATGCCGCGCGAGGCAGCTTCGAAGCTGCCTCGCGCAGTAAGGCCGAGCCAGCAACGACGCGACGCTCAGTTTAACTGAAGTCGAATAGTTTGCCCGAGACATGCACACGCGACGCACACGCACATCACACGCGCACATCATACGCACATCACAGGCCACATCACACGCACCCGCACATCACACACACTCGCACACGCACATCACACGCATACTATCTATCTCGATGGCCGCTAGTGTGCTATGCTCATGCCTCAGACCAATAAAAAAAGAAAGACGGAGTATTTACATATAATGGCGTGAAGTCGCTGTCGATCAATGTGTGCGTCACGCCTAGCATAAATACGCAAGGCGTGCGCTTGTGTCCAAAAAAAATAATGTTGCCAACTCAGGATTTCAGATTGTCAAACTCCCATCCTGTTGCAGTCTTATTAAACTACTAAGTAATGACTACAAAAGTTGCTAACAAACTAGATTGTTAATCATCATTCATTAGTAATTGCTGAAAAAAGTAAATACTTAAATATCTATATCTAATAAATTATGTGTTTCAACTAAGAACAGACAGACAGACAGACATACATACAGACAAAATTTGTAAAGAATGTTGTTTGGTGTATGGAGTATGTATCGTATACATATTAATATGCAAATAGTAAAAAAATCTTTCAATACTACAAACAGACACTCCAATTTTATTTATATTAATAGATTTTAAATGAATAACGAATTTTAGGTTAAAATAAACATTGTCAGGATAATACAGCACGTAATAATATTTTTCCCCTATTATGGGGAAAAATATCTTGCGACCAGCATGCAGCACTGGTTGCGAGACTCCCGAGACAATTTTTAAAACTAATAAATTAAATTCGTTATTTCGGTGGTAATACATAAATATTCAACTAATTACTTGTGAAACGTAATCCCACAAGGTTTCTTTTGAGCACAAGAATTGTTTTTCCACCATTTAACGATGCAGGACGGCATATTTTGATATTTCTTGACACAGATGAAAACGACATGCGCCGTCACTCGTTGAAACCGGAATGGCGGGCGGCCGGCTTCCTATGGCCGTATCGGCTTCCTATTGCCTGCCTCACCGCGTAGCATGGATGGCTCTGTCTATCTTTTTTTATTGGTCTGAGGCTCATGCTGTTGATTGGAGTCAAAAATAAAACAAACAATGTAAAATATTTTTATTTTATCCAAACAGTGTCACAACAATAACAAATATTATATACAATAAATATACAACAAACTTCCAGCGGCTCGGTTTCATTTAAAATATGAACATTAACTTGATTCAATAAACTACAATACCCGGCAATAAATATTGCACATCGACCTTTGGAAAGAGACATTCGGCTAATTTCGGTTTCATAGAGCGTTATCTTTGTAGCACACACCTATTTGACATTATGTCAGTCGTTGTTCAAATTCAATAGAGTGCAGTCGCGTCCAGTTCAAAATAATATATATCTAGAGTTGTTAACACCCCTAAATTTGCTACAGCTGTAATTTTCCAAAAGAATTTTAAATACGTAAACATAATTTGAACACCCTTTTTTATTTTATTTTACCCGAATTTTTATACAAAGAATAATAAAATTGTCAAAAGAAGCAAACCTTAATTGTTTTAACAGCTCCTAATATATACCGGACTTTTTGTATTTCGTGCGTAAGAGATAACGCTCTACAAAACCGAAATTAGCCGAATGTCACTTTCCAAAGGTCGATGTGCAATATTTATTGCCGGGTACTGTATTTCATTTCATTAACAAAGAACGTATTGTATTATAATTTATAAACTAAAGAAAAAAAGGGCAAACACAAAGAGCTTAATTCTACTCTTACTTACTTACTCTAATATTACATGTAAATTAAGCGTGTAGTGTATGAATTAATACATATAATTAATTATGTAATTCACATATTGCAGTACATATTATGGAACATAATTATTATATGTAAGTACTGCAAAATGTGAACATGATCACACAAACATTTAAATAAGATTAATTTTTATTTATATAAAAGAAAAATACCTACTTATATCATTCATCATACTCCTGCAATCTAAATCATACAACATGGTGGAACATAGAATTTATAATTGAGTATAAAACTGTTTCTTTAGGTTCCTTTAAGCGGAGCGATCCGTACCAATGGTCCGGTGACACTAAAACCAGTTTCATACATAAAGGTACCAGTAAACGTCCATTTCAAAACAATTAACAAATATACAGTGATTAGATGTACTTGCAGCTCGTTAGTACACAGAAGAGATAATTTTTGGGTGAGGTATATAACTTGATCCAGCATATTCTGTCAAATGGCTCTTGATAGACCGGGGCGATTGGAGTCTTGCTTGTCATGACATTGTACTTCCTTGTAGCTGACCTCCAGCAAGCAGGACTAAAAAGTGATATGTAATATAATATATTTATAGTACCTATGTTAAATCTTACAAATAATAAAGACAATTATAAATAAAATATTTTATGAAATTATTTGTGAAACTATTTTTATTAGGACATAATAATAAAACACTGCCACCAGTATCATAATATATTGGAGATTGAAAATTAAAAATATCAATAAGATATAATTTAATATATAATATAAACAAAAATAACTACCAAGTTCAGCGGTACTAGTCTAGCTATAATGTTTCACTTACATGTCGATCTTGTCTTACAGATGTGTTCTTGTAGAATTTATATACTTACAATAGACTACAGTCGGGGCATTTTAATAGGCCACATTTGACATCTGTCAGATTAATCTCCATAGTGAAGTGAACTGCGTAAAAACATCGACCAAAACGAATATTTATATTTGAATATTTACAATTTTATACGTTTGAAACAAACTCCTGTCCCATTATTACTTTTTCTTTTGCAAATTCAAGGAGCAAAATAATAAAAGTACTTACATAATTTACAAAAAAAAAATGCATTTATTCGCTTGAATTATAAAAACTGTTGAATTTTTTATTTTAAATCATTATTCATTTCACATAAATATGTGTTACTTTTCACAGCGTGGTTATTAATTTATGGGGATATTTCGTTACAAGTAATCAATGCATCGATACTATTTATTCGCTTTCGATTTTTAGGGTAACTTCCCTAGAGTTTAAAAAGAAAAAAGGTCAGCTGACGTAACATTGTAACGACGTGCAATTATTAAGATCAGAATTTGTTTATTACGTTTAGAATTGTTTATCAGTAAAAGCAAATCTTTAAATAATTCGTATCGGTCATATTTACAATAAATATGTAATCGTAATTGAAAAAAGTTAATCAATTGTGCAGTTATAACAAAACGAAAATATTTATTTCTTATGTACGTCGCTATAAAGTTACCAGGTACAATTTGGATGAACTGTCAAATGTGGCCTAATAAAATATCCCGACTATAGTCACAACTCACAAGGAAAACATAATCTTAAGCTTCCTTCACTGGTTGGGTTTGCTCTGTCTTGATTCTTGAAGCAGTGTTAAACACTGAACAGAGCACAGAATCTGAAGTTAGCTGTAATAAAACAAAGAATTAATAGTGTTTGTAATAATATATTCATAGAAGTAACAGCTATACTATAAAATCTAAATGGTTTCACTGCTAGAACTAGAACATTAAGTACCTACTTGTGAAATCAAAGACTTCACCAAGTCCTTTATGCCTTTTATTGCCTTGCTGATGTTATATTTTCAGGTGATAGTTTAAAATATTTCATTTGTCAGGAAATACATAGAAGAAGGCTTTTGTATGACTTTTATATACTTATTCAGAAAATAAAATAAGTACTTAGGTCTGCTTACCTGACTTATGAATAGGAGTTATCCATAAACATTGGAGTAGACAAAACGACTCGAATTTCTTGTTATTGCAAATGAACAGTTGAATATAAGTTCACAAAATATAAACAAGCTTATTTACAAATAGAAACGAGTTCTGCTTAAATAATATCTGAAAAATAAGTTGCATAAATAATATAGACATTACGTAATACGTATATGCAAAAGTCGAATGACAGATGTCAGAAAAAATTCGATGGCAGTCGATAAATCGAAGTCTATGAAAAAAATCGATTTTATATTTAATAGCAGCACAGAATCGATTAAGTGTAATGGATAAGCTTCATTTACTATTATTTAACATACATAATATAGAGAAGCTAATACATGATATCAATAAATAATATTATCATTCGGAAATTGTTATTAAAACAAGTAATATTATTTATAAAAAATGGAATAACGATTGCAATTACTGCTTGAGTCAAATGAATCGATATTGTTACAATATATTGTTTGATGTATTTCTAATAATGCACACATCACTAATCGAATGTGGAGAGAGTTTAAAAATTGGATTCCGGGCGTGTAATTACGTAAAAAATTTTAAAAATAATTACTGTATTATTTTCATCAAAGCGCATGAGAATTAATGGTACCGACCTTGGGCATTCTCCATTGAAACGTTTATGTCAAATAGTTTCTGAATTATGAGGGGGTCAAAAGTACCTGCAAATGGTTCGTGTAATATTATATTACACACGGTGCTGCTCGCCATTCTGTTATGCTGGAACTTGGCTTGGCACGCTACCGCGTGTCTAGATTAATGCAGATGACAGACCTACGTAATTTGGTAGAGTTATGTAAAACCCACTCAACAGATCGCGACTAACATTGACTTGGCATAACCTGGCCGAATAAACATATACGGTAATTTCTGACTTGGCTGTTGAAATTATTCAGCATGAAAATATTTTTTTTTTTGCATTCGGACGAATATACGGTACTCTAGTTTACTTGGCCACAGACTTGAACCTAGGTGAACTAAGTCCAACCCTTCTCACACGTCACATACTTATAAAATTTCTACAACTCAGCTCTTTTTCCTATACTAGTAAATTATATTACTCAATAAGAACCGAGTAAAAAGGGCTAGGGCCTCACAAAGGGTTCTTCTAATCGAAACATCTTCAGTCTTCAGAAGGGTTGATATTCGCTTTATGTATGTGTAAGAGCCAACGCGCGGAAGAAATCGCTTATTACAATGTAGTTTAGCCTACTTTGAGAAAAGAGTGTAATTTTGTAAAGTTCTATATATATCCATACTAATATTATAAACTAGATGATGCCCGCAACTCCGTTGCGCCAAAATTAGTTAATCGCGTGGGAACCGTACATTTTTCCGGGATAAAAAGTACACTATGTCCTTTCCCGGGACTCAAAGTATCTCCATACCAAAGTCCAGTGGTTCGGGCGTGAAGAGGTAACAGACAAACAGACAGACAGACACACTTTCGCATTTATAATATTAAGTATGGATGCGAATATTGTGTTTGTCTTTATAGAGTTACCTCTTCACACGCAAGCCGCTTACCCGATTTTGTTGAAATTTGGTATGAAAATACTTTCAGTCCCGGGAAAGATCATAGGTAGGGAATGCAATCCCGCAAGATAATTTCAATCCCGGTATTTGCGGGACTGAACCATCACAATCCCGCTGGATCCCGGTATTTGCGGGATCCCGCAGGGTGGACTTAAAATTTCAAAACAAATCGTTATAATGACTTTAGTTGATAGACCCCGTTTTATTATTAGAAACTCAAATAAAACAAACTTCGTCGGTCATTTTTTTACACGGGTTTATTAATACTTCAGCGTTCTTTACATATAAAAATAAAAGAAAAACTGAACATTTTGTTTGAAAATGGCGACGTAATAATAATAGTTACAAAAAAAACACGCTTTTAATTTTTTTCATCTTTTATTAGTATTCATTTAATTGTGTCTGCCAAACGGCTCCTGATATTCGACACAAGGTAGCTGAAAAAGTTCGCTCAGCTGCCACGCTGGTTGGTACAAATGTCATTTAAAGTGAATTATAAGTGAATTGAAGGTAAATTATTGTTTAGCGGGCTGCATGTAGCCAGTTCACGCACCCCCGCGTGCAGAGTTACCAGTATGAATCACGCTTCTTTGTAGTCCCGTCAGTCCCGCGGGATCCCGCTAATTTTTCGACCGGGATTAGTCCCGCAAAATGCATGCGGGTTTTTTTTATGCAATAAGGGGGCAAACGAGCAAACGGGTCACCTGATGGAAAGCAACTTCCGTCGCCCATAGACACTCGCAGCATCAGAGCTGCAGGTGCGTTGCCGGCCTTTAAGGGGTAATAGGGGAGGGTAGGGAAGGAAATAGGGAAGGGTAGGGAAGGGAAAAGGATAGGGGATTGGGCCTCCTGTAAACTCACTCACTCGACGAAACACAGCGCAAGCGCTGTTTCACGCCGGTTTTCTGTGAGGACGTGGTATTTCTCCGGTCGAGCCGGCTCATTCGTGCTGAAGCATAGCTCTCCCACGTCAACAAAACAAAATCCCGGTATTTCGGGATCCCGGTATCCCGGTATTGCATTTCCCTTATCATAGGATACTTTTCACCCTGGAAAAATGTACGGTTCCCGCAAAGAGAGTGCATAGAGTAGTGTTCATTAATTTTAATATTCAGGGATAAAAAAGTAAAAACTATGTAATGTGTCTCTATAACTTTCATCTTTAATAGGTTTAGCGGTTTAAGTATGACAGACAGACCGACACTTCCATACTAATATTATAAATGCGAAAGTGTGTCTGTCTGTCTGTCTGTCCGTTACCTCTTCACGCTCGAACGCCTGAACCGATTTTGCTGAAATTTGGCATGGAGATACTTTGAGTCCCGAGAAATGACATAGGATAGTTTTTATCCCGAAAAAATGTACGGTTACCGCGCGATAAAAGAATTTTGGCGCAACGAAGTTGCGGGCGTCATCTAGTTCACCATAAATGCAAAAGGACACTGTAAATGTCGGCTAATAGGATAGTCTTTATCTGTGACAACATACAGTTAAAGCGCGGAAAACGAAAGCCTGCAATATCTATTTTATGGCCGGTTTATACTATTCCAATCCAGTGGTCCAATCTATCGACGGTCCCTACGTATAAAAGGTCATGTCCAAAATAGCATTTTTTTTTTTATTGCATCATGCATTTCCGTATAATGAGACGCATATTCCTACATTATTATTATTTTTCTATCACAAGTAATTCCAAAGATAAAAAGACGTAAATGAGGACAAGTTGGGCGTTGTATTAGATTTTACTGTTGTATATACGGACATCTATACTTACCGTCTTGTACCGCGTTGGAAATTACGCGCCATTCCACGTCATGTCGTACATGTCCGTTTCTACCTCTAAGGTAGCGAATTATGTATTGTTACCATTTACGTTCAGTTATTATGAGACTTTAGTTCTTTTTCAGTGGGACTCGTGGCACAAATTTAATTAATTTCAAACCAATATGAGCATCTGAGTGTTATAAATAATCAGCGACGTGAAATAATAGTTGCAATGGAGGCTGAGGCTTCTTTTCATGATGAACAACCATCTGGACCTTACCGTTATCGATATAAAGCAAAAAAATCTCGTTTGTTGTACGAGGCCCCACAATAATCATTTATTTTATTTTAATTTTACTATATTTCTTTAAATATCGCCAATAAAAAAACGTAATTTGTGAAAATTTCTACTATTGCGGTTCTTGAGATAAAGCTTGGTGATAGACGAACGGATGACAGATAGAAAGCGAAGTCTGATATGTATTTATTTAATTATGAATATGAATGTTATTTATTTTATAACAGTATTAAAAACGCTAATAAATTATATAAAATAATTTAATTAAGAACACTCCTTGTTCACTTAATATATGGACTCCCTCTTCAACGTGGTATCGCTTGGTTGTAGGGTTAAGAAGGGCTTGAAAAAAATTCCGGAAAAGCTCATATTAAAAATCTAAAGTGACATCGGTGCATGATCAACCTAGAAATTGAAAAGTTTTTGGGATATTTTTTTTGCTCCAATAGAGTTTGTAAGATAAGCCTTTTCAAATTATTTCCCACGTTTTTTTCACATTTTCCCCTGTTTATTTGCTCCTATTAATCATAGCGCTATAAATTATAACGTATAGCTTTCCTCGATTAATGAGCTATCTGACACTGAAAGAATTTCCAAATCGGATAAGTAGTTCCTGAGATTAAGGCGTTCAAACAAACAAATCTCAGCTGTATAGTATTAGTATAGAATTGATAAGGTGTTCTATAGTCAATTCGGCAGTCGCAAATTGGGATGAAATACTATTTTCTTCCTGCGAGGAACGTGTTAGACGATTACATCAATGCAGCTCTGTATTCAACGGTAAAACTAAAAATTACGACCTTCAAAAAAGCTCAAGAGTCAGTTAAAGCTGAATATAATAATCGACTCAGAAATATATTTTACTGTCCAGACTTGTCCACCGTAGAAGTTATAATGAAGCCTCAAAGAATTTACTCATGTATTAGATGCAATAAAAGTCTAAGGTCGTGAATGGTCACCTAGGTCTCAAAATTGGAAAAGGAATTGACCTTGCTCAAGTATCCAAAATGACCAAGAAAAAGAAAAAGGCAAAGCATCTGGTTAGTTAGGCAAGTTATCTTCAACAACATGTAAAATATGTTAAAAGTTTTTTTTTCTACATTATATCCATATACAAGTATCATTGACAAATTTTCAAAAATATTATATAAAAAAATCTACAACATAGCAACGATGCATTTTGTTACTAATTAAGTCAGTCTTCTTCGTCTTCAACATTATTATGTTTATGCTTTAACCTTTAGTAAAACAGAATTCATTAATACATTGATAATAAACTTTTAAGACTTTTTAAAACTAAACAGTTTAATTTATCAAATTATCACATTTTATTACAATTTTTCATTATGGACCTAAAGTAATTGAATGAAATGTCCTTTTATTCGTTCATTATAACATAGAAAAAACTACTTAAATTAGCAGCGTATAAAAAGATAATATGTCTGTGTTTTTTAGTTTTTCTCACTGAAGAGACAGAATTTGTATTACTTATATGTTATAAACTTATAAATTATGACAATACGAATCATTTCATATAGTGCTGAATGAATTTAGGACCCTAATATAATGTATTAATTCTTCCAAAGTAAAAACGGACATGTACGACTTAACCGTTATGGACAGTCTTGAATTGTCACCGTAAAAACGGTCATCTTGCAATTTTGGCATAAAAATACAGTAAATATTTAAAATTGTGTTATATCATGACAAACGGCTTACGTTAAGCTTTACAGATCAACAAAAATAATTGTATCATAAAGTCGCTATATGATATGACTGTGGCTCAGTTGGTGGGCTGTTGGTAGCTCAAGCCGGGGGTCGCGGGTTCGTAACGCGACGCGACGGACCAAAAAGGTTTCAAAGTTCCTGGGTCATGGATGTGTATTAAATATGTATATCATATAATAAAAATTTTTAATATATGTATAGTATAAAAGTATTTAATATATTTCCGTTGTCTGGTACTCGTAACACAAGTCCTTCAGGTACTAAGCACGGGGCCAAACTGACGTGGTGTGAAGCGTCCTTAAAGAAAATCCAGCGCTGGATTACTATTGGAATAATGTTAGCAGGTGCTGGAATGTACTGGAACGCAATTTAACAAAAAAGCGGATCGGATTGGATTAGTTTACTGTATACTAGAATTATATAAACCAACCATTGTGAATATGGATACAACTTTTTGGCTATGAATAAAATGAGACAAATAAGGGCGAATTAATTCTAAGGATTTGTTTGTCAAAGGGCTCGCCAGTAAACAGAGAATTTAAGGGCCTTTAATAACTTGAAATAATATTTGAACTGAGCAAATTTAATTAAGTACCCTTATACCTTAAAGCTCTTAGTAATATTCTGAATGTTGGTTACGATTAACAAGATATGATTTTTGGACATAACTTGAAAACTCGAGGAAAATTCATACTTCCATGAAATTAAGAATGTGAAATTGTGCTTGTTACTTCTACGCACCCATGCATGCATGGACGTACCTCGAGTCCTGGGAAAGGACATAATAATATGAAAATTTATTTCGGAAAAATCGAGCATTCACTTTATATGGACGTTAGCATGGTTTCATCCTTCAATTTTGTAAGGGGGCGTCCACAAATTACGTGAGGTGTTTAGGGGGGGGAGGGGGTCGAGTCAAATCTCACCTAATCTCACGTTGGGGAGAGGGGGGGGTCTCGGCAAATCTCACGCAATTTAAAACATACGATTTTTCTCAACAAAATGATACTATTTTAGTCCATTTCATCCAGATTGTACGTATGCTTAAGATTTAATCGTAAGCGTAATTGTTATACGATTAAGATCATTCACAAATTCGTTTGCAAGAAAATCTACTGACTGTCAAACCAAACGCTTACGTAAGAAACCCACATTTTGAAAATCTTACGTGAGATTTGTGGGGGGAGGGGGGGTTGAATAAAATCTCACGAAATCTCACCAGGGGGGAGGGGGGGGTCAAAAAATTCAAAAGAACACCTCACGTAATTTGTGGACGCCCCCTAATTTCAGTTGTCTACGTCGTTTCAGTTAGTGTAATAAAAGACTAATTTTGCAATGGATGCTTAATATGATTTATCCATAGTAAAATGAATATTTTAGTTAATAGAATCAGGCGTTACTTTGCGGAAATCCATAGCTTAAAATTTAGTTTGTTATTATTTTTAGCAAAATTCCGCGAAAAAAACTTCCACCTTTAAGTAGATGAGTGAGTGCACGCATAGGCATGCGTACAGCACCTCCCTCCTCCCACACTGCCTATGCGTACACTCGCATGCAAGAACTTGCAAACACCACCACCACACAAGCAATAATGTTGGCAAATCCGTGCAAGGCCCCTCACCACCATGCAGGTTGAAAACCTCGACGCGCGTTTCGCTCCAACACCGGAGCATCCTCAGGATGTGGACTCTACGAACTTGACGGACGTTGTTCGTAGAGTCCACATCCTGAGGGAGTTTTCAACCTGCATGGTGGTGAGGGGCCTTGCACGGATTTGCCAACATTATTGCTTGTGTGGTGGTGGTGTTTGCAAGTTCTTGCATGCGAGTGTACGCATAGGCAGTGTGGGAGGAGGGAGGTGCTGTACGCATGCCTATGCGTGCACTCACTCATCTACTTAAAGGTGGATGTTTTTTTCGCGGAATATTGCTAAAAATAATAACAAACTAAATTTTGAATATTTTAGTGTTAAAAACAATACGAGTAAGTGTGTCAATTATTGCTACGACTAGTTAAAAATTTTAAAAAATATGTGTGGCACTAAGGGACTGCCGCGGTAAAGCTATTGCATAGCGTTCTATAAAAACTTATGCAATTATAATTTGCATTCGTCTAGTCGCACGCACACAAATACTGTGCCGAAGTTTGGCAACGCCGCACGGTCGGTGTTAGGTTTTTTTTGTTACGGAATTTATTGATTCAGTCGCCGCGCTCATAGCATGCGATAAAAGCTATGCAATAGCTTTAAAATTATGCGAACCTTAGGGGGCGTACACAAATTACGTGAGGTGTTTTTCTAAATTTTTTGCCGAGACCCTCCCTCTCCCCAACGTGAGATTAGATGAGATTTGACTCGACCCCTCCCTCCCCTAAACACTTCACTCAATGCTTCCTAAGCCCCGTATTCCAACAGCAATTCCGTTATTAATAGTACCTACAAAATGGCGTCCGATTTCGAGAGTACCAAACTGCTCTCAAGTAATGACATATGACGATCGTTATATTCGGCAGAGAGCTATGGGGCCTGTCATATTTTAGCTTGTGACCGTTTTGTAGATTGGCTCTAAAGGGACTAAAATAATATTGTGCCAAAATAAAAATGTTTTAACGCCCGAAGGCTGTTATAGTATTAGCACAGAATATATATTAGTTGGTGTTAGTGACAATAATGTAAACGCCTCCTATCTCCAAGATCCAATGGTGTAGACTGTGTGCCAAAATGTTTTCGTTTTCGCTTCGTTATAGAATCGCCAATGAAAATGTATGGAATCGACATAAGCGTTCGTTAATATGACGTTGACGTTCGACTCGTTTTATGTCAATTCCATACATTTTCATCGACGGCGATTCTATAACGAAGCGAAAACGAAAAAGTTTCGGCTAAATGGCCAGGTGTAGTGTACTGCGTAGCTCTTGACTCGGAGGTCGTGGGTTCGGTGGGTAGGAAAATATAAGTCGATTTAATTGTCTGACGAGAAAAATGATCCATGCATCGGATGGGCATTTAAAAAGTCGGTCCTGTGCCTTATCTCCCGTCAGTCATCCTTCTCACTATGTTACAAAAATGAAGAAACGGGAAGTGTCTTTTTGGAGTGCGGTTTTTCAATGAACTCGGCAACCTCTGAAACCGGTGTGGGAGTTATTATTATCTATTACTAGATGACGCCCGCAACCGTACCTTTTTACGAGATAAAAAGTATCCCGTGTTCTTTCCAGGAACTTAAAGTATCTCCATGTCAAATTTCAGCAAAATCAGTTCAGCGGTTTGGGCGTGAAGAGGTAACAGACAGACACACTTTCGCATTTATAATATTAGTAGTCGGAAAAGTACTAAGGTTGCATAACAATGCGACCAATTAGATACGTTACCTAATATGATTTTAATTACTTAACCAGGGTTGCCATCACCCTTATTGCCGTCGCCGGTCTAGCACGACAAAAATCCTGGACATTTGGCCGAAACATGGCTATTTCCCCGGACACCCATTAAATATGTGTGATTAGGTCTTACCAATTTTTGCTAAAACATCTTTCTTTTCCAACAAAAATTAGTAAAAATTTGATTAACTTAAGTCCTTGAAATCGTACTTAATTTTGATCAAAGAAGAAAGAAAGTGTGTATGCTTAGCTAGTTTTTATCTTGCGTTTATTGCTGCCTGGCTAAAAAGTTGGATTTCTCTCAACAAAAGTGTCCGGATTTCACCCGGACACTTTTGAAAAACCCGGCCGGACGGTCCTCGGACGCCCTTCAAACTAGGACAAATCCGGGGAAATCCGGACGGATGGCAACCCTATACTTAACTATCAAAATTGACGTCAATTAATCCTTCGGTCGCGGATTCTTGGAAATCTATTGTTATTCTATAATTCTTGTTGTCACGGTCGCCGGTGTCCTTATGGGTATACTTGATAGGTTAATGCAATTTTTTTTGTCATAACTCCAAGTCAAGATCACGATATAAACTACTTACTAAAGCATGGGGCCGATACAAAAGTGACTACGGAATATGCATAGAAAACAAAATTAACTTTTTGCAAACTATGATATTAACTATGTAAAATATTATACGGAGCGGCGAAACAAAACTTTAATTTTTGTTGAAAAATGAGTATCGCGATTATACTTTTCTATTATAAGTCTTTCTTGCAAAACGAAATTTAGTATGCAGTTTCTCTGATATTATGACGTCACTGTTATTCATCGGAACTCTATTGACTGACTAATTGAAAGGCTTATAACTTTGTTATTTTTATATACAGTTAATCAAAAAAGATTTATTTAAATACTAAGTAGATGATGACCGCCACTACGTTGCGCCAAAATCTATATCTGAACTAATATTATTTAAAAGCGGAAGAGTTTGTTAGTTTGTTTGTTTGAATGCGCTTATGCTGGACCTGCTGAAACTGGAACTTTGGAACTGCTGGACCGATTTAAAAAATTATTTCAGTATTAGATAGCCCATTTATCGAGGAAGGCTATAGGTATAAGCTTTATATTTTTATCACGCTAAGACTAATAGGACCGTAGAAGTAGAGAAAAATGTGGAAAAACGGGGAAAATTATTTGAAAGGGCTTATCTCACGAACTACTGGAGCAATTTTTCTGTTATTGGCACAGATAAGAAGTAGACCACGTGCAGGAACATACTAGTCTATTTTTGTGGACTAATTTGGCTGTGAAATATCTAAATCACGCGGACGAAGCCGAGCGGAACGTCTAGTTCGTTATATTGCGCTGGAAACGTACCTAATTTTTTCCGCAACTGAAACCTTCTGTGTCTTTTCCCGGGACACCAAGTATATCTGCAAGCCAAATTTCATCAAAATCGATTAAGCGGTTTAAGCATGAAGACGCAACAGACAGACAGACACACTTTGGCATTTATAATATTAGTATGGATAAATAAATGAAAACTTACAAAATTTCCTATCGGTACCAATACCATAAACCATTACAACAAAGTAAGGTCCCAAACTTCACCTTCACTTTAGGGTCTTCAAACTCCGGCCGAATATTAATAATTCTGGAAATTTATCTGAGAAGGGCCTTTTGAGGGGCGAAATTAAAATCATTTGAAATGTTATTGGACTTCTAACTGCGACTTGTAAACGTTATCTGTTACTACGGTTCAGCAAAAAGGGTCATGATTTTATATCTACTTTTCCTCTAATAATAAAAAAGACTGGTTGCACTCCGGGAATGCCGGCAGAAGTGAAAACTTGATTATTAACGTTGTTCATTTTTTTAACCCATTTTTTATAAAAATCGATTTTAAAAAAATCGTCAATCATGTTGTTTCGATCAAGTTTCGATCAAGTTTCGATCAAGGTTTCGATCAAGGTTTCGATCAAGTTTCGATCAAGTTTCGATCAAGTTTTCGATCAAGTTTCGATCAAGATTTCGATCAAGGTTTCGATCATGTTTCGATCAAGTTTCGATCAAGGTTTCGATCAAGGTTTCGATCAAGGTTTCGATCAAGTTTCGATCAAATTTTGATCAAGTTTCGATCAAGGTTTTGATCAAGGTTTCGATCAAATTTCGATCAAGTTTCGATCAAGTTTCGATCAAGGTTTCGATCAAGGTTTCGATCAAGTTTCGATCAGGTTTCGATCAAGGTTTCGATCAAATTTCGATCCAGTTTCGATCAAGTTTCGATCAAGTTTCGATCAAGTTTCGATCAAGTTTCGATCAAATTTTGATTAGGTTTCGATCAAGGTTTCGATCAAGTTTCGATCAAGTTTCGATCAAGGTTTCGATCCAGTTTCGATCAAGTTTCGATCAAGGTTTCGATCAAGTTTCGATCAAGTTTCTATCAAGGTTTCGATCAAGTTTCGATCAAGTTTCCATCAAGTTTCGATAAAGCTTCGATCAAGTTTCGATCAAGTTTCGATCAAGTTTCGATCAAGTTTCGATCAAGTTTCGATCAAGTTTCGATCAAGTTTCGATCAAGTTTCGATCAAGTTTCGAACAAGTTTCGATCAAGTTTTGATCAAGTTTCGATCAAGTTTCGATAAAGTTTCGATCAAGTTTCGATCAAGTTTTAAATTGAGTTCGAGTTCGAGTTCGACACAAAACACTACTCTCCAACCGTCTTACGCGTTTTGTATGGTTTTTCGATCAACACGAAAATCTATCGCGAGTTTTTACACATCCCACAAGTGCTCAACGCCGCTAAAGAAGTTTTCACTTCAAAAAATAATATTACGTAGCTACTAACTTATATTTAAGTAGGATATTCAGCAAGGCGGTCTATTATGTATAATTTATATTCTAAGATAGTGCCCTAAACTACTGATCTAGCTTCAATAAATTGATTTTTATAGCTTCCGTAAAAGAATATGCCAGCATGTTAGCACAGAAGACATATTCCTCTTTTTTCCATCATTACATAGAAAGGTTTATTCTAACGGTAATGTAGACAAAGCCATGGATTACCAAAGGAAATATGTCAGTTTTTCCGCAAAAACTGTCAGCGTTTCTATTCTTTCACATTTCTACTGTGGGCATGGGCGTACCGAGGGGGGGGGGGGAAGCCCTGGAAGGTAAAATAAACGTCAATTATCCTGGAAAATGGGAATTCAAAACGTGTTATCTACTCTGCGTAAAATGAAGTGCATATTAAGCTATCATAAATCATAATCTTTGCTACAACTTAACGAGAAGTATATAATAAGTTTTTATTTGCTACAAATAATAATTTTAAAACCCTTTTAAAAATAACCATAACATTTGCATATAACACTAAACTTGTTGTAACGAAGTTTGTTTCTTTTAACGAACTCACCTATTTTATATTACTTTTAACGAAGTATATTTTTGATCGCAATTCGCAAGTCAGGTTAACATTCTGCGAGCCTGTTCCGCCCCATTAAACTATTTCAATTACTGAGCTGTAATTAATTGCTGTTAGCCTGGTACTCTGTACGATACTCCACGTCACAGACAGACAAAACTTCAGTTATTTACCTTATTAAAGTCAATATTGCTACAGAGTACAGAGTGTAACGTTCCATTACTATTAAAGTATGAAGTTATTATAGGTCTACCAGAATCTAATGGCAAATTTTGACGGAATGTTTTCAAAAAATAACCTTAATCATTGGATAAATTTATATATTTACATGTTTCACACACAGAATCAGCCGCTATAAGAAAAAAGGATGAAAATGTCTTATTCCAATTACCCCGGTATTGCTAGAGTTAATTTATTTTCTCACTTTTTGCCGTCAGATTCTGGTAGACCTAATAATAGTTACCTCTAAGTGTTCTTAAAGATTAATAAGTACAAAATAAATATAAAGTACTTAAATTTACTTCATAGTTCATATATTTTTAAAGGCAATTTAAAAATATATGACAAATATATTTTTAAATTGCCTTTAAAAATATATTTGTCATATTTTCGCGGTACACGATTAGGTACAATCCAAACTTCCATACTTATATACTTATACTAGCTTTTGCCCGCGACTTCGTCCACGTTAGCATCCCCTCACATCCCAAGTATTATTTATTGTACAAAAATATATGGAGATACTTTGAGTCCCGGGAAAGGATATAGGTTACTTTTTATCCCGGAAAAATTTACGGTTCCCGCGCGATAAACGAATTTTGGCGCAACAGAGTTGCGGGCGTTATCTAGTTTCATATAATTTCCCCCGTTTTTTCCACATTTTCCTCTATTTCTTCGCTCCTATTAGTCTTAGCATGATAAAATATAGCCTATAGCCTTCCTCGATAAATGGGCTATCTAACACTGAAAGAATCATCAAAATCCGTTGCGTAGTTTTAAAGATTAAAGGGAACAAAGGGACATGAGGGAAAAAGCGACTTTGTAGCTTTTTGATAGCCTTCCTCGATAAATGGGCTATCCAACAGTAAAATAATTTTTCAAATCGGACTTGTAGTTCCTGAGATTAGCGCGTTCAAACAAACAAACAAACAAACTCAGCAGAATTATAATATTATTAGTATAGATGTACAAAAATTTACAAATTTTATTATATCTATAGACATTGATAGATACCTATAGATAGAGAAACAAACTATGACTAAAAAAAACGGTAAAGGTTCGGAAGCCTATCCCAAAATTAATGGGGAGCGGCGGTGAGGGGGAGGGGGGAGGAGGGGTAAACACCCCCTGTACCGAATCCACACTGAGAAACCCCCCAGTATTGGAGCTACTCACCTTTGAAATTTTCGGGATTCTGAGGATACATCAAGTTTTATTCTTGGCAATTTGCATAACGTGTTTTATGACGGTCGCCGGCTGCTGCCGCAGCACAGTCACAGTTCTAACCTAACCAAATTTTGGACTTTCTGGATTGTGTTTTTGTTTTGGCGGGGGGCGCAGCCAAAAACAAAAGCCCCCCTTTTATTTTATAACGGTCGCAGGCTGCTGCCGCAGCACGCTCGGTTCCCTCTGTGTTGTGGTCTAATTTCTAACCTAACCTACTTTTACTTCCAAAAGTAGGTTACTTTTGGACTTTCTGGATTGTATTTGTTTTTGTTTTAGCGGGGGGCTGCGCCCCTCGAGCCCCCCTTTCGTGCTGCTGTATCCGTGGTTAAGTAGGCCTTCTGTTAAGTCTTTTCATTAATAATGAAATGAAATAAAAATGATGCGCTTGATACGGCGCCGGCAGTCATTTTGGCAACCTGCTGGGATAGTTAAATTTACGTTAAATACTCCGCTAACCTACAAAACTAAAAATCTATATTATCCATATATTATCAGATAATTTTAAACTGATAAATTGAACACAAAAACTCAAAACCTATAAGTGCTTAAATAATACCTAATAATTACACAAAAAAATATATTTTTTAAATTGACAAAGGAATTAAAATAATATCTACACTCAGAATTAAATAACACAAACTAAATTAAGAAAGCTATCGCAAATCACAATAATAAAATTGAAAGATTTCAAAATGAGTTTCACTGTCATGCATAAAATTTGAATTTCGAATTTAGAATGCTATTTTTTTCAGCCAGTCAGGTCAGTCAAGAGTTAAGACATAATTTACTCATCTATACATATAATAATTGTAGAAATGAAAATTCTGTACATTATAAATATTCAAAAAAATAATAAGCGGGGGTGTCACTACATCGCTATAGAAGCCAAAAATGTGGTTAGTTTTTGTCTGTCTGTCTGTCTGTCTGTGTGTCTGTATGTTTGTTCCACTATCACACGAAAACTACTGATCCGATTTGAATGCGGTTTTCGCAGATATATTTGTCTTCTTCCAACTTAACATCTGGTGTATAAAAAAATTTCCCCCCACCCCACTAAGAGGACCAAAGACGGGGTCAGATTTTGTATCAAACTTTTTTCTTTAATGGACTTACTTCATATTATTAACAATGTTTTTCAACTTAACATCTGGTGTATGAATTACATCTTCCATAAAATACATCAAATAATAGTGATGCGAATTTTCGAGCAGATCACACTAAGGAATCGAGTTGTCCCATACTAACTTTATCCCCCCTTTTCACACCCTTAGGAGAGGAATTTCTAAAAATCCCTTCTTATCGCACGCCTACGTCATACGAAGAATACTCCCTCCAAATTTCAAGTATCTACAATTACTGGTTTCGGCCGTAGCGTGTTTTCATTTTCATGTCATTCAGGACAAAGCCTTTTATATAATGATGTAGATAATATTATAAATGCGAATGTGTGTCTGTCTGTCTGTCACCTCTTCACGCCCAAACCACTGAACCGATTTTGCTGAAAGGCATGGAATACTAATATTATAAATGCGAAAGTGTGTCTGTCTGTCTGTCACCTCTTCACGCCCAAACCGCTAAACCGATTTTGCTGAAATTTGGCATGGAGATACTTTGAGTCCCGAGAAAGGACATAGAATACTTTTTACCCCGGAAAAATGTACGGTTCTCACGCGATAAACGAGTTTTGGCGCAACGGAGTTGCGGGCGTCATCTAGTATACAATACATGCTGGAAATCTACATTCGTACTAATAAAATGTGAAAGCGTATCTGTCTGCCTGTCTGTTATTTTTTCACGTCCGCTGAACCAATTTTGCTGAAAATTGCTATGGAAATATCTTAGTTTCCGCCGGGAAAAGGACGTAGGCTAATTTGAATGCCAGAAAAATGTACAGTTCCCGCGCTATAAACAAATTTTGACGCAACGATGTTGCGGGTGTCATCTTGTTTGCATTATATAATGTACTAAATGACGCCCGCAACTTCGTTGCGCCTAAATTCGTTTATTGCGCGGGAACCGTACATTTTTCCGGGATAAAAGTATCCTATGTCATTTCTTGGGACTCAAATTATTCCCATGCCATATTTCAGCAAAATCAGTTCAGCGGTTTGAGCGTGAAGAGGTAACAGACAGACAAACGGACATACAGACAGACACACTTTCGCATTTATAATATTAGTATGGATATGGATATCTAACATCCATTACCTTCTAAGTATGCTCAATTTTTTTTTTTTTTTAATTTATTTATTTAAGTCAGGCTACGTAAGCCCATACAATATAATATATACTTTGATGTCTAACATACATATTAATCATAATCTTAATAACTACACTTTATCATGAATTAACGGTGACGTGACGCTCGCTTCATTCCGGAGTCTCCCCCGGAACCTTCGGTAGACCACATCAGTCGGTCAGAATTCCTCGGCTTCAAAGGTCGACAGAAGATGCGTCTCACCACAAAGGAACTGAAGTTGACCTTGTGGCGAGACTGCAGACGTTCGACCCTCAGGCGGAGGGATGTCTTCTTACTGATGTAGTCCACGACGTCCTCGACCACCTTTCAATTCAGACTCTCCAGTTGCTAGCTTATACAGTCTCAATCCAGTCTATATCATAGCTGGCATCTACTACTGTACCAATGTAAACACTTAGGGTCACCGCAGATATACAATTTCAAGTTGGCCGACTATCGTATTTAAACTAAATTACTTACGTAATATCGCAATTTAATTGGACAACTTTTAAATTGTAGGTAATCGGAAAGGAATCGAATTTAGTTGCAAAAATGTGCGAATTATCATAAGTCGCTCTAGCTATAATTGGTATACTGTGCGACTTAGTTGACCAACTTAAAATTGTGAGTCTGCGGTCACTCTTACAAAATACGAAGCCCTACATTAGCAGTTAGCACAATCGTACGTGCGTAAACGTTAATACTCAGAGAGTTTGGGAAATCTTTCCCTTTGACGGGCTAATGCTATCCCGAGGGAATGATTTTGCGGCTTAACGCAAGCTAATACGGATTTACGGGGATGGAATCCATACTAATATTATTATAAATGCCTGTCTGTCTGTTGTGTTGAGTCCCAGGAAAGGACATAGGATACTTTTAATTCCGGAAAATGTACGGTTCGGGCGCGTTAAACAAATTTTGGCGCAACGGAGTTGCGGGCGTCCTTTAGTTATATATAATATGTATAAAAGCCATCGTGATAGGAAGATGTATATTATGAGCCAATGAATCCAATACGACCTGCAAGCCGTCAAGAAGAAAGGGTATTCGCCCTTAAAAGGCCGACAACGCACCTGCAGCTCTTCTGATGTTACGAGTGTCCATGGGCAACGGTAGTTGCTTTCCATCAGGTGACCTGTTTGCTTTTTGCCCCCTTATTTTATAAAAAAAACATACTTAACTAAAATTTTAGACACTTCAATGATCTTGCGGCACTTAGATGACCTGCGCCATCTAAGATCTTCGTGTGCTGTATTTCTAAGCTGTTTAAATTAACTGTTATTAGTTAGAACTCCATCCCAATTCAGCATTTTTAAGCCGGCATTATTGTGGCTTAAGTCTCCGTTTAATAAATGTCAGCCCGTACTATATTGTCAAACCACCGGTAAACGCCAGGGCTGACTGTCTGTCTGTTGAAGAGGTCTTCGCGCCCAAACCGCTGACCAACTTTGCTGAAATTTGGTATGGAGATACTTTAAGTCCCGGGAAAGGGCATGGGATACTTTTTATCCCGGATAATGTACGAATTTTGGCAATAATGTACGAATTTTGGCGCAATGAAGTTGCGGGCGTCATCTACTTAAAATATAAAACTATATTAATCATAAACTCAAACGCTCTTGACAAATAATAAGGTAATAAACACCAGCCTCCTTTATAATGATAAAAAACAAGTAAAGCATCTCTCCACGAAACCACACGCATGATATCACATATAACTTGGATATAGTACCTTAAGTCATAAGGGTCGTAAAAGGGACGGAGGAAAGCCCTTATTTGTATCGTGAGCCCTGTGACCGTTCCATATGAAAATCATACTTGAATTAGTTCTGCAAAGGACGGGAGAAGACGTACGGAGGTGGAATAAGAATGATTTGTTATGTTTAACTGAATATTGCCCACAGAACAAAAATTCGGATGAAAACCGTTTTTATTTCATTATAAAAATGTCCATGCCTTTTCGATCTACCTCTATGTTTTTCAAAACTGGTTCAGTCTTGAAACCTTAGTTTTTAAACTTTTTAAATTTGTATAATCAATAAAAACATACAAGTTTATCACTTAGTTTTGGTACACCTTGTATATAAAATTCTCCTCCGAAAGTTTGGATTAATAATAATGGACCTATTTATGCATACCGGACTCAACCCACACGATGACAGTCCTGAGAAAAAGCTGTTTTTATTAAAATTGTGTATTCTTTAAAACTGATTGTTATTTGAAGTAAAGTTAATTTACAATAGTATATTTGGTAATTTATTCTATGCGTAAAAACACAAATATGTTAAATATTACTACTATTACCAACAAAAATTAAACAAAAACAGGAGGGTTCCTTTTAGCAAAACTATATTAATGTGGGATACATATAATCCAAAGCGAACCATATCTTTAGATTTATTACACAAGTCAACAGGATTTTCGTGCATGAGATCTGTGCACCCGATTTGGATGTCTAACATCTAATTAGTTATAGAAACAACGATTTTAACTTATAAATTTTGGTTTTAAATAAACTAAGGCCTCATGAACTTTCAAATTTTGAAGAAAACCGGCATTTTTTTCTTTCGGTTATGTAGTAATAGAATGAAATATATATTCATTATTTTTTAGTAAATTGAAATGAAAAAAATATATAATTTAGATTTAAAACTTAATATGTTTTTGTATCTAGGTGAGCATATCCTAAATATATCTTGTTGTATGCTTCGGCAGTAAGTACCTACCTGATATAATGTGGCGCTCCTACTTTTTTCTGGTTTTTACAAGGATGTTTAAAACTAGATGATGCCTGCAATTTTGGTATTATAATTATATTAACTCAATTTTGGTAATGGTGTGGATTGGACTTATAGAGGCGTCCCACATGACCAGCGCGCTGGCCTGCGAGCGCTACACTGAGCGCCGAACGCGCGCTATAATTCTTAAGCCGCCTCCCCATATAGACGAACGCACTGCCAACGCGAGCGGCGGTGCGTTTGCAACGGCGCTTGTGAGTAATCCACACATTGGAAAGTCATTCAGTATGCTTTGGATCGCGCCAATGTGCGGACGGATTTAAAATGGATGTTGAGTCGCTAACAGCTGCAGCTGTATATTTATTCACAGCTTATAATTACATTGTTTTTTTATATAATATAATAATTATTACCTTATAATTATAATTATCATGATTAATAATACTTTAAATTTATTTTTTATTTAATATTTAATTTATTTTGTTTTTAGTATATTTATTGTTAATAGCGACAACATATATATAAGTACTTACACAATCTGTGAAAATTTCAGAAATCTAGCTATAGTGGTTCTTGAGATACAGCCTGGAGACCGACAGACAGACAGACAGACGGACGGACAAAAGGCAAACAGAAAAGCAGACAGACATTGAAGTCTTATAAGTGATAGGGTCACGTTTTTACCCTTTGGGTATGGAACCCTAAAAACATCGTGAGTAAAATAGCATGTCCAAGAACCTTATTTTTTTAGCACTTTTGATGATTTTTTGTTCCACAGGAAGATTTACTCTGATAGTTAACTCAATAAATTTAAATGTTTACTCGATACTTATATTGTTCGCTATTTCGTCAAGTTAGATGTTAATTCGCCACAAGAAGGAAACGTGCACTCTTCAGCGCTGCTCCGGGCGAACTGATCGCGCGGCCTATGTGTGGATGGAACGCAAGCCTTGCGACAAGCCTTGCGACAAATTTCCTTTCATCATTCCGACACCGCGTGGCAAGCTCGCAAACGCGTTGGCCAACGTCTAAATACGTACCGCGAACGCGCGAATGCCTGTTCCACACATTGGGCCGACGCGTTCACCTATTTGTAGTGCCGACATTATGAGAGCGCAGAGCCGCGTATAGCGCTATCTCGCTCCCACATGGCGAAGCGACGCGCCGCATGACCACTCCGCTACCCAGCGAGCGCCGCACTGAAGACTGAAGCTCTGCGCGTGCGTCGCCGCATATTAGTATGTGAGGACCGCGCATGCACGTTGAGCATCGTGACGTACAACCCGTCCGTCCACCTGCGAGCATCGAACTGAGGCCAACAAATACTATACTCACAAGGAGAAGAAGCGGAACTTCATAGAAAAAAGTGTACCCCTCAAATCCTTTAGTACCTGCGAAGTAGGGGCAGAGGGCGTTGAATTGGCGATGACGTCAACTGGCGGGAAATTTAAAATTCTACTATTCCTCTGTGGCGGGAAATTTTAATTTTTTAGCTGGGTGGGGTGGCGGTACTCTTTATTAATTAATTCGAAAGAATGGAACTATCAGAATATATTATATATTCTGACAGATCCACTCTTTCAGTTATCGCATAAAAACAAATAGAAATAAAACAGATTTATACAATTTTTCAAAATTTTTATTTATTCCCAAGGAAACTTTCATTGACTTCCGGTAAGGCACATGAATCATAATTGCGTGAAATTCAATAACACTTTATCACATTAGGATTAGAATCAATTTCTCAATTTGATTGTTTAACGCACAATAAAAATAGTTTCGAAGTCAATTTTTCAATATAAACAAAACACTTAAACACACATCAACATAAACATGGCAGAAGTCTATTTTTCAATTTAAGAAGTATCTCAGCTTATAACTGGCATAAAAACACACACAGGGTTTTACGGAGGACATAATTATAGTCAACTTAGCGTAAATTTGCTGCTAATGAACAAAATATGAGAAAATATTCAAGAATATAACCTCACAATTTCACTTGAAAATAAACTAACCACAGCTAACGAAGTAAATATTTATGTTGCCAGTACAGATATCTATGAAAATACAAATATTTTATTTCTAATTTTGTTCACAGAATGAAATAGCATTTAGTTCGTGATAACTTAAACAACTTTGATGTTTTGCCAATTAAATTGTCTAAAACAATTTGCAGAAATATCCATCAATTCAAATATTTTCTAAGAAAACATGATGAAATTGAAAAAATAAAACTACCATAATGGATTCTTTTTAATAGTGGCAAACATTCGAATCAGCGCAACTAGTGTAAAATTATCTATGTGTGGATGAGCTTTCACCGACACAGAAGTTCACATCCCCTGACTGAGGCGCAGCGCGTGCGCCGGGTATATTTATATCCTCGGTCGGCGCATGCGCAAACCGGACGACGACTGCAGCGCTCCCTGACGATCGCCGTTGGAACTAATTTTCGTAAATCTGTATATAAGACGTGAGAATCATGAATAAATCGTTCATTGTTATTACCACCTTCACCGTATCTTTTACTCTGAGCTCTACCCAAGTCCGCTACAGACTCATTTTGCATAAATAGGGTCAATTTTGATGTGCATATTCAAGCCCGAAATAACATATACGATAAAGAAGAGTACCAGAATTTGTTTAAAAAATAATTTATTAAGTGATGAAACTTGTATCCCCAAGCGGCAGCCGGCTGCCGCATAACAATTGAAAATCTATTGTGTCTGCGATACCCACGATGGAGGTGCTACGATATAATATTATGTACGACGTATCAATTTAACCGGGCGACAAAATTGTCCCTCTAGGTAAACAATCGAGTACATACACATATTATTATTATAACGTTCAGGATGGTAACAGGGTGACACGGTATGAATTGTAAACCAGGCCTGTTCACACCCTTTCGGAATATGACAAAGCTCACAAAGCCTGCGAAATTTGTGTTGACGACGAAACCTTTGTTTCGTGATAAATATGATTATAAGCGGATGTATACAATCCTGGCGGTAGGGCTGTCGCTACATTTTGAGTTTTTTTTGGAACTACGCGGATCTCGTTATTTAATTTATATTATGCTGGCACTTCACATAGGGAAACGCGTTGGCAAGTGCGCAGGCCCAGCCACTAGCTCAATGTGTAGAACGGGCGTTGGCGCATTGGCGGTAGGTATTTGAACGTTGGCCGGCACGCTTGCGTGCTTGCCGCGCGGTGTCGGTAGCATCAAAGGACACTTGTCGCAAGCGTGTGGAATACTCACAAGCGCGTTGGCAAGCGCACCTTACCACAGCACTTGCCTATGTGGACAGGCGGCATTTCTGTACTTGAACTTGACTGGACACTCTACCGCGTGGCCTAGGTGTTAGCCTAGTATGTTTTGCATCTCAATCTCTAATTACACAGTCTAAAGCTCGACAGCATGTGATAAAGCATAATATATTAACTCATAATTGTCAGCGTCTTTCTGTCTTCACCTCTTCAAGCTTAAACCGATACTTTTGGTTCTGAGAATGGACAAACCATAATTTTTATCCTGGGAATTTTTTCAATTCCCGGCTAATAAACGGTATTTAACTCAACAAAGTTTTAGGCTTTAGTAAATAATACTTGCTCTAAGTTTTCGCAACCCTATAGACAGGCCGTTAGTAAACCTATTTAACTAATAATACGAGGAGCTGTTTTGTCTGTTATTACTTAGGGCGGCGCTCAGGGCCCAGGGCGCCACGCCAGGGGCAGGGCGCCGCCTCAGAGGCAGGGGACAATAAACATGAATGTATGTAAGACTGTATAAAAGTAAGCGTGTAAAACTTTATAAGAGTGCATGTGTGTGTCCCTCTGTGTGTGTGTGTGTGTGTGTGTGTGTGTGTGGATGTGAGTGTGTGTGTGTGTAAAATGCCTCCAGGGTATTTCAGGATGCACCCTTTTAAAAGTATTAAAAATTGATTCCGCCAGGGCTGGGGATCTCGTTTTGTTGACACTGAATAATCCAATATGGGGGATATTGGATGTTCAAGTTGATATAAATATTGCACGGAAGATATTCTGCGTATTCGATTGAATACTTATTTGATATCGTACGTATTTGTACCGTAACGTACATCTTATTTGCAACGGTAAAATGTAATTTAATATGTCTTTCCAATCCTGCATGGATTTAATCAAACCAGACTACCCCTACGGACTAATCAAATTGATATGATTTTTAGTTAAAAATATATTTAAAAATCAAAATAGAACCTTTACAAGTCGAGAGCCTTGGTCACTGATTGAAAACTGAAATATGGTTGGAAAATTGAAATACCAAATTGCGTTGCAGCTTGATATTTAAATTTTGTATTGCTATTATGCATCGTCATAATAAAATTATGTATCGCTGTGGTGTTAAGTGAGTGTTACCCTTAGACAATAACATTAACCGGGAATTCTTATTATCTCTTATATATAAAATTCTCGTGTCACAATGTTAGTCCACGAACTCCTCCGAAACGGCTTTAGTGAGTTTTACCAAATTTTATATGCATATTCAGTAGGTCTGAGAATCGGCTACTTGGTACTTTATATATTGATAAGTGCATTTGTTGAATAAATAATAGTAAATTATTACAACCTGAGACTGACGGCGACCATTGTTTGTGCGACGGGATAGCGATCGACGTTGCCATGGTGACATACTTATTTAGTCACTTCAATAAAATAATATGGCAAATATATTATGGCAAAGCAACGTATGCCGGGACAGCTAGTAATATTATAAAACAAAGTCGCTTTTTTCCCTCATGTCCCTTTGTTCCCTTTAATCTTTAAAATGTGTACTAAAAATGTTTTTAGTACTTATTTAAAAAATAATAAACTAATTTAGAAGTTTAGGAGCCTTACGTCTGCTTACACTAACCTCCATCCAAATATAATCCCCTAGTGGTCTTGTAGAGTCATGGGTTATTTCTTTTAAGACAAAATAAATAATATATCAAGCCTTTTTTTACAAAACTTATAATATTATGTCGCCATAGGTGCCAGCTAAGTTCTTAGTCCCTATAGGATTTAGATGAAACAATATGAACGGTATCTCTTAATAGTTGGTGAAAATGGACATTAGACCATTTGACCATGGGGAATATAGGAAACTTTTTATCGCGCAAAATGCGCTCGAACCCGCTCAAAAGCAAAATTGACGATTTTATAATTCATTTTTATACTTGAAAGTAAGCCCCGAATTGTTTAATTTTTTAAACATTTCCAACACGATATAATATCTTAAAATAATTTTTCTATGGAAAAAAATCACAAAGATACATCTAATCACGAATTTTTCACTAAAATTCATTCCAAAACCGTGAAAAAATGGACTGGCCTGGCGGATTTTAAAATGTTGTATATTTATCGAGTTATTAAGAAAAAACTAACTTGGAGATGATTCTGCGTTGTCCTTTTTCGCCAGGCATATAAAAGACGGGCGTGAGTGTAAAGAGAGAAGGAGGATGTTTGATTTTTTGCTTTATTCGCCCTCTTAACTGATTCAATGTTTCCAGATTATTCGAGGAGAACGAAGACATCCATCACCTCTTCGAAAAGTTCCGCGAACTCCGCACCAAGGAGGCTATAGTCAGCTCTGCGGAGCTGGCGGAACACGCGACTAAAGTCATGCATACCCTGGACGAGGGGATCAAAGGGTTGTCAGACATGGACGGCTTCTTCGCGTACGTCAGGCATATAGGTGCTACACATCGACAGGTGCCGGGGTTTAAGGCGGAGAACTTCATGGTAAGAATTAGTAACTACTAGTTACAAACGCAATTAACAGTATTCCAGTTGGCGGTTGGATGCGTATAGCAAGCTTTCGGGATAAAAAGTAGCCTATGCGCTCCAGATCGTACGCTACTAATATTTTTAACAAAATCCCTTTATTATATATATTTATATAAACAGTTTTGAGTGAAGGAGTATCTAATTATTTTGTTACTTATAGTTATCGGAAATCACGCTTATGTATGTGTTACGCTCAATGACGTAAATCGCTCAATGAGCGAAAAAATAGCTCACAACGCGTTGTGGTCACAGTGAAACAGCCACGACGCGAATTTCGCGTCGTGGCTCTAATGAAAACGGCCACGACGTGTTCTGGCAATCACAAAAAGGCCATAACGCAAAATTCGTGTCGTGGCTGATATGCTATTCGTTTTTCTTGATTTGTTCTTGATTGATTAATCATCCATAGGTATGGAAGATTATATTTGAATTACCACGCGTAGGTACTACAATTTTTTTATTTTACTAAATCACTGCATGTTTATCATTATTATTTATAAAATATCCATAGTTTTATACTATCCGTACTAATAATTATTATTTATATCTGTCTCTCTATCTGTTTGGCGCAACGTAGTAGCGGACATCAACTAGTAGTATTATATTTAAATTATATTAATTAAAATAAAACTATATTTTTATTATTTATTGAGATCAGATTACTTTACTTATATATATAATAAAAAAACAACAAAAAACAAGAACACGTTGCGCCAGACAGACAGACAGATAATATTAGCACGGATAGTATGGAACTATGGATATTTAATAAATAATATAATGACAAGCACGTTTAATGCAGTGATTTAGTAAAAGAAAAAATATTTTGTAGTACACGTGGTAATTCAAATATAATCTTCCATACCTATAGATGATTAATCAATCAAGAACAAATCAAGAAAAACGAATAGCATATCAGCCACGACACGTATTTCGCGTTATGGCCTTTTCGTGATTGCCAGAACGCGTCGTGGCCGTTTTCATTAGAGCCACGACGCGAAATTCGCGTCGTGGCTGTTTCACTCTGACCACAGCGCGTTGTGAGCTATTTTTTCGCTCACGGAGCGATTTCTGTCTTTGAGCGTAACATATGCATGCCTTCGATTTAGGCGGCTTAGTACAGAGCCTAACACTTCACAAAATAATATGTAAAAAATCGGTGCTTCGTCGCAACAACAACACAATGAAGCCTATGGCCTTGTTCTTAAACATGAGAGTACACAAGGAGGATGATATGGGGCTTCCTTTAAGTGCCCCATTAGTATGAAAATCTTACATTTTCCGGGACGATCTTAATACCATTGTTCAGGTAATTTTGCGCGTGACGAAAGATACAGCAAGTGTACGTCTAAATATAAAGCTACTAATACTCTCACTATGAAGGTTTTATTACCTTCTTGTGTGGAAGTGTGAAAATTATAAGACTTAAAAAAACTCAAAAAAACTCAAAAAATTAAGGCATTTTGGCATAATATAAAAGCAATTGCGAATGATTTACTTCCTTCTTAAAGGTACAAGTTGGAAGCCGGCTACATGAAGCGGCAGCAGCTGGTTACTATGTATTTCTATGAGTAAGTGTCGCTACTCGCTAGCTTCGTGTCGCTAGCTGCGGAGGGTGTTTCATAGAAATACATAGAAACCAGTAGTGTCGCGACGACACGTCGTCTGCAGTTGTCGCGTGTCGCTCGGTTCCAACTTGTACCGAATGTGTTATTTTTACATACTCGTATGTACCAATCTTGGTGGCAAACATGCTTATCCATCTTGCCCTAAATCCCAACGTAGGGACTGTAGGATGTTACAAGCATCAAAAGTTACATTAATCAAATAACTCTATGCTCTAAGTAGGTCAGCTGTAGTCAGTACTAACACTAACATCTAAGCTCTACCAATCTTCAGATATAATATCCTAGAACACGAGAAAGGAGGTAACAATAACATAAATCAACTTTTAGCTTAATCTCAACAAGGAGGTTTCGCAATTTGTTTTCAATGTGAAAACGATTTTACAATGACTAACTTTTAAAAATAACGCCTCTTCTCTATGGTCTAATGATTGATCTTTGGATCTCACTCTTAGAGGTCGCGGGTTTGGTTACCGAAAAACCAAAAACGTATTTTTAAGTTTTATTACAATAAACCTTACTGTCTGAAGAAAGATAATCCAATGAAAAGCATCCATGGCTGGTAGCACTCACAAAGTCAAGTCAGTCAAGTCAGTTTTAAAGTGTGTATAATATTATGCCTTCTAAAAGCAGTCTTTAATTTCCAGAAAATCGAGCAGCCATTCCTGGAAGCGGCGAAGACGACCCTGGGTGACCGGTACACGCCTAATATCGAGAACATATACAAGCTCACCATCAAGTTCATACTGGACAACCTGGCTAAGGGTTATGAGGAGGCTGCTGAAGTGAATGTCAGTGAAACGTGATTGAAACTCGAATAAAGATCAGAGCCCAGACTTTTTTTATCGCTTCTTTATAGAACCGCCGATCAAAATGTATGGAATTGACATTAGACGAGTCGAACGTCAACGTCATATTAACGAACACTTATCACTTATGATTTATGTCAATTCCATACATTTAGATCGGTGATTCTATAAAAAAGGGATAAAGAAAAGGTCTTGGCTGAAAGGCCTGATCAAAACGAGATTGTAGAGATCAACTACGATAACATGGCGCGCCCCTCCAAAATTCAAATTGTTTGAAGTGCGTTGTCAAAACGTTTGAAGTGCGTTGTCTTGCGCGGTCGGCTAGTTATGATTATTTGACCAACAAATCTTGGTAATAAGTGACATTAACAGAAATATTACGTGTACTGTGATTGGTTGAATACTTACTACATACAAACTCTTTCATAAGGATGTGACTACACACATTGAAACAGTCTTGGAGAGGCGCGCCTTTGATCTCTAATATGAGATGATAAAGTCTGTCTGTATTCAAATAATGTATGAGCCAAAGAATTCATTTTAAAAAATATTACATGAGTTGTCTATAAAAGTCATTGTAATAATATGTAAAAAGTGCAATGAAAAGATATTGTGTTGCTCTTTTTGTAAAACTTTAATAAAATGTTGTTATAAAAGAATTTTTCATTTATAGACCTAGTTGCGAAGTTTCAGTTCCGAGGTCGAGAAAACTTGACTAGGCACTGTAGACAGGGTAAAGCCAAACGAGCGTAATTTGTGAGTTGTGAGTCGCAGAATTTCGGTCGCGTATATATCTTTTCATACGAAACATGACTAACAAAATTACGCTCGTGTGAATCAAACAGGACTTTTGTATGAAATTCAATGCAGCAGAATTTCTGCCAGCCGAATTACGCTCGTTTGGCTTCACCCATAACCATGATCATACGAATTCAAGGAAACTGTCAAGCCAATGTGGCATCGCAGTGTGCCAAAAGTTACTGGAAATGGAAGCGACCCACTTGTGTGACTGGTCGTACAATAGACATGTTGGTTTGTTTGTTAATTAGTACACAACTTCTGGAACAACTGCGGCTTTGGAGTTTAGAGGGAAGTGTTTAGCAGTAAATATTTAGGTTTTAAAGGAAACTGATTCACATCATTGTAAAAAAGCGTTTACTCCTGCGAATAATATGGTTTACTCGTTTTGACAAGTTTTTTATTTCGAGTTATTATAAAATTCCACACTATCGCTCGTACAAAACTTAGACGAGTTATATTCGCGACTTGACATCACATTGTTTTGCACGGTAAGTAAGTAATTAAAGCCTCCGACAGGTGCGTTATTATCGGTCGATAATAATTATTAATAACGCATGCGTTATTGCGTGATCTGTTTTCAACTTACATTTTGAATTAGGACGGTCATGTAGTCACACACTGATGCGATAATAACGCCGCAACGGAAGTACTCGTACAGTGGGTGGCCAAATTAATATACTCAGTGTGAGATTTTTACACAGATTCGTATTGGTTGGTTTTTAGCTATTTTGTGTTGTTAGTTTTAGTTTTTTCTTTAATTTTTTGTTATTTTAGGCTGTCTTCTACATTTTGTGAGTCAGTGACATTTATTATTCAATAATAATCTTGTAATAATAACACCATTTAGTACGACAGTCACTTATGCCATATTTTCCTGTGTTAAGTGCATGCAATAGGGAGTTAGACACAGGCGCTAAAAATGTTTTTGGCGTGAAACGTGTTATAAAAAGCAACAGTTAAGTCTTATCTATTTTATTATAATGTATAAATAATAGGTATTAACACATGATTCTAGTGTTTCTTGGTTATTTTTTGTGATAATGTAATTTTAAGTTAAAATAATGAAAGATGTAGCCATGGGAAAGAATTCAGACATTTCAGCTAGAAATAAATCTAAAATTTAGACACCTTCGAGTCATATCAATCACACCCGGAGGGAAATTGCGAGATTAGTAGGCGTTTCCCAGTCTACACTTTGAAATATAAATAAAACCGGTCAAGTGTATACAGTCTGGCCACGCGCAATATAGGGTTCCGTAGTACCACAAGTTTTTTTTTTTTTTTTTATGTTTATATGGTAAATGAATGTAGCGTGTTTTACACTACTAACAACATCAACTCAGTTACTTTCAAAGGAATTTGAACGAAAAGTTCCTTTATACTTCGCCGAATATATTTTTTTTAGTTGATCGACTATTACTCAATAACTTATGAAGTCTTCTTAGCCGTGATAGTTTTTCTTTTAAATTCAGCATATTTCCTACTCCTGTAAATTTTTTCACATTTCCAGAAGCAACCGTTTAGCTGGTGGAACGGGGGGACACTGGACTCTAACGATTTTTTCCACTTTAAAACTTAATATTTCACAAACGGGTCCCTAAATCGGAAAATGATCTATGAATACTTATAATATTTTTAAAAAACCTAACCAACGACACCCTACACGATGGGGTGGACGTGAAAAAAATATTCATCCCCGCTTGATGTGTAGGGAAGGTAAGTAGCATAAAAAAATATTTTTTTACGATTTCATACAGTACCATTTTGTCAGCATCATTAATATGAGCATCCATGCCAAATTACAGCTTTGAAGGTCCCATAGTCTCTGAGCAAAGCCGCAGACAGACAGACAGACAGACAGACGGACAGACCGAAACTATAAGGGTTCCTTGTTGTGGAACCCTAAAAAGTGATGAACCTAAAAAAATCTTTGTCCCCATAGCGAGTTGATAAATGTGGTAGAAAACGTCTTTCCACTGCTTGAACAGGACAGGAAACAAAGCGTTTTATTGTTGAGAACAGAAGAAAACCCCTGAAAGTCCTAAAAGTTTTGTTAGATGATGCTGGCGTAGCTTTATCTAACAGAATGCTAAGGCGTAACTGAAGAAACTGAATTTCATTTGTTTTCGTCCTTCGAAAAACCTAAGTTTACCCCAGATATACGTGGGAGAGCCATGCTTCGGCACGAATGGGCCGGATCGACCGGAGAAATACCACGTTCTCACAGAAAACCGGTGTGAAACAGCGCTTGCGCTGTGTTTCGCCGAGTGAGTGAGTTTACCGGAGGCCCAATCCCCTACCCTATTCCCTTCCCTACCCTCCCCTATTCCCTTCCCTTCCCATCCCTACCCTCCCCTATTACCCTTTCCCTCTTAAAAGGCCGGCAACGCATCTGCAGCTCTTCTGATGCTGCGAGTGTCCATGGGCGACGGAAGTTGCTCATCAGGTGACCCGTTTGCTCGTTTGCCACCTTATTTCATTAAAAAAAAAAGATGCATGTGTCAAATAAATAATAATTATATAATATATAATAAATACATAATTATGTACTAAACCGTATTTTTAAAACCTTAGTTGAAATAATTTATTTAGAATTAGAAATATTCAAATGTTATATAAAAATAATATTTTTTAAATAAGTATTCTAATATTTGATGTCATAATTAATTAATGATAAATCTAAAATGACATTATTTTACTAGGTTGCTTTATTTTTCTTACAGGTTTTACAAATAGTTAAAATACTTCCGGTATAAAATATATCCGCTAGTCTGATTAATGTTTTATTAAAGTTAATTATTGTTTTAGTAACTTATTTCTTGTACATAAAATAAGATTATTATTATAGAATATTTGTTATATTTTACCGATGTATTTACTAATTTTTAAAGTATTGTTTAAAATACTTCCGGAATAAAATACTTCCGGTAATATACCGGAAATATTTTATAGATTCTGTAATTATTATTTAATATTAAGACTGTCAACTGTTAATATCCGTTTGGATGGTATAAAAACGAGAGTCAATAGTGAATAAGATTAGTTAGTGTCGAGAGACTGGAGCAACTAGAGAAATAAGATAAGTATTGTGCTTTACTGATATTTTCTATTAATTTAGGTACTTGTTGTATAAATAATATAAGTAAATGATTTATTTAAATGTTTGACGTTTAATTATTTTAATAAGTATTATTTATGTAAAGAGTTGAAAAGAATTTAAATTTAATAAAATAATAATTTGGGTAAATTAAAGGACTCTTAATGAAATAAATTATGAATTTAGAAATTAAATTGTTTTATTTTCCTATTATTTAAAAAAAGAAAAGACAAAGTTAACTATTTTTATATTTATATTATTAATTAATTAATACATGCATGCTAAGCGATTGGCGTTTGCTGCAATGTAAAAACACTGGTCTGAGGAATACTGAAAGGAGGAAAACAAGTTATTTTAATTTCATTTTTTTAATTATGAAGATAAAGGCGTGACCTTAATATTATGACCCAATTGATTCAGATCCTCCAGGACAATCCCTAGTTTGTTCACCGAAGGCGACATGAAATTTTTTATAAAAGCGAAATTGAACGAGTGGAACCTCCTTCGTCGGTTAAGACATGGGGCGAGATTAGCTCAAACGGGAATGGTCGACTACACGTGGTTGAAGGAACCATGCGTTAAGACCAATATCTTCTAGTTTTACAATTATTAACTTTATTAAAGATAAAAATTTTTCCTTATGAGGCACAAAAACGTATTGTTTTTCAAGTGAGTATGTATAATAATTTGGCCACCGACGGTATATCGCAATTTTCTTGCATACCTGAGAGAGATGGTGTAATTATCGCATATTTGTCTGAGGGAGGCTTTATTCACGCTACGTATGTATGCTAGACTAGACCCCTAATAAAATAAAGATTACCTACGTAGGTCTAGTTTTTATCACTACCCATACACTTAACGTAAGTTATGCGAAAGCCTCTGTTGTCGCTGGATCGATTTCAATGACATTTGAAACAGAAGATCCCTGAAAACTTGTTTGTTTCACGGCACGATGATGTTGTATGTAAATGTGTGTATAACCTGTTAATCTGAAAGTCCATACGCGCTCACATTAGCATATTATGTGACATGTCATAAAATTGAGAACTTCGCACCAAGTTGCCCCACAATATAGGTAACTAAATGGTAGTTATATGTCTATTGTGCTAAATGTTTACGCGCGACCACGGACGTTAAATAATACGGACATAGCATCCATACTAATGCATAGTAATATTATAAATGCCAAAGTGTGTCTATCTGTCTGTCTGCCTGTCTGTTACCTCTTCACGCTCAAACCGCTGAACCGATTTCGCTGAAATTTGGCATGAAGATACTTTGAGTCCCGGGAAAGGACATAGGATACTTTTTATCCCGAATAAATGTACGGTTCCCGCGCGATAAACGAATTTTGGCGCAACGAAGTTACGGGCGTCATCTAGTTACACTATAAAGAGGTGAAGCATGCACAACACGACAATTTCGATTATTGTACACGTAACCGACACTCACACACGCAACTAGGTACTACAACCCGCTGTCATTGTACATAGAGTGACGGCGCCAATGACACGCACACATCCTACACGGGCGGCCTTTGTGTCTCACTCGTGATTAGACATGGTTATGGCATGGCATGGTTTTGCTTTTGCCCGGTTTTGTAGTGTTATTGATGGTATTACCTGGTATTACCGATAGTTGTCTACCCATACGCCATCTAGTTAATAAAATGGAAACTGATTGACAATAAAATTAAAAAGATAAGAAAATTCCTCATTATATTTCAGAGAAACACACGCGAGGCGCTTTAGGCAGCCATGTTTTTAGGGTTCCGTACCCAAAGGGTAAAAACGGGACCCTATTACTAAGACTTCGATGTCTGTCCGTCCGTCCGTCCGACCGTCTGTCTGTCTCCAGGCTGTAACTCAAGAAGCGCTATAGCTATACTTCTGAAATTTTTACAGATTATGTATTTCGGTTGCCGCTATAACAACAAATACTAAAAACAAAATAAAATTAATATATAATGGTGGCTCCCATACAACAAACGTGATTTTTTCGGCCTTTTTTGCTCTATATCAGTAATGGCAACAGGTAGGCACATGATATTTTCACGAAGGCCTTAATTGTATGTTTACTTTAATAATAATTAATAATAATATTAAAATAAAATAAAAATTTAAGGGAGGCTCCGTGAATACAAAAAACACAATTTTTGGCCTATTTTTGTTCTATAACGGTACGGAACCCTTCGTGCGCGAGTCCGACTCGCACTTGGCTGATTTTTATTTTCTTATGCGCCCGCGCGCTCTGATTGGTGATTGGTTATAAGGGTATGCAAGTGATGACGCGAATATTTGAATATGGAAGGTTCTGAACTGAACGATAGGCTTATATCTACTTTATACTAACGAGAAATAGCTGAGTTTTAAGTTTTTATTCACAATATTTATACGTCCGATATGTCGGACAAAATATGAGTGCTATTTTATGATATTGTACCGTCTTTCTGTGACCATGTTTTTGCAAATAAACATCCTTATTTTATTCCTATTCTGATACTGTCCGTCTGTCCGTAACCTTTTCATGTCACAACCGGTAAACTAATTGTAATGGGTAATAGAAATTTACCGGAAAATCTACGGTTCCCGCGCGTCAAACAAACTTGGATTAGTTGCGGAACAAAAGTAATAAAATTTTAATCCCACATCACAAATAAAAAACAATATTTATGCCAACATTTTTAAACTCAATTTTCACAAACAAAACAAACCGAAATGATTGAAATTCACGAAGCAGAGCTCCGAAATTGGAACATCGATTCTGAACTTCGAAGTTCGAGTTATTGAGAAATGAGAAGGTTGTTGATTCTAATAAACGTTATTGAAGAGATAGCATCATCAGACTTTTAATTTAAACTTTAACCAACAATGACAATAATAGTAGTTTTCATAATTCAAGACGTGAGTGGAAGAATAAGGTAAGTAACATGAAAAAACTTACCGTTTTTTTTTGCTTAAATGAAGGCTTTAGGGCCGGAAAAAATATTTGAAATAGAAAAACTATGGATTATATGTGTAGCCAGATACATTAGCTAGGTTATGAAGTAGATAAGTTATAATATAAGATATTTAGATAAACCAAACGCGCAATCGGATTGCAGTTCAGTTGCAGTCAGCGTGCAGTCGTGTGAACTGTTTGGTTTGCAGTTCTATTGCAGTCGTATTGCAGTCGTGTCAACTGCATTCAAACTGCACTTGAACCGCAATTTGCAGTTGGATTGCAGTTGAAATGCGGTCCGTCTGTGTAGACCCTAAGTTCGCTGTAAGTCTGCTCTGCAAATTGCAAGGCTCACTTCAGTCATATTAGATAGAACGTAGCCTAGAGCTAAAAATAAAGTAGCCTATGTGTACAGGAGCCTATCATGATCGATATAAGCAGAGTTTTATTATTCAGCGATTGATGAGTGCTATTCAAAGGACGAACACTATCGGCCGCATTAAGTTAGATAAAAGATTATTTAACTTTAATTTAATTGACATTTTAACATAAACTCCTTACTCTTTATGTCAAACACTTCATAAAATTAAAGTTAATTAATAAAATACGTCTCAATGTGCGGCCGTGTACCGTAAACCTATCAAGTAAAAGTAACTCTTTCAGCGCTGCTACTTTTACAATAAACTCTGTAATGTAAATTATAATAGACGTGGGAGAGCCATACTTCGGCACGAATGGGCCGGCTCGACCGGAGAAACACCATGTTCTCACATAATACCGGCGTGAAACAGCGCTTGCGCTGTGTTTCGCCGAGTGAGTGAGTTTGCCGGAGGCCCAATCCCCTACCCTTTTCCCTTCCCTACCCTCCCCTATTTCTTTCCCTACCCTCCCCTATTCCCTTCCCTACCCTCCCTATTACCCTATTCCCTCTTAAAAGGCAACACACCTGCAGCTCTTCTGATGCTGCGAGTGTCCATGGGCAACGGAAATTACTTTCCATCAGGTGACCCGTTTGCTCGTTTGCCCCCTTATTTCATTTAAAAAAATGAAGACCCTAAAATATTATCACTCATTTATGTTACCTAATAACTACTCACTAGATGACGCCCGCAACTCCGTTGCGCTAAAAATCGTTTATCGCGCGGAAGCCGTACACTATAATGGGATAAAAAGTATCCTATGTCCTTTCCCGGGACCCAAAGTATCTCCATGCCACATTTCAGCAAAATCGGTTCAGTGGTTTGGGCGTGAAGAGGTAATAGACAGACAGACAGACATACACACTTTATAATATTAGTATGGATTTCCTTGTACTTACAGACTCTTACTGAAACCTTTCAGAATAATTTTCTCATCGTCGGCACGGTAATAATCTAATAAATAAAATCATGACTCTCAGGGTATAAAAATTCTCTTTCGAGTTATTGGATTTCTGTTCGTCGCGTTACTTTTACATGGAACGTTTTTATTGTTGCCCCTACTATAGGTTCGCGAGTTTCTATCGAGTTGAGTGTCTTATACAAGTGAGCAAATAAATCGCCTAAAAGAAAGCGATAACTGTGGCCTATAATCACAACACTTGAGAAGTCTCAAGTTTTAATGACTGTTCTTGTTAAGTTTGCAGTGATTAATCAATTTAAATAAAGACACCGTCTTACAATGATGATAAGATACTATAATTCTACAAAATTGTACAATTACTATTATCATGAAAAGTTAACTTATAAAAATTAAGAATTTAGATTAAATCGAGAGTTACAAATTTCGTAGCAGCGGTGCTACGAAGTGCTACGGGATTACGTAGCAGATTATTTTACACTGGAAATTGGATTTATTGATTAAATATTACGAAGTTTACTTGTGGATCACTAGATAACACCTGTTTAAAAAATAGTAAGCGATATAAAACAATTATTACAGAGAATTTATGTACTTTCATTATAGAAAAGAAATCATTTTTCCCAAAATGATTTCACCTTATTTATTCAAAAGTATTTCTACATTTTGATGACGATGATAAATTGAGATAAGCTTCAAACTTCTAAGATATGAGTTTTGATTCGAGATCTCCAATCGAGAATCGAGAACCATTAGTAGGTTCCATCCGGGGGGAATATAATGTAATATTCCACGCACGGCGATGAGCGCGCGGGTAAATGTTGTACCTCCGGCTAAGCTAATTGAATACTGTTTACTTTGACACACCTATACAAAAAAGTAAGAAAAAAGATATATTTATTCAAAAGATTTCCTCCATTTTGAATGTAGGTTAAGGATCAAAATATGAAAATCAACCCAAGAAAAGCCTATATTACAAGTCTATTTACATCCTTAAAATTAAAAACTCTAAAAACCGGCCAAGTGCGAGTTGGACTCGCCCATGAAGGGTTCTGCAACAGCAATAAGATTTATTTCTATAAAATCAAAAGGTTTTTGATTTATTTTTATATTTAAGTTGATTTAATGAAAGTTAAATTAAGGTTTACCATTTATGACGTATAAAAAAAAACTACTTTTTTATATTTAGATCTCGTTCAAACCAATTTTCGTTGGTAGTTTTTATAGTAATGTACATCATATATATTTTTTTAGAATTATCATGCCCCAACTTTAGAAGTTAGAGGGGGGGGCACACATTTTACCACTTTGGAAGAGTCTCTCTCGCAAACTATTCAGATTAGAAAAAAATAATATTATAAACCTCAATATAATTTTTGAAGACCTATCCATAGATACCCTATAGGTACGCGTGGGTTAGACGAAAAAAAATTTTTTTTGTTTCAGTTGTACCTATGGGGACCCCTAAAATTTTTAATAATTTTTCCATTTTTGTATCAAAATCTTAATGCGGTTCACAGACTACATCTACTCACTAAGTTTCAATAATATAGCTCTTATAGTTTCGGAGAAAAGTGGCTGTGACATACGGACGGACAGACAGACAGACATGACAAATCTATAAGGGTTCCGTTTTTTGCCATTTTGGCTACGGAACCCTAAAAAGTATGATCTCATGTATGTTAAACCCATAAAATAATATGACTCTTCGCCAACGTAAACTTATATTATGTTTATAAATTAATAAACGAAATTCACTACGTAAAAAATGCCAATAAAAATTTCTTTTTTCGATTAAAGCAATTCAAGACGTGAGTGGAATAATAAAGTAAGTAACATGAAAAAACTTCCAGCTTATTTGCTTAAATGGAGGCTTTAGGGCCGGAAAATTTATTTGAAATAGAAAAACTATGGATTATTTGTGTAGCCAGATATATTAGCTAGGTTATGAAGTAGATAAGTTACAACTTTTATTAAAATAATCAGGGAAAAATGAGTTGTTATCCGTATGTTACGAAATGTAACTTGTTCGATTCTTCCACTCACGTCTTAAATTATTTTGTGGCCTAAATAAACATTTACCCAAGCAGTGTAATATAATGTACATCTAGGACCCATTTTGACAAATACTATTCATATAAACGTGTGACAAAAAAACAGTGTATAGTAATTTCTTAATTACTACGAAAGAACTCAATATAATATTATATTATGTATTGTGCTAAAAAATAACGCCAAGGCTTCAGATTTTTCTATGTGTAAAGTATAAGAAAACATCCCGTAACATAATCCACATTCATCACAAATGATTATATGCCATCATCAATCATCTAAATTAATACAAAATGGCTAGCATTTTCCTTTACGAAATATAAACGTAAATTTTCGATTGTGTCGGAAAGGATTGTTAATTTATTAATTTCATTAAAAAATGCTTTCGTTTCAGAGAGGGTACTGGAGCGTTGAAACATAATTGCCACTTTGGTGATTGTTGGACTCGGTTAACATTGTGAAAAGAGTCGAATAATGGATAAAAGTTGAATTCGCAATTCGGTTTCAGTGTCAAAGAGTTTTTGTTCACTCATCGTTTGATGCGTGATTGAAATAACATGAAATTAGCGAGTATTTTCACGAAGGCAATATACAATGTGTCCCGACACCGGTGTCCGATCCTTTAGTGTCATGATCTATGGCATATTTTATCGATAAATTGGCCCTCAAATTTTTTTTCCCTCTCAAGGTTGTAAAATGGCAGCCATTTTAGTTTTTCTCGGGTTTTCACACAGTTAATCTGACCCGAACTGCTCTTGTAAATATCCTATAAAGATAAAAATGTCTCATTTGATAGCAAAATTTGTGAACTATGCTTACACAGGCAATATCTTATAAATTACGTCGAATTAAACATAGAAAAACCCAAGTTTAAGAAAAATAAAATGTGTTTTTTTTATTAATGGCTTTTTGTGAAAAATCTAGCATATTAAACTAGTTATTTTTTATTTTAAAAAGATGGAAGAAGTTTTCATCTTCTTAAATTCTTTTACTTCAATGCTCTAAGTTAGATAGTTTAGAAGTTATAACGATTTTCTTGTGATGAGGTGGTCAGTTTAGTATGAAGCCAGAGAAATGTTTTTTCAAAAGTTGGAGAAAAAAATTTGAAAGCCAATTTGTCACTGATATAAGCCATACATCATGAGTTCAATTTTTTTCCCCCACCTTTTGAAAAAAAATTCTCTAGTTTGGGTAATATTGGCGTCATTTTCAAATCCCGCAGCCACTCACCAAACCGACATACTCGTATTATTATGAATTTTGAAAATCGGTCCACAAACAGCGAAACAATCATCAAAAACATCTGCTTCGATGCAAAATATCATGAAAAGTACCAATAATTGGGTCATAATGTGATGACCCATGGTATAATTATACTTGTGATGATGATGATCAATCAAATTGATGTGTTGGCTTATGCTTTCAGTTGTTTAAACAACGGTGAAATCCCCGAACCCGTATCTATAAGGATTCAAAAGTTCTGTTCGGTACCTTCGGATCCAGGGTATAACCTGGTGCAAAGTTTTACTTTTTGGTAGCATTTACCTCGAACGCTTCAGAAAAAATCAAAATCACTATGAGTTTCCGTACAAATTTCAAGGAGTCCCCTCGATTCCTCATGGATCCTATTATCAGGTCACCACTTTTGTGAACATGGTACCAAATTCAGATTCAACCCTGTACAAAAACAAAAGAATCGTGAAAATCGGTTCACAAACGGCGAAGTTATGGTTGAACATACAAAAAAAATATACAGACGAACATATTATAACCTCCTCCTTTTTGGAAGTCGGTTAAAAATTGCAACAAACGTAATTTTTCTGGTCTTTTTAGCTTCATATCAATAATGACAAGAGGTAGGTACTGGAATTTTTCTCAAAGTCCTTACTTATAAGTGTACTTTCATCTTCTTATCTATATATATAAAAATGGATTTTCAAATGTGTTAGTCGCGCTAAAACTCAAAAACGGCTGAACGGATTGGGCTGATTTTAGTCTTAAAATATTCGTAGAAGTCCAGGAAAGGTTTTAAAGTGACCTGTGACACGAAGTTCACCGGGACAGCTAGTATTTAAAAATAATATTAAAATAACATAAAAAATTAAGGGGGGCTTGGGAGTCCCCTTGTAATATGGGTACAAAAAACGGAATTTCTGGCTTGGTTTTGCTCTATAATGCGTACCATTACCATACCATAGACCAGGGGTCACCAATAAGTTTCGCTCGGGGGCCATTTTAGGAACTGAATTGACCTTCGCGGTCCGCACATTTTATAAAAAATACGAAAATTGGAAAGGTACATACGGTACTACGAGAAAAGTGTCGATTTTTATAGCTACCACCACCAACACCACCATCTCTGTGAAGCTTAGAGTGAAATTGGTGCAAGCTATTGATATTAAATTCCAGGAGATGTTCATCAGTAAGTCTAGACCGAATTTTATTTTTAATGAAGTTCATCTTCGAACATGCTTGGTCCGTACACAATGGGTCGGCGGTCCGGATGCGGACCGCGGTCCGCCATTTGATGACCCCTGCCATAGACCATACCATACCATACCATAGAGCAAAACTAGGCCAGAAATTCTGTTCGTGCGCGAGTTCGACGCGCACTTGGAAGATTATTTTAACAGGCCCACCAATAAACTAATTAAAGACAAAACAATAAAGCAAGCAAAAAGCGTTTGCCATTATAAAAGCTTCAATGAAAAATAAACTCTGCATACCTAGAATCAAGGTTTGAATTCCTTTAGAAAAACATGAAGGTAGTTAACAAAGTGTGCGCTAGATAGCTCGGCATTGTCTTCATAGTGGAGGCTTTTGTGCCGTATGTGCATAAATACATACTAATGCAGATTGGTGAATAATTTCTTTCGCTCCAACAGTTTCAAAAGCTTTTATATCATTTGGCTAAATTGAGTGGATTCTGTTCACCGCTACATTGCTCCCCGCACACGGGCCACCGGCCACAACCACAAAACGCCGCTACTGGCATATTTCCTGTAGTTTTCATACATTTTTTGACGCCGGTGGCCGCCACACGCTTCAACGATTAACTTTACGACCAATAGACAAGCTCAGGGGTTCCCAAGCCGTACGCCGCGGCGCCCTGGTGCGCCGCGGAAAGGCAAGAGGGGCGCCGTGAGTCGATCCTCCATCATTTTCCATAACCACAATTCACAAATATTATAAAGTAAAATAATAATATTATGAAATCGTCAAAGAATAGTAGAACTGGAGACTCAAGCGAAGAAAGACAGAAACTACATAGCTACCCTGGAAAACAAACTCGAAGAAATTCAATTGAATTGCCGAAAAACCTGCTTTGAGATCAGAAACGTGCCAAAGTTGCCAAGTGAAAGTAAGGATGATCTTATCGACATGGCTGCCAACCTTTTTAAATCGGTTGATTGCAATATTCAAAAATCTGACATCAATGATACTTTTAGGCTCAAGCCGAAACCAGGCCTTTAAATAAAACTCCGATAATAGTTGAATTAAATTCAACCATACTCAAGAAATCAGCGAATGAAATCAGCGAAAACCTATAACTTAGACACAAAAATAATAAATTTAGCACTAAACATATAGGACTTAAAATGCAGCAGGACACTCCTATATACCTGAGTGAACATTTTACTCCAAAAGGCGCACGTTTGTATTTTATAGCCCGTGATCTAGTCAAAACAAGACATTATAAGTTCTGTTGGACAGCTTATGGAAAAATTTACGTCAGAGAGAATGAGCAAAGTAACATAATACAAATTCACAATGAAAATCAAGTACACCAACTACTGGCAGGCCCAAACAAGGACAGTCAAGGAAAATGACTAGTTATGAATTACGTTACCAAATCAAGTAATTACATTTCTTTTACATTATATCAAAAATCTTCAATTTCTTATTTTGTAACCTATGTACATTTTAACTTAATATCTACAGTTGTTAAAAATCAACACACAATTAAACATAACAAAATACTTACACTTTACCTAGTCATTTACAAAACTTATTATATATCTACTTTATTTACATTTTTTATATGCACGAACTCTACCAATCTAAGAATAAAACTACTAAGAAATCAATTAGATCTCATATACATTATAGCGAAATATACTTACTTTTTTAGGGTTCCGTAGCCAAAATGGCAAAAAACGGAACCCTTATAGATTCGTCATGTCTGTCTGTCTGTCTGTCCGTCCGTATGTCACAGCCACTTTTCTTGGAAACTATAAGAGCTATACTATTGAAACTTGGTAAGTAGATGTGGTCTGTGAACCGCATTAAGATTTTGATACAAAAATGGAAAAATTATTAAAAATTTTAAGGGTCCCCATAGGTACAACTGAAACAAAAAAAAATTTTTTCGTCTAACCTACGCGTATAGGGTATCTATGGATAGGTCTTCAAAAATCATATTGAGGTTTCTTATATCATTTTTTTCTAATCTGAATAGTCTGCGAGAGAGACTCTTCCAAAGTAGTAAAATTCCCCCCCCCCCCCCCCCCCTCTAACTTCTAAAGTAGGGACATGATAATTCTAAATAAAATATATGATGTACATAACCATACAAACTACCAACGAAAATTGGTTTGAACGTGATCTATCAAGTAGTTTTTTTTATACGTCATAAATGGTAAACCTTAATTATTTAACTTTCATTAAATCAACTAAAATATAAAAATAAATCAAAAACCTTTTAATTTTATAGAAATAAACCTTATTGCTGCTGCGGAACCCTTCAGTGGCGAGTCCAACTCGCACTTGGCCGGTTTTTTTATGTATAGTCATCTTTTTCTTAACGTTCGCATTCTTAAACACTACTAAATCAACTCATGGCAGATAAATTAAAAAACTTAAGCGATATACTCGTAGATACATTGGATATCGCACAAGCGATATAGATACATTGGATATCGCACAAGCGATATAGATACATTGGATATCGCACAAGCAATAGAATGCAACTGCGACGAACTTTCTCATTACCTGACAGTCGGTAAAAATGATCTGACTATAATATCTCAGAACATAAGATCTATTTACCGCAATCTTGACGATTTTCTTATTACAATATCGGCACTATATTTTCTTCCAGACATTATGGTTTTCACTGAATGTAGATTAAGCCCTAATAAACCAGTACCTCAAGTTAACAACTATACCTCTTTTTTAACCAACTGCTTCCTGAATCAAAATGATGGAGTAGTGGTCTATGTCAAAAACACCTTGTCCGTCATGGTTAAAGAAATCAAATTGATACAGGCATCATGTTTACAAATTGATGTGTCAAGCAATGTTATAATTTGTATTTATCGGTCTCCATCTTTTAACAAATGAAATGACTTCGTTGACTCACTTTGCACCCACTTAGATACGATAAATTCTAATAAGAATATCATTATTACGGGGGACATTAACATAAATATTGCATCAAAACTAACTGAATCAAACCTGGACTATAGTAATAAAACTTACTATCTTGATTCACTTTCTGCGTATGGCATACTTGCTGGTCATACCTTACCAACGAGGGAGAAAAACAGTCTAGATCATATAATGTTGAAAATCAATAAAACAAAATTATCACCTACCATCGCTATTCTTCAGACGAGCGAAGAAAATTGATCATTCTGCCACACTTCTTAATTTGTCAAAATGCAAAACTACGCCCAATGTGAATAGAATTATATACAAAGTGAACTTAGACAAGACATTACATGAGTTGCGTCAAAAAAACCTATCTGAGCTGCTAACCTATGACGATCCTAATTCTCTTACTCATAAATTCATATGTATTCTAACTGAAACTCTGAAAGCAAACACTGTAACTTCTAAAACTTCAAAATCTCAAATTATCCTTCAGCCATGGGTGACTCCTGGTGTCTTGCGTTGCATAAAAAATAGGAATAAATTATACCTAAAACTAAAAAAAGACTCTCACAATGAAATATTAAAAATTACATACGTCAGATACAGAAACCACTGTAATAAGTTATTAAAATCACTAAAACAACAATATGAAAAAGAACTTGTAGCTAAATATCTTAATAATAATAAAACTCTGTGGACTAATAGAAAAAAAACTGACATATAATAACAAATTAAGTAATGACAATAATAATGAACTGATTAATTTAATATCAAATCCAATCGAATCTATAAACTATATAAATAATTAATTATTTCTCAAATATCGGCAAAGAACTTGCACAAAATATTCAATGCAACTATCAAATGAACACTAGATCTGCTATAAAAAATGTTTCTTCGGCAATTAACTCCTTTGTATTACTGGAGCCTGATATTGATGAAATCAAAAGCACTTTAATGAATCTTAAATTGAACAGTGCACCTGGCTGGGATAACATACCCAATGAGTTTCTTAAACTGGCTAAAACGGAGATTGCTCCAATAATTACACGCATTGCTTCTCTTTCTTTCCAAAAAGGTGTATTTCCAGACCTTTTAAAACAATCAATAATTACTCCAATTTTTAAAAGTATTGACAAAAATGATGTTGGCAACTATTGTCCCATATCTGTTCTACCGGCTATCTCTAAGATTCTGGAACGACTTCTCAATGTCAGACTTCTTAACTACTTGAATAAATATAATTTAATATCTAACAACCAATTTGGCTTCAGGCGCGGAAAATCTACCGAAGATGCAGTCATGACCTTGAGTCAATTAGTGACTGAACACGTTGATAAGGGACAAAAATGCGCTGCAGTTTTTTTGGATTTGAAAAAAGCTTTTGATACCGTATCCGTATCAATTATGATACAAAAATTAGAGAAAGCTGGCATAAGTTCTGAGGTATGGAACCCAATCTATCACACTTACATTAACAGAATCGAATTAATTCAAAAAAAGTTCTTAAGATACTTACAATATAAATGTGGTGATAACCTTATCGACTATGAAGCTAGATGTATGAAATATCATTTCCTTCCCCTACAATACCGTCGCAAAGTCTCGGATCTTGTATACCTAAGTAAAATTATTAACAATCTCATTGACTCCCCAGAACTACACAACAAAATATCCATCAATGTACCCACTAGGTTTTTTCGCAATTTTCTTCCTTTCCACATCCCACCATTTAATAATAATTATCGTCGCAATTCGTTTATGTGTAGGTCTTCGGCCCACTTTAATGATCTCGTTCGTTCTCACTCAAATATAGATGCATTTTCGTTTAAACCTTCACATATTAAATTACTTGCAAACAAAGATTTCTTTTCTGCTGAATAATTGACTTATGTACTGTACCTATGCATTTGACGTATGAGACCAGTTTGTTTGGCCCGTGGGTTGTTAAACTTATTACATTAATATTAAGTGTAGTAACGTGGCAATAATGAATTTTCCTGGCAGATATTGTAACTTTTTATGCTTCTATTGATTATTGTTTATTACCTTCTTTTAACATACTCACTACACTGTTACTTAAATATAAAAACTTGTAAATGGCTATCTGTTTTTAACTTAGTCGTTACTGAGATTTGTTTAGCTGTAAGTTTTTCTGTACAAATAAAATAAAATAAAAAAATAAGAGGCGTTTCACTCTCTCTATTTATTAGCTACCTGACTGGTAGAACACGGAAAGTAAAAGTTCATAATAATATCAGCGATGGTACTACTGTAACTTTCGGTGTACCACAGGGTAGTGTCTTAGGACCTACTCTATTTCTTGTTTACATTAATGACCTGTGTGAATTAAAAATCAATAATGCTCATAAACTATCATATGCTGACGATACTGCTATTTTATTTAGAGAGAAGAACTGGTTCTTACTAAAGAAGGGTGTCGAGCATGGTATGCACCAAATTTCAAACTGGCTGATAAATAATCTTTTAACGTTAAACAGCAAAAAAACTAAATTCATATGCTTCAGCATTCAAAACCGTAATCAACCTGATCCTAGCTTTGATGTAAGGATTCATACATGCCAACTGGATGATATGAATCCTGCAGCTTGCAAGTGTCCAGCTATCGAGAAGGTAGACAATATTAAATATCTAGGAGTCATAATTGACCAAAGACTCTCCTGGCAACCACACCTTGAGCAAGTAGCCAGTAGGATGCGGAAGTTAAACTGGATTTTTGAAACTCTAAGACAAGTTATGCCCAGTCCACAATCAAGTAGTTATCCTCACCGAAATTTTCTTAGTGAAATTTACAGAGGATTGGCAGAATCGATATTAATCTACTGTATTCCTGTGTGGGGAGGGGCTCATAAAACGAAAATGTTAGATTTAGAAAGGGCGCAACGCTCTCTATTAAAAATAATACATTTTAAAAATAGGTGGACACCAACAGAAGAGATATATCGAATTAGTAAAGTAGTATCAGTACGAAAATTGTATATTTTACTCGCGACTCTAAGAAAACATAAAACCAGTACCAATAGTATAATAATAAAAAAGAGTAATAGAATGAAAATTGTAGTACCTAAAGTAAAAACAGATTTTGCAAAAAGACAATATGATTTTAGCTCCACTATAATATATAATAAATTAATCAATGTTATAAATATTAAAAACAAGACAAACAGTCAGGTAAAGTTAATAGTCAAAGAATATCTTATTTCTTTAAGCTACAATGAAGTAGAGAAACTGATAGAGCAGATATATATATATATATATATATATATATATATATATATATTGTATGACGCACCATGGTTATTTAGTCGATCGTGATCTATCAACTGGGCTTGTTATAATCCGAGGAAGTTATAAAGGTCATCTGCCTATGGGTGCTCCCAGATAGAAGTTACGTTACGTTACGTTATAAAACATTGTGTAACACGATAACATTTTATAACATCGTGTAACATACGCTACAACATGTCAAAAAATAAACGTGTATTTTGTTATGAATTGTTAAAAATGTTATACAAAAATGTTATATAATGTTATATAACTTCTATCTGAGAGCACCCAAAGAATCAATTTCTCTGAAACTGTACATTTGACCACCACTACAGCTCTAATAAGCCAGGATCGACAGCAGTAATGAACTCTTTGATATATTACTACGCCTTTTACAAGCGATGAAGCTATTGGAAATCTAATTAAGCCATATTAGAACTAGTTAGGTACCTAGCTAATAACTTACGTGCCAATTCAATCAAGTTACGAAGCATTTAATGTAATGAAAGGACGGCTTAAGTATTTCCATGAAATATAAATAGGGTTCTTTGTGATCACTAAAACCTTTTATCTAAAGTCAATAAGCGCCTGCGTAATTTAGTATTACATAGCTGAAATTTTTGTGAAGAAGCGTTTTAAAAATCATTACAAATAATATAATATGGTATTGAAAGTTTCATTAATTACTTAGAGATCAACTACGATAACAAGGCGCACCCCTCCAAAATTCAAAACGTTTGAAGTACGTTGTCTTGCGCGGTAGGCTAGTTATGATTAGTTGACCAACAAATCTTGGTAATAAGTGACATTAACTGAAATATTACGTGTACTGTGATTGGTTGAATACTTACCACATACAAAACTCTTTCATAAGGATGTGACTACACACATTGAAACAGTCATTTGGAGGGGCGCGCCAAGTTATCGTAGTTGATCTCTACATAGTTGAAGCCGTGAGTGGAAGAATCAAACAAGTTACATTTTGTAACATACAGACAATAACTAATTTTTTCCCTTATTATTTGCATAAAACTTGTAACTTATATTCTTCATAACCTAGCTAATATATCTGGCTACACATATTAATATAATATACAGTTTTTCTATTTCAAATAATTATTCCGGTACTAAGGCCTAATTTAAGCAAAAAAACGGGAAGTTTTTTCATGTTACTTTAACCTCATTCTTCCACTCACGTCTAGCATTATTATTTACTAGCGACCCGCCCCGGCGTCGCACGGGTATAAAATATATAACCACTGAAAAAATGATTAAAATCGATAGCCTATGATCCTTCACGTGTTCTACTTCATATCTGTGTCAAATAACATAAAAATTGCTCCAGTACTTCGCGAGATAAGCCCTTTCAAATAATTTCCCCCGTTTTTTCCACATTCTCCTATTAGTCTTAGCGTGATAAAATATAACCTATAGCCTTGTTCAATAAATGGGCTATCTAATACTAAAATATTTTTTCTAATCGGATCAGTAGTTCCTGAGATTAGCGCGTTCAAGTTAGCCCTTTCAAATAATGTTCCCCGTTTTTTCCACATTTTCCTCTATTTCTTCGCTCCTATTAGTCTTAGCGTGATAAAATATAGCCTATGCCCTATAACCTTCCTCGATAAATGGGATATCTAATACTGAAAGAATCATCAAAATCCGTTGGGTAGTTTTAAATATTAACGGGAACAAAGGGACATGAGGGAAAAAAGCGACTTTGTTTTATAATAAGTATAGATTACTATTACTAATTAGCTACCTCTTATGAGTCTCAACACTTAAAAAGTCGCTGAACCGATTACTATGAAAATAAATCCTCTGTTTTATTGACGACTTTACTAAGTCTTTTCTAAATAATTATATAAATGGATTTTCAATTGTACCTATTAGTCACGCTAAAACTCGAAAACAGCTGAACGGATTGGGTTAATTTTAGTCTCAAATTAATCGTGAAAGTCTAGGAAAGATTTATAGGTGACACGAAGTTCACCGCGACCTCCAGTTTATCCATATTTCACAAATTACTTTCGTAAATCTGTACAGGCATTTTACTGCAGCTCTTAGAGTGGAACATTAATTACTTGATCCAAATTTTTGAAATAAGCCGCATACCTACCTACCTACCTGCTTAACAGATTACTATTAATTAAATTGAGAGTTAATCATAATTAAAAATGTATCTGAGTGCGCCGGTTAGTTATGTTAATCAAGAGACTTTTAAACGTATAAGTATAAAACATTGTCCTTATTTTTAAATGCAATGTAATTTGTAAAGTAGATACCTAAGTATTTAATATTTTATCTGTAACCGGTACATCAGTACTGTAAGTAGGACAAGAAAAGCTCTTATAAACTGACGTTGCCCAGACAAAGGCTTAAAACGTCCGCTAACTGGCCACAATTTATAAAAACAAAAATAGAAATACCCAGAAGCTCCAGTTGAAAGCTTTTAAGATTAAGCTCCGTATACTTTTCATTATTTGCTGTAGTCCGCTTCTATTTTTAACTTTAAACCTACAAAGTATTAAAGTAGACCGTAAATCGTTGTTAATTTTCAAGTTAAAAATATAGGTACTTCTAATATTATTATAATAATATTATGAGACTCGGATGCATGAAACTTCGTACCAATCTTCGTACGTTGTATGAAATCCATAATTCAAGACGTGAGTGGAAGAATAAGGTATGTAACATGAAAAAACTTCCCGTTTTTTTGCTTAAATTGCACTAGGGCCGGAAAAAGCATTTGAAATGGAAAAACTATGGCTTATATGTGTAGCCAGATATATTAGCTAGGTTATGAAGTAGATAAGTTACAAGTTTTATTAGAATAATAAAGGAAAAAAATGAGTTATTGTCCGTATGTTACGAAATATTACTTGTTCGATTCTTCCACTCACGTCTTCAATTATTATAAGTTTGACGTTTTTGTCTGTCTGTGTATGTGTATATCTAATATATTCTATGTCCGTGGCATACTGGCATCGTACCTAGCATGAATGATGAAGCATCCAAACGGGTAAGGCAATTTTAAACTAGTTTTTTCTACGAATAATAAAAACTATTGAAAGCTGAAATTATCGAGAGTGTTCTTAGAATGGTTCTTTATAGCCATATGACTTAACTAATTAATAATTATTTATCATTTTCAACTTGCTTTTTGGACACAGCTGCTATTAAGTAGTCTGTATTAGAGATCAACTACGATAACATGGCGCGCCCCTCCAAATGACTGTTTCAATGTGTGTAGTCACATCCTTATGAAAGAGTTTGTATGTAGTAAGTATTCAACCAATCACAATTCACAGTACACGTAATATTTCAGTTAATGTCACTTATTACCAAGATTTGTTGGTCAACTAATCATAACTAGCCTACCGCGCAAGACAACGCACTTCAAACGTTTTGAATTTTGGAGGGGCGCGCCATGTTATCGTAGTTGATCTCTAATATTATATTAATTGTTATTATGGAGCCGGGTGCCATCGAAATTCTCATACATACGTAATAAGTACCAAAATCATTTTCTCATACGAAAATATTTAACATGTTTGAGTTATTTTTCAGCTTAAAATAGTAATTATCTAGGTTCCTGCACAAAATGAGAATTTCGATGGCACCCGGCCTCTTAAGTATAAGTTTGATTAACTTTTTGATGCATGTCGTTACGGACCATAGCTTATAATATATTGGACGAATATTACTTACTGCATCGAAATCTGCACAACATCGAATTTGTCGGAGTTTCAGTGAAGCGTCATCGACGTCCAGCCGTGATCCGCCAATTACGCGGGAATTGGGTCACGTCAATCAGGTGCCTTAATTCAATCTACAACCTTGTTCACGTAAATCATTTTACCGAGAACTCGACTTTCCAGCTAAAATCTATTTCGGTTGATGTGACAAAGTTCTAAAGTAGGTAGGTTAACATTTTTGGTTTTTTAATATTATAATGTGATTAGGTATGTCTAGTTACCTAAAATCATCTGTTCAAATTTTTAGATATAATACCGAAATAGTCGGTTGATGTGACAAAGTTCTAAAGTAGGTAGGTTAACATTTTTGGTTTTTTAATATTGTTACGTGCTAGGGTTCGAGGATTCGGAGAGAAAGACCTGGTGACTCTCTTGAAGACTTTATTCACAAACACTAGCTCACACAAATCACTAAGTCCAAACACTAAGCACTAGGTCCAAATCACTGAGCACTATCACTGTCCTAGGTCGTAGCCGAGTCGTTAGTTCACTATCACAATCACTCACTATTGATCACTTGTCTCACTATTGAAGTCGCCTTGATGATCGCTCGGATCGAACTGAACTTGACTGCCGGCTTGTTTACCTTTTATATGGCCCGCGTCGAATTCTGGAGCGTTCTATTTTGGATTGTTTACGTAAACACGCAATCACATAAACAAGGGTCGGGCTTTTCTAGAAGGTACGCGCAACTGTCGCGCGCAGGTAAACAACTGCCCGTATTCGTAACACGTAAACAACTTCCCGTATCCGTAACACTACTCCCCTCTTAGAGATGCTCGTCCCGAGCATCGTTGTTACTGCCATGATAACGCGCCAAACGGTCTATGTGTACCACTTTGAATGTGCCTCTTGGTGGCTTTTGAATCCTGTAAGTCACATCATTCAATCGGGTAACCACTTTATATGGGCCGTCCCACTTGGCCTGCAACTTTGGAGATTTCCCTTTTCGGCGAGTTGGGTTATGCAGCCATACCAGTGACCCTTCTTCGAAGCCGCTCGTGTTCGCTTTCCGGTCGTATCTGGTCTTCATGTTCTCACTTGACTGTAACCCATTTTCCCGAACCATGGCGTGTATATAACGCATTTTTTCCCTTAAATCGCAGACATAATCTGGTACGGTCTTTGGTTCCTCCGGTGACCCTCCTGTCAAAAGGTCTACTGGAACTCTTAGTTCCCTACCATAATTGACGTACGCCGGGGTAGCTTTTATGCTTTCATGCTCGGCGGTACGGTACGACAGAAGGAAGAGTGGTATATACTTGTCCCAATCCTTTTGTTTGTCATCTACTAATTTCGCCAAATGCCTTTCAAGGGTCTGGTTAAATCTCTCAACCATTCCATCAGATTGTGGATGGTACGCAGTGGTTCTCGTCTTATGCATTCCCAAAATTCTGCACACTTCCTGGAAGACCTGCGATTCGAAGTTCCTGCCCTGATCGGAATGGATTTCGAGAGGCACACCAAAGCGAGATATCACTTCCTCGACCAGCTTAGAAGCAACTGTTGTAGCTTCCTGGTTTGGTATGGCGAACACTTCGGGCCATTTGGTGAAGTAGTCTATGACAACCATAAAATACTTGTTTCCCGATTCCGTTACAGGAAATGGCCCAGCTACGTCAACTGCAATTCGTTCCCACGGTGCGCCAACGTTATACAAGCGCAGGTTCCCACGGCTCCTTGTCTGTGGTCCCTTGACTGCAGCGCAAGTAGTACATTTGCGGCACCAATCCTGTACATCATCTCGACAATGCAACCAGTAGAATCGTTCTCGCACTTTTGTTAACGTCCTCTTAACACCTAGATGACCTCCTGATACGCCATCGTGTATTTCACGGAGAACATCCGGTACTCTCGTTCTTGGGACAACTATCTGAAGATGGAACTCTCTGCCGTTAGTCTTCTCCCATTTTCGGTAAAGTATTCCATTTTGAAGTATCAGACTGCCCCATTGCGCCCAGTACGCCTTAGTGACAGAGCCAGTGGGTGCAACCTCACTCCAGATTGGTTTTTCGTCACCTCGTTTCTTCCATGTGATGATGTGCCGTAGGTCGTCATCTGTTTCTTGAGCCTCCCTCATAGCATCATTCTCCCATGGACCTAAAGGACTTGTTTTCGTTAACTTTAATGTCACTTCCTTAGATTCCTGCTTAACACAGTGTTTGCAGTCTTCTGAACACGGCCTTCGTGAAAGTGCGTCGGCATTCCCATGCGCCTTTCCGCTGCGGTGTTCCGTCTTGCTCGTTGACGAATTGGGTTCTCGTTTCCAGTATCTATCCTGTGCTGAACCATCGACGTTCTTCCAAGGTCGCCTTCCTGACTGGAGAAGATATTCGCGTGGCGTTGTAAAAACTTCTTAGCTTTCATGCTCTGCGAATAAGTCAGATTACTCTTGCAGTCGTCGAGTAGCTCAGTCACTAATCCATAGTTGCTGCTGTTTGCTGAGTCTGAGCCTGTGATTGAACTACACTTTCTCATCCAGACAACCTCCTCGCACTTTCCAATGACGTCACCTTTGTTCAAGCAGATCTCGTGATCACCCAGATTCAAAACCCTGACCACAGCGTTACTGCTTCCTCTAACAAGGGTTCTCGCCGTCATCAGTTTCCGCGCTGATGTCTTGGTAGGTATGTCTTCGATCAACACGCATCTGTTTGACTTCTTCTTTCCAGCTGGCGGTAGTTTTACGAGCACTCGTCCAGGTATAATGACTTCTTTTACACATGCGACTTTCCCGCAGGCGCCTCCAAGGATGAAAATTTCTTCTTCGCCACACTTGAAAACTCCGTCAGCGACATTAATTCTGCAGTTATACTTCTTCATGAAATCCAAACCCAAGATGCAATCATCCATAATTTCAGCCACGATAACGTCATGGGGGTATGAGGATCCCCCTACATTAATCGTTACTGACATTTCTCCCAGGACGGGTATTGGCTGACCGGAGGCAGTAAGGAGCCGACAGTTAATTCTCCTCTTGTGTCTTCTTGTGGCTTTTACCAGATTTGGCTTAACTATCGTTCTAGAGGCTCCTGTATCTAGAGTCATTTTGCAATCCGTCCTGTTAATAGTCCCCTGAATCACAAGACTATTCCCGCTGCATGCTTGGGAGATAACAGTTATCGGGGCTTCCTCCGCGTCAGCCAGTACTCGCCCCTCAGTCCTGGCTTTTATTCGTTTCCCTGATCCCGGGCAGGGGATGAAGCTCCTTTCTTCAGCTCCTCTATTTGTTTCATGCGTTCCTCAAGACTTTTCATCCTTGCCAGATGGGTCTCCTTCTGCGGGCAGTTGAGCTGAAGATGGCCCCTCTCACCGCACTTATAGCACATGGCTCCATAATTCCTCTTCGTAGGAGCCTTAACCTCCCTGACTTCCTCGGGGACCTCGCGGATCTTATAGGTCTGCCGTATGTCACGCCGAACAGCCTCGACCTCTAAAGCATGCGCCAACGCTTCCTTTAACGAGGTGTGGTGACGTAGCCTGACTGCAGCTCTGACCTCCAGATCCCTGATTCCGTCGACAAATGCTTGTACAATATTCGTGTCGACCATTTTGGAATCGGCTCCTGGGTGTGCCTTCTTGACGAGTTTTTCAATTTCCAACGCCCATTGCTGTAGTCCCTCTCCTGAGCGTTGGACTCTGTCACGAAGTTGAGCACGGAACACGTGCTCCAGGTGTCGCTCCCCGTATCTGGATTCAAAGGCCTCCATCAGGTCTTGGAACCCATTTCCTGTATGTGCTTCTAGGACCGACAAAGCTTGCCCTCTGAGTGCAACAGTGAGAGCGGTCAGGCATTGTTCGTCAGTCCATCCGTTGGCAGAAGCAACCGTCTGGAATTGCTGACGATAAGCGTTCCATGAAGTAGTACCGTCGTATGGTGGCACTTTAACTCTTGGTCCTTGTACCACTTGCACCACTCCGGTAGTTCCACTAGACACCGCCACTCCTGTGGTTTTCAGGCGCACTACTTTCTTCTGAAGTTCAGTGAGGCCGGTTTTCACATTTTCTACATCCAATCCTAACCCCGTAACTCGTTCGTCCATTACGTCGACATCTTTACGAAGCTTTGTCACCGTGTCACTGACATCCTTTATAGCCAGAAGCGCCTTTTCTTGAAGGTCCTTTTGTTGCTCTTGTGACTCTTGCATAGCGCCGAGCTTGCGGTCTTGTGACTCTTGCAAAGCCTGAATTAACTCAATTATGCTTTCTAATTGAGGAGCCATTTGAGGGGCTGTAGAAACTACGGGCGTGGCAGGATGGACGTAGCTAGTCGACGGGGCCTGAATGGGCGTGGCCTGGTGGGCGGAGCCAGTGGGCGTGGCCATGTCCAGAGTGGGCGGGGCCTGAGGGGCGTGGTCAGTGGGCGGGCCCCGGTGGGCGGAGCCAGTGGGCGTGGCTTCACCCGAAGTGGGTGGAGCCTGGGGGGCGTGGTCAGTGGGCGGAGCTTGGTCCCCAGTGGGTGTGGCCTCCGCAGCTCCACCTCCAACTCCTCTCTCGGAGTCAATGGCAGCAGCTCGCTGCGCCCTTGTCCTGATACTCCCCTTGAAGTCCTCTCTCGGAGTCAATGGCATCTCCAAATCTCACTTCCGACACCAGTTGTTACGTGCTAGGGTTCGAGGATTCGGAGAGAAAACCCTGGTGACTCTCTTGAAGACTTTATTCACAAACACTAGCTCACACAAATCACTAAGTCCAAACACTAAGCACTAGGTCCAAATCACTGAGCACTATCACTGTCCTAGGTCGTAGCCGAGTCGTTAGTTCACTATCACAATCACTCACTATTGATCACTTGTCTCACTATTGAAGTCGCCTTGATGATCGCTCGGATCGAACTGAACTTGACTGCCGGCTTGTTTACCTTTTATATGGCCCGCGTCGAATTCTGGAGCGTTCTATTTTGGATTGTTTACGTAAACACGCAATCACATAAACAAGGGTCGGGCTTTTCTAGAAGGTACGCGCAACTGTCGCGCGCAGGTAAACAACTGCCCGTATTCGTAACACGTAAACAACTTCCCGTATCCGTAACAATATTATAATGTGATTAGGTATGTCTAGTTACCTAAAATCATCTGTTCAAATTTTTAGATATAAAAGCATATTATATTTTTTGACTTGTTGGGAGATGAGACTTATGAGCTGTGAACACAATATATTATTATTAATTTGTGCTATACGGATTACGGAGTCCAAGGAACTATGTAGGTTAAACGGGGCCGTCAGAATTTTAAAATTTCTTTTTTTTTTTTTGGAGTTTACTCCTTAAGAATCGATTTTCATATATTTATATAAGGCGCCCGGTATGAGAAAAATCCGAGGGGTAAAACCTACTAACAAGTAACGAAAATGTGTCACGTTTTTGGACGACGGAAACTTTCTAATTGTTTGTGAGTGTATTAAGACCATAAAGGTAATATACCTATCGGAATATAATATTATATAAAATAATATAATATAATTCTATTATTATGTAATTATATTATAATAATAATAATATAATTATATTATATATTTATATGAAATAATATAATTATATAATAATATAATTATTTCAAATTCAGGGAGGGGGTAGCCGAGGTGTTGCCTTTGATGTTAGAAGAAACCCCGTTCCTCTAGGCCTGTTGGAAGCTGAGTTATGGCCGCTTTTGTTCGACGTTTGATAGTTGCCGAGCTGTCAATGTCAAAGTTTGAATGCTTGTAACTCGGCAACTATTAGTCCTGGATATGAGTTTCTTCGGCTTGATCTTCCTGGATTTTTCTCCTCTATTCGATTCTGGCCTTAGAATTGAGAAAAAAATATTTTGAAATAACTATGGCAGAAAGGGGTGTAGATAATATTACCGGAACATCTGATTTCATATTATATTAATATTTTTTCAGTTGAATAAACTCTTTTTGCGTATGGTTAGATACTCGTACTTAAGGAGTAAACTCCAGTCGTGCGTCGGAGCTGACACACTTTTTTTCTATTTTATAAGAGCAACAGCAGAACATAAGAGTGGATTACCTTTTGTAAACAGCCAAAAAAATCTTAACACGAAAAAACATTTTATATTCAAACTACATAGCCATATGTAAATTACTTATAGTTTGTGCGTTATAAGATGATATGGGTGACAGTTCTCATATTCCTTGCTACGGATATTTTTACAAGAAAACAAAAAATCAAGAATATGTAATAAATTATATTCCATCTACAAAAACAAATGTTTCCTATAACTGTAAATGAATAAAATGAAAAGTTTCTAAATGCTAACTTATTAATATAAAATTACAAATATTAACAGTGAAATAGGAGTATGAAATTATTGATACGAAAATATTTGAAAAATGTCAGATGCATGAAACGGAACTTTTGCCGATAGAGATTGACACTGTTGAATCGAAATCAAATAGATAAAAAGTGCGGCCATCTTAAATCGCTAGCGCCACTCTGAAACGTTAGTACGAAATCGATAATTTCGATTGCAATTCCTTTACGAATTGATTCGATATTTTTAAATTATCGATTAAAATTTTTAGGTAACTTCCCCACTATTGTCAATTACTGCAATATGTCACCCATATCATCTTAAAACGCACAAACTATAAGTAATTTACATATGGCTATGTAGTTTGAACTTTGAATAAAAAATGTTTTTTCGTGTTAAGATTTTTTTAGCTGTTTACAAAAGGAAATCCACTCTTATGTTCTGCTGTTGCTCTTAAAGTACACTGAAAAAAAAGAACGTTGACGTCGGTGTGACGTCAATCCTTGTGTCAAAATATCGTTTGATTATTTTGACAGGTCTCCATCGATAGGTTTTTATCCCCTCAACTGTCCATAAAAAAAAAAACAATATGGCGCATCTGTCCACGTCAACGTGGGTGGTCGCCCGCGATGACGTCATCATGATGTTATGATTAAAATGACAATATATTTAAAAATATGTATCAAAGACATTTGTTTTTATAAATCTGTAGTTTATTAGCTACCTAATGATTATAATTTATTGTACCTTTACCTACACATAAATTGCTAATTCTAAGTCCAAAGTGTAGGGGGAGAGCGCGCGATATGGCTGACGATATCTATAAACAGATTACTTAATTTCTACCCATAATCTTTGTCTGAAACACAAGTAATGAATAGAAAACTGTTTATTACTTATTCTTCTATGATGCAAACACAAGATATTATACAATAGCACTTAATACACACTTCAAAATAGTAACAATAACATACGGGTCGTCACCATAAGCACCACTTAAACACCACTTGTAAACAATGTCTCAGCTTACACCGAATCGTACTCATGTTCCGGCGGGAACATGTTGGACATGTGTTGGTATATTCTATCCTTGTCTTACTCTCCGTATGTTTTGCAAGTTTGAGCAGGATAGACACAGTTTTTAAAAGTAATTTCTGCAAATAAAATAAGGCGGCAAAAATCGGCCAGTAGCTGGCGTTGGACAGACGCGCACATCTAGTAAAAACGCCAGGAGATGGCGCGTGGACAGTCAAGAGGTTATTTTACTTTGTGAAATAAATTTAATTTATCACTGTATTATGATAAATATAGCCTATTTTAAACTTAGCTATAATAATTAAGCGCCCATCTGTGGAAATAAGTTCAAAACACCAAAATGGACGAGAGTTTGTGCGATTACGAGGATGGAGAGATTCCTATATGGCAGGAACCGAGATGCGAGCCACTCGGAGCGCCAAAGGAGAATTTATGTGATGAGCAGACTGTAGAACAAGAATCTGGAGACAGGATACACGCGCTAGAAGAGGAACAGGAGCTTCTGTCATCGTCTGTGTTCTCGCTAACATCGCACCTTGCGCAGGTAGAATTTCGGCTCAGACAAATATTGAAAGCACCGCCAGAAGAGAAAGATGCTATGTTACAAGCTCTCGAAGAGTTTACCTCTCGCGGAGTAGACTCGAGAGCTCAACCTCAGGGTAGCTCAGGCGAGCCGTCGTGTGCAGAGTGCGTAGAACTAGAAAGAAAAATCCGCGTACAGAGAACGAAGCAAACATACTTCATAAACAAACTGAAGACGCAGCTTAAGGAGCTTGAAATGCTAGCGGCGGGTAATGCTAATTTTAGTGACACCAGGCACAGAAATCTAATAGAGCATTTACGAAATGAAATTGAACGGAGCATGGAGGAGGGCTGTCACCAGCCACTCTCAACGGAGGACTTGCAGCACCAAATTGACTGTGCAGTGAAACAATACACCAACCATCAGCTCTCCAAGGATGAAATAATCAAAAAACTCCAAACACACATAGATGACATGCAGAAATTCCTTAAGATCATGAAAAATGAGGAGAATGAGAGTACTAAACAAAAGGAAGCTAAAAAAGTTGGGAACCCTAGCAAATCCGAGTCTCAAGAAAAGGGTTTTGGCCGGAACAAAGTTAATGATGAACTGAAAGCGGAAACTCTTAATCTAATGAAAAAAGCTTCTAATTTGATACAAATATTCACTGTTTCTCAGTTCGGTTGCTCTCCCAACACCCACAAGAGGTATGATCGGCAACCATCGTCAGTGGTCACTCACTGGGGTAACCTGCGTGCTAAACTCGAGATGTCCATTGATGCAGTTGTGAACTTGGTGTCAAAGGAGAGGCTTCACACTCTACCAGACATTTACGACAGTGACTCAGAAGATGTTGGAATTGTTATAAGTGATGCCCCACTAACTACAGCTGTCCGGAGGCACTTGGCAGTAAATTTAAGGGATCTCCTTCAGCATGGCTTAGTCAGTCCCGAGTCTACCTCCCTTGTGCCCATCATCGGTTGCTTCCCTGTTCGTAAATCTTCCATTTCAAGATCTACCCATATCTGGGAGCTGATCTTGAGATACTATGACCTCAACGATGGAGATAGGTTTAATTCTACTCCAGCAAGAAAATTGAGCCAAAGTTTTAATCTAGAAATAGTGGGTGGTACCGCTATAACAAATAAACAGAGCTTGTTGAGTTGTATCGGAAGTATTGTTGCCTCTCACACTCCTTATAAAAGGAGTTACGATGCACATTTTAAGGCATTTGTTTGTGCCGCATTAAATGCACATAAACTTGTGATTTGGTTGAATATTATTCTTAAAAGCACTTCACTTATTAACTCCTATTATATGTCTACTAGTTATGTACTTAATACTGGCTTTCAAGACGCTCTGCAAAGCCTCGATCGCCTTACGCAGTATAACTTTAACCTGCCTGTAGATCTTGCTGTAAAGCAATTTCTTAATATCAAAGATATTTTCATGTAATATAAAGTGTTTTATATAGGAATATATGAAGATGAATATGATCTGCTATTGTTGATATAAATATAGCCCTCCAGTCTTTAAATTTTGCTTAGATCATAAAATATTTATTAAGTTTGTACTAGTCAATGACTCACACTAATAGTGATAGTGTTTCACAATTCACATTCCAAAAACTGTTATCTAGTCATTTTAGGATAAGGTTTTTTTTTGTAAAAATGTATTACATGGCCTATTACTTTATAATTTTAAGTATTTACTTATATACCAAAATATCATTCCAATAGTGATTGTTGTACCAAAGATTGTATAGTATTAAAATATATTGCTTAAGACAAAGTCTTTGTGTCATAATTTAACTTAGTTTTATGGTTTTACTATATTCAAATCAAATCATCTTTATTTCGGGCATCGGAGGCCCATATAACAAATACCTTAAATCTAACATACATATTAATAATATAATAATAAATACCTTATAAACTAATATATTTATTTTAATTATTATTATTGTGTGTAACGTGGAGCACGACCGTTCGCTAGCTCGACACATTACACGATGAAAAAATTCAGTGGTAACTACCATTAATTATGATACAAAAATTATTGCAAATCCTGAGTCCTGACAGCACAACAGTTGCATCATATTATTTTAATTTGTTTTCATGATTATTTCTGAAGCTTCTTATTTAGAGAAAACAGCGGACAAACTTTGTATGTTCATCAGCGATTTTACGAGAAGGTGAACTACCTTTTTTGGAGTTAGTCAAAATTACAAAATAATTTGATTACTTAGGCTATCTTCACACTAGCGTTTGTCCAGCGTAGGCGTTCGATGAACGTGGGCGTGCGTCGCGTTGTCGCCGCTTCTCTACTGGAACGATACGCTGCGCTGAGCTAGCGCCGCGTTGTCGCGGCGTCTGCGCTGCGCATACGTTCATCGAACGCCTACGCTGGACAAACGCTAGTGTGAAGGCAGCCTAACCAGTACCGGGGAACACTTTACAAAACAGAAATCAAATACCATGCAAACTTTTGAATTATTTATTTCAATAAATAACATTCATAACAATAAAATTCGACGCATAATACTTTCCGAGATATTATGTTTAGACATAACAGCCAAACATACATATTATACTATCAGGGAATCTTATTCAACAGCTGATTGGATGTTTCGTTAATTTATTTATATTTTAACACAAATGTAGTGAAGAAATTGATTATCTGCTTACGCTTATTTTGGGTAACTGAATTACGGTTTAACTTTGAACAATACATTAATGTATTGTTCAAAGTTAAACCGCAATCCAAAGTGATCCAAAATTACAGTCTCTATAATAATATTAATTTATAAGATTCCCTTATGGTACAGTAATACAGTTACATGTACTAGACAATTGCATTTTTATATGGCAGTGTTAATAAGATTTAAGAATCCAGCTGAAACAATAATAATGACTAAAATCCGGAAATAAACAAAAATAAATCTGTAATCTTAACATTACGGATTTATTTATTACTACTAAACTTTGTTTTAGAAACAAAGTGGTAGTTCATTTTAACACAAAAATAATTGAATAAACGTTTTTATTTTGCTTACGCAGTTTATTAACTTGGCACCGACTTAACTAGAGTTTTCTCAGAATGAGATGCCTAGGTAACTTCTCCTGAATGTAATTAAAAACGTTTTCACATGAGTTCCTACATTATGTAAAGAGACATGATAATCAAATCAATTTTGGCCATGCAAAAATTTCATACAGACAAGTAATATCTGGGGTTAATCAAACTGTTACCACAAACAATATATCTTCTGTGACTAAACAAAAGGGTAAGCAGGAATACCTCGGCTACGTATCGTAACTTCGTTTTGCAAATACAATGGAGTCGTCATAATATTCTTACAAATCTCAGTGTGAGTGCGAGTTTCTGCCACTTTTTACTATGAGGACGTTAAGTATGGATGAATAGAAACAGCGGTAGTTATAAACAATTCGTACTGCTATTACAATAGTGTCGTAACTCGAAATGAATTTTTCATAAATAGCAAAGAACCGATTTTAGACTTCCTGTTCAAGTTTTTCAGAAATTAAGAATGTAATACCTTTTCTTGTTTAATCAAAAGCACATATTTTATACTCACAAAATAATAAAAATAGGTCACTGTTAATAAGAAATTAGCGATTTTTTAGTTGATACAGTATTGATCCGAAAAGATATGCTAAAATACTAAATCATTTAGAGTTGAGTACTTATTGAACAAAACATTTTAGTTGCTACAATTTTAGATGATTTGTCCGATAAAATTTTTATGAAATTAATTGAAGTTGCGATATTGATTTAACTTCATTTGCTTACATAAACACAATTCAATTTATCACTAATGTACAGGTAGTTACAAAATAAAACAAAATATTAAAGAGACATATAGTATCTGTTTTACATTTATTAAAAAAAGAAAAACTCAGCTTAAATGTAATTTAACACTACAAACAATAATATTAACCTTTGGATGGATGATACATACAGCTTATGGTTCACTAATATAAATGTTTTAAAACACAGTCTTCCAGTCTTCTTATAAACACAGAATCTAAACATAATTGTTAAAACAAATACCATGAAACACTCCTTGAGATCTAAACTTCTTGACCTTATCACATGGCACATACAAAATCAAGTCACAATTATTGATCAAAATCAAAATCTAAACAAAAATAAAAATATCAAAGCAATCAAAATCAAATCAAAATTTAAAAGAACAAGTTGAAGATGAAGGTGCCTCTTGGCTCGCCGTCTCGTTCACCTTATCTGACTGCACAACAGAATAAATGCTGACTTCTTCGGCATCATTACTAATAATCGGGCTCGCTGCATGATTCATCTAAAAAGAAAACAATTGGATTTTTGAGTAGAAAGTAAACTAAATAAAAAATCACCTATAACGTATTAACTGAAAAAAGAAAAATTATGCAAGAAGTCGTTAATTATTCTGCTATTACTGTAAATTTGTCTAACCATAATATTTAACTAATTAAGCTATGAACATGAAATACCTATATATTACAGATTATACACCAAAAAACGTCATAAAAGTTATGAATCACCAACAATGTATTCTGTCAAAAACTACTAAATAAACCTACAATAATGATCTAATTTTAATTAATGACTTAAATTTAAGATAGTATGAATCAGTTATACTGTTATAGTGAAGTAACTTAAAATAACACGTGCGTTTTGATTTATTCTTCACATACCTGAGTCAGCAATACCGCAATAAGTCGAATTAGTGTGGTCCAACGATAGCTGCGACACGTCTGTGCTTTCCAAGTCAGGGATGCAACTAAAAATGGCGCGGTGTTGCAGGCGCTGATATCCCCCCCGGTCAACCATCTTACAATGCCATCTCGAAGTCGTTTCTTACACTTTTTTTACGGCGGTCTTATTGACGCATAGAGGAAGAAATTATGTATATTTTAATGATCGAATATCAAATTCGACACATTTCGAGTTACGACACTATTGTAGTAGCAGTGCGAATTATTATAATATGATATTGAATGTACTGTCACTTCTTGGTGGAAATTCATGTTCAATTAAATAATTATACACTTTCCTTGCACTCAAGTGGAATAAGTGCAAGGAAAGTGTATAATTATTTAATTGAATTATTATAGTCGTCTACGTTTTGAGCAATAGAAACTTATACTCATGGCTCATCAGTTATTCGATAAAATCACGACTCTGTAGCTGTCACATGTTCGTGCTTACTCCACTGTGCAGTTAGTAGTTAGTTTTTTAATCACAAACAATGCTTGGTTTCTAAAGTTTTTCTGACAAGAGTTTATCCATTCTCAACATTCTTGATTGATTAATATTATGAAGTTAGGCAATCAAAAACACTATCTAATATATAAAATTCTCGTGTCACAGTGTTTTTGAGCCAACTCCTCCAAAACGGCTCAACCGATTTTAATGAAGTTTTGTATGTACTACCGAGGAAAATGATTCCTAGGCAATTGACGGACCTACGTCATGTGGTCGGCTTATGTCAATTCAATGTTAGCTGTGATCGGTCGGCTGGGTTTGACTTAACTGGCCCAAAGGTCCTCCATTTGCCTAGAAATCAACTTTTCTGATAGTACGTTCGTTAAGCCTGAGAATAGGTTTTTATCTTTTTTGTATTGATACTAGAAATAATTTATATGGCAAAACATTTGCCGGATCAGCTGGTAGAACATATAAACCTCTCAGAAACCGTACATTCGATTACTTTATGGTAACAGAACATATCCCCCCCTCCCCCCCACATTTAGGTATTCACTTGGGTCCCAACATGTCCTCAGGTCTGACCCACTGGTCGAACTGCTCTGCCGTGAGGATGCCTAGCTTGATGGCTGTATCCTTGAGAGTGCCTCCCTCCTTGTGCGCCGTCTTGGCGATCTGTGCGGCCTGAAATTGAGAGTATTGATTTAATAAGTGGTCCATTTCTACACAGTAAGTCAGTGGACGAGAGCTGATCAAAATCTCCGCCTCTTTGGGCTTTACTAACACTTCCCGCTTTCTATAATGTTCAAAAACTGAAAAAATATTAGTATTGACAATTCAATCCATAAAAATATTATTATAAATGCGTAAGCTTATGTTTTTTCATGTCAAAAGTGCACTAAAAATAATTTCAAAAGATATCTAATTTTACAGATTGTACCTAAAGGGTAAAAACGGGATCCTATTACTAAGGGCTCCATTCAAGGTACAACGTACACGTTTCTTATCGGTACGTCACAGTAGGTATCACTTTTATTATTGGTTTTTTTTTTCTTGTGTTTAGTAGCGTTGTGAAGCCACTCATTGGCCTCCGCAGAATATCAGTGCAGCGGGCTTGCTTGCTGCGTTTGCTGAGCTGGGGCCAATTTTTGGCGTCACACAGCATTAAATAGTATATTAATTTTGATATTATATGCGAACTGTACTACTGACTTATATTATAATGTATTGTGTGATGCTAAAAATAAATCCATTCTTATTCTTAAAAGAGTGGCACGCTCGTTTTCATACAAATGGAGGGACATGCGGTATCTATCTTGATCTATGTCTGTGGTAGCCAGCCACCGTCCGCGTCACCGAAATTCTGTCTGATAGTTCCCTCAGTACTATGATATTGCCATGGTAGGTACCTTATCATAGCCGATGTGCGGGTTGAGCGCGGTGACCAACATGAGCGATTCCTTCATTATCTTGTCGATATTCTTCACGTTAGCCTTGATGCCCGCCACGCAGTTCTTGTTGAACGACTGGCAACCGTCACCTGGAAATGTAAAAAAAATATTAATTGTCGTAGGTTACACGCTCAATCTGGCATCAGTTCAGTCCATCAATCTGAGATTGACGCCAGATTGATGGCTAAAAAGTAAACAATAAAATAATTATCAGTCCATCAATCCGTGGGTTACACGTTCAGTTTAGCGTCAATCTTTACCAGATTGATGAAAAACTGAATGTTATATAACCTCTGACATAGGGTTAAACACCCAATACTTGACACTGTCATTAGAAATTCACACAATGAGAGTTTTCAATATTTCGTTTACCACTAAATGGAGCTATGTAGCCGTAGGGTCTTTCGTGTCAAATATACATAATATTATGGCACCTATATTGTGACATGACGGCGGGTTGACACGATAGACCCCACATAGCGGCACCTGGTGGCAAACGGAAAAACCTGCATTAGAATTCGTTTTCAATTAAAAATAATGTTGGTGATGTTTTCTTAGTGCGACCGCACTGCGCACATTGGAGACACGACTGTAGTTAGACAGTCTTGTCTCACTTAGACAAGTCAGTCTTACGACACAATTAAAACAGTTGTGTCTATCATATGGCGCACACCAAGTCAAAACTGTCTTGACTACGATGACGCAACGCATACAATTGTATAATATTAAACAGTAGAGAACGCCCAGACAGAGTAGACAGAATTATAGAGTATGCCGACTTAGTGCGACCGCACATTGGAGACACGACTGTAGTTAGACAGTCTTGTCTCACTTAGACAAGTCAGTCTTACGACACAATTAAAACAGTTGTGTCTATCATGTGGCGCACACCAAGTCAAAACTGTCTTGACTACGATGACGCAACGCATACAATTGTATAATATTAAACAGTAGAGAACGCCCAGACAGAGTAGACAGAATTATAGAGTATGCCGACTTAGTGCGACCGCACATTGGAGACACGACTGTAGTTAGACAGTCTTGTCTCACTTAGACAAGTCAGTCTTACGACACAATTAAAACAGTTGTGTCTATCATGTGGCGCACACCAAGTCAAAACTGTCTTGACTACGATGACGCAACGCATACAATTGTATAATATTAAACAGTAGAGAACGCCCGGACAGAGTAGACAGAATTATAGAGTGTGCCGACTTAGTGCGACCGCACTGTGCACATTGGAGACACGACTGTAGTTAGACAGTCTTGTTTCACATAGACAAGTCAGTCTTACGACACAATTAAAGCAATTGTGTCTATCATGTGGCGCACACCAAGTCAAAACTGTCTTGACTACGATGACGCAACGCATACAATTGTATAATATTAAACAGTAGAGAACGCCCAGACAGAGTAGACAGAATTATAGAGTATGCCGACTTAGTGCGACTGCACATTGGAGACACGACTGTAGTTAGACAGTCTTGTCTCACTTAGACAAGTCAGTCTTACGACACAATTAAAACAGTTGTGTCTATCATGTGGCGCACACCAAGTCAAAACTGTCTTGACTACGATGACGCAACGCATACAATTGTATAATATTAAACAGTAGAGAACGCCCAGACAGAGTAGACAGAATTATAGAGTATGCCGACTTAGTGCGACCGCACATTGGAGACACGACTGTAGTAAGACAGTCTTGTCTCACTTAGACAAGTCAGTCTTACGACACAATTAAAACAGTTGTGTCTGTCACGTGGCGCACACCAAGTCAAAACTGTCTCGACTACGATGATGCAACGCATACAATTGTATAATATTAAACAGTAGAGAACGCCCATACAGAGTACACAGAATTATAGAGTATGCCGACTTAGAAGTTAGAAATTCTTAAATTTGACGTATATGACGAAAATCGCTAGGGTTGTTAACTTGTCACTACGAACTTAAGACCTAGTTTCATCAAGCAATGTTAAATCAATAATGCCTTGTTAAATCAGTTAATGACCTGTTAGAGCTTTCGAGCGTTCCACCATGCCCTAATATCACGTTAAATCACCTAACATGGTGTTAAATTTAATTCCTACTGTGGAGGTCCGTTAAATATACATATAACAGGCTGTTATATAAGTCAATATAGCAACTTTCAAAGACAATAATATGCAATATAAATAAAATAATCTCTTTTGACTTTTGAGAGTTTCCGCTATGTTTCCGGCGCTACGTCCTTATTATTAATTATTTTTCATAGTTATGAATAATTACTTATTTTCACTTTGTCAAAAATTCAGCCCTCGGATTTTCCTTGACATTGCAAATATACTAACTTGTATCAAAATTACTAAACCGAAATATGTAAATAAAAGTTTGTAATATGATTCATGTTTTCAGCTTTGACAGATAATAATTATTATCCTGGTAAATTAAGAAGAACTATTATAGCGTAACAAATGTATGCGATCAGTGATATTTTTATTTAGTCGCATTATCTACTATTAAACATGTCGTATTAAACTTGTACATTGCAGTTTCGTCGCCTTATAACAAGAATGAACAAATTGATAGTTGTTCACTCGTTGTTCACTTAACATTGCATTTACTAATCCTCTGTTAAATTTTTACATTGGGACATAAGTATTTTAACAGGCTGTTTAATTTTCTAAGGTCCGATAAGTAATGCCTTGTTAGGATTTAACAAACAGAGGTTAGTGAAATTAGCTCTAAACATGTTAAACACGTTAAAAACGGGATGTGAAACACGTCAATTTGAAATAATTTATATTTACAACTTAGGTATTTCAAATAACAAGTTGTATATTAATAAAATTAAAACCGAGTGCATTTTGCGTCTATTGCGAGCAGTTCTGAAAGATTTTATAGATATAGATAGAAAAGTTCTCATTCGGATAAACATAACTTCAAAAATAAACGAGAAAGACTCGACGGGAAAGATAGTACTTGGATCGCTGGACGTGTTTCTCTTTTTGGTCGTATTATTGTTTATGTTTTGGCACATATTATTATGATTAAAATTGTCAGAATCTAATTTTGAAATCTATAAGTATGTAAAAATAAATTATATCGGCCAGCGCGAGGCACATTCCATTCATAATCTTAGTGAAACCCGACGAATTTGACATAATATATTGAAACCTGTCCGTCTCTTTGCAGTCAAAGTCCAGAGCTCGGAACCGGTACTTTTTTAACCAGGCTAAAACGCTCTATAACCAGGTTTTTGGATAAGTGCTCGTTCGGTGCAAAATAGAGATGCGAGCGGTATTGCTTCTGAAATTAACCTGATTAATTTCTCACGGAAAGTAACTCTCGGAACCGGTATTTTTTTAAACAGGTTAAAACGCTCTATAACCAGGTTTTTGGATAAGTGTTTTTTCGGAGCGAAATAGAGATGCGAGGGGTATTGCTTCTGAAATTAACCTGGTAACTGGTTAATTTCTCGCGGAAAGTAACTCTTGGAACCGGTATTATTTTAACCAGGTTAAAACGCTCTATAACCAGGTTTTTGTATAAGTGTTCGTTCGGAGCGAAATAGAGATGCGAGCGGTATTGCTTCTAAAATTACCTGGTTAATTTCTCGCGGAAAGTAACTAGTGGAGTGATATCTTCTATCCCTTTCTAGTACACCATCTAATAGCCAATATGCCAAACACTCTTGAAAACGCTCTTTTGGAAATGTATGGCGTTTCTAACGAACAGGATCGCGAAGATAAACCAGGTTTCCGAGCCTTGAGTCGAACTACTGGTAGTTATGTCTATTGTGGTTAGACAGTTTTGTCGTAGATGTGCGCGTTCGCATATACTTCAAAGGGAAGCCGACAGTTGTTAGTCAGACTTGTCGCGGGGCGCATTAGACAACTTTGTCTATTAGACGTCTTGTCTCAAATGTGCGCATCTAGTGCATTTTATTATGCGATAGTCTGTCTTAAGACAGTCGTGTCTCAGGTGTGCGGTAGCTCTTAGGTGTTTTAAGTTCGGTTAGCAAACTTTTATCCCGTAATAGGCAATAGTATGTACCTATACTGTACTCGGTGAAACATGGCGGTAGCGGTCATTGACTCCCTGTCAGAAACTTGTCATTTTCTATATAAACCGCGATTGACAATGAAGTGTCAGATGTTCTTCTTCTTCTTCTTTTGGCGTACGCCTACCCTTTAGGAGTTGCCAGCCTCAGAGTTGAGGTGAAAAATATGTACAGTTAAAACGCAAACTGATTGCCATGCACTGGGCACGGGTAATGAGTGATGACTTCATGCGACCATGCAAATACAAGATAAAACAGAAAAAACCAGAACAAGCAAATATGAAGCAAAATATTGTTTCTTAGCCTTTAAATATACATGGAATACATAAACATAATTACAATAAGTAATAATATATTAAATAAAAGGAAGAGATTCTTATTACAACTAGAGCCTAATGTGATTACGAGCAATGAACGAGCATAAGGTGTCTATAAATAGAGAATATACTAACGATAAAATAGATTTAAGATTAGTGGGACGAGGAATATTAGGAGGAAGGTAATCGTACAATGAAAGGTTGTTTTCGCAAGCAAATATATATGGTCTGGAGATCCTTCATCCAAGCCACATTTACACAATGAGCTATCCCTCACAAATACTGGATTACATGAGTGATCCAGACGTAGCCGACAGATAGTAGAGCAAACATGCTTATTAGCTTTCAAATATTTAAAAAACGGTCGACTAGGTACTGAATCTTGAATTTCAGCGTAAAAACGTCCTTTATATCTACTCGACTCAGTCTAAACAGTATTCCACTCCAAAGTCAAATGCGACTTGGCCAGAGGCAAAAGACCCTGACAAAAAAATTGGAAATTGCTTAAACCACCAGAATTTCCAGCTTCTTTGGCATATCCACACATTCATTTCCTTTAATCCCACTATGACCAGGGATCTAAGCAAGTACAACCTGAATGTTGCTACAATAGCATTTAAATAGTAACTCCCTAATTTTAAAAATTAAAGGAAATTTAAATTTACTTCTAAAGGGGTTTGACAAAATTGCTTCCAGGGAACTTTTACAATCGGACATAATAATTGCCTTATTAAGTTTGTGCGATTCCACAAATGAATGCGCATCAAAAATCGCTAGAGACTGCATTAAAAACCGTAGAAAGCAAAGGCAATTTATTATTAATTTTGGAATCCAAACGGCACTACCAACACAAGAAGTATCTGACAATTTTGAAGCGTCCGTGTAAATCAAAGTCCAATCCTTAAATTTATCACTTATTATGGCATTAAATTGGTTGTTAGCAACGGGGGAACCCTTCACTATGGGAAAATTTAAAATAATATCTGGAGAAAATACAAGGGAGGAAAATGAAGCTTCAAACAGCGGATTAACTGAAAAATGGGCCACAGGACATGAAAGAGATACTAGCTTTTGATAACACAGGGTAAACTTTTATGCGTCCAATAACTACTAGTCGAAAGATGTAAGAGTGAAGACAGCTTATTAATAAGAGGGTGGCTAGACCACTGGTAGACCTTAAATACGAACCTGTCAGACAAATACTGTCGGCGTAGAGATAAAGGAGGCTCCACACACTCAACTTGGAGCGCATTAATGGGGGATGACTTCATTGCACCTATGACTACCGGTAAACAGTGTCAGATGTTGTCAATCGCGAATATGTATAGGAAATGACAAGTTTTTGACAAGGAGTCAATGACCCCTATCGCCATGTTTCGCCGAGTACAGTATAGCAATATAGAAATCATTAATCAACTACGATAACATGGCGCGCCCCTCCAAAATTCAAAACGTTTGTCTCTCGCGGTAGGCTAGTTATGATTAGTTGACCAACAAATTTTGGCAATAAGTGACATTAACTGAAATATTACGTCTACTGTGATTGGTTGAATACTTACTACATACAAACTCTTTCATAAGGATGTGACTACACACATTGAAACAGTCATTTGGAGGGGCGCGCCATGTTATCGTAGTTGATCTCTACGTGGGATACTGTATTTTTGTATCTGTGTATTTTATACTGACTGAATTGTTTTCCCATCACCACACACGCACACGCACGCACACACACACGCACGCAGACACACGCTCACCCAGCAGGCGGATGGAGCGCAGCACGTTGGAGACGATCATGGGCTTGAAGACGTTGAGCTCGAAGTGGCCGTTGCTGCCGCCGATGGTGCACGCCACGTGGTTGCCCATCACCTGAGCGCAAATCATCGTCATGGATTCGCACTGAGTCGGATTTACCTTGCCTGAAATTTAAAATTGGATTGTGTTATTAAAATGCGAAAATGTGTCTATTTGCCTTTCTTTTAGCTCTTCAAACAAAAATGGCTCAATCCTTCGATCGTGGATTCTTGGAAATCTATTGTTATTCTATTGTGTCTCGCTCACCGGTGAGCTTATGGGGCTTGATGGGTTAAACAACCTTGATGAATTTTTGTGTGGAGATAATTTGAGTCCCAAGTTTTTTATATCCCGGAAAAACTTCGTCACAATAACTTTACGGGCAATGAATTAAAAAAACATGACGCAACAGTATTCTTACTGACGCGATGTTCATTACGGAAAACGTCGATACTCGATATCGCTTACTTTGGCGACATCATCATCATCATCATCACCACTCACCGTTCTCCGGCAGCATCAGCTTGGCCAGCCCGCAGCGCGGCGCGGACCCCAGCAGCCGTATGTCTTTGGCTATCATCATCATCATCACCATCATCATCACCACTCACCCGGCATGATGGAGGAGCCCGGCTCGTTCTCCGGCAGCATCAGCTCGGCCAGCCCGCAGCGCGGCCCGGATCCCAGCAGGCGGATGTCGTTGGCTATCTTCATCAGGGACACGGCGAGGGTGTTGAGAGCTCCGTGGACTTCTACCATCGTGTCTTTAGTGGCGAGGGCCTCGAACTTGTTGGGCGCGGTCTCGAACGGAATGCCTGGAATTTGAATCCCGAATCTGAGATGGTGAAATAATTGTTTATTACAACATTATGTGAATTGTAAACCTTTGGAGTTTGTATTTTTTTAACACAAAAACGTTATTAAGATCAGATATACCATAATATAATATTAAGAAGCATTATTTTAACTTCAGAGCCATTGAAAGATGATGGACTGATGTTGCCGATCACTATAACGAACGGAGTTTGACTGGCACATTACTAAGATTCGCCATAATAAATAAAATAAATCGTATCTGTCCCGTTTTCGGTGACACCATGGTTGCTGGTCTAACACTGCCAATCATTAGTGACGTGATGATGACTCTTATTGACAGCAGATATAAATAAAAATTATTTGTAGCAAATTATTATCGAATATTTATTTCATTGACAGCAGGAAATGTTCATCTGTTGTATTAATGTTGCGAGATACAAATTCACCGCTCGTGTAGGCCTACTACGAAACCCTTTTGAGACTCCAACAATCGGCTGAGAATGCCGCGTAATTTCTCCTTTGTTAGAGTAGGACGCGGCATTCTCGTACGATTGTTGGAGTCTCAAAAGGGTTTCGTGGTACGGTCCCTGAGTATTGTTCAAATTTTAAATTAATTAGTAAAACAGAAACAGCGCAAGTGCTAGTTGTGTTATTGGTTTCTCACCAGTAAGATTAGCAATCTCCTTAGCGCACTTCTCCGCGAATCCAATACGCGTGTTCAGTCCGGTGCCTACAGCGGTGCCGCCTAGCGCCAAGTAGTGGAGACGGGGCAGCACAGTACAGACGCGTTCCACACCGTATGACAGTTGCGCCGCGTATCCGCTGAACTCCTGGCCAAGGGTGAGAGGCACGGCGTCCATGAGATGGGTCCTGGAATATTTTATATAATATAATTATGAATATTTATTATAATTAAACGTTAGCATAAAATATAAAAGTAGCGTTTTACGTTGGTGCAATGACAAATTACGTAATTCGCAAAAAGGTAGGTATGCAGTTTTTTCCCCAACTGTATTCTTATTTCTTGATAGACAATCAATTGATATAGATATTGAAAAGACAAAAAAAAAGGACGATATGAAAATGCAATAAATAACTTGTGGGAACTATTCAAGAAACTTGATGTAACTGCACTAAAATTAGACTTTCGTCTTTATCAAACATGCTGCAAAAATCTTTTTACATGACGCGTACTCAACATTGAATTAAAAATGAGTTATTAAATGTTAAAGGGGCTTTCAAAGCAATAAATATGTTTGTGTCCTCATCTATTATATTGTATGTTACGCTCAAAGACCGAAATCGCTCAGTGAGCGAAAAAATAGCTCACAACGCGTTGTAGTCACAGTGAAACAGCCACGACGCGTTCTGGCAATCACAAAAAGGCCATAACACGAAATTCGTGTCGTGGGCCGTGGCTGATATTATGCTATTCGTTTTTTTTTTTTATTTGTTCTTGATTGAATAATCATCCATGATCCATAGGTATGGAAGATTATATTTGAATTATCACGCGTACTACAAAATATTTTTTCATTTACTAAATCACTGCATAACGTGTTGTTTACATTATTATTTATAAAATATCCATAGTTTTATATACTATATATACAATCTTCCATACCTATGGATGATTAACCGATCAAGAACAAATCAAGAAAAATGAATAGCATATCAGCCACGACACGAATTTCGCGTTATGGCCTTTTTTGTGAATGCCAGAACGCGTCGTGGCTGTTTTCATTAGAGCCACGACGCGAAATTCGCGTCGTGGCTGTTTCACTGTGACCACAACGCGTTGTGAGCTATTTTTTCGCTCACTGAGCGATTTCGGACTTTGAGCGTAACATATACAGTGTGACAGAGACAACGCTCTACAAACCTGCCGATCTTGATAATCTTCTCAAACTCCTTAGACTTGGCATCTAGAGTATCTCTCAAGGCCACGAGACCTGGCATCAGGCGATCTCTCAGCTCCATGGCAACGGCAATGTGCATCGCCGTGGGGTAAGTGTCGTTGGAGCTCTGGGACTTGTTGACGTGGTCGTTGGGATGTACGGGATCCTTGCTGCCGAGTTTTCCGCCGAGGATTTGGATAGCGCGGTTGGCGATTACCTGGAATTTTAAAGTCAAATCAATATATTTTAGAAAAATTATACAAAATATTTTCTGAACATAATGCCTGCCAACATAAAAAGATATTGATTAGACAATTGTAGGTTAAATAGCGAGCTTAGCATGACTACATTAAAATATGTATGCTAGTCTGTAAGGTATTTGACCTAGATGCCTAAAATAAATGGTAAATAATAAATTAGAAATGCCAAAGAAATTGTGACATATTTTAGGGATAAATTAGGCTCTATAGATGTTGCCTACAGTTTCTCATTTTGGCATATTTTGCTATGCGCAGCTATTCTATTAGATCTTAAACACCCATTATTTACTCAACACTATTAGGCCCATATTAATAGTCAGTACTCAAGATGTATCTCGGTCTCAAGACACGTTTCAGGCTCTGTGATTGGTTGGCTGTCAAAATTTGGATTAATCACAGAGCCAAACCGCGTCTTGAGACCGGATCGCATCTTAAATATATATATATATATATATATATTTATTTATACGGACCTTAGAAAATGCTGTCTTGAGGTTGTGTCAGAAGTCAGAACTCAGAGGTAACCTACTCCGTAACACCCTCACCTCGTTAGTGTTCATGTTGGTCTGCGTGCCGGATCCGGTCTGCCAGATGACGAGCGGGAAGTAGCCCTCGCGGTACAGCTTGCCGGATATCACGTCGTCGCACGCCTGCATTATCGCCTCCTCACCTCGTTAGTGTTCATGTTGGTCTGCGTGCCGGATCCGGTCTGCCAGATGACGAGCGGGAAGTGGCCCTCGCGGTACAGCTTGCCGGATATCACGTCGTCGCATGCCTGCATTATCGTCTCCTCACCTCGTTAGTGTTCATGTTGGTCTGCGTGGCGGATCCGGTCTGCCAGATGACGAGCGGGAAGTGGCCCTCGCGGTACAGCTTGCCGGATATCACGTCGTCGCACGCCTGCATTATCGCCTCCTCACCTCGTTAGTGTTCATAATGGTCTGCGTGCCGGATCCGGTCTGCCAGATGACGAGCGGGAAGTGGCCCTCGCGGTACAGCTTGCCGGATATCACGTCGTCGCATGCCTGCATTATCGCCTCCTCACCTCGTTAGTGTTCATGTTGGTCTGCGTGCCGGATCCGGTCTGCCAGATGACGAGCGGGAAGTGGCCCTCGCGGTACAGCTTGCCGGATATCACGTCGTCGCACGCCTGCATTATCGCCTCCTCACCTCGTTAGTGTTCATGTTGGTCTGCGTGCCGGATCCGGTCTGCCAGATGACGAGCGGGAAGTGACCCTCGCGGTACAGCTTGCCGGATATCACGTCGTCGCACGCCTGCATTATCGCCTCCTCACCTCGTTAGTGTTCATGTTGGTCTGCGTGCCGGATCCGGTCTGCCAGATGACGAGCGGGAAGTGGCCCTCGCGGTACAGCTTGCCGGATATCACGTCGTCGCACGCCTGCATTATCGCCTCCTCACCTCGTTAGTGTTCATGTTGGTCTGCGTGCCGGATCCGGTCTGCCAGATGACGAGCGGGAAGTGGCCCTCGCGGTACAGCTTGCCGGATATCACGTCGTCGCACGCCTGCATTATCGCCTCCGCTGAAAACATAGTAATCGGACTTGAATTTTTGGTGTTATTCTTATTAGGCATTTGACCTGAATTTCCTGGGTATTTTAGGCCTCTGCCTTAAATTTATAGGGTAATTTAGGCTCCTACATCAAATTGACCTCTCATTCAATGTATTGTGTTTCAGCACAAATAATATTGGCTTTTAAGTTTTTAACGGCTTTAATGCTACCTATTATAGACCTCTAACCCTACTAGCTTAACCAAGGATGGCTTAGCCTTAATTGGTTCTGCAAATACACCTGACTGTGAAATTCATTGCCAATTCATTTAATTTCTTGAGTTTAAAAGGCAGGCTTTGCTTTACAAAATAAATTTTGTATGACAGTAGGTACCATCAAAACTACATTTGCAACAATTATGTTACAACCTGCAGAGAGATCTTACCAATTTTCTTGTCAAGGCCGTATTCGGTGTTGACTTTGGCGGCCGCCTTCTTCAGAATACCCATGGCAACAATGACTGGATACTGAAATTAAAAAGTTAATAAGTTACATGTTTTACCTTTAACATTTACTGACCTCAACCTCAACCTAATTATCACAGTATCCCAATTCCCAGGGAAACACTGTACTTTTGCGGGATTCAAAGTAGTCAAAGAGCCTTAAGGCCGTCCCCCGAGCAAACGACCTTGACCATACATTTGCCGCGTTGCCGTGATCGCACCAAAACCCTATTTTTTTACTTATCTTAGTTCAAAATTGACCTAAAAAAAACTAAAACGGGGAATATGTAGTTTATGATATTGTCGATCTATTGGCGCGTGTTTCAAATAAATGTATATATATATATATATATATATATATATTTTACAAATTAGTAATTACATTAAGTAATTATACTAAAGGAGATGCTGAATGTATGCTTGAATTTTAATAAATTGGCTTTATTTTGGAAGCTGATATCACGAGTATAATAAACAACAATAGAAAATTTAAAACGTGGAAAGGAATGTTGAGATACTGAAGATCATTGCTGTATTTTTATTATAACTCTGTAGCTTTCAAATTATGAGTTTATAAGGCTCTAAATACGGTAAATTGCGGATTCTCCGTAGGGAAGGCCCTTAACAATGCCTGTGATAAAAATCTGTTCAGTAGTTTTTGCGTTTAGTGTTTACATGTGTTATAACTCAGAAACTTTTCAGCATTACCATCAGTGCGAAGTGAGATAGCTTAAAGTATGATCAGTTTAATTTACTTCTGTTTAAAAAAACTTGTTCTAATAAAAATAATCATCCTTATAATGATTTTCAGCTCTACGTGGTCACGTAAATCATAATAACACGGATGTACGTCCATTACACTACACATAATGTCTACAAATTGCAGGAAAATTATTCATACAGATAAGTTTTTTAAGTTTTTTTTTTTATGAAATATTGAATACATGTATGTAAAGGGAACTTTTGCAAACTTAATTGGATAAGAACTTAGAACTAGACTAGCAGTAGTCTAAAACTAATGACTGGGCGTTGATAATAATAAATCAGCAATATTAACTAGCAATGCTCATTAATTTTGTTGATAAAAAATATTTTTAAATCCGATTTTCAATGTAACACCAACACCAAAATCAGGCCATTACTTTCCCATAAATACTATTACCATAGAACCTGCCCATTGAAAATTTGTTACGCCACGCCATTGGCAAAGTGATAACTGATAAAAATTTCTCTACACAGTGCATTGCGTAAGCGCAGTTCAAACTGCAAGGTGAAACTGCATTCGGATGCAACCACGGAGCTAATATCCGTGGATGCAACCTGCGGCCTTCGTTTGTATGCACAATGCATATTGCATAATATGCATTTGATTTTGGGACGGCATTTCCATACAATCGAGAATTTCGGCAACACTGCGCCAACCTACTTATCCTGTATGCAGTTCACACGTCATAAAGTGAAACCTTCAAGTTTTTAACTTAAAATTTAATTTACCTTACTGAACGTAATGTAAGTTGTAAGGCATTTTTACCTATATACAGTCCAGCTAGCCTAATCGAGCCGAAGAATGCATCTTCCACCGTTGCGTGCCACTGAGCGATGATTTGTTGCACACAAGATGTTATTAATTATGCTAATTGCTATCTAATATCGATTTGCCTTTAAGAATGCATCTCAAATTCACAACTCTTAATTATTTTCCAAATTGGCAAATTTAATCATCCATAGTCCATACAAAAAATTTGATTACTCTCATTGAACTTATTTAGAGCGTTACAGAGCTGTGCAAACAGTGGGCTACAGCTGATGTGGTAACCAACTGGTTGCGCCACCTTATCTCGCCGGTCACCCTTGACCGAAACGATAACAATATGGCTGATATGAGTAACCGATAAAAATTACTTCGGTTATGTGACGTATTATGGGTAAAATGTTATGATAAATATGACGTTATATTATCACTTTATTACGTGTTACCTAGCTTTATGTTAAACAACATTAAAAACTTAGTATTGTTCTCTTTGTTTAGGTTTTATATTAGTAGATTCCCGCTTATACACAATGGATTTGATAATTTCCTGTGCGGGAACTAATTAGACAATAATATTGACAAACGTAGTAGGATTTACAAATCGACGGCGAATTATAAGTAGCACAGGATAGAAATAATTATAGCATCTAAGAGTCCGTATACGAAATTTTGCCGATTTTGCCGAAATTGCAAAGGTTCGCTACAGAAATATTATTAGGTTTTTTCCCCTTATTAGACTTAAAAATATATATATTAATTATTAGATTTAAAATATATTTAAGCGCGGAAAGCCGACTCGAAATTGCGGCGAGTAATATAATGTGAGATTTAGGTTGTTTTGAATCGTGTTTTTTTGGCACAATTTGTTTTTTTTTTCTTTTTTCTCGAATTGGATAGAATTTTATCTATAGATTATTTCTGTCGTCTTATTTTTATGAATTACAGCTCCAAGTTGCCGAAATTAACAGCAATTCTTTGCCCATTTTCTCTAAAACTTCGCCGAGTTACATATTTTTTTCTCAACTATTTCATATCAAAGTGGTAAAAAGTAATTCCAACATTTTATAGACGACTATCTCAACAGTACATTGTATTTTTTTCATACCGTTAAGACGTCAATACAATCCATAAACAGGTGATATTCTAAACCTTTTACAGCAAAAATCACAAAACTGTCGCGGGTTTGAGTTGGATTATTTAAAAATACTTTAAAAAATAAAAAAACTAGCTCCAACATTAGATTATAATTGAAATGATCTTACATGTTGTGCATTAAAACTAATAGAAATACTGTATTTTAACTGTTAAATCACGTCTGTAAAATCAGCGAAATCGGCAAATTTCGTATACGGACCCTTAAGGGGGCGACTAACCCAAAATTTTAGATTTTATAATTCATTAAATAAGCCCCGAATTGTTTCATTTTCTAAAATTAGATACTACATTATATTTCCAAGAATTAGATCTAAGCAAAAGCACAATATCTTAAAAAAATCTTGATAGAAAAAATCATAAAGATGCATCTAATTTTGAACTAAGCTAATATTTTAACACATTGTATAAAATTCTATCATTGACAAACCAACCCAGCGGATTTTTGAAATGTTGTATATTTATTGAGTTATTGAGAAAAAACTAATTTGGCGATGAATCCGCGTCGACCTTTTTCACCTGGCATATTATGATGAAAGACGAGCGTGAGTGTTAAGAGAGAAGGAAGGACGTTTAATTTTTTGGGTTAGTCGCCCTCTTAAGTGCATGTTACATAATACATAGCATTGAGAAATATAAGATCGATATCTTAAAAAAATTCTTGATAGAAAAAAATCACAAAGATGCATCAAATTTTCACGAATTTTTAATTTTTTGCCATAACCGTGCATTTAACTAAGTTAATATTTTAACACATTGTATAAAATTCTATCATTGAGAAACCGACCTAACGGATTTTTGAAATGTTGTATATTTATTGAGTTATTAAGAAAAAACTAATTTGGCGATGAATTCGCGTCGTCCTTTTTCACCTGGCATATGAAAGACGAGCGTGAGTGTGAAGAGAGTAGGACGACGTTTGATTTTTTGGGATAGTCGCCCTCTTATGTGAATGTTACATAATACCTACATATCATTGAGAAATATAAGACCACAGCTACAAATTGCGCGTTGAGCGGCAGCGGCTCGAGCAACTCGCGCCAGTCATGTTTCATGGTTTGAGAGTCTTAAAATTATTATTTTTTGGATTTCGACTACCTATACTATGTATGACTACTCCAGTATGAGCAAAGCACAAGTCTGCGTTGTGGTATTGCAAGAACAACCACTGCGCAATAATGTACTATCCACTATAATACACTGTACTGGCTATGCCGTACAAAATGACAGCTATTTTTTAACCGACTTCCAAAAAACGAGGAGGTTATATGTTCGGCTGTGGATATTTTTTTTTTTTTTTTTTTTTTTTTTTTTTTTTTTTTTTGTATGTTCAACGATTACTCCGCCGTTTGTGAACCGATTTTCGAAATTTTTGTTTTGTTGTATTAGGTTTCACTCCAATTTGGTACCATGTTCACAAAAGTGGTGACCTGATGATGGGATCCAGGAGTAATCGAGGGAACTCCTCGAAATTTATATGGAAACATATGGTGATTTTGGTTTTATGTGAAGTGTACTAAGAATATGCTACCAAAAAGTCAAATATTGGGTCAAGGTATACCATGGTTTCGAAGATGCTGAGAGAACTCCTGACTCTTTATAGATACACGTTTGGGAGTTTCGGCATTGTTTTAAGAACAGAAAGCATATGCTACCATGCAATTCAAATTCATCATCATCATCATCGTCATCATCATCATTACCACGTCGTGTTAAGGTCACCAATGTCTCATGGCACAAAATAGATAATAGTACAAGGCATAGGTATGGATACAATAATAATAATTATGTACATAACAACACCAATTATTATAGGCTGTTTAATATACACGGCGGTCGGCGCCGCAGAGGCAACGGCGTCACCGCGCGGCGCGCGGCGGCGCGCGGCGACGCGTACGCAAACATCGTATTCAAGTTCTAACTGGAATGTCAGGGCATGCGGCATGCCGCCAGAGTAGACAGAATGATAGAGTATGCCGACTTAGAACTGATGTAATTTTTTTAAGTTTGACGTATTATGACAAAAGTCGTCGCTAGGGTCGTAACCTACAAATTTAGTTGTTTATATTTTGGCACATGCAAAGAAAACTGTCAGAATTCAATTTCAAAATCTTATTTTTAAAATTAAATTATACCAGCCAGCGCGCCAGCCTTTAACTTATCCTGGCGAAACACGAAAGAAACGACAGATATTAATACTCGTCAGTCTCATAGCAGTCGAAGTACTTGTAGTTATGTCTATTGTGATGCCGCGCTGCGAGCATTTGCACGTGTTCACTTAGATCTTTTTAAATGTATTGTTTAAATTTATCTATCTACCTGATATTTGGGCCTTGCCGTATGACTCATATCAGTCTTAACAAATTGTAATAAGATACGTAGAATATACGCAGTACCACCGACGACCACTTATAAATTCGCGGACTATGACGGAGGTCAACTTAAGGTGAACGCAGATTTGGCCGCACCGCACGCACCGCAGTCGCCGCATTCGGAATTCTTTATATGAAGTTATAGGCAAGCTCGCATACCTACCTACCCGCGCCGCAGTCTTCGCAACTTTATAATAATATGAAGAATTGCGAATGCGGCGACTGCGGTGCGTGCGGTGCGGCCAAATCTGCGTTCACCTTTAATAACAATTATACGAGATCAATTACCACTCAATATTATGATTTATGTTGTCAATTCAATGCTCACTGCTCACACCAAGCTCACTGTTGAGTTGTCAGACGTCAGTTGCTTACAAACTTTCAACAACACAACGAAAATCTGTTACAAGTTACAACTACCTATATAAAACTTCTACGTACAAGCGATAGCGCGACACAGGAGCGCCTCAGTGACATCTAGTGAAGACAATATGAAACTATTTTTTATACAATTTGAATTGGCACTAACAGTTTACCTACTAGGTAACTAAAAAGAGTGAAATTATTATTTTTAACAAAAAATTAAAACCGACTTCCAAGGTAAAAACAATATTAATAGCATCCTTATAGTATGAACTAAAAAGTATTAAATAATTTTTCCTATCTAATATGTAGTGCCTTTTCCCGAATTCGGCTAAACTTCAACTATTTCTGTACTCAATCTTCATAATTTTGAAGTCGGTGCCAGTTCCAAAAGTTTCAAATTTTCTGTCAAAGAAATAAAGATTCAGCTATATCTGGTACCGACTTCAAAATGATGAAGATTGAGTACAGAAATAGTTGAAGTTTAGCCGAATTCGGGAAAAGGCACTACATATTAGATAGGAAAAATTATTTAATACTTTTTAGTTCATACTATAAGGATGCTATTAATATTGTTTTTACCTTGGAAGTCGGTTTTAATTTTTTGTTAAAAATAATAATTTTGTGCCGATTTGAAGCGCCACGGTGAGCGTACTGTGAAATAATTACATAGAAAATTGCAACCGCCATTTGCAAAATAGTAGTTCAAAGTACACTCACACACAAACATAGAATATAGAGGTCAGTGGAACTATCAGAGAAGTTAAGGCAGAGTGCGGACCTACGTAATGAATGCGTGTCAAGACAAGTTCCAGCATAACAGAATGGCGAGCAGCACCGTGTGTAATATTACACGAACCATTTGCAGGTACTTTTGACCCCCTCATAATTCAGAAACTGTTTGACATAAATGTTTCAAATTTGGCTCTTATAATGAGACTTGCGAGATAACTACATGCTCTAAATTTCATAAGCACAGCTCAAACGGTTATTAAGATATTAACGTCCGAAAATCTACATTTTTATCACTGACTGACTGACCTATAGATCAAAATTCTAACCCACTTCCAGATGATCTAGAACGCTGAAATTTGGAATCCAGCTCGGCAATTGTGTGAAAACGTGAGGAAAAATCAGAAAACAAAAAAAATCGGTCAAGTGCGAGTCGGACAGAGCCAAACTAGGCAAAAATTGTGTTTTTTGTATGGAGACCCCCCTTAAATATTTATTTTATTTTACTTTTATTATAAATTATGAAAATAAAAATATAATTAAAGATTTTTTGAAATTTTCAAGTATCTACCGGCTGCCATTATTGATTTTGAGCAAAAAAGGCCAAAAAAATCACATTTATTGTATGGGAGCTCTCCGTAAATATTTATTTGTGAAGTGAAAAAACTTTAGGAAATTAATAGAAGGTGATTTTATGAAGTATGTCTGTCTGTCTGTTACCTCTTCAAGCCCAAATTGCTTGTACCGATTGTTCTTAAATTTGGTATGGAGATATAGTTTGAGTCCCGGGAATAGACTTAAAATTCTTTTAATACGTCTGTCCGTCTGTCCGTCCGTCTGTCTGTCTGTTAGACAGCTATAATAATAGCTTCTTTACTTCCGCACAGTAAGCTGTACCCTATAGTTAATGGTTGGAAATACACTTGTGTTATACCGTATTATTCCAATGCCTCCTGATGGTAGCTGCTTTTTCTATTCGCTTGAATTTTCTTTGTTTTATTCGTCTGATACTCAACAAGGCTTGGGGGCTATTTCCCCACTTCCTGATTAGTTTCAGATAGGCTATCCACAACTTATCTGACAGATGAAGCATCTGTCAGTTAAGTTTCAGATAGTTTATTCACAATAATTGTGGATACTTCATCTATCAGATAAATTTTTTATCTGATAGATGAAGTATCTGCCAGATAAGTTGCGGACAGCATATCCGATACTCGTCGGGAAGTGGTGAAATAACACCTTAAGGTTGCGATTGAATATAGTCGAACATTATGTATGTTTGAACTGAGAAGATTAAGATGTCTACTGTCTACCCTTGCTCGGAAAGTTTTCTTTACAAAAAGTAATGATATCCCACCAAAAACATAAAATATGTAAAAATTGAAAGCCAAGTTCCATACAAACATTATTCTTGTCTATGGACTTAGCCGTAAAAAGGATGGAGATCTAAATGAGTGCCAAGTTCCATGGAAAATCGAAATATGTATATATGTATCTACTTGGCTAGTTTTCATCAGAATTAAAATGTTCAATAACTTTATGAAATGACTGATGTAATGAAAACTGGCCAAGTTAGATCTAATCTAGTTTATGATCTCACATTATTTAAATAACATTAATTGTTATAGATATTCAATAAAGCAAAGAAATAGACTCTATTATTTGTTCATAATGTTATTTGGTTCCAATACATACATATTTCGATTTTCCATGGAACTTGGCACTCATTTAGATCTCCATCCTTTTTACGGCTAAGTCCATAGACAAGAAAAATGTTTGTATGGAACTTGGCTTTCAATTTTTACATATTTTATGTTTTTGGTGGGATTAAATTGACATATTCCAACCAAATGACGTAAGTCCGCCAACTGCCTAGTGCCTGTGAATCCATTTCTTCGATGGTAAATTTTCAGTTCAAGTTAAGGCCCTTCCCTACGGAGATTCCGTAATTTACCGTATTTAGAGCCTTATAAACTCATAATTTGAAAGCTACAAAGTTATAATAAAAATACAGCAACAATCTTCAGTATAATATTAACATTCCTTTCCACGTTTTAAATTTTCTATTTTTGTTTATTATACTCATGATATCAGCTTTCCAAAGTAAAACCAACTTATTAAAATTCAAGCATACATTCAGCATCTCCTTAGTATTTACAAATTACCTTTATTTGAAACACACGCCAATAGATCGACAATATCATAAACTACATACATAAACCACGTTTTAATTTTTTTAGGTCAATTTTCAACTAAGATAAGTAAAAAAAATAGGGTTAAAATATGGTTAGGGATTGCAAAAAACGGATTTTTAGAAAAATCCGGATTTACGGATTTTTTCATCCTCAAATCCGGATTATCCGGATAATCCAGTTTTTTTGCAATATTTTTAATAAACAGCTTTAAATGTGAGTTATTTTATTATTATTTCTTTATTCGCAACACCGCGCGAACGAGCGGTTTGGTCGCCATACCGCGAGAGCGAGCGGTTTGGTAGCCATACCGCGAAAACGAGCGGTTTCATCGCTACACCGCGAGAACGAGCGGTTTGGTCGCCACACCGCGCGAACGAGCGGTTTCGTCGCAACACCGCGAGAATGAGCGGTATGGTCGCAACACTGCGCGAACGAGCGGTTTCGTCGCTACACCGCGAGAACGAGCGGTTTGGTCGCCACACCGCGCGAACGAACGGTTTCGTCGCCACACCGCGAGAACGAGCGGTTTAGTCGCTACTTATGGTGCGATCTCGGCAACGCGGCAAATATTGTATCCAGGGGCCTTACTCCTCAATCTGATATCGATTTCGATTTTCGATTTCAACGGCTTTTGACACTTTAGACATCTAAAATAGCGCACGAACGTGCTGCGGATCGATTTGAAACTAATTCAACCTCAATGGATTTTGCTATTCCTGACAGCTATGCTAGCGCACGATCGAGCTGCGGCTCAATTTGGAACTAATCAGCATCGAAACATTCGCCAAATCGAAATCTTAGGTGCTCGCGACAAACAGAATTATCTGAGAATCGATTTACAGATCGTTTAAAAACGTCAAATTTCACGGTAGCAACAGAGGCATCGACATCGATTGAGATCGATAGTTGCCGAGTTAGGTATTGTAAACGTTTTTTAGGGTCACTAGGGTATCGATTGGTGTGGTGTCGTTTCATTTTTTGTTGATAATAATAATTATTTCTTTATTATTTTAACATAATAATATTATGGCTCGTCTGCAAGCATTTTTAATGTGATTGATGGCACCTCTAATGGAGTTAAGCTCTATAGCTATACGATCCCATTTAAGTTTGGTATCGTGCTTAGCTTGGCTCGCCCGCATGTACCCTTTTGCGATTACTGGATTTTCTTCCAGGAATCTCAACAACATCTCGAATCTTGATTTGTAGGTGGGTCGGATGGACCATTATTTTCCAAATAAAAACTAATTTTTAATGTCGGCATGCAGGGATACAAATTTTACAAATATGTATGACAAGTTAAGTTTAACTACAAAAGAGAATTTACATATTTGTTTAATGTCAAGATGTTCCTCAACGAAAATAACTATTTTAAACCCACTAAAGTAGAAAATGGGCACATCCATCTAAAGTTTCTAAAGATATATTGTATTTTTATGGTACGACGAAAAAACACAAACATTATTTCATACTTTTTGGTATTTTTCGATATAACCTTCTGCTACTTTATAACAATGGACGTTTCTATAACGACGTTGACAAGACGCCATGGCAAAATCTCGATTTTAATACGATTTTGTTCCAGAATTCCTACGCATTACAATGACATCAAAAACGAAATCGAAATCAGACTCGTATCAAGTTGCTATCAGTTTCGGGAGTAAGGCAGCAGGTCAAGGTCGTTTGCTCGGGGGACGGCCTTAAAGTTACGATGCTGCAAACGTATTATTGTGGCTCGGTCCTTAGTCCTGTGTAGCTCTTATCACGTTGGCTGCCACAAGCATCACTGGTAGGATCACACTACCTTCTCTGTGTGGCAATGAGCAAATAGACCATTGTAAATTGTATGGGGCATGGGAGCAATTACTGAAGGTGTAGGATGGTGGGCAGCCAACTTGTTAATTCTTAGATCGCGGATTCTTGGAAATCTATTGTTATTCTATTATTGTCGCGGTCACCGGTGTCCTTGTGAGGGTTGATGGGCTAAAGAGTAATGCTTCGTTCAAAGCGGGAGCGTCAAGTTACGTCAAGTTGTCAAATGAGTGTTTTGTATTGACGCTTTCGCTTCGCAGTCGCTTGGTCGCATAGGTTTGAACGAAGCATAAGGCCAGGTGCACACGGCACAATCACAATAGACATAACTACCAGTAGTTCGACTGCAAAGAAACGGACAGGTTTCAATATCTGTCAAATTCGTCGGGTTTCACTAGGATTATGAAAGGAATGTGCCTCGCGCTGGCTGATATAATTTATTTTTAAATATTTAAAATAAAGAATTCAAAATTGGATTCTGACAATTTTAATCGCATGTGCCAAAACACAAACAATAAGACCAAAGAGGAACACGTGCAGCGAATATGTCATAGTTTTCAATTCGTAGGTAACAAGTTAACAACCCTAGCGATGATTTTCGTCATAGTACATCAAATTTAAACATTTCAACATCAGTTCTAAGTCGACATACTCTATAATTCTGTCTACTCTGTCACAATCCTGCACGTCTTTTTTTCAGTATACGTCTTAACGAATAAATAGTGGCGCATACAATGTCGGTTGTACTGCATGATTTGTTGCAGTACAATCGGCGTATGAATGTTTAGACGTATACTGCAAAAAAAACGTGCAGGATTGTGCCGTGTGAACCTACTGTAAAGTGTACTCACCGGCATACGTTCCTCGATGCCGCCAATGGGGAAATTCATGACAGATCGCACAGTCTGGGCGCCATACAGCTTGTCGTCCGGCACGTCCAACTCGCCGAACGTGTCGCGCTCCTTGCGCTGGAAATAGACAGACATACATTAGTCAAGGATATATGTAACATGGTCGTGCTTCCCCTTTTTTATTAAATAAGGGGGCAAACGAGCAAACGGGTCACCTGATGGAAAGCAACTTCCGTCGCCCATGGATACTCGCAGCATCAGAAGAGTTGCAAGTGCGTTGCCGGCCTTTTAAGAGGGAATAGGGTAATAGGGGAGGGTAGGGAAGGGAATATCGTAGGTGATTGGGCCTCTGGTAAACTCACTCACTCGGCGAAACACAGCGCAAGCGCTGTTTCACGCCGGTTTTCTGTGAGAACGTGGTATATCTCCGGTCGAGCCGGCCCATTCGTGCCGAAGCATGGCTCTCCCGCGTAAATCCCCCTTTAGTTCTTTGACTTTCGCTCATTGCAACTTTGTGATGTCTCCCATTCTGTGCGTCTCCCGCTTTGTATGGGGAAAACTAGTACTTTTGGACGTATGAATATTTGTTACTCTTTTACTCAAAAACTACTGAACGGATTTTAATAAAACTTTACAATGATATAGCTTATAAGTTATACATCAGTAGAGAGCGGATTGTATGCAACATAAAAAGCATGTTATATGCATGCAAAAATGAATGAAAAATGCTTGAAATATGCACGAAAATTGGCAGAATATGCAAAATTATATGACAATATGCAAATTCAAAATCTGCATACAATTAGTAATTAATTTTTTGATCGGCGATAATAGACCGTACAGTAAACATTACTTATAATATGACATAACAATTATTTAAAATTTTTGTAAAGGTAAGCAATCAAATATTTTCCAAAATTTTCAGTACCTAGTAAGTTTGTGTCTACGATCATTTAGAGTATTTTTGTAAATAGAAAAGGTTCGCTCCACATTCACTGAGGAAACTGAGCAGAATTTGAACTTGAGTGCTATGTTAGCACTTACAGTTTCTGGCAGAAGTTCTGCCGTTTAATTTGTAGTTAGCAAGCGCGACTTCCTTCTCTCTTTCATTTTATTATCGTAACTGTTAAAACAAAAGATGCGTACGGCTATAACTGACTGCATTCGAAACGCAGTAAAAAGTCACAACTATTACCTACTCGATGGCCCTTATGTTTTGTAACTGTCATTGTTATTTTTGGTCGTGTTTCGGAAAGCAGCATTAGTAAAAAATTTTGTAAATGTACCGATAATATGCATCATAACTAGATCTTAGGTAAAATATGCTATTACTGCTGAAAATGGCTAAAATATGCAAATGCATATGCAAGTATGCAAATGCATATAATCCGGTCTCTATACATCAGAATACACATAGGCTAAAATTTTACCCGACTTTCAAAATGAAGGAGGTGTTATGACTGTTATGTTCGTTTTTAGGGTTCCGTACCCAAAGGGTAAAAACGGGACCTACTGATACTTCGATGTCTGTCCATCTGTTTTGTGTTCAATGATTACTCCGCCGTTTGTGAACCAATTTTAAAAAAAAAATCTTTTGGTTTACAGGGTATCGTCCTAATTTGGTACCATGTTCACAAAAATCGTGACCTCATGAAGGAATCCATAAGTAATCGAGGGACTCCTAAAAAAATATATGGAAACATGTGGTGATGTCTATTTCGTGGGAAGTATTCTAAGCATAATAATATGCTAACAAGTTAGATTTTGCACTGAGGTGTACTTATCTGGTATACCAATGTTCGGAAGCTATTGAGAGAACTTCTGACTTTTTAAAGACACAAGTTTGGGAGTTTCGGCGCTGTTTTAACAACGGAAAGCATAATATGATGCTATTATAATTTTCATAATTATTAGCCATAAATCATTATTCTAATTTTAGTCTTGAAATAATTATTCGCTGAAGTTCAGGTAAGGTTCATATTAGGAGGGAAAGTGATACGAAGTTTACTAGGTTATCTGGTGAAGTTATAATTTTTTTTAAAAATGTGCGTTTTGCATTGCCTTAATGGCTAATGCTTACATGTCCATCTTGAAAGACGTTTAGATCACAACTGAACGCGGCCATCGTGTATATGCATTGTAACCATTGTATAGCCATCGCATGCGCCATATTTTGATGGGCCAGCGATGGTCCATTGTGTAGAGGAGTAATATACGCTTACATCAAAATGGCGTCTTTGTCGTCGTCATTAGAAGAACAAAATGTTCGCTGTGTCACGCACGAAAGTTTCCGTACCAATAGAGAGCAAAAATATGCTGAAAATTGGGTTTTTGTATAGGAGCCATGCTTAATTGTTTAATTTAGATATCGAACTCTAAGTAATAGGGTCCGGTTTTTACCCTTTGGCTGCGGAACCCTAAAAACAGATGAAAGTCGCATTTGAGGCACGCCGCCGACGGCGCCGCCGCCGCCGAATGAGAAAAGTCGGCGCGCCGCCGCCGGCCGTTTACCCATCGGCGCTCATATCTAGTCTTTAGTCACCATGCAAAACCCTCATTACGAGATATATCGAAACGTAATCGCAGCGAACTCTCCGCGAGTGACGCGCTCTTTCTGGACAAGGTCTAAGGCACGTTATAAAAAAATAATCATTTATTGCAGCAAAAATAAATACTTAAGGTGACGCCGCGTTAAAGTAAGAAACCGTGTTGGATATGTTTTAGATTGCTTGTTTTCTATGAGAGGCCGGGCTGGCCTCTCATAGAAAACAAGCAATGGAACAGCAAAAATGGAAAGGGCGCAGGCGACAAAATGGTTTTTGTTGCGTAATTTAAAAACCATAAATACATTTTATATAAGCTATGCACATATTAAAGTGTATGCTTCAACCAATTTATGTACAAATTTTGGAACCTTAAATCACTCTCCTCTGTTGGAAAAATAGGAATCCCTTTTTTTACAGAGGTATTTTCGATTGATAATTCTGTGTTATAAAAGTTGTCCAATCGTGTTATGCTATGGGCAATTCAAAGACAAAGACATGATGAATACTGACAATGAACTTTAGTTTCTTAGCTTTAGTCATTGCTGAGAAAAATCGGCATCGCTACAGCCAAATTATCAAGGCGTCGTCTTAAACAGGATTTCCAGAAGCTATTAGGTTTGCTGTTTAAATTACCAACATGATTAGCTGTAGCTCTCACACAGGATAACCTGTGTCGTGAGAGCTGATTATATTATGAACGGGAAGATTTAACTCGGCACCACCACCATAAAAACATTATATAAATAAATAAATAAATACTATATAAAAAAGTTATATAAAGTTAATGTTAGAATACAATGGGAAGAATTCAATTTTAGTGTCTAGGTATTAAGAACAAAATTAATGTGTTAGAAGTTTAGATTTTTTTCTGTATCATCATAATCCAGAGATTTTAAGTACTCTGAAATCAAACATTTAGCCTTCATAGATGTACAATTTTTAATGTTGCATTTCAAACATATTTTGTTATACATGTAAATGCCTATAAAAGGGTTAAAACGTTTTGCAAAAGTGCTTTTTACGGTCACATTCGGAATTCGATAGATGCGTTTAATAAGAAGCATATTATGTATACTAGAACGCAAAGAAACCTTATGAGTCAAGATAGTGTTATTGAGTATAAAAAGTTGACGGACATTTAAAACCCCACACTCCTTGTATAAGTCAGTAGTGGGAAACCGGAACGGTTTGTTAAGGCGACGCCTTGATAATTTGGCTGTAGCGATGCCGATTTTTCTCAGCAATGACTAAAGCTAAGAAACTAAAGTTCATTGTCAGTATTCATCATGTCTTTGTCTTTGAATTGCCCATAGCATAACACGATTGGACAACTTTTATAACACAGAATTATCAATCGAAAAGACCTCTGTAAAAAAAGGGATTCCTATTTTTCCAACAGAGGAGAGTGATTTAAGGTTCCAAAATTTGTACATAAATTGGTTGAAGCATACACTTTAATATGTGCATAGCTTATATGAAATGTATTTATGGTTTTTAAATTACGCGACAAAAACCATTTTGTCGCTTACGCCCTTTCCATTTTTTGCTGTTCCATTGCTTGTTTTCTATGAGAGGCCGGCCCGGCCTCTCATAGAAAACAAGCAATCTAAAACATGTCCAACACGGTTTCTTACTTCAACGCGGCGTCACCTTAAGCATAACCTTTAGAACTGCTCGTTGAGCGCGCTCTAGACAAATCATGGTTGTTTTCCCCGCTCCTCCCCATGTGCATATACAATAAGTAATGAGCGACTGATACAGTGAGTAGTATATAGTTTTAAGCAGATTCATTTCAGCAGATTTATTTAACTGTCTCATGATGTATATAATTTTTCTTACGCGGGCAGATACATGAGCAATGTGTTTGTGGAAGCAAAATTTTTGGTCAATTATTACTCCTAAATATTTCGTTTCTTTTAATATTTTTATTTCTGTACTATGTCCGTTACAATTTTTAAAATTTATGGTTGTTATAGATACAGGGTCCGTCACTGCTGTTTTATGAAAACATACAAAATTAGACTTGTCTGTGTTTAGTGTTAGTAAGTTATTCTCTAGCCATTCACTTATCGTGGATAGGCCATGTCTAGCAATCGATACCGTCTCTTTCCAGTCCCTGCCATGAAACGCAATAGCAGTGTCATCTGCGTAACAAAGAAGGACAACGTTCTTAAGAGGAAGGTTATGGATATCATCCATATATAAAATGAATAGGGTTGGTCCCAGAATGCTGCCTTGTGGAACACCGAATTTTACATTCCTGATAGAGCTCGTGTGTTCACCTATCTTTACTTTTTGAGATTGGTACGGGACGGGATTGATACGGTATCAAACCTGGTCGAGGAAAACCCCAAAACAGGCCCTATTACCATCCAACTGTGAGACGACTGTGGATGCAAGAAGCTCTACGGAGTCTGCCGTACTCCTTTGTCGTCTAAAACCAAATTGGTTATTTGATAACATATTTTTTGTCTCCAGAAATTTAATTAGACGTACATTAACAATTTTTTCTAGAATTTTGGAGAAGATTCCTAGCAATGATATGGGTCTATAATATTGGGATCATCGCGAGGCCCAATCTTGTGAATGGGACAGACAGCAGCTACCTTCCAATCATCAGGAAAAATTCCAGATGAGAGACTTTTATTAATGTTAATGGAGATATTATTTCACTACAAATTTGTTTTAAAAGTCTGTTTTGTAGTCCATCGAGCCCTGCTGATTTATCATTATCAAGTTGCATAATTAGTGTCTTAACTTCGTTTGTGTCAGTTGTTTCCAGGAATAAGGAGCCAGAAGGAGTGCCGTTAGATTTTATTTTAGAAGCAAGTTCGTCTTCGGTTATGCTGTTGCTTTTGAGGATACGGGTAGCAAGAGTTTGACCAATCGAAGTAAAATGTTTGTTACATAATATATCAAGTGACTCGTCAATCTTTACAACTTTGATTTGTAGTAAATCGGTAGAATTTTTTTTCTTGTTCTCTAAATTACAGATTTCCTTCACTGTCTTCCATAGTACTTTAGGGTTCTTAGAGTTGTTTTTTAACTTCATCGACTCGTGATCTTGTTTTATTTCTTTGAGTAGATCATTAGTATAGTTACGGTAACGATTGTATACAAGTTTTGCTGTTTCGTCGTGCGGGTTTTGTTTGCAACGGGGATGTAGACGATCTCTGTGTCTAATGCATCGTAGTAATCCTGGAGTAATCCATGGCTTTAAAATAGCGTTTGAAGATTTATGTGGTATTTTTTTAGTGTGTTTATTAATTATATCCGTAAGAGTATTAGTGAAAGATCGTGTTTGATCATGTATGTTCTTAGTCTTTTCATCAAATACATACATACATACACATACATACGATGAAGTAACTTGTAAAGATTTTAGATTGTACATTACATTTTACCCGACCTACTCGTATGTAACATGCCCATGCGAACATTTATCAACAATTACATCACTTTACTGATAAAATAAAGCCTTTGGTTTGTCTTTATTATGTAAACTGTACAAAATGGCACTACAGCTGTTAAAGTGACCGAAAAAGTTTTCATCGCTAAATTTTCTAGGTTTCGTAGGAACTATACCACCTATACTATAAATCTTTAAACCGTACATTTTTCCGGGATAAAAACCTATCCTTAGTCCTTTCCCGGGACTCAAAGTATCTCTATGCTACATTTCATCAAAATTGGTTCAGCGGTTTGAGCGTGAAGAGGTAACAGACAGACAGACAGACAGACGCACTTTCGCATTTATAATATTAATATGGATAGATAATCCCTTGTTATATTATAATATAGATTAGCCAAATGGAGTTCACAAGGACTTTCCGTCTCCCGTTACCAACATAACGATAATCGCGGTCGCGATAGCATGTCGAGTGTCGACGACCTATAATGCAATAACTTATGCAATAGACTATAGAGTTCAATAGACAATAGTTCTCAACATACAACACTAGCTTAAAGATTACGCCCTAAAACTGTAACTATGATGTTTTATAATCTATTCTTATATTATAAGCTAGATGACGCCCGCAACTCCGTTGCGCCAAAACTCGTTTACAGCGCGAAAGCCGTACATTTTCCCGGGACAAAATGTATCCTATGTCCTTTCCCGGGACTCAAAGTATCTCCATGCCGAATTTCAGCAAAATCGGTTCAGCGGTTTGGGCGTGAAGAGGTAACAGACAGAGAGACAGACAGACAGACACACTTTCGCATTCATAATATTAGTATGGATATGGAAGTTTGGATAGTATGGAAGTATGGATATGGAAGTATCCAGGAAGTATGAATGGTAAAGTCTGTCTGTCTGTTACCTCTTCACTTATTGTTGAATTCGGTATGGAGATACTTTGAGACCCGGAAAAGGATTTAGAATACTTTTTATCCCGGCAAAATGTACGATTTCCGCGAGATAAACGAACGAACGATAAACCTTCCTCAGTAAATGGGCTATCTAATACTGAAATAATTTTTCAAATCGAACCATTAGTTCCTAAGATTAGCTCGTTCAAGTTAGCCCTTTAAAATAATTTTCCCCGTTTTTTCCACATTTTCCTCTGTTTCTTCGCTCCTATTAGTCTAAGCGTGATAAAATATAGCCTATAGCCTTCCTCGATAAATGGGCTATCTAACACTGAAAGAATCACCAAAATCCGTTGCGTAGTTTTAAAGATTAAAGGGAACAAAGGGACATGAGGGAAAAAATGCGACTTTGTTTTATAACATGTATAGATATTATGGGGCCTCTTCTATTAAATAACAGCTTTTTTTGTAGAGGACTGTTGATCGGAATTTGCAATGTATTTAGTTTTTAAATTGATCAAGAAGGAAACAAGCTTAACTGGCTGTTTAACATAATCGACAAACAATTTAAATTCATGCGTATTGACACCAAGTTCAAGAGCGCAATCTGATGAAATTTATTACGATACTAGCTGCTGTTCCAGTGAACTTCGTGCCACTTTAAAACCTTCCTTGGACTGCTACGAATATTTTAAGGCTAAAATCAGCCCAATCGGTTCAGCCGTTTTCGAGTCTGAGCGCGACTAACACATTTGAAAATCCATTTTTATAATATATATATATACATATAAGATAATAGCGTAAGTTACTATTATATATTCTGTGATAATAGCTCTAACTTTTGCATGATTTTGCAGTTGTAAAATCGCATATTAGTGATATTAGCATGAAAATAAAATTCCTAACCTATCCTGAAAGGCTTTTAAAGTTTGCCTATAACAAAAAAACATTAAAAAAAACTTGTAAGTAAGTAGGTAACAGTTTTTCCAAAAACTAAATTAAATTACTCTTAAACTAATTGTAAACTTACCATTTTAACTGGTTTGTTTCCATGTTCGCAAATCGTGCACGACATTTTTATATAAATCACGCTTAATAATTTGACAAGTATATTTTTTCACAATTACTGACGTTCGCCCTACAGCCGGCTGAGAACTCGAATGGCGATGGAGGTTGTGAAAACTGGTTATGACGATCGAGATTGGAGAGTTTCGAATGTACTAACAGAGAAGTTGATTCATAGGCAGATGTGTGACGGCCCAGATGGCTCATGGCGGACCTACGTAATTTGATCGCGTTTTTTTAAACCCAGACGACAGGTCAGGCTCACGACTAATATTGATTGACATTTAAACCAGACCAAATACGTAAAATACGTGGGAGAGCCATGCTTCGGCACGAATGGGCCGGCTCGACCGGAGAAATATCACGTTCTCACAGAAAACCGGCGTGAAACAGCGCTTGCGCTGTGTTTCGCCGAGTGAGTTTACCGGAGGCCCAATCCCCTACACTATTCCCTTCCCTACCCTCCCATATTCCCTTCCCTTCCCATCCTTACCCTCCCCTATTAGCCTATTCCCTCTTAAAAGGCCGGCAACTCACCTGCAGCTCTTCTGATGCTGCGAGTGTCCATGGGCGACGGAAGTTGCTTTCCATCAGGTGACCCGTTTGCTCGTTTGCCCCCTTATTTCATAAAAAAATGACGTAGGTCCGTCAGCAGCTGCCCATGAATCAATTTCTCCGATAGTACAACTAGATCCTTTGTACAACAGATATTGAAACAGCAATAACAATGAGTTCAAATTGGTTCTCATTTGGCGGTCCATAAGTTACGTGAGACGGTTTTGAAGATTTCACCCCAGGCCCAAGCCCCTAAGACACACGTAACTACAAAAAACGCTTGAATTTATTTAATTTTATTTATTTAATACCAATTTGGTAGATACGGTTTTCAAATGTTTTATTTCTTCTTATAAATGTACGTTTATTTTTTACCAAATAAAGTTTCTTTCTTTCTTTCTTTCTTTCAAAGATCTAGATGACCCGTGAATTTTGTATCACATACGGCCGAATACTGGAACGTCACTCAAATGCATCAATCAGTCGAAGGGCATTTAAATGTAAGCGTTTCCCATATTTAAGTGATATACACAAACGCCACTCAGACAATTTCTTATGGTACTCACGTAAGTAGCCCTGTGAGTAGCCGTCAAATATTTACATTATGGCAACATTTACAGTGTTACATTTTACGCTAGATCTAACTTGATTGTACAAATAAAAAGTTCACTAAAAATCATTTAATGCCTTTTACTATTTGTTTTCAATAAATATATTGAAATTAATTAAAGACATGACAATTTTTAACATTATTTTCTGATTAATTACAATAGAAAATCCGAATTTTATTTTACAACAATGCAACCATACGTAGAATGGAACGGTCTTTTGAGTGACAACAGACAATTGACATGTTTGAAGACCGACCGATTGACATTATCAAAAAGAAGAAGACCGACCGTAGTGATTAAAATATTCTCTTTGTGGAAAACATTTTGTCCAAGAAAATACATTTCTGTAATAATACATAATTATAATATTAAATTATGGAGACAAAAAAGAAACGTGGTTGTAATTATACTACCTCGGAAAAGTATATGCTCTAATTATTATTATTAGTTTAAAAGTGAGTTACAAATAACATTAATATCAATATACTATTTTCATGAAAATGTAGTTGTATATTGTAAACTTGTAAAACGTAAATGCATCGTTGTATTTAACCGACTTCCAAAAAACGAGGAGGTTATATGTTCGGCTGTGGATATTTTTTTTTTTTTTTTTTTTTTTTTTTTTTTTGTATGTTCAACGATTACTCCGCCGTTTGTGAACCGATTTTCGAAATTTTTGTTTTGTTGTATTAGGTTTCACTCCAATTTGGTACCATGTTCACAAAAGTGGTGACCTGATGATGGGATCCATGAGTAATCGAGGGAACTCCTCGAAATTTATATGGAAACATATGGTGATTTTGTTTTTATGTGAAGTGTACTAAGAATATGCTACCAAAAAGTCAAATATTGGGTCAAAGTATACCATGGTTTCGAAGATGCTGAGAGAACTCCTGACTCCTTATAGATACACGTTCGGGAGTTTCGGCGTTGTTTTAAGAACAGAAAGCATATGCTACTATGCAATTCATATTCATCATCATAATCATCATCATCATCATCGTCATCATCATCATTAAGGTCACCAATATCTCATGGCACAGAATTAATAATAGTACAAGGCATAGGTATGGATATACTAATAATAATAATTATGTACTGTATAACAACACCTGTTTGTTTAATACATGGCGGTCGGCGCCGCAGAGGCGACGGCGTCGCCGCGCCGCGTGGCGCGTGGCGGCAGACAACAGATCGAATACTTTACTAATTACTTTATAAAATTTAAATAGACAAATAGAATTAAAATAAAGTTATTTTAAAAAGAGCATTTACACAAAACAAAGTCATTAAGTGTCTTTTTAATCAGTTATACTTATTAATCGATAGATGGCGCACTAAGTATCGATTTGAATTCTTGATTAAGCGCTTATTCCACTTATCCTAGCTAGGAAGTCCTAGCTAGGGTCCTAAAAAATTTAGTCAAGTGGAATAACATTTAGAAGCTAGGATCCTAGCTAGGATCCTAAATCGGAAAAAATTTAGTCAAGTGGAATGACATTTAGAAAGCTAGGATCCTAGCTAGGACTTCCTAGCTAGGATAAGTGGAATAAGCGCTTTACAAGAACAGAGCTGTCAATAATTATGATAATATTAAATATTATGAGTAGCTACGCTACATCCTATGCAAGCTTATACAATTTTTTATCTGATAGATCCTTCGATCGTGGAAAAACGAGACACAATAGCCTTTCTATTGTTATCTCAATCGCCGGTGACCGCTTGGGGCTTGAAGCATTAAAATTGTTAAATTACTTAACACAATATGTTCACTTCACTGATAATATATGATTTTGTGAGTGTGAGTTGTGACTCTTGACAAATTGTAATAAGATACGTAAAATATACGCGAAGGTTTACCTACTAGTGTAACTAAAAAGAGTGAAATTATTATTATTTTTAACAAAAAATTAAAACCGACTTCCAAGGTAAAAACAATAATAACATTAATATGAACTAAAAAGTATTAAATAATTTTTACTATCTAATGGTGCCTTTTTCCGAATTCGGCTAAAACTCAACTATTTCTGTATTCAATCTTCATAATTTTGAAGTCGGTGCCAGTTCCAAAAGTTTCAAATCTGTCAGAGGACTGAAGATTCAGCTATCTGGTACCGACTTCAAAATAATGAAGATTGAATACAGAAATAGTTGAGTTTTAGCCGAATTCGGAAAAAGGCACCATTAGATAGTAAAAATTATTTAATACTTTTTAGTTCATATTAATGTTATTATTGTTTTTACCTTGGAAGTCGGTTTTAATTTTTTGTTAAAAATAATAATAATTTTCAAACGCATTGAGTATTTGATTATTTCGGCGGCGACTCACGGTCGGCCTTTCATGGTCAGAAAGACTAGATAGCGACGATAAAGACATTAATTTAACTTTATACACACGCTTTTTACCGTAATTATAGATTTAAGATACCTCTTGACCACTCTTAAACGCAAGCGACGCTTAAATCAGTTTGACAGATCATTTGACAGCTAAAAAAAGTTGAGTAACCATCGAGTATACGAATTTTTTGCTAAGTGGTGCTCACGTGGAGCCTGAGTACAACTTATTTGGAGGTCCACTTAAAACTAACTGGAAGTTAAAATTTGCGTTGCAGAATACGAAATTTTCGTATAAGTTGTACTCAAAAAATTAAGCAGCGTTTAAATATTTGAGAGACGTTCCAGTATTCGGGCCTTAACTCCATAACTTAATTCTCATATTATACAGTGTGCAATTAAATCTTCCTGCCAATTTTTTTCCAGGGCTTAGGTATCATTAGGAGTGTCCATTTAACCAAAAAAAAAAATTGGGTGTTATTTTTTTTTCGATGACATATTTTATCCCATTTAAAATCGTTGCAGAATGGTTACTCGCGGCGCGGGGGAATGATCGGGGGTGACGCGGGATGAGGCGCGCGCGCGGGGTCACGCCACGCGCGGCCGACGCATCGTGTCCATTAATTGTAGTGCTTTTTAGGATACCTTGCGGAAGCTATTTCTCAACATTTCAGTACTGAGTAACTATAAAAGAAAAAATACATGTATTTTTAATTTTTACAAGAATCAATATATCAAAATTTGGCACTATGTACTGTCTAGTACATTGATTCCCAAAGTGGTCTCCCAGTTGATTCCCCCAGGGGTCCACGGGAGCCTGATAGGGGTCTACGCTTGCGTGGAAAAAAATGGGGGTCCACGAGTCGTTAATGGGGGTCTATAAAAATTAGGTGACCCGACTCGACTTCTCCTATGAATATAGGTAGACAATATTACATTTTTGTGTTAAATACACAACAAGAAAATATTTGCGTCAGGGGTCCACCGGAACCAGCAAAATGTTTAAAGTGGTCTATGATAAAAAAAAGTTTGGGAACCTCTGGACTAGTACATTCAAGTATTTCTTAACTAAGTAAATAATACACATTTTAATATATCTACCACATATTATCTGGGTGGGAGACGAGTCGACTATTTGTGGCAAGCCACATGCGTTATCACTATCAATTATCACATTATGTGTTTGTTTTAGGACTTTGCTATCTCGGTAACAGACTATGGAAAATTATTGTTTTAAACATATTTGCTTATTTTATGAATATGACAACCAATAATATTAAATATTAATCTATAGGTAGATAGATTATACAGGGGAATAAAATCAAACTTTCTTTTTTGGACAGAATCACAGATTTCTTATTTCTGTGGACAGAATTTTATTATATACTCCTAATAGCTACTTCCCTGAACAACCCTTTCTGATAATCTGCGTGCTGGCAGGTAGTGGCCGGTGGGTGTGGGAGTAGTGGGGTGGGGAAAAAAAAGAAAAAAAAAGTAGGATCAGCCAACGATGGGATCAGCTGCATTAAGGCCCTATAGACCCGAAAATTAGCAGGTCGATGTCTGTCAGTACGAATATCGACGTAAAGGACATTAAAATAAGATTCATGTCGGCGCGCCTTGTACAGTGGCGATTACGACGCTCGCCGCGTACTTGATAGGGCGAAATAGGAGAAAAAACCTTTTTTCTTTGATAATTAAACCAAAATGCAAAATATAACCACAAATTATTCTTCTTTAAGTTATGAGCTTTTCGTAGATATGATTTTTGAAAGTAAAACTATCATAAGCTTCATGAAAAATAAGAAAAATATCACAAAATATTCGAATTTAGCCTCCTCTTCGGAGTTATTTTTGATCGAGTGAAGTATTATGTTCAATATTATGTTTCGAACCACAAATTGTCAAAGTACATTAAGTAAACAACAATGTGTATTTTTTTGGCTTTTAAAAGTCACTATTTGTTTGTTTATTATTGATTCAAAGTCATGTAAAATTGGGTCTATAGGGCCTTAAAACTCCGTTAGCTACTTCCCTGAACAATCCTTTCTGTTAATCTGCGTGCTGGCAGGCAGTGGCCGGTGGGTGTGGATGTAGTAGGGTTTGGAAAAAATTTGAAAAAAATGTAGACAAAAAATTGTTTTTTGTATGGGAGCCCCCCTTAAATATTAACTTATTTTAATTTTAATATTAATTATTATTAAAATACAAATATAATTAAGGATTTTGTAAAAATTTTAAGTGCTTAGCTGACCATTATTGATTACAAGCAAAAAAGGCCAAAAAGTGTCAGCTCCGACGCACGACTGGAGTTTACTCCTTAAGTACGAGTATCTAACCATACGCAAAAAGTGTTTATTCAACTGAAAAAAGATTAATATCATATGAAATCAGATGTTCCGGCAATATTATCTACACCCCTTTCTACCATAGTTATTTCAAAATACTTTTAGTTCACTTTAGCCAGTATAATGATAAAAATTATAACTTCACAATAACAATATTAATTATTGATATTTATAACAAAAATAGCAATATAAATACATCGACACTGATAGAAACAAACAAGCCCAATAACATATAGTATATAGGTATAGTCGCCTATACAGCATACCATATTATGTACGTCTTAATCATAAAGTTATATACCTATCGGAATATGCACCAAAAACGTGACACATTTTCGTTACTTGTTAGTAGGTTTTACCCCTCGGATTTTTCTCATACCGGGCGCCTTATATTATATGAAAATCGATTCTTAAGGCGACGCCTTGATAATTTGGCTGTAGCGATGCCGATTTTTCTCAGCAATGACTAAAGCTAAGAAACTCAAGTTCATTGTCAGTATTCACCATGTCTTTGTCTTTGAATTGCCCATAGCATAACACGATTGGACAACTTTTATAACACAGAATTATCAATCGAAAAGACCTCTGTAAAAAAAGGGATTCCTATTTTTCCAACAGAGGAGAGTGATATAAGGTTCCAAAATTTGTACATAAATTGGTTGAAGTATACACTTTAATACGTGCATAGCTTATATGAAATGTATTTATGGTTTTTAAATTACGCGCCAAAAACCATTTTGTCGCTTACGCCCTTTCCATTTTTTGCTGTTCCATTGCTTGTTTTCTATGAGAGGCCGGCCCGGCCTCTCATAGAAAACAAGCAATCTAAAACATATCCAACACGGTTTCTTACTTTAACACGGCGTCACCTTAAGGAGTAAACTCCAAAAAATCACGTTTATTGTATTTGTCCCCTTAGATATTAATTTGATTTTGTTTTTAGTATTTGTTTTAGTAGCGACAACAGACACACAATCTAAGAAAATTTCAGAAGTCTACCAAGTAGAGTCTCTCTCTACTCGGTAAGGTTAATATTATAATTAGTGGAGGCAGTGAAGGTTTTCACCTCCGATTTCGTTGAACCTCCATCGATTTTCATGAAAATTGGTAAGTAGGTGGAGGATACCCTAAGAAACAAAAGTGACATAGTGCCAACTTGCGCTTTTGCCCTGGGGGGTGGATGCCAACCCTTCTCGGGGGGTAAATTTTTTTAAATAAAAATAACCCCAGGAATCAATAGACACAAATTTTAAGCGAAATTTGTTATGTAAAGTTTTTTGAATAAAGTAATACTTTCGGAGTTATTAAAGATCAAAGGTCATGTTTTTGTGTGAGAAAAATACTTGTCTTAAAGTGGTTTTTCATAATTAACTAAGAATCTATAGGTTTTCACGAAAAATGTGTAATTACCAAAATTAAAGCCAATAAAAAAACAAACCAATATCTAAAATGCCTTCCTATATCCATTCAAAGTGAGCTGTAGGTGATGTATATATATTTTCTTTCGGCGAGTACCTAAGTCTAAGCATTCAAACTGAAATAAAGGTAAACCGATGCATTTTATGACATGTACTTCCATAAGACTTTTTAAAGTGCTTAAAAATACCTTTCTAATAAGCATTGCAAAAAGTTAAAAGCATCAAAATCGAACAAGTTATCATAAAAATAAGATGGCACTTTCAAAATTTTTTGGAAAAATCGAAAAATAAAACGTTGGCCATTTCTACAATAATTCAAATGTATGATTATCCCCAAAGGTTTTTCTTTATTTTAGCATAAGTAACGACCTCAAAAATTTTTCTTGGTTTAGAATGCTTAGTTTTGAAAAACAGAATGATTTAGTAAAATCGAAATTATTCAAATTTTCGTAAATATCATTTTGTTTTGAACATAACTTCAAAAATATTGAACGTTCGTAAAAAATTATAAAGAATGAAATTGGTGTCCATTTTTTGAGAAGTCTTTTCATTTTCTTTTGATTCTTATAGGATGAAAAATGACGAAGATAGAGACGTTTAAAGCCTAACTTTTACTGCAAGAAACATGAAATCGGGTCCTTTTAACCCTATTTTTTTTAAACCAAGGGCTTTAAAAAGTATTGTTCAAATTGATCTTAAAGCTCTTTAAATTACCTTTAAAATGGTCCATAAATGAACCCGATAGCTTAAAAATTGACAGAGCTATTGTGATAAAACAAAAATGTTTTTTTTTTGAAAACAATTTTGAAGCAGATATTTGTGATGCAAATATTGTAGAAAACCTGACAATAGGTAGGTACATCTATATTTTATACTAATATTATAAATGCTAAAGTATTTTTGTCTATCTGCTACCTCTTAGCACCCAAAGGTTCAACAATCAACCGATTTTTCTGAAATTTAGTATGAAAATACTTTGGGTCTTGGGAATGAATATGGACATAGGATACTTTTTATCCCGAAAAAATGTACGGTTCCAGCGCGATTGCAGGCGTCATATAATAGTCCTTACTAAATATATGTTAATCTTTTAAAGTCTTTCAATATTTAGAAAGTAAACAAAACGGTTAATGTCGACTCGATAAGAGAGGGGCTTTTTATAATGATGTTCGTCTATTAAATATTTCAGGCTAGCAGATTCAGCCTTTGCGTCAATTTTTTGCACAGAGGGTAGTTTGAAATCGTTGTTTGAATATTTTGGACTACTTAAATAATATAAATGTTTGAAATATATTAATAAAATTTATCTTAACTATGAAAAAATATTCGAATTCATTAAAGCTGCTGAAAAACTTAACATAAAAACTTAAAGCTTATTTTTCAGACATTGGGTAGTTTACAGGGGTGACAAAATTTTGCAAAAAAAAACTAAAGAAATTAATACTTACTAAGTAAATAAACTGAAAAAATTGGGTTCAAAAACATAAACCTATTAAGTTTTTGAACCCAATTTTTACCGTGATTTCGCAATAAAGGGGTACTTTTAGGGGTTTATATTTCAATCTTATTCAAAAATTATATATTATATATACTATTTTAAAGTTCAGAAATACAAAAAGTGGTTTTTCACGATTAAAGGGATGGTTGCCATAAGGGTTGAAAAATTAATTAAATAATCATAAAATATCATGAAAAAAACATTAAAACATTTATTTTATCGAATTAAACCCAATTAGATAAGCCAGAATTGTTAAATCTGCATTTTTTCTATTTTCAACAAAAGGGGTGGATTTCACCCCTAAAATAAAAAAGCGCAATACGAGCGTATGTCACTTTTAAAGTAGAGGGTTTGAAGTACTTAATCCCAAATTTTTATCTAAATCGATGGAGGTTCAACGAAATCGGAGGTTGCACCTGATTTTTGCCTTCATTTACTGTGCTAAATATGTATGGTGTTCAGACATTCTGAATTAAATTGAGATTATGAATACAGAAAGCCATTCCAGATGTGAAAAGACTGCTTTGGATTTAAATTAAGTACTTACTAACTCTTTCTGTTAAAAACATCAGAAATTCAGTTTGTTTTCATGTACAAATTATTAATAAATTATTTTATTTCATTGTTGGTACTATTCAATAAGTACTTTTTTAAACATTTTAGGTCCACTTAATATCTTGTGTTTTAACTATGTAACAAGTCTATGTATAAGTTATAACTAATACTTTTCTGGCTAGGTTATGTGTAACTATAGGGACCGTGCAGAAACTATAGAGGGCGTCGTAATTCGACAGCAGCGACACGATGCGAGTAAAAGAAGTAACTTGTGAGTGACTTTGGCTTCGCATTCTCTTTGACCCCGGCTAGTTTATGAGTGATTTTTTATGTTTTAGAATTTAGACCATAAAATGATTTAATACTTACACTCCCAATTGGCCACATGCGGCCGCGAGAACAACAACAGATTTCCAAGAATCCGCGATCGAAGGATTAAAGTAAAAAACTAGATGACGCCCGCAACTCCGTTGCGCCAAAAATCATTTATCGCGCGAGAACCGTACATTTTCCCGGGATAAAAAGTATCCTATGTCCATTCCCGGGGTTCAAAGTAAATCCATACCAAATTTCAACAAAATTGGTTCAGCGGTTTGGGCGTGAAGTGCTAACAGACAGACACACTTTCGCATTTATAATATTGAGTATGGATGAGTTTCTAACAGTAAACAAAGAACGAAAGCGTGAATAAAGATGTATAAAGCTTATCTAGTTATCTAAGAAAATATCTGAAAAAGTAATTAGTAGCATCCATCAGCATAGAAAATAAAAACTTGATAGGTAGACGATAACTTACTATAGATAACTTTTGATGCAAATTTATGTGTAATTGGCATATCAATTTAGATGGAAGGCAGTTTGGGTGTTTACTGGAAGAAGCAACGGTTATAGGTTAGGTCCGGGCAGGGGTGCCAAAATACCAACTGCTCCCTCTGGATCTAATCCAGGGATGGGGAAACTACGGCCCGCGGGCCATCTCCGGCCCGCGAAGACTTGAAATCCGGCCCGCGACCATCAAACAAAAATCAAGAGAATATTTCGTATTGTTAGTAATTGTTAGTAAATAAAAGTTTAATTTAATTACAATTTCTAATTTCTTTTTTATTCCAACAGTTATTTTGTAATATTTGCACAATAAATTGGTGTTTCAGAAAATACATATCAATATTTTTATTTCAGTAATTAATATAGTCAAAAATGCAACAAATGCAATAAAGTCTTGGCCCGCCATATATTTTGTTAGGATTATATTGGCACGCGAAGGAAAAAGTTTCCCCATCCCTGATCTAATCCAACGAAGAGCCGCTCGAATTGTTGACTGCCATAGTGTTTCAAACAGCTTGGACCCCTTGGAATTACGCCGAGATGTAGCTTCACTCTGCATCCTCTATCAGTTGTATCACGGGGAGTGCTCTGAGGAATTGTTCGGAATCTACCACCTGCAACTTTTCGCCATCGTCCCACGCGAAAAACATACCATCCTCATCACCTTGATGAGTGGCAGTCTTGCACAGTGCGTTTTTCGCGTAACTTTCTGCCGCGCACTGTAAAACTCTGAAACGAACTGTCACCAGCAGTATTTCCAGACCTATACGACCTGTAAACCTTCAAGAAAAGAGCGTATTCCCTCTTAAAAGGCCGGCAACGCACCTGCAGCTCTTCTGATGTTGCGAGTGTCCATGGGCGACGGTAGTTGCTTAACATAGGTGACCCGTTTGCTCGTTTGCCCCCTTATTTAATAAAATATTGATTTATAAGGCTGTCACAGACAGAGCAGGTAATGTAAAGATGTATATTTTAGCACAATACATCTTTCTATAGAAATCGTACACAACAGCTATAATGTAAAAATATATAAGTACATTATAGCTGTTGTGTGTGGTCTCCTGACGATTTCTATAGAAAGATGTATCGAGATGTATCATGCTTTAATATACATCTTTACATTACCTGCTCTGTTTGTGACAGCCTTTATGATGGCTGAGTAATAACCAATGACTTAATAATATTGGTTTAATCACTCACAATACTATGCCAACTAAAACTATAAGAGCAACAAAAATATGATCTAGAAAAGCTTAATCTCTACAATGTATATATGGAGACGACCTCCGTGGCGCAGTAGTGAGCGCGTTGGTAGCTCAAGCCAGAGGTCGCGGATTCGAGTCCCGCCGACGGAACAAAAAGTTTATAAAGTTCCTGGGTCAAGGATGTGTATTAAATATGTGTATCATATAATAAAAATCTTAAATATATGTATAGTATAAAAAGTATTAAATATATTTCAGTTGTCTGGTACCTGTACCACAAGTCCTTCAGGTACTTAGCATGGGGCCAGACTGACGTGGTGTAAAGCGTCCATAGATACTATTATCATTATTATAGCAGTAACACTACTGATTATATTCAAGAAATATGGTTGGGTATAGTGTTGCCAGGTCGCTAAACTGAAAAGGCGGACAAAGCAGTCAGCTTGGCCATAAGTACAAAAAAGAGTTGCTATCGAGTACTTACAATCTAAACTTTTAATATAGATATATGTTCGGCAGCTCGTGTACACCTTACAAATTTTCTTCTTTATTAAAACAGTTTAATATTGAATAGCTATACAATTTTAGATCTCAATAAGTGTACAATCGTCTAAAATTGGTGTTTTGTGGCTCTACAAAGGCCAAACTACCTTTGATTTTGGCCGGACACGCAAGTAAAAAGCCTGACTATGTCCAGCTTTATCCGGACATCTGGCAACCCTAGTTGGGTATGAATGCTAATATTAGTTCATAGATGTAAGGATAAGAAGGAGGTTCCATACCGTTATAGAGCGAAAATAGGCAAAAAATTGAGTTTTTTGTATGGGCCCTTAAATATTCATTTTATTAATTATTATTAAGGTACAAATATAATTAAGAATTTTGTGACAATTTCAAGTGCCTAGCTAGCTGTTGTCATTATTGATAACAAGCAAAAAAGACCAAAAAAACATGTTTCTTGTATGGGAGTCCCCTTAAATATCAACTTTATTTTGTTTTTAGTATTTGTTGTTATAGCTATAGTTATATGTTATAGTTATAGCGGTTCTTGAGTTACAGCCTGGAGACAGACAGACAGACAGACAGACAGACAGACAGACAGACAGACAGACAGACAGACAGACAGACAGACAGACAGACGGACAGACGAACAGACGGACAGACGGACAGACAACGAAGTCTTAGTAATAGGGTCCCGTTTTTACCCTTTGGGTACGGAACCCTAAAAATCTTAAATCTAAAAATGCAGTATACGGTTATGCAACTTACCGCGGCAACATTTGTGGTGGAGAAATTATTTTGGTTAACAAGTCGCACAACGCAGCGCAAATTCTTGCTCGAATTCAGCAGAGCTGATGATATTTTAAATAGTGAAGTGGCCATTTTCAATGGAAAGTTTATCTATATTCTATCCTAAAATATAAATATTTTATCGGAATCAGCCTCAACTGTTCTCTAATTTTTTTGTAGATTTTTTGTTGTCAAAAGTTGACATTAGCCCAATGACATATGAATCGATCACGTATCTATGGTTTTCGTTCAAAAATTACAAAGAAAAGAAAGAGTATGATATCCTCCCCCCTACCATTCCTCGCCCTATCAATCTAAAATCCGTTTCGTCCTTTGTAAATACTCCATTTGTTGAAATGTTATGTTCATATGTCCATACTAACAAAATAAAACTGTGAGGTGTACAGTACTAACCCTAAATGTTTGTGCTTGTTTTAGATTTTTCAACATCCGTACGCGTCTCAAATTATTATACCTTGTTTCTTCATAAAGCCAACCCATCATAAAGCAGAGTCATATCACAACCACTTTGACATTGGCGACTCACTACGGAGCCATTTTTAAAAAGAAGAAGAAGAAGAAGAGGTGATACTGCCTTGATTCTTGAAATTAAAGGTCACGACATTAATAGAGTCGCCACTTGTTTCCGTTGTGTCCTCTTATGGCCACACTATATCCAGTCACTATAAAAGATTTTGATACTTTATATTAAATACAGTTTAAATAATCATAATATTTACAACGTGTTTTATTATTTTACTATTCAATATTTCAAATTTTCATCTACATAACATTATATTATAATGTTATGTAGATGAAAATTTGAAATAATTATGATGTAGTTTTAGTGTGTGTTTAATTTACGATATTACAAGAAACAATCTAATCTATGTAAAGTATTATAATCTTTGTATAACTCACCTCATCACTAACTCACACGTACTGTAGCTGGTTTCGGTGGCTCTGGCAATGATTTGTAATGCTATTATGTGTATTTTGTATCGTATAACATATTACAATAGCATCACCTACTTTAAAAATATGTATTGTCTGTTTACTTACAAATAATTTTTAATTTTTATTGGTTCTGTTGAAAATACTTTAGAACATGTAACTTTATGTTAGTTATCACAAATATTATGTCATTATCTGGTTAAAATTAATTGTATGTATCTATGTGCATGATGGAAGAGACTGCTCTCTACGACACAGGGAATCCTAGTGTGGAGAGCAGCGTTTTGTATAAGATACTTAACGTGTAAAATTCTTTTTTTAAAGGGAAATAAAGATTTATTTGTTTGTATTTATAGAAAATTCAATAACTCGATTGAACGGTTGAACCGATGTGGCTAATTTTAGTCTTAAAATATTCCTGGAAGTCCATGGAAGACTTATAAGTGAGACGAAGTTCACCGGCACATCAGCTAGTCACTAGTGTTATAATATATTATGAATTTTTAACACCTGTTATTTAAGTACCTTCTCCCTGAGAGCTGCAGAGCTACTTTGATGACCAATGAGAGCTGAGAGAAGCTCACTCCTGTTTTAGGAACTACTTATTTAAAAAATACAAAAAAATAAAATAAATGAAAAACAGGGTTTTGTTATTTTAATAAAATATGATCATCCAAATAATATTCTACAATGCAGCCGGAAACAGAATCATCGTCACTTTCTAGGTCCATGTAGTTACAGCAGTCATGGTGTCACAGAGAACAGGCACTTTCATCTTCAATAGTCAGCTCTTCAATATCCTAATAAAGTGTTAATTTCCACTCCTTGTATTTATTTTGTGTTTTTTTTTTCAAAATGATAGCATAAATTCTCCTAGTCATTTCGGTTATTTCGTTAAACGCTTTTTCTGCTACCTGTAAACATAAAACGTAATAATTATAATATTATATTACGCTGCATCAAAGTGTTAAAGGAGTTAAGCACATACACTGTGACACGAGAATTTTATATACCGTACATCTAAGTAGACAGACTAAGTTACGCAAATCACCTAAGTCAAAGTATCAATCATTGTTAGGCGCGTTATACATGATAGATTTCTTTGACAGTTCATTGTTTACGTAAACTTTGTTTATGTAAAATTGTTGTTTTATTATACCAAATAATACTTACTCAGGCTACTTAAAATTGCATTATACAATAAAATTAACAAACAGAATTTATAAAACAAACGCATAATTGACTGCTACTATGGCAATTTAGCGATCAGAATCGGAAGTGTGGACGCGACAATTTCAGTGACATTTTCGCGTTTTACTATTTTTCTTCAATGAAAATCTTCAAATTTTCAGCACTGTGACACGTCTTTCACTTTATATATTAATATTAATCACAGTAACATGTAGTTTTCACATTGTAAAACTAAATTTAAGCAAATTGAAAATCTATGTTTTGTAAATTTTATGTCATAGAGCATTGATACAACAAAGGGACAAATGTCAAAAGAGTGTTGCTATAGCTAAAAAAAAAGTTTCCCCTCCTAGACATTCTTGACGCACTATATATTGCTCAATGAGGGATTTTCTTAACTTTTTAATTTGATTGTCAAACAGTTTCCATTTTAGTAACTAGATGGCGTATGGGTAGACAACTATCGGTAATACCAGGGAATACCATCAATAATTGCTACAAAGCTGGGCAAAAGAATGTAAAACTGGATACATTACAATTTGAAAAAGATGCCATAATATTCGAATGACTAGAATAACAAAGTTATTACAACGATGTTTTAGTTAAAACTCACGGAAGAAATAGCCCTATTTACCGATATTCAGACCAAATGTCACAGGAATTTATACATTTTGATTTTGACAACATCTTACCTGCACTTGTGCAAGATAACGGGTATTTCATGGCTAATATTTTACCAATAATGAACATTAAAGACCCAAATAACACAATTTGGGAAAAAATAATAAGAACCACACCAACAATAAAAAGTAGAAGAAGTTTGAAAGTAACATGGCCGCCAAAACTATTGTCACTTGTTAGTTTTCAGTTTGACAAGTATTTCATCTCAGTGTGTTCCTAAACTATTACCAGTATACTGGCCTAAAAGCTTAGGCCAATGATCGCTTAGGTTTAAGATATTTTGATTTATGTCACACTTGACAGTACACTGATATTAAAACACACATGTAAAAACACAACCAATATGTATCCGTGATGCCAACCTGCAGATAATTTCAGATCGGTGGGGAACCAATAGAAAATCTAGAAGTGTCTATCGTCGCGCCGTCTGTTTAAGATTAAAAATAAGAAAATCTCTCATTTCAGTCAATTCTCGTCAACTATGACGTCACGACTGCATCCAACAATTTGTGGCAACAAGCAGCAATATATTTGCGCAATACAATAATTGCCTGGAATTTTCAAGCCTATCGGATATACGTCAATCTTCAACATTTCGTACATCGCCGAAATAATTGCGGCAATTTATTGAAATTGCTCCATATTGCTCCACCAATTGCTCCAGATCGGTCCATTCGTGTCACTGAGCAATTATTTCGGCGATATTGCTTCGAATAATAATTGCTCCAGATATTTCATATCGCTCAATGTCGCAGATACGAATTGACGTATATCCGATGGGCTTGGAAATTCCAGGCAATTGTATTGCGCAATATTGAGTGCTTGGTGCCGCAAATTGCTTGATGTAGTCGAGAATAGTTGACGAGAATTGACTGGAATTAAACAATTTTAGTTGCCCGTATAAGCCTACCTTAAGCGCATCTTTAAGCAATTATAAGGCCGTGTTCAAACCAAACTGATTATGCGCCACCGAATGTGAACCGGTATTTTTCGTTCACAATATGCTGACAGCTGACTACCTATACGCTATAATAGCTGACGTAGCTACGTAGTCATCAGCGTCCGCGGAGCATAGTGACGTGCTATATTAATCGACCGCCGAATTTCAGTGCCTACGCCTGCCATAATAACGTATTGTCTGTTAGGTGTGAACGAAAAGTGAATATGACGTATGGAAATACTTTCCGCGGCTGACATTCAGTTTGGTTTGAACACGGCCTAATGTTTCATGCTTATGTACTTTGATGGTTTGAAAAAAATAAAAATAATAAAAAGTGAAACATAGTAGGAAATATTTGTGGAAAATTAAAATTAACCAAACGCAAATGGCATTACTGCTGTTTATATTATTTCGTTTCCAAAAAATTTTAAGTCACTCATCTTAAATTCACTTTCAAACATTCTTACGATTAGGCAAACTAACGTCAAATATAATAATTTACTAGCTATATGACCGAGCTTCGCTCGGTATTCAAAACATTCAAAAAACACACATAAAATGACATTTTATGAAAATGATTCCTAACTAGATCGATTTATTTAAATTTTTGACATTCAGCGCTGCTATTTTCACAGTGAACTCTCTACAGGGAACACGTACATACCCTAAAGCAGCGGTCGGCATCGTGCGGCCCGCGAACGTCTTACTTGCGGCCCGTGAATGTTTTGTGAATAAGTTATAGTGTATCAAAAACAATATTTTCTAATACTGCCAGTAGTTACCGTCACTTAAGTACGTAGCTGTTTGTGCCATTTTTAATAAAAACTTATTTCCTTTCATTATGTGTAGGTATATTGAGGTTTTAGGGTTATAGGGTTAATACGAGTATGAAGTCTGTGGCCCGCCTTCAGTTTGTTTTACCACCTTGTGGCCCTTGCCTGCCAAATGGTTGCCGACCGCTGCCGCGCTGCCCTAAAGTATTATCACTCGTTTTTTGTTACACCCTGTATATACAAGAATTGCTCGTTTAAAGATATAAGATTTAAGTTTTCTTAGCGTCAATACTATGTACCTCATATAATATAATATCATTGATGTACCTAGTAAAATAAACTATTAAACTGGTAAAACCGTCAACTATTTATTGTACTTCGAGAAGGTTATCGCCAAAGGTTTAGAACTTAAAATAGCGAATTAAAACAAAAAAATTTATCAATAGCTACATAAGATTGATACCGTTTACTAACCATTAAGTTTAAATAATACTAGCTTTTGCCCGCAGCTTCGCTCGCGTTAAGAAGTATTATTATATTATACAATCTTTCATGCCCTATTTTATCCCATTAGGGGTGTAATTTATCAAAATACTTTCTCAGGGGATGGCCTACAGTTCTTCTAAGTAGTCTGTGATGCCTACGTCGTAGTAGCTTTATGCATGCAAACTGCAAAGTGCCAGGTCGGTTTAAGGATGTACTTATAAGTAGTGATGGTTGACTCGAGTAACTAACTCGAGTTAGCTCGAGTTGGGCGTAACTCGAACACATTTTTTTTTTATCCTATTTCAAACATTAATTTTCTTTTTTACTTACATTATTATAAATAAATAATATAAAAAATGAAAGAATTGAAACAGAAATTATATCATTTCAAAGTCGGTTCCAAGTTTTTAACTATTTATGCGAAGCTGAGGGAATAAATTGGTAAAAATTCAGAAAAGCATTCACTTGTCCATCCAGTTAACTCAAGTTACGTAACTTGAGTTCAACGCGAGTTAAGTGAATTTTAACTTGGGTTAAATCAAGTTTTGTTTTTTCCGAGTTGGCACATCACTATATTATGTAAGGTCAAATTCGGTAGTACATCCAATTAATCCTTCGATCGGAGATTATCTTCCAAAGTGGTAAAATGTGTGTCCCCCTCCTCTAACTTCTAAAGTTAATGATAATTCTAAAAAAATATATATGATGTACATTGCTATAAAAACTACCAACGAAAATTAGTTTGAACGATATCTATTAAGTAGTTTTTTTATACGTCATAAATGGTAAACCTTAATTTAACTTTCATTAAATCAACTAAAATATGAAAATAAATCAAAAACCTTTTAATTTTATAGAAATAAACCTTATTGCTGCTGCGGAACCCTTCAGTGGCGAGTCCAACTCTCACTTGGCCGTTTTTTTGCTTTGTTATTTCTTTTAATAATTATATGCAGTTGCAACCGTTTAACATCTTGATCGGTCTGTTCATTGCTTATAGATTTATAAAAGACTAGCTGACCCGGCAAACATAGTTTTGCCATATTATATATTATTTCTAGTATCAATATAAAAATTAAAAAGTAGATAAAATCGATTCTCAGGCCTAGCGAATGGGTATACAAAATTTTATTAAAATCGGTTGAGCTGTTTTGGAGGAGTTCACGCACAAACACTGTGATATGAGAATTTCATATATTAGAATAAAAAATAATTATAAACTCAAAAAAGCTTTCCTATTTTATTTCAAAACTAATCTAACTAAAAAATTATCTAACATCCGCGAGCTGCCGGCGGCGGCTAGCCCGGTTTAGATAGCTAAATCAAATTCATTCCATGGCCAAGTTTGAAGACTGATGCTCTTGTCGTGAGTCGTGACTTTATGTGCAAACTGGATAAACAACTGTAAGCATTTTTATTTAATATTTTATAAAAAATCTGTTTCAAATTAAGGCTAAAAGCATTATTCCAATTTAAATAAAATTATTATATAAGGCTATAACAAAGCATGTTATTTTTTAGATACTTAATAAGTTAGTAAAATATATATTTTTTAACAAACCAAAATCAAAACATTAGAAAATTATCTTTAACACAATTCATCATCATTTTACAGTATGCTTATGAGTTATGACGTTTATAAAACTTTTGAATGGTGATTTTTACGGGTAAGCTGCAAGGTTTATGCATCGCAGAAGTTTTTTTTTATACGTATCGTCTTTTTAATGAATATTCTGAAGTATAACCAATTCTCAGGCCTTTTCTTTCACATAACTGAGATCTTTATTGAATTTTTTAGCATTTTCCGAAACCGCATAACTTATTATTATTAATTATGAAAATATTGTAACGAAATCCATTTAAAATTTTACTTTGAAAGTGACAAAATAATAAAATATAACCTACGTTCATTACAAGTATAATAAAGTGTATTACATAAATTATCTCTAATGGCATAATGACCGGAATCATTAGGGTTACAGCATATTATTTATATTTAAATATTATACATATTAATTATGCACAGTGCCTGTACTTTTTGAACAGCAAAGTAGCTGTTGAGTTACTAACAGTAAAATTTATTGCGTTTCAGATGGATATTTGACGCGTACTTCTCGCACTCGGAATTGCTTGTACAGCAGCAAGCATTTCGGAGGGCGTGGATTTTATTCAAAATACTCAAAATGACACCCAAACGTCCGATTTAGAAACTATTAATACTTCATCTTTTGACTGCAAAAGCTACACCTCATGTACCCAGTGTGTTAGTTCACCATCTCCATGTAATTGGTGTGTTGAGGGGCATAGATGTACTCATGACACAGCAGAAAATTGTAGAAATGATATACTCGTAACTGGTGTCAGTAGAGTCGATCCGAGCTATCGCTCCGGTCCAAGTTTTTGTCCAACGCTAAAATCAACATTTGACGACACAAACGAAATATTAGTTCCTTTCGGTGTAAAGAAAGCAATAAAAGTTAAGGTTCATATCATCGGTCAATTTATAGTGCAAACTAGATTTGTGTGTCAGTTTAAATTAGAAGGTAAAATTATCCATGTGAATGCCCAACTTCTTGCCGATACTATTTACTGTGACCATGTCGAATGGACTTATACTTCCCCTTCTTCCAATGTGACGGCTTCGTTTGATGTAATTTGGGGAGGTTCTAAGCCTTTAGATAATCCTAATAACATCCATGTAGTAATTTACAAGTGTAACGGTATGGCCGAGGATTGTGGAAATTGTTTAGAGCTACCAGACAATTTTGGTTGTGGATGGTGTCAGGGCTCAAATCGTTGTGAACTGCAAGATCAATGTGGAGCTCAAAATTGGCTAGACCGCGCCCAAACTTGTCCTAAAACCGAAATCGACATTCAAGAGCCCGCCTTAGAAACTAATAATAATTCTTCGTCCGTCGAATGTAATGCCTACACCTCATGTATCCAATGTGTAAGTTCACCTTATCCTTGTGACTGGTGTGTTGACGGTCATAGATGTACTCATGACACGGCAGAGAATTGTAGAAATGATATATTGATAACTGGTGTTAGTAGAATCGGTCCAAGTTTTCGCTCCGGTCCAAGCTTTTGTCCAACACTAAAGTCAACATTTGACGGCACAAACGAAATATTAGTTCCTTTCGGTGTAAAGAAAGCAATAAAAGTTAAGGGGCATATCATCGGTCAATTTGTAGTGCAAACTAGATTTGTGTGTCAGTTTAAATTAGAAGGTAAAATTATCTATGTGAATGCCCAACTCCTTGCCGATACTATTTACTGTGATCATGTCGAATGGATTCATACTTCCCCTTCTTCCAATGTGACGGCTTCGTTTGATGTAATTTGGGGAGGTTCTAAGCCATTAGATAATCCTAATAACATCCATTTAGTTATTTATAAATGTAATGGTATGGCCGACGATTGTGAAAAGTGCCTAAAGCTAGCAGAAAGGTTTGATTGTGGTTGGTGTCAGGGCTCCAATCGCTGTGATTTTCAGAATCTCTACTAGATAGATAGAAGATAGTCTACTTAAAAACAACATATTTTACAAAATATAAAATCTGGTAACCATCCAAACTACATTTTATGATTTATCATATAAATACGTTAGTCATAAAATATTACTTATTCTCTTTATCTATACTTAATATTATAAAGAGGTAAACTTTGTTTGTTTGTTTAATTGTAACGAAACGGCTCAAAAACTACTGGACCGATTTTAAAAATTCTTCCACCATTCGAAAGCTACATTATTTACGAGTAACATGGGCTACTATTTATTTTGGAAAATATAAGGTTCCGTAAGATATTTTGGTTTTTCTGAGACAAGGTGAAAAAAATCAACCAGAAAAGTTACTTATTTTGCGTACGCTGCCTGAACTATAAAAGATAGAACCATACAATGTTCCAAGTAAATGTAGATCTTATAAATATCTACAAAAGTGTCCGCGACACATTATACCTATATATGTCAAGTAAGGCACAACAACTATTTTTTATTTAAAAATCTTGATTTCTTTTGGACTACATTTAAACGCATTTATTTTACTCATGCTGATAATCCTGATCAATATAAATTATTTCATCACTAAGTACAGTTTGTGTAATAATATTTGGTCTTTGAATGATTAAAATTGGACGTTTTATTTAGAATTTATGGCGAAATTAAAAATTGCGATTCACTCCCATTTCGAAGTGGGCGCTACCAAGGCGGGGGTGCGCAGTAGCGAAGGTGACCGGCCCTGCAGCTGGTGAATTAGCTTATATAATACACCAAGAATACCAATGATCCCTACTGATTTGCCTATAAGTGAAAACTTTTTTTACACAAACGATAAATAAATCCCAGGGCCAAACATTCAAATTAGTAGAAATAGATTTACGAAAAGAATGTTTTGCGCAAGGGCAACTTTAGATTGCCCTATCACGAGTCGGGGCTTCCAACCATCAATATATTTTGTTACCTGAAAATAACTTATCGTCAAATGTTGTTTATAGAGAAGCTCTACAATAATTGCTTTAGTTATCTATCTTAAAACAACGGGTTGCACTCCGGGACTACCGGCAGAAGTGAAAACTTATTAGGTTTAAATTATTACATTTAAATATTCTCATCATTACCAACTTTAACATCCACAGAAAGACAATCTGTGCAGCCTGCGGATAATGACTGCGTTGTCGATGTTTCTGTGAATTGACCTGGGATTCATTTTGCTGGCCGTGTCTTTCCTGGGTAGGCTTTTTGCAGCGGTAACCGACATCCACGCGGGCGGAGCCGCGGGCGACCGCTAGTACTTTATATTATGGCAGAACAACGTTTTAATTTTTACTTTAAACGAACAAAATTTTATTAAAATCGGTTGAGCTGTTTTGGAGGACTTCATGCACAAACACTGTGATATGAGAATTTCATATATTAGAATAAAAAATAATTATAAACTCAAAAAAGCTTCACTATTTTATTTCAAAACGTAATGATAGAATTATTATCTAATATCAGCGAGCTGCCGGCGGTGGCTAGACCGGTTTAGATAGCTAAATCAAATTCATTCCATGGCCAAGTTTGAAGACTGATGCTCTTGTCGTGAGTCGTGACTTTATGTGCAAACTGGATAAACAACTGTAAGCATTTTTATTTAATATTTTATAAAAAATCTGTTTCAAATTAAGGCTAAAAACATTATTCCAATTTAAATAAAATTATTATATAAGGTTATAACAAAGCATGTTATTTTTTAGATACTTAATATATATTTTTTAACAAACCAAAATCAAAACATTAGAAAATTATCTTTAACACCATTCATCATCATTTTACAGTGTGTTTATGAGTTATGACGTTTATAAAACTTTTGAATGGTGATTTTTACAGGTAAGCTGCAAAGTTTATGCATCGCAGAAGTATTTTTTATACGTATCGTCTTTTTAATGAATATTCTGTAAGTATAACCAATTCTCAGGCCTTTTCTTTCACATAACTGAGATCTTTATTGAATTTCTTAGCATTTTCCGAAACCGCACAACTTATTATTATTAATTATGAAAGTATTGTAACGAAATCCATTTAAAATTTTACTTTGAAAGTGACAAAATAATAAAATATAACCTACGTTCATTACAAGTATAATAAAGTGTATTACATAAATTATCTCTAATGGCATAATGACCGGAATCATTAGGGTTACAGCATATTATTTATATTTAAATATTATACATATTAATTATGCACAGTGCCTGTACTTTTTAAGCAGCAAAGTAGCTGTTGAGTTACTAACAGTAAAATTTATTGCGTTTCAGATGGATATTTGACGCAATGTGGCGCGTACTTCTCGCACTCGGAATTGCGTGTACAGCAGCAAGCATTTCGGAGGGCATGGATTTTATTCAAAATACTCAAAATTACACCCAAACGTCCGATTTAGAAGCTATTAATACTTCATCTTTCGACTGCAAAAGCTACACCTCATGTACCCAGTGTGTTAGTTCACCATCTCCATGTAATTGGTGTGTTGAGGGGCATAGATGTACTCATGACACAGCAGAAAATTGCAGAAATGATATACTCGTAACTGGTGTCAGTAGAGTTGATCCGAGCTATCGTTTGGGTCCAAGTTTTTGTCCAACGCTAAAATCAACATTTGACGACACAAACGAAATATTAGTTCCTTTCGGTGTAAAGAAAGCAATAAAAGTTAAGGTTCATATCATTGGTCAATTTATAGTGCAAACTAGATTTGTGTGTCAGTTTAAATTAGAAGGTAAAATTATCCATGTGAATGCCCAACTTCTTGCCGATACTATTTACTGTGACCATGTCGAATGGACTTATACTTCCCCTTCTGCCAATGTGACGGCTTCGTTTGATGTAATTTGGGGAGATTCTAAGCCTTTAGATAATCCTAATAACATCCATGTAGTAATTTACAAGTGTAACGGTATGGCCGAGGATTGTGGAAATTGTTTAGAGCTACCAGACAATTTTGGTTGTGGATGGTGTCAGGGCTCAAATCGTTGTGAACTGCAAGATCAATGTGGAGCTCAAAATTGGCTAGACCGCGCCCAAACTTGTCCTAAAACCGAAATTGACATTCAAGAGCCCGCCTTAGAAACTAATAATAATTCTTCGTCCGTCGAATGTAATGTCTACACCTCATGTATCCAATGTGTAAGTTCACCTTATCCTTGTGATTGGTGTGTTGACGGTCATAGATGTACTCATGACACGGCAGAGAATTGTAGAAATGATATATTGATAACTGGTGTTAGTAGAATCGGTCCAAGTTTTCGCTCCGGTCCAAGCTTTTGTCCAACACTAAAGTCAACATTTGACGGCATAAACGAAATATTAGTTCCTTTCGGTGTAAAGAAAGCAATAAAAGTTAAGGTTCATATCATCGGTCAATTTATAGTGCAAACTAGATTTGTGTGTCAGTTTAAATTGGAAGGTAAAATTATCCATGTGAATGCCCAACTTCTTGCCGATACTATTTACTGTGACCATGTCGAATGGACTTATACTTCCCCTTCTTCCAATGTGACGGCTTCGTTTGATGTAATTTGGGGAGGTTCTAAGCCTTTAGATAATCCTAATAACATCCATGTAGTAATTTACAAGTGTAACGGTATGGCCGAGGATTGTGGAAATTGTTTAGAGCTACCAGACAATTTTGGTTGTGGATGGTGTCAGGGCTCAAATCGTTGTGAACTGCAAGATCAATGTGGAGCTCAAAATTGGCTAGACCGCTCCCAAACTTGTCCTAAAACCGAAATTGACATTCAAGAGCCCGCCTTAGAAACTAATAATAATTCTTCGTCCGTCAAATGTAATGCCTACACCTCATGTATCCAATGTGTAAGTTCACCTTATCCTTGTGATTGGTGTGTTGACGGTCATAGATGTACTCATGACACGGCAGAGAATTGTAGAAATGATATATTGATAACTGGTGTTAGTAGAATCGGTCCAAGTTTTCGCTCCGGTCCAAGCTTTTGTCCAACACTAAAGTCAACATTTGACGGCACAAACGAAATATTAGTTCCTTTCGGTATAAAGAAAGCAATAAAAGTTAAGGTTCATATCATCGGTCAATTTATAGTGCAAACTAGATTTGTGTGTCAGTTTAAATTAGAAGGTAAAATTATCCATGTGAATGCCCAACTTCTTGCCGATACTATTTACTGTGACCATGTCGAATGGTCTTATACTTCCCCTTCTTCCAATGTGACGGCTTCGTTTGATGTAATTTGGGGAGGTTCTAAGCCTTTAGATAATCCCAATAACATCCATCTAGTAATTTACAAGTGTAACGGTATGGCCGAGGATTGTGGAAATTGTTTAGAGCTACCAGACAATTTTGGTTGTGGTTGGTGTCAAGGTTCAAATCGTTGTGAACTGCAAGATCAATGTGGAGCTCAAAATTGGCTAGACCACGCCCAATCTTGTCACAAAACCGAAATTGACATTCAGGAGCCCGCCTTAGAAACTAATAATAATTCTTCGTCCGTCGAATGTAATGCCTACACCTCATGTATCCAATGTGTAAGTTCACCTTATCCTTGTGATTGGTGTGTTGACGGTCATAGATGTACTCATGACACGGCAGAGAATTGTAGAAATGATATATTAATAACTGGTGTTAGTAGAATCGGACCAAGTTTTCGCTCCGGTCCAAGCTTTTGTCCAACACTAAAGTCAACATTTGACGGCACAAACGAAATATTAGTTCCTTTCGGTGTAAAGAAAGCAATAAAAGTTAAGGTTCATATCATCGGTCAATTTATAGTGCAAACTAGATTTGTGTGTCAGTTTAAATTAGAAGGTAAAATTATCTATGTGAATGCCCAACTCCTTGCCGATACTATTTACTGTGATCATGTCGAATGGATTCATACTTCCCCTTCTTCCAATGTGACGGCTTCGTTTGATGTAATTTGGGGAGGTTCTAAGCCATTAGATAATCCTAATAACATCCATTTAGTTATTTATAAATGTAACGGTATGGCCGACGATTGTGAAAAGTGCCTAAAGCTAGCAGAAAGGTTTGATTGTGGTTGGTGTCAGGGCTCCGATCGCTGTGATTTTCAGAATCAATGTGGTGCCCAAAGTAATTGGTTAGACCGCAACCAAACCTGTCTTCATACTAAATAATAGATAAGCAAGCTAATTTTTCTCAATTTATTATTTATGAAAATTATCAAAAGCATTACAGTCTATACCTTAACCAAAATACAAATTATTACCAATTTGTTTATATATTAAAATATAAGTAATTGAGGAATAATAATTATGTTACAGTAAGTTGGCTAAATGGTGATGTATATAATATTAAAATTACAAATAATAATTGTAGTTGTGACTTTTATGACTAAAAAAAAGTGTCAGCTCCGACGCACGACTGGAGTTTACTCCGTACGAGTATCTAACCACACGCAAAAAGAGTTTATTCAACTGAAAAAAGATTAATATAATATGAAATCAGATGTTCCGGCAATATTATCTACACCCCTTTCTGCCATAGTTATTTCAAAATATTTTTTTCTCAATTCTAAGGCCAGAATCGAATAGAGGAAAAAATCCAGGAAGATCAAGCCGAAGAAACTCATATCCAGAACAAATAGTTGCCGAGTCACAAGCATTCAAACTTTGACATTGACAGCTCGGCAACTGTCAAACGTCGAACAAAAGCCATAACTCAGCTTCCAATAGGCCTAGAGGAACGGGGTTTCTTCTAACATCAAAGGCAACACCTCGGCTACCCCCTCCCTGAATTTGAACTAAATCAGAGACATCATTTTTTTTCTCAATTCTAAGGCCAGAATCAAATAGAGGATAAAAATCCAGGAAGATCAAGCCGATCAAGCCATATCCAGAACAAATAGTTGCCAAGTTACAAGCATTCAAACTTTGACATTGACAGCTCGGCAACTGTCAAACGTCTTATAAAGTAGCCATAACTCCGCTCCCAATAGGCCTAGAGGAACGGGGTTTCTTCTAACATCAAAGGCAACACCTCGGCTACCCCCTCAATTAATTTGAAATAATTATATTATTATTATTATTATATAATTATATTATTTTATATAATGTTATATTCCGATAGGTATATTACCTTTATGGTCTTAATACACTCACAGCCAAATTAGAAAGTTTCCGTCGTCCAAAAACGTGACACATTTTCGTTATTTGTTAGTAGGTTTTACCCCTCGGATTTTTCTCATACCGGGCGCCTTATATATGAAAATCGATTCATAAGGAGTAAACTCCAATAAACTCCAAGGTTAGGTTATACACAAGCTCATTTAGACCGAAATAATCCATACTTACTTACTTACTTACTAATATTATAAATGCGAAAGTGTGTATGTCTGTCTGTCTGTCCGTCTGTCCGTCTGTCCGTCTGTCCGTCTGTCCGTCTGTCCGTCCGTCCATCCGTCCATCCGTCCGTCCGTCCGTCCGTCCGTCCGTCCGTCCGTCCGTCCGTCCGTCTGTTACCTCTTCACGCCCAAACCGCTGAACCGATCTTGCTGAAATTTGGCATGGAGATACCTTGAGTCTCGGGAAAGGACATAGGATACTTTTTATCCCGGAAAAATGTACGGTTCCCGCGCGATAAACTAATTTTGGCGCAACGGAGTTGCGGGCATCATCTAGTAATATAATCATTAAAATAATAATTATTATTACCAGCCTGTTGCTCTTAGCGTAATATAATATAAACAGTTTTATATATTTATTATCAACATTACTATTAATACTTACGCATTTTAGTATTATAAGAATAAAGAGATTAACACAGAAGTAGTAATTAATGCATTTAAGTTTCTTTATATAATATTATCATATTTTAATTTAACTAACGTTTAACAATACACAGTATTCTGATTTCATACAGTGTACCAAGATAGGTTCCCCAAAGTTTGCTAATTGCTAACTATTTAAATAAAAGATAGTAAACATTATATCTAGTTGTATTCAAATTATAAAAATTAAATGACGTCATGTTCTATTATTTAAGGATGGATTTGCTTTCTATAAAAGGTAATCTTAAAAAATATAAATGCTTTTGTCGATGGTCTGCATTATTTCTGAACGAAACCTACAGTGCTGCTGTTGGTGGCGAAATACGGAACTAAGCACAAATCGGCTGGTCTCGGCTAATCTCGGAGCAGTCACGCCTAGACTCGTCGAAAAGCGAAACCGAATTCATTCCATGGCGAAGTACGAAGACTGATGCTCTTGTCGTGAACTCCTTGTGCAAACGGGCTATGTTGCTTATTTAACCGGATATTGTTATACGAAAAGACCTTTTAGGATTAAGTGATCGAATTTAATAAAGTGGTGATAAGTGTACTATGAAATAACAGTGCTACCAAGTAATATTGTGAAGTGGTGCAACAGTGTTACAAAAAGTTCAAAAAACCATTTTACCCCGGATTTCAAAGGATTGTCCACAACATAATTGCATGTTAAATCAAGGTGAGTCAACGTTTGTACATTTAACGGCGTCGAAAGTGCGTGGCGTTTATTAGAATGGCTTCCATGTATCGACTGACGTGCGCGGTAATGGCCGACATTATTTTCGTTCTCGTCAGTGTAAAGCGATAGATAAGGGGAGAAATAAATGAATTAGATTGCTACGATACGAGTAAAGATGGATTTTTTCAACACACTTTAACGTAGGTGGCTCTGCGAGTCTGCGAGTGGGCGGCGGCGTTCATGGAATGCAATCGACCGCCGGGCCGTACGCTCGTGCAATACATTTTACGGCGTGCCCACTGCCTCGGTGCCTCGAATACAGCTCTTTTTATCAATTCTTAACTGATATATTAAAACGGCCTACTTATCTTTCCGGCTAGCGATCGGTATCTGTAAATTCGTAGTCTAGATGGAATACAGTTTAGTTTGTGGTGTTATCACTAATAACGTAGATCATAATCTTAAACTGACAAAAACGGACTCGCCTGCACCCAATAAATCATCTGCAGGCGAAGCCAAGTATCCGAGAGCCCTGGTGGGCTTTAAACAGTGATGTTTGTTGTTACAGGTGACCGCTAGAACGGACTGCGAGGTTTCCGCATTATGAAAGTGCGATTCCATACATGCGTGATATAAACAAACACGAATAGAAATTTTGAAGCCCGTCCTAACTAATTTCGCCATGGCTGTTCTGTAAGTATATTCGTTGTCGTCGATGTTTTAAGTTTTTATGATTATTTGATCCCCTGCGCTACCACGTTAGCTCCCTCGTTCGTACAGCATGCCAAGTAAATTTTTTGTTACTCCCTTTTATGATGAGGCTTTCGTCGGCGTGTGACTATCAGTGCACTGACCGCGTCGGGGCCGCCGGGGGCCGCTCGTTCCTAGTACTAACCTATTTTTGTGCGCGGCGATAGAAAAAACATCCGGTGAGCAGGTTTACATTCATATGCAACACTCACTACCTGCACAGTACATCACATCGTTCTGCCGGCAGACGCTACTTTTTACCGTTCGGTTCGTGCGGTCTACGTGTGACCTAAAATAGGTTGGTACTGCTCGACAGGGCCGGGCACCCGGCCGTCCCGCTCGCGTCGCGGACTCGCTCCAATCGCACTGGACCTCTCCTAACCTTCGCGTGCGTCCTCGAAGGTCGATAGACGTTAGGTCGGCGTCGCGCTCGTACTCCGTAGGGTCGCAGGAGCGGTGCGGTGCGATAGGAACGGAGCGGCGGCGTCGGGCAGTGGCTGAGCGGCTGTATCGCGTTCCAGATGGGCGGGTGGGTGCCTCCGCGGACGACGGCGGTAGGCCACATGCGTCCGCGCCATGTGGCGCGTGCTGCTGACCCTCGGGGCCGCGTGCGTTGCCGCGCGCGCCTCGCAGGACGTGGTGCGCATCTTCTCCGATCCGGTCAAAGCGCCGTCCTCTCTCTTCAATCACCTGGTGGTGGACCGCAACACGGGTCGCGTGTACGTCGGCGCCGTCAACAGGATCTACCAGCTATCGCCTGACCTCGAGGTGGCCCAGCAGATCGTCACCGGCCCGGTCAACGATTCCGCCCAGTGCACCTTCGACTGCCCGCCTAGCTTCGTCAAGAAGCCGACGGACAACGTGAACAAGGCGCTGGTCATCGACTACGCGACCAGTCGCCTCATAACGTGTGGCTCGGTGCTGCAAGGACTGTGCTCCGTGCGGAACCTGAACAATATATCCCACGATGTCCGGGAAGTGCGCGAACCGGTCGTGGCCAACAACGCCAGCGCGTCCACGGTCGCCTTCATAGCGCCGGGACCGCCGAATCCACCGATGACGCAAGTGATGTACGTAGGAGTGACTTTTACTGGAAATTCCCCGTATCGTTCCGAAGTGCCGACTGTCAGCAGCAGATCCTTGGAGGACGACAGGCTCTTCGTGATAGCTCGAACGGCGGTGACCACCGGGACTCGAATGTTTGTCAATTCGCTGTCGCGAGAACGTTATCCCATAGACTACGTGTACGGCTTCAGCTCCGACGGATTTAGCTATTTTCTAACGACTCAACTGCGCGGCGTCGGCTCCGACACATATTACAGTAAGCTGGTTCGTGTGTGTCACGACGATGAGAACTACTACTCGTACACCGAGATACCCATGTCGTGCGTGGGCGAGGGTGGAGGAAATTACGGCTACAACCTCGTGCAGGCCGCTTTCGTCGGGAAGGCTGGATCAGTGCTCGCGGGCGAACTGGGAATAACTGCCCAACACGATGTACTCTTTGCAGCTTTCAGTCAGAGCAAAGCCATCAACACCAACATTCCATCTAATCATTCGGCCATTTGCGTCTACTCCCTCAAAGCGATACGCCGTAAGTTCATGCAAAACATTAAGACCTGCTTCAGCGGAAACGGCTCGCGTGGCCTAGATTTCATCTCGCCGTCGCACGCTTGTATCGGAACGAAGTTGCAAACTATAAGCGAAGATTTTTGCGGACTAGATGTGAACACTCCGCTAGGAGGCGAGCAACCAGTGGAAGCGGTACCCGTGGCCACCTTCCCGAAGAGGCTGACCGCCGTGGCGGCCACCGCGACCGGCGACTACACCGTCGTGTTCGCGGGGACGGCCGACGGTCATCTCAAGAAGATCGTCGTAGAGAGCGCCACGTCCGCCTTTGAGTACGGAGACATCGTCGTCGACGACGGATCTCCTGTCAATAAAGACTTATTCTTTGATACTCAATTGATGCATTTATATGTGATGACCGAAAGAAACGTTTCGAAAGTGAAGGTTCAAGAATGTAGCGTATACAAATCGTGCCTGACTTGCTTGGGCGTGAAAGATCCGTACTGCGGCTGGTGTTCCCTAGAAAATAAATGCAGCCTTCGATCCGACTGCCAGGAGGCGGCGCAGGACCCGCTATACTGGATATCGTATCGCAGCGGTCGATGCACGACAATCACACAAGTAACACCAAATCAATTACAACGAACAACAGCAAGAACGTTAGATCTAGTTATAGAAAATTTACCGACACTTAATGCTCAGTTTATGTGTGCGTTTACAGCGTTAGATCGTACTCTCGTTAGTAATGCGACCAGAAAACCGTATGGTGTTAATTGTACTACACCGCGTACAGATACACTACCACCCATTCCTGCCGGTCAGCATCATTTTACCGCTAAGCTCTCGGTGCGCACTACCCAAGGTCCCGATTTTGTCGCTACTAATTTTACGTTTTTCGATTGCAATACGTACGGCTCGTGTACCCAATGCGTCAGCTCTTCTTTTCCGTGCGACTGGTGCGTAGACGGGCATAGATGCACTCACGACACGGCCGAAAATTGTAGGAACGATATACTCGTCACAGGGGTCAGTAGAATAGGTCCTAGCTACCGCTCCGGCCCGAGTTTCTGTCCGACAATAAACTCGACGTCAGACGGCACCAACGAAATATTAGTTCCTTCCGGTGTAAAGAAAGCGATAAAAGTTAAGGTCCACATAATCGGTCAATTTATTGTACAGACTAGATTCGTATGTCAGTTTAATATAGAGGGTCGGGTCACCCATGTCAATGCTCAACTTCTCGCCGACACTATTTATTGCGAACACGTCGAATTCACTTACACCTCCCGCGCTCCTAATATAACTGCGTCGTTCGCCGTAATCTGGGGAGGGTCGAAGCCGCTAGATAATCCCGATAATACTCATATACTCATTTATAGATGTAACGACATGGCCGACAACTGCGGAATGTGTCTAGCTCTTCCCGAGAAGTTCGGTTGCGGATGGTGTCAGGGATCGGATCGGTGCGAAGTCCAGGAGCAATGCGGGGCTCCGAGCGTCTGGCTCAACCGCACGCAGACATGTCCCAATCCTGAAATCCACACGTTTAGACCTCAGCTAGGCCCGTGGGACGGCGGAACGAACATAACTATCGAGGGTATCAATTTGGGTCGAAATATATCTGACATTTACAACGGGGTCACCATAGCGGGTATAAAATGTCAGCCCATAATCGAGCTGTACGTGAAAACGAGGCGCATAGTCTGTACGGTGGACGGCCCCGGGGAGGAGGTGCCCCGGGACGGTCCCGTCGTGGTCCGCGTGGCCGACTACCGCGGGGAATCTAAACATCACTACGCGTTCGTCAATCCGAAAATAAATTCTATTCAACCGAAGTATGGACCCCAGTCGGGCGGCACTAAATTGCGCATCACGGGCGAGTATTTAGACGCGGGAAGTAATATTCAAGCTTTCATAGATGATTTGCCGTGCGCAATTTTATCGGTATCGCACGAGGAAGCCATATGTAGGACCAGTCATTCGTATCAATTGAAAATGGGCACATTACGTATGCGTTTCGATAACGGTATGCGAACTTTAGAGCGAGAAAAATTCGAGTATATCGAGGATCCGGTCGTCGTATCCGTCGAGTCCGGTCCGCCGCTCGCGTCGAAGCAGCCGAAGGGCATTCCGTCCGGCGGCATAAGTATCAGAGTGATGGGGCGAAATTTCCATTCGATTCAATTCCCACAGATTTACGTCTACCACGACAACAGACCGTACATAGCGCCCTGCCACAGAGTAGACTTTGAGACTCAGCTTATATGCGAGTCTCCGGGGATAGAGAGCGCCGGCCTAAACATAGACCCGGATAAACCGTTAGAATTGGAGTACGGATTCAATATGGACGACGTCCAAAGCGTGCAAAATCTTACTACTAGGACGGGTGACGCTTTTCTGCTTTATCCGGACCCAATTTACGAGAAGTTCGACGAGGATGTAAAGTATTATAAGTCTGAATATTTAACTATAAACGGTCAAAATTTGGATAGAGCGAGCACGGACGTCGACGTAGAGGTGCGCGTCGGTGAAAGTCTGTGTAACATTACGTCTATCGCCAGGCATCAGTTGACATGTAGGCCCCCGTCTCGCGACGAGCTGCCCGACGGAGTCGACACGCCGGAGGTCGTCGTCAAAGTCGGCCGTGCTCTGACTTATAAAATAGGTAAATTATCGTATTCGTCGCAGACCGGCTTGCAGGCGGCTATAGGAAAGCCAGTATTATTCGGTGTCGTAGCTAGTATCGTAATACTCATATTAGTATTTGTCATATTTTTAGTTATGTATAGGAGAAAGTCGACGGAAAATATTAGGGTTTTAAAAAATATGCAGGAGCAGATGGATATTTTAGAGTTAAGAGTGGCCGCGGAATGTAAGGAGGCCTTCGCGGAGTTACAGACTGAGATGACAGATCTGACGGGTGACGTCACAGGTGGTATACCGTTCCTCGATTATCGTACGTACGCTATGAAAATATTGTTTCCTAATATAGACGATCACGCCGTACTCCAGTGGGAGAGGCCCGAGCTTATGAGAAAAGAGAAAGGTCTCAGAATGTTCGGACAGTTAATTATGAATAAAACATTCCTTTTATTATTTATTCGTACTTTAGAAAGTAATAGATATTTTTCGATGAGAGATCGCGTTAACGTAGCTTCCCTAATAATGGTGACCCTCCAGAGCAAAATGGAGTATTGCACTGACGTTTTAAAGACTCTCCTAGCGGAACTGATCGAAAAATGCATGGAAAGTAAAAGTCATCCCAAATTACTGCTCAGGCGCACCGAGAGTGTCGCAGAGAAAATGTTGAGCGCGTGGTTTACTTTCCTATTATATAAATTTCTTAGAGAGTGCGCCGGCGAACCGCTCTATCTTTTGTTTAGGTCGATGAAAGGTCAGGTAGACAAAGGGCCGGTGGACGTTATCACCTCCGAGGCGCGGTACTCTTTGAGCGAAGAAAAACTCATTAGGCAGTCGATCGATTTCAAACCGATGACCGTAAGCGTGTCGATATCGCAGCAGACGATCTTCGTTAGCGGCTTAGACGCCACGACGGAGAACGTTCACGTTAAAGTTCTCGATTGCGATACGATAAGTCAAGTTAAGGAAAAATGTTTGGACGCAATCTATCGCGCTACGCCGTACTCTCAGCGACCGAGTCGGGACGAATTAGATTTGGAATGGCGCACGGGCGCCTGCGGTCGATTAATTTTGTACGACGAAGACACGACAACTAAATGCGAGGGCGAGTGGCGCAAACTTAACACCCTCAATCATTATCGCGTCCCGGACGGCGCATGCTTGAGTCTAGTCGCTAAACAGAGCTCGGTTTATAATCTGTCGAATATGGAGAAAAACGACAAGTCGCACACTTACGAAACGCTCAATAGAGGAAAATACGGCTCCGCCAGTCCCCCGGCTAGTCCGCTCAAATACGAGCACGGCTTCAAATATTGGCATCTGGTTAGGCACCACGACGGGGATGCGCACAAGGAGGGGGAGCGAGGAAACAAGATGGTGTCCGAAATATATTTAACGCGCCTGCTAGCCACCAAAGGAACGTTGCAAAAGTTCGTCGATGACTTATTCGAGACTATTTTCAGCACCGCGCACCGGGGCTCCGCGCTTCCCCTCGCCATAAAATATATGTTCGATTTCCTCGACGATCAGGCATTGCAGCACGCGATTTCCGACCCCGAGGTAGTGCACACGTGGAAGAGCAATTCGTTACCCTTGCGCTTCTGGGTTAATCTAATTAAAAATCCCAACTTCGTTTTCGACGTTCACAAATCTAACACCGTCGACTCGTGCCTGTCGGTGATCGCGCAAACTTTCATGGACTCGTGCTCCACTTCCGACCACATTCTGGGCAAAGATTCGCCTTCGTCGAAGCTCCTATATGCTAAAGACATACCGGTGTACAAGGAATGGGTGGAGCGCTACTACGCGGACATCAAGCTGATGCCCGCCATATCCGACCAGGATATGAACGCGATGCTCGCGGAGGAGTCGCGCCTCCACACGAAGGAGTTCAACACGAACTGCGCGCTCAACGAACTGTACGCGTACGCGGTCAAGTACAACGAGCAGCTCATGGTGACGCTCGAGGAGGACGAGTTCTCGCAGAAGCAGCGCCTGGCCTTCCGCCTCGAGCAGGTGCACGGCCTCATGGCGCACGACTATAACGTGTAGAGTGTAGCGCGAGGCCGTCCCGCCCCACCGCCCACCGCCCTGTATATACTGCCCCCGCACATATCTACGCTGGAAACTATTGTATATATTAGATAGTGTACAGTCTTTAATATTGTAATTTTTGTATAATTTCAGCGGTCCGATGTCGTTTTTTAATTTTATATAATGAACTTTGTATTGATTTTACACGACGAACCCGGCCGGCCGCGGTCGTGCCACAGTGTGCATCGTAAACTAAAAATTATGTATGTATGTCTATGTGTGCTCGCGTCGTACGAGTTAATGTTACGTCGATCGGTGTAAAATGTGTGTCGCAAATGAAATCGCATGTGAGCGCGCCGGCGAGCGACGTCTCGCTCGCCGACGGGCAGACTTTTAAATTTGTACTCGCAATCTACTTAACGAAATAACCGACAGTGAACCGGTGAACGATTCCATTAATAAATATCGTCGAATGTACCCAGTCGTTTGATTCTCGCGCAGCGCCATCGTCCACGTCGACGAAAGCCCACGCCTCGGCAGCTGTCCGCAGGGAGCTCGCGGTGCGGTGTCGTCTCGCCTGTGTCCTCTCTGTCCTCTCTGTCCTCCGTCCCTCTCCGTCCCACCCGCGCCCGGCGAGACGGCACAATGACCGGGCCCTGCTGTTTCAGCCCTTACGTGCGAATCGCGGCGCGCACGGCATTCGCGGTCCTCAACAACGTATACAGCATCCCCGCTTACGTGGTGTGGATGATGGCGCTGCGTGTAACGAGACCCTTGTACGCACCACTCTATTGGAAGATCGAAGGGCTTATGTATCATTGGCTGCTGGCGATGGTGTCGCTGTGGTCCTGGACGGCGGGATATGAGAGTGAGTACTTCAGAATCTATTACAGTCACTCAATATCACCTTTAAGTACCCTCCAGGCCAGGCCAAAGTATATTGTTAAGGCTTTTGTTTGATTTGTACTCTCTGCAAACGTGTATTTGTTGACGATAACATCCTTCAGCCAACAGTGACCTGTTTCTGCAACCATTTGCACACTGAAATCTCTTTCCTGAAAGAGTTTAGTGCACATAACGTACATATTACGCCTTCTCATTTCCCTTTGGTCTGGCGCGGAAGTGAGTGATTATCGCATCGCATTCCGTTCAAAGCGAATGAGCAGGTAGCCAACTTTTACCATTGTGACGTCAATGTGTCAGAGTTGAATACAGAGATCCATCAGCAGCTATAAGTTTTAGAAATTTTCAAATTCATCCTAGAACCTAGATTTAAAACTTTAGGCAACCTTGTTAAATGTATTCTTTAAACAGCAAAATATAATACAACAGGGGCTTTTTTAACATTTCCTGATAAGTGCCGAAAAGGCTATCCATAACTTACCTGACAGATACTGCAAACTTTGTCAGATAAGTTATGGATAGCCTATCCGGCACTTATGAGAAAGTCCTTAAGAATAATACGTTAAAATTGAAGTTTATTCATTAAAATAGTCACTAGTTATCGTTTCTTTTGTAAATAGCGTGGATATCAGATTTATGACTACACAGTACAACTGCATTCAAGGAAAAACACGCATATTTTAGAGATGACGTAGGTTTTATATGAGACATCAAAATGCAAACACTGTTAAATTAGATACTGGCAAATATTATTCGCTGCTGTTAAGCATTAGTGTCCTAACTGTCTAACCCACAATTTTTTGTTGCTAAAGTCTTGTTCTAAATCATATAAACATAATAATTAAAATAATAATATGAGTTCCTGACTACTTGGAAATGCGGTAAGTAGTGTAAGTACTATTATTATTTGCCCTTGAATTTAAAACTACATTATTTCTGTTCTTCAGTTCATTAACTTCTTTAATATGTGTTAATGTATTAAACATAAAAAAATTATTAAATTTATACAGTCCATTGCCTTATAATTTAAATATTGAATAAAATATCGTTTTTCACAGACCACAGTTAAAATTCTAGAGTTAGATAAGGATTGTAAATATGTGAGGTTAAATATTGGTTGAGTGTTTATCGTCGCACCTACTGAGAAGTGACTGGGTGTCGTGGCAGTGCCGAATGTTCTGGGACGTGCAGATAAGCGATTGCTGGGGTCATGCTCCAAATCTGTATTAATATGTTATGTTTGCTGATCTTATCTGCTCAAAATATGTCATCCATACTTACTACTTACAACTCATCATTTTATCGTTTTTATTTTATGTGTGTGTTTGTAATTACTGCGATGTGCACAATAAAGTACATTCATTCATTCATTCATTCATTCATTCATTCATTCACTAATATTATAAATGCGAAAGAATGTCTGTCTGTCAACTCTTCTCGCTTAAACCGCTGAACCGATTTGGCTGAAAGTATGGGGATAGGTTGCATCCCGGAAGAGGACATAGGAAGTATCATAATTATTATGTCCTTTCCCGAGACTCGGAATATCTTCATATAACATTTTAGCCATTTTTTGGGATAAAAAGAATTTTATACCAAAAAATGCACGTTGCAACTTACAGTTCCTCTGCCCGCAACTCCGTTGCGGCAAAATTCGTATACATACTAATATTATAAATGCGAAAGTGTGTGTCTGTCTGTCTGTCACCTCTTCACGCTCCAACCGCTAAACCGATTTTGCTGAAATTTGGCATGGAGATACTTTCAGTCCCGAGAAAGGTCATAGGATAGTTTCTATCCCGGAAAAATGTACGGTTCCCGCGCGATAAACGAATTTTGGCGCAACGAAGTTGCGGGCGTCATCTAGTTACCTACATAGCGCGGGAAGTGGGATATGTACATTTTCCGGGATAAAAAGTATCCTATGCCCTTTCCCGGGATTCAAAGTATCTTCATACCAAATTTCAGCTAAATCGGTTTAGTGGTTTGGGCGTGAAGAGGTTACAAACAGACCGACACTTGCACATTTATAATATTAGTATGAAAGTATGGATTTAGAGTTTTGACATATTTAAAAAGTCTAGCGGGTCTTGTCAGTTGTAACGTAGGTTGTAACGTAATTTTTAAATATTAGTTTATGTAGTAATTGTGTTGTTATTTAAATATGTAATGCGTTGTAAATCGGCCCAGTGACATCACACAATATTTTGTAGAGGTCATTCGTAACATATAACGCATTAAAGAATTCAAAATGCGGTATTGCAATTATACCTAAGGTAATTTGAGGTATTTGCATTTATTTGCAAATAATAATTAACTAATTAGCAATTAGACCATGACTCAATTTGACTAAATGAAGTCTTAGAAATCACATAGACGCTGCTTTGAAATGTGAATCATTATAAATTAAGGCCATTAATGCCCATTTTCTAGGGTCTTTTTTATCGATTATTTATTTGATTGGCTAATGTCAAATTAACCAAAAAGGCTGTTGAACAGACAAATTCTAGTAAAAAAATTAGAAACCATAAGCAGTGGAGGAAACACTCAATAAAATTAGTCCCAGCAAAACACAGCAGACTCGCTAAAAAGTATCCTTTGTCCTTTACCGGAACTCAAAGTATCTACATACTAAATTTCAGCAAAATCGGTTCAGCGGTTTTAGCGAGACTGCAGAGGTATCAGACAGACAGACATACACACTTTCGCATTTATAATATTAGTATGGATGTTAATTGTTTGTTTTTTTCGCTTATTTGTCTATATTGTGTACATCATCAAAATAAACGTGACTGATTCTTCAGTATAATTGGCCTAGTTAAGTTAACCGATTTCGAAACAAAACGTTGGCGACCTTTCTTAACCTTTTCGTAGGTGGAGCCTTTACATCATGCAAAAAGTAGGAACCTCACTAACGATCGATTGTTTCCATCGTGTGGGTTCTCACGTTTACTTTCAATAGTACTTTTGCTTTTCTAATTATGTAAGGTAATTATATCATTATATTGACCGGGTCTTAATTGCTACCGACTTGAAAACAGCTAAGGAGCAACATACATTTATACCACACATTTCCTGCATTGGTTGTTGCTAAACTACTGATAAAACTTAAAAAAAATCTGGTAAATGATCAATCTATTGTGTCTTAAGGCAGTTCAGAATTTAGTCTTAATTCAAGATAGGTAAAAAACTAGGAAAAATAGGGAAGAATAGTTGTATAATAAGAAACCTTGGGAATGTCAGTAAGAAATGAAACATTAGCATCAATTGCAGAGACATTGCTCCACAAATGTTGCAGCAAACACTGTTGCTTCAATGAGGACGATTTCTTCATGAAGGGCAGTCAATTAGAACCTTTTTCTACACTTAACTGTTGTAAGCATTGTTTAAACTGTAAGTTCATGTGTAACAAAGGATCTGCCATACTTAATTTAATATTATAAATGCGAAAGTGTGTCTGTCTGTCTGTTACCTCTTACGTCCAAACCGCTGAACTGATTATGATGGAATTTGGTAAAGAGATACTTTGAATCCCGGGAGAGGACACTTTTTTCCCCGCAAAATACACGGTTCCCGCGCAATAAACTGATTTTTGCGCAACGGAGTTGTGGGCATCATCTAGTTAGCTAGCTTATGTTTTTCCGACAAGCTAGGACTCTTTGGTGAAAGCTTATGTGCTCTGTTGTGTATTAGAATAGTATTAGATAACCCCAGGCCACATTGTTACAAAGCCAAAACCAGATCCTAATCAGCTAACCGCGAACAAGTAACACAGGTACAGGCTGTGTGTGTGCTAGAAGCGTAGTCCATTTATAACACACACACACACACACACCATAGAAGTTACCAAGCGAAACGGTTTGCGTAGAAGATTTTTTCTGTTTCTATTTACCCTGGTATAATTTTCTTACTACTACAGCTTGCTAGGTGCTTTTTCCGGTAACTCGACTACCTTTAAAACGAAAAATTGGTCTTGTAGCACAAATTATTCAATAGTATTATAGTTAATACGTCTAGGTAATTTGGTAGTCCATTCGATTTTTTCTAGAAAATCTTTTTCCGAAGGACCAAGTGTCAGTCTCACAAGACAAATAAAATAATAACTAATTTATAGTTGCTTAAATTTTTTAAGACCCAAGAGCGCGTCTAGGAAACACTCAAAATCTATTACGTTAATTATGCAGTTGGTAAATTTTTTGATTTCCATGGCAACATTTTCTCGAAAAACTCTTGTTGCTGTCGCTGCAAAAGACATGGCAACATTTTCTCGAATAACTTCTGTTCCTGAAAAACTATTGCTGTCGCAAAAGACATGGCAACTTCGAAAAAGCCGCCTATCCATTTCACCGCAACGGTCACGATTTCGTTCGCTGTCATTTCGCAACCGGTCCAGCCTGACCTTATGCGAATGCTCTGAGGACGGTCGATAACCCGCCAGCGCCAGGCCCCCGCCGGCATCGCCCCACCGGCGCACCGGAGGTCAGAGTAGCCTGGTCGGAGTTTCGGCTAAACGTGCGGAGATAGCATCTAGGAATGCGACTAAAACATCTGCTTTGTGCTTTGTTGGAGCAAAGAAATGTTGTAAGATGTCTATTAGTTCAGATATTCAAGCTGCAGTTAAGTCTTTTAGAACATAAGTGTATTAATGGCTGTTCAAAGAATGTTAGGCTCTTAAACTCAGTTTAGTTGCTCAAGTCATACAACATCCTTCTCAGAGCTAGCCTGAAACACAAGGAGCTCGAAATAATCTTCATTTTAGGATAGGTCCATATTATAGTATGTTACGAACTGTTTATCTACCTCTACACGTGCTTAGATACTATGTTTTGAATAAGATACCAACCTGTTTTTATGTCCTCATCATACTAAACGAGGAAGTAAAACCTATTAGAGCCAAACAACCTACTTACTAAAACAATGTTTAGTTTAGAGGTCGACGACGATTTTGTAGTGGGCTTAAATGACCTTAAATAGTCTAGGTTTTAAAACGTTGGGTCGCGATGTCCGCTTGACAACATTAAGGTTCCGTTACAGGTATTCGAATTGCAGTTTAGGGTTGAGAGTTTAATAGGGATAAATAGCCTAAATCTGGAAGTCGATTCAGTAAATAACGTTACAAATGTCTTAGTCGCAACTCGCAGGTCGATCCAGCCTGTTTCCCATCAAACTAAGAAATGGTAGCTATTAAAAAATTTCTAAAACCAAAGTTATGATTGGACTTCGAGGATATCTACTGTTTTTCTTTTTGATAGGATCTGTGTAGTAGGCGTAGCCAGGATTCTAGGAGGGGAACAAATTTGAAATAATTGTAAACTTCGAATTCGTGGTTTTTAACAATATAATATGAGTGAAGGAACTGGGATTGAATGCCTCCCCTCTCACCCAGTAACTCTCTCAGCTCCACGTTTAGGTAGGCTAGCGTTTAAGTACGCCCTCTTCTTGAAGGTTTGCAGGTCGTATAGGTCTGGAAATACTGCTGGTGACAGTTCGTTCTAGAGTTTTACAGTGCGCGGCAGAAAGTTACGCGAATAAACGCACGGTGGAAGACTCATCAAGGTGATGAGGATGGTACGTTTTTCGCGTGGGACGATGGCAAAAAGTTGCAGGTCAGAGCACTCCCCATGATACAACCGATAGAGGATGCAGAGTGAAGCTACATCTCGGCGTAATTCCAAGGGGTCCAAGCTGTTTGTAACACTACGGCAGTCAACAATTCGAGCGGCCCTTCGTTGGATACGATCCAGAGGGAGCAGTTGGTATTTTGGCGCCCCTGCCCAGAGATGAGAACAATATTCCATATGAAGTGAAGCCCAGTCGACACCACTATTCATATTTGGATATAATCCGACCCAATTACGTAGGCCTGCCATTTATGGTACAATTTCTCTGATGGTACAATTTACAAATGCCCCATTTGGCACTCGGTAAATGATAATTTCGTCAGTCCTAAATGAACGAAGTGGGCGAGGGTGCACTGCGCATCCAAACTCGGCAGATGACTCATGGAGTTTCGACACACATCTCTCAATGGCTCTGGTGAATCATGCCGACGTCAGCACGTGTTGTGCTGTTAAGGCGCAATTAAACTTAACCTGTAATTAGAGTTAATTTTATTAACGTCACATTACTATGTGACTTACCTATGTGTCTCTAATCATACCTATTTAATTACAACAGATGACTAAGTGTAAGTTTTTGTCAATTCTCACAGTGAGGATTTAAACTTTTATTTAAGTATCCTTTGCTGTGAGAAGTGTTTGGTGGCGACGAAACTCTTTTATTTCTCGGGAATCCAAAGTATCGCCATACCTTCAACATTTTATCAAAATCAAGCACTATATTTTATCTTAACGTTCTAGGCCCTATTTATTGGAATGTTAGGATAAAATGTAGACCCTAGGTTCCTAGAAGCAAACGATAAAGGTCCTATTTCTCTCAAATTCAGGAGGTTATAATAGACCTCAGACATACAGCCCACATTGTCCTAGATTGACTTATCGTTTGTTTGTACGTCCGTCTGTCTGTCAGCTGTCCACAGCTGTCTACGGCTTAGAGACGGTACTGTCTGTCTGTCTGTCAGTATTAGAAAGCTATAATTCCGCAAGGGAAACAATGTTATGTCTAAGCTGTCACATAATGGGTACTTTCATTGTTTTGATCCAACAATAAAAAGATACTTAAAAAAGGTAAGTATAATATTTTTGTTGTAATATTTTCAAATCTTTTATGCACGTAGATAGCCAAGATGTCCACCTAAATAACGCCAAATGTCACTACAGTCGGCCAAAATAACTGTAGACAGTGTGGAGGAAGTCCTGTGTTTGTTAGATCTGGGACATCCCTCCGCAGGTGGTTTTAGTGGGCAAGAGTCCCACATACCCCCGGGGTGCCTCAATTTAACTGAGGCACATCCCCAACCCGGGGGACCCATGACGGATTTCCCCTGCGCATCAAAAAAAAAAACTGTACCTAGACAGTAACTACAGTATGCACAATTACTGATGTTTGTCTAATGTCTTAGGGCAATTATAAGCGAATATATTATACTCTACAGGTTTGCCTATAATAGCCCCTCTTGGATCAAGATCTATCTCATACGTGGTGCTGGGTGCATATTTATTGCGTTTCCAGGCTTTGTACTTTGTAAAATGATTGCAGTCCTTTAATAAGAAGTTTTTGAAGCATGACTGTATGATAATATTTAAGTCTCAACCTTATAAATATTAATCCGTTTATAAATTTCTTGATTAATTGAGGTTTTTGCCCTAATCTACTTAATACCTAACATACTGTTTATAGGTCTCTGACCAGAAGGTCGTAACCTCATGAACGTAAATAAAAAATAGCAGACGCTCCAGTTTTTATGCAAATGAGGTTATTGACCAGACTATTGTTTACTGTATGTTAAACATTAAACAGCTGGGATTAATCCATAATATTACATTAGAATCGTTTTGATTCTTCAAATTATTATCTGTGGTTAAAGATACAACGTTCGAAACGATCTAAATGAGGGATCACTCTAGATCTTATTTCTGTGGATCACCCCTTGCCGCAGTGTAAGTTTTCCGTCAGCTCTAGAGCGATAGAGTGGAGGGATTGACTGGAGGGACAGGGGACTGGCTCATCGTAATTTGGGCCTTGAGACAGCAATACAATTATTACTGGCAATTTTTATACAACATCTGCTGTTACAAATTATAAGGCTATTATGTATGTAACAGTACAGTTGTTGTACAATTTTCGCCTGTTACATTGCTGTTGCCAGATACAGAAGCACTGCGGGTTCTAAACATACCTAGGTATTAAGATATGCCTTATTTATATTTAGTGTTTTAGTCTTAATAAGTTATAACATCTGCCATGAAATTATAAAGTCTGTAGTTAAACCATAAAGAGTTTTGGTGTTGCACTTAAAACTACCAGGCTTTTCGGTCAGTCTCTACCACATAAGGTCTCGGCTTTTCGGTCAGTCTCTACCACATAAGGTCTCTACTCTCCACCCTTTGTCTATATTGCATTGCATCTCCTTTTCTGTATGTCTACCTCGATAGTATACTGATCATCTCCTAAACCTTCTCTGATCTTTACCAGCGGTGAAAGCCCCCTCGTTCTAGTTCACAGCGCGGGCGCCATTTTTACAACTTGTCAAACCACTTTTTGTACGGCATTGGCTCTCTATAATTAAGTTTAAGTCCTGTTATGTGTGTACACCTGGTGTTACAATTTCTACCTTATTGCACGGTAATAGGGATCAAAAGTGGAAACCGGTTTCTAGTGCAGTTTGAATGTTGATACAATTAAAGATGTGATGAATTTGTTCTGGAGCCCGATTCTCTGAATAATGCTTGACACAGGCTGTCTCACTTGCACGTACATATTCTGTCACGAAAGTAAAACATCTCAGGATCGAAGCCATATTCGAGTTTTGACAATCGAGCACCAGAGCTAACAGATAAGTCAGAAACTGTAGTAGGGTATATGGTCCAGTCAAATTAGGCTTAAATTAGGTAGGAACCTCGGAATTTGAGATACCCAGCTGTAAGTCTGTAAATATTTGTATATTGGCACCCTAAATGTTGTCTCAAAACCTACATATGGTAGGATGTGCGCAACTATTAAATTTCAAGGTCAAAAGGTCACAAAAATCGGTTTTTGCACTTTTTTTTTGTAAATATTTCATTTCCTATGGGTTTTTTGGTACTTGTATTTATAACCATGATGTAGAATACAAAATTCTCTACAACTTCTGTTCAAAAAAATTTTTATACGGTGAACCGTTTCCGATAAAGAGGGCGGAGAGCGCGCGGTCAAAGTATCACTTCAGGTTAACCGGTGCCTCCGGTCGAAAACGCGCCATATTCAATGTGTCGCGACACCAGTGTCCGATCCTTTAATGTCGTGTTGTATGGCATATTTCCTCAATGAATTGGCTCTCAAATTTTTTCTCTCTTTCACGGTTATAAAATGGCAGCCATTTTAGTTTTTCCCGGGCTTTCACACTAATCTGACCAATACTTCTCATGTAAATATCCTATGAATATAAAAACGGTCTTATTTAATAGCTAATCTTATGGACTATGCACACACAGGCAATACGTTATGAATTTCGTAGAGTTAAATATAGAAAAACCAAAATTTAAGGGAAAAAAAGTTCTGATAGGCTGCAGAGAATCGTTTCGCATTGCTCAACCCCACACCTGGGGTTCCAAATCATGCCCTATATTCATGTCCGATCCTTTAATGTTATGGTATATGGCATATGTTATTGACAAATTGGCGCTCAAAAAATTTTTTTCTCTACCTTTTGAAAAAATGTTTTTCTCTGGCTCTCATACAAATCTGACCAATACTTCTTAATAAAATCGTTATAACTTCTTAACTATCTGACTTAGAGCATAGAAGCAAAGGAATTTTTTTAAGATGAAAACCTCCTCTATCTTAAAAAAAACAGGTTAATGCGCTATATTTTTCACTAAAAGCCATTAATTAAAAAATACACAACATTTTTTCCTTAAATTTTGGTTTTTCTATGTTAAATTTTCGAAATTCATAACGTATTGCCTGTGTAAGCGTAGTCCATAAGTTTAGCTATTAAATAAGACCTTTTTTATATTTATAGGATATTTACATGAGAAGTATTGGTCAGATTAGTGTGAAAGCCCGAGAAAATCTAAAATGGCTGCCATTTTACAACCATGAGAGAGAGAAATAATTTGAGAGCCAATTTATTGAGGAAATATGCCATACATCACGACATTAAAGGATGGGACACTGGTATCGCGACACATTGATTATGGCGAGTTTTCGACTGGAGGCACCAGTTAACCTGATGTGATACTTTGACCACGCGCCCTCCGCCCTCTTTATCGGAAACGGTTCACCGTATAAAATTTTTTTTTGAACAGAAGCTGTAGAGAATTTTGTATTCTACATCATGGTTCTAATACAAATAGCAAAAAAACCCATAGGAAATGAAATATTTACAAAAAAAGTGCAAAAATCGATTTTTGTGACCTTTTGACCTTGAAATTTAATAGTTGCGCACATCCTACCACATGTAGGTTTTGAGACAACATTTAGGGTGCCAATATACAAATATTTACAGACTTACAGCTGGGTATCTCGAATTCCGAGGTGAACTTACTATAACTAATAATAAAACAATTAAAATTAAATTTTGTACTAGACTCGTGGTGACTTAGATACAAAGTATAGGTAGGTACATAGATATTCCCATTGACAAATTATGTACGTAAATTATAATTTTATTTCCGACGGAAGCTACTTCAAGTGTGCGAAATTTGTAACAATAGATGGGCAGTAGGAAACTTATAAATTATCTACAAAACCGTCGTTATAGCCTTCAGCTTAAATTCATAGTAACAGGGCCGTATTTATAGATTTTGAGTATATGTATAGGCCACTTAAATTTTGCCGTCCGTATGTACTAATCGCGCGAGAACCGTACATTTTTCCGGGATAAAAAGTGTCCTATGTCCTTTGTCTTATAGTATCTCCATACCAATCGGTTCAGCGGTTAGAGCTTGCTGAGGTGACATACACACTTTCGCATTTATAATATTAGTATGGATAGTATGGATATGGAAGTATGGATAATAAATATACTTAGTTTTATTTCAAATCATAAAAGGACAACACAGTCACAGCGGGGCCCAGCTGGTATTTCTTAGAGCAGTGGAGTTAAAATGTACGCTGTGTAAGTAAGACTACGAAATAAATTGTATTCCAGTGGTGTAAGTCTAGGGATGTCCAAAAGATGTCGATAAAATATTTTACTAAACATTTAAACGCATACGCATTTAAAACGACTACAACGAAAACAGTAATTGATAATTTTACAGCCAAAAAACAATCCAGGATATCTTTAATCTATACTTATTATAAAACAAAGTCGCTTTTTTCCCTCATGTCCCTTTGTTCCCTTTAATCTTTAAAACTACGCAACGGATTTTGGTGATTCTTTCAGTGTTAGATAGCCCATTTATCGAGGATGGTATATGCTATATTTTATCACGCTAAGACTAATGGAAGCGAAGAAATAGAGGAAAATGTGGAAAAAAGGGGAAAAATTAATTAAAAGGGTTAACTTGAACGCGCTAATCTCAGGAGCTACTGGTCCGATTTGAAAAATTATTTCAGTGTTAGATAGCCCATTTATTGAGGAAGGGTATAAGGCTATATTTTATCACGCTAAGACTAATAGGAGAATATGAAAAAAACGGGGGAATTTATTTGAAAGGGCTTATCTCGCGAACTACTGGAGCAATTTTTATGTTATTTGCCACAGATAAGAAGTAGATCACGTGAAGGATCATAGGCATTTTAATCATTTTATTCAGTGGCTATATTATATTTTATACCCGTGCGACGCAGGGGCGGGTCGCTAGTATTTTATAAAAATACAAATAATTAAAAATAAAAGCGTGTTAAAAAGAATTATCATTTTATGTTGGTACTTACCTTTTTTCCTCAACCTCTTTTTTCAAAATGGCATATCTTGAAACTTTTTATAGGTATTGGCTTTTATTTGCCTAACCTAATTTATAATGTAGAATTAAGATTGTAACCTTTATGATTGATTAAGGCTTAGATTGCGAGCCCATTATTCAAAGTTTAGTATAGATTACCAGAAAACATTTTAATAAAATATTTTTTTTTCACGAACAAAGCTGACGTGAGAATGGCAATGACATAATTAACTGTTAATGGAGCAGATATAATCGCCCGATATAAAAATTAATGCTTCGTTAAATTTTATAGGACCTTTAGCGTGCTCCTATTGTAATTTAAAAATATGCGCCACAATAAAATAAAGAATTAAGGCTTTATGTGGAGCTGTATTTATGATGTAACGCTTCGGTTTTGAAGTTAAAAAATGATAATGGTTTGTTTTCATTTGTTTAGGTACTAACATTATTGTAGCATCACAAAGTTAATTATTGTTTATGTACTGTTTATACATAAACAATAATTAACTTTCTAAGTAATGATTTACATGATGATATTATAATGAGTAATTACATTATCGTTACAGTCTACTGTATAAAATATTATCGTTGTTGCATTTTATTTCCTAAAATTGTGTAGTTGCTTTTTAAACTTGAATTTGTACACTGTACAGTGCAATATTACAGTTTGTTCTTATGATCCTTAATTTTTATAATCGTCGTTTAAGTCAACCTTTTAAACCTCATCATAGCCCCAATTTCACCGACGACTGGGGGAAGGGGAAGACAGCTGCCAATTCGACATCTTTGTGCAGTTTTCTAGACGTATGTATTTCATTGATTAGCACAAAAAATGTGACTTTTGATTATATTTGGAAAAGCTTGTCGAATTTAAATAATATTATTTTTTAACAAAAAATTGAACCCGACTTCCAAGGAAAAAAACAAAATTCTTAAAATGGCCTAAAAAGTATGAAATAATTCTTATTCTTCATTAGTGCCTTTTTCAAAATTCGAATAAATAGCAACGAATTCTGTACTCAATTTTCATTCGTTTGAAGTCGGTACCAGCCCAGAACTGAGATACTTGACATAGAAGTTAGCCAGTATAAGGATTCAAATTTCTGTTCGGTACCTTCGGATCCAGGGAACCTGATGCAAAGTTTTACTTTTTGGTAGCATTTACCTCGAACGCTTGGATCCCATCATCAGGTCACCACTTTTGTGAACATGGTACCAAATTCGGATTCAACCCTGTACAACAACAAAAGAATCATGAAAATCGGTCCACAAACGGCGAAGTTATGGTTGAACATACAATATATATATATATATATACAGACAAACATATAACCTCCTCCTTTTTGGAAGTCGGTTAAAACTAATGTACTCCTACTGGATGAAAAAAAATACCAAAGTCACATCTTTCAGGAGCTTTAAACAGTTCTAACTAAAGTAATAATACGATCTATGCTTAAATTTTTTTTTATTTGATACCTTTTACAAAAATCCAAGGATTGCCCGATTTAATTTTCGGTTCTGACATCTAGATTTCCCATAATATTTATTTTTTCCTCTAACAAACGAAAAATGTATCCACGCTACCGCACTCGGTACTCGGTAGTGTTCACTAACACTTCACATCTCTGTCTCTCTGGCATGAAAATCGACACAGGTGCGAGAGTGATGCGAGATCAAGGTCATTGGCAGTTGTCAGCGTCTTAAAGTTAATGCTCGAATTAGTACTAAGTTACCTCTTTCCTATGTCATATGAATGAAAGAGGAGACGTTAAATTTTAACAAGCTAACAAACACTAATAGACCTTGGTGAAATTAATGAGCCTTAGAATACCTACATTTTTTAAATATTATCATCGACTATATCGATAAAATATCGTCTATTTGTCCCCAGTAGCACATCCCTAGCCCCGCCTACAAAATCATTATACATTTAAATCAGAGGCGTAATAACTCGCTCCACATCCTCCGATTGTGGGCCCCAGGGATAAGGGGTTCCTGATGTGTCAATATGCTTCCTATCTGTAGGATATCTGTGGGATATCTTCCTGTCTGTAGGACTCTAACTCTAACTAGGTATTAGAGTGTTTGAGAAATGATCTGAAATCTAAAATTATTGTCTAGTTTTTCTTGAGGGGACCAATCAAACGCGATTAAAGACGTCAAACCCGTTAAGATTGGACCAACAGTGTTATTGTTAGACCAACAGTTTTAAATCGTCTCCAACGAATCTCCAATTTTAATCAAATTATAACATGAGATAAGTTTAGTGCTCCAGAATCCAGATATCAAAAGATTTCAGCACTGCTGTGAGGCCACGGTATCTTAGGTCGGCCCATTAGTGCCGAAGCATGGTACTCTCACATAAAATGTAATATCCCTAACCTAACGACTCAACTAAAATATTATAATGTAAGCATAATGAGTTAGATCGATCGGAAGTATGAGTCATCGGAAGTAAGTTCAGTGTTTCTATGAAAATAGCCCCTATGTACTTAGCATTAAGGTACGGACAGAGGTGGAATAAATCTGAACGCACCTTACAAGTTATAACGTACTTTAAAGTTTATGTTATGTTTCCAGTAGGTAAAACAATGCTACGGAGTGCGGAAGGATATGAGTCATTAGGTATTGAGATTTATTGCGGCTTTCTTTTAACTTTGTCGCGTATTAATTCCTAATAATTTGATTCATCAGCATGATGCAATTCGTTGAAGGTCTAACTTCTAGAATATTGTTTTGGAGTTATTATGACTCTGACAGACTGACTCGTAATGCGGCTTTTCTATTTATTTATTTAAGCAGTACAATTTTAACTTATATCTATTTGAGAATGTACCTTAAACCTGCAAGGTTTGTCTGGTACACCTTAGAAAGTTCTAGTTTGGGCCATTGGCCGATGCCAATGATGATTGATGGAAAAATGCTCAAACATGTCTCTACAATCTACATGTTTGAGCATTTTCAAAGCATGATTGCTCAAGTTCGTCGTTGACTGTTGATGCTAAACAGCTTCCCAATGATGGCAACCATAGTTATTATTTATGGGTGTGGAGAAAACCTACAGATTTGTCTAAACTCTAATCAGTAAAAAACGGACAAAATTAAGCTTGATTTTCTTTATAGCGTTTTATGTCAGCTTTAATCATCTTCCTAATCTTTATTAATAGCTGTAAACATTTTGATACACTCCCCCCTTTAATGTGTGTATGTTAGCTCGCAAATCTCTGTTTTGATTGAAACAAAGAGGCACAGTAGTTAATTTTAGACGATGCGCCAGACACTGCAGTGTCAACGGACGGATAATTTTGTTGGGCAGGGTCAGGACTCAGGAGCTCTTTAAGATTGATTAATAACAACACAAGTAAAGTTCTAAGATAAATTTTAGGTCACTCCATCCAGCAAGTTAGCATTGAACCTAGGTTATGAGTGATATGACTCCACACTATTCACCAACTAATATTTGATCAAATCAATCAAAATCGGACCAGCCTTTTTAAAGATACTATATTCAACTACGTCAAACCGTCTGCAAAGACAAACATGTAGGTACACGTCTATCGTTGCGACTAACGCCAAACCCACACTTTTCACAAACTTCAAATCAATACAAATCGGACCAGCCTTTTAAAAGATACTAATTGCTAGAAACCACGTCAGTTAACGTCAGAAAACAGGGACTAGTCTACTCGTCTGCAGGAAAAATAACATCAGGGCTATATCTCTTGGCAAAAATAATATAAAAAAAATAAAACATTGCAGTTAAAGTTCAATCAGCAAATCAAAGAACGATACACAAAATTTGTATGAAATTCCGTGCCTCATTATTTTGATTATACTACCTCAGTTATTTCTCGCACAAGCTCCGTGTTCAGGACCTGTCCTGAGGTAACCCAAATTCCATAACTTTCTCGAACATAAATTCATGAGCAGAGAAAATCGCAAAATTCCACGCACTTAAGTTCAATGGCATTGCAGCAATTGTTAATTCAACTAAAACACGTATTAGTATAGACTTTTACAACCGACTTGAACAAATTATAGGTTTCCAATTCTCAGTAAAAAATAGTATAGCAAAATATAAAAGGCACCTCTTTATCGGTAATAACTAATAACCTAATAATCTCAAGTTAGATAAACAAATACTTACCTATACCTAAGGTTCCCTTTGACAATGGTGACTAAACAAATAATAATATTATCTAAGATGATAGATCGTATACCTGATGGAAATGGGCTCTACCTTGGATGACCTCTAATTTAAGGGTCATTTTCAATTATACAAAGGGATAACATCACCTCTATGCTGTAGAGCAAAGGTCACCAATTAGTTTCGCTCGGGGTCCATTTTAAGAAATGAAATGACCTTCGCTGTCCACACATTTTATAAAAAAAATGTTTTTTAAACAAATAATGGAAATCACAAAGGTGGTTTCAATAAGAAAAGTGACAATTTTTGTTGCTAATTATATCTGTCTGAAGATTGGAGAGAAATTTGTGCAAGCTATTGACTTTTAACGAAGTTCATCTTTGAAAATGCTTTGTCAGTGGTCCGCACACAATGGGTCGGCGGTCCGGATGCGGACCGCGGTCCGCCATTTGGTGAACTTCTGTAGAGGAACAAACCATTAACCATCAAAACATTTTCAAGCGCCTCTCTCTTTGGTGTCTTCGTGTCGTAGCTTCAGTAATTTCATTTTAGATGATACATCCTAGTAGTTTAATTTCTGAAATATTTCCAGCTGTCGCCTGTAAGTCCTGTGACTGAAAAATGACGACAAAGGATCTTTTTAATTTCTTACGTCGCGTCCCTTTGGAAGTGCTGTGGACCTTTTAGTGTAGTTGTATTCACATATTATACCAGCTGTGCTTTTAATATTCACGGCTAAAAAAAACAGTTGAGCCACAGATTACTAAATAGTAGCCACACATAGAATCTATCTTCCTTTGGAAGTTCAACATAATAATAGTTAAAAATATTATTGTTAAGTTATAATTATTATTGTCATTTGTCACCTCATACCTCACTTACTAAAATTGTGTGTATTACGTTAAGGGGCCGTTTCACCACTTCCTGATAAGTGCCGGATAGGCTACCCACAACTTAAACTGACAATAGAGTATGGAGAATCTGTCAGCTAAGTTGTGGATAGGCATCCGGCACTTATCAGGAAGTGGGGAACCAGGCCCTAACTTAAAATTAAAAATAGTTTTTTACCACAGATTTTTACGTTATATGCGTTGCGTTGACGTATAATGAGAATACCATTAATTTGTAGATTGAAAAGAAGACGACGTCTGGATCGAAGAAAGGACGAAGCTGTATTAGGCACACAGGAAAATACTTCAAATGAATTTTCAATTTTGTTAATCTCGAAGTCCAGGTTAGGTTTATAGTAGGAGGAAAGTGATACGAAGTATACCGGGTCATCTAGTCCAATAAACAACTTAGACCAGCCTTTCTCAAAGTGGGCGATAACGCCTCGTTGTGGGCGCTGAAGGTCTAAAGGGACCCAGAAGCCAGACCCAGAAAAAAATGTAGAGATTTGGGGGTGATTTATTTCATCTGGATGTATTTTGAATTTAAACAATGGGGACGCTAAGACATAATTTATTCTCAAAGTGGACAGTAGACAAAATAAGTTTGGGAACCTCTAACTTAGATCTAAGCAATACTTAGTGTGAGCATCGAGCCGAAATTCTCTGAGAATGGCCCCAGAATAGATTTTTTTCATCAAAGTCTAACGCCCTTGTGCGTGGGTTGAATTTGGGCCCCAAAGTGTCAATCAAAGGATAAACAATCATTATCGCTGGACCTTTGAGGGCCTCATTTGAATAACCTTCGTCGAACAGAATTTTCTGAAGGGATAAAAGGTTTATGTTATGTAATGCGTTTTACATTAAGTGCCGACTTAGTTTCCACTTTCGGCGATCCCTTTATTGATGTTTGTAATAATTAATAAGTATGAAATCAGCAACATTCTGTCGAGACCAAAAGCAATCCAAACTTAACCCTTATTAAAAAGTCACATCTCTATCTAAGCCTAGCTCTCCCTATGTGTCGGGCTTTTCTCTAATGTTGTACTAGCCTTGGCATCTACTATCTATCTACTACCTACCTACCACTACTAATTTGATGACTATGACTACTAAGATATGTTAGGGTTTTACTAATACTGTTAAATGATAATAATTTATAGTCTTTCACTTTTTGAAATTCCTAATGCCTCTTTTTTGAGATTTTTGTCAGGAGTTTATCTTTTCAAGAGCTTTGCTTGTTGGCCAAGGTCTTGGCGTTAGCCAAAAGCAGCAGTCCGGCTTGTGAGTTTTTAACAGGTTTATCCATTCAACAGAGTTCTTGATTGGCCAATATTTTGAGATTAGCCAAACAAAAGCGCTAGCTAGACATAAACTTCTGTCAAAAAGGAAAAAAACCCTAAAGCTGGAAACAAAATTATCGGACGAACGTCCGCGGACGTTTCCATCGGATGCGGCTTGTTTCTATCTGACCAATACAAATTACACTAAAACTGTGCAGTGTGCACATTGTCTGACATAAATCGCGGACGCGACCTTGAGCGTTCGGACGTCCGAACAGAATCTGTCTGGCCAGATGTTTTTGAATCCGCGGACGTCTGCTTTTGACAAATAGGCTAGGTCTTTGACGTCCGCGGATGAACCTTGCACATTTTTAAGTCGCATGATCCATCAGCCGCGACTTATGGATACGTCTGATAATTTGTTTCTAGCTTTAGAAACCGGACATTTGTTGCTGGTTAACCATCCGTCTGCGCGTTTCCACGTTTTTATAGTAAGAATAAAGCGTGAGACGGCAAGTTTTTTAATCATTTTAGTGAGCTCAGCGTGAAAGAATGATTCATAATCAATTTTCGATGTTTTTTTGTTGGTTTTGATGAAACAATTCATCAATGCCTAATAGGAACCGCTATCGGTCGATTCAAATTGAAGAGTAAAATTTTAAACTTAGGGCTACGCTTCTAATAATAACTACAGAACTAGCTATTCAAAAGTTTTGAAGGCTGGCTCTTCATGAGGAGTATTGTGTTATGAATTGGGTTCGTGTGACGATTTTCAAACTTAGGCTATTGCCAATTTTAAAACTTATCTGCATCAGAATAAAACAACAGTATTTATACGGCAAACCTCATTTTAACTGCGGTATTTATTAACCTAGAGTTCTAGATAAACAAGACTTTAGTCTAAAGTCTAGATATGCATACAGACAGAGGTTATCAGGATGTCTCTGTAATGGTTAACATGCCAAGATTTACCGTTACATTTTTGCCGCCAAAATAACCTGTAATTACTATAATTACCTCGCTCAATACTGGACGCTTGAAAATTCCTTTTTTGTACGGTATAAATATTCAGTAGAGTAACAGACGCGTCCTTGAGAGTTGAGATCAAACTCGCATAACTGTTACTAATGTGTATTCTGTGGCATAACTGAGACAAGTTTAAAACGCGACTTTATACTGCACTAGACGTTCCGCGCGGCTTCGTTCGCGTAAATTAGATATTTTACAGACAAATTAGTTAAAAAATAGCCTATGATCCTTCACGTGGTCTACTTCTTATCTGACCCAAATAACAGAAAAATTGCTCTAGTAGTTCGTGAGATCAGCCTCTTCAAATAAATTTCCCGTTTTTTTCCACATTTTCCTCTATTTCTTCGCTCCTATTAGTCTTACCGTGATAAAATATAGCCTATAGCCTTTCTCGATAAATGGGCTATCTAACACTGAAAGAATTTTTCAAATCGGACCAGTAGTTCTTGAGATTAGCGCGTTCAAATAAGCCCTTTCAAATAATTTCCCCCCGTTTTTTCCTCTTCGCTCCTATTAGTCTTACCGTGATAAAATATAGCCTATAGCCTTCCACGATAAATGGACTATCTAACACTGAAAGAATTTTTGAAATCGGACCAGTAGTTCCTGAGATTAGCGCGTTCAAACAAACAAACAAACAAACAAACTCTTCCTCTTTATAATATTCAGTACCTATAGATATATAGATTGTTCTGCTAAAAGTTGTGTCCATGTGTTTTTTACAACTTTGTATGTGGAATTACTACATTGGTTTGCTATTTAGGGTCAATTCAGACCGCAACGACGCGTAGATGCATTTCTAAATTAGCATGAATTGTTAGATTTGCAAGGCCTCTCACGCCATTGAAGTCTGTTAAATCCATCGCGTCACGTCGCTGTCTGAATTGACCCTTAAAATTATCTGATAAGATGCCAATGTCAGAGTAGACAGAATTATAGAGTATGTCGACTTAGAACTGATGTTGAAATTTTTAAATTTGACGTATTATGACGAAAATCGTCGCTAGGGTTATTAACTTGTTACCCACGAATTTAAAACTATGACATATTCGCTGCACGTGTTCCTCTTTGGTCGTATTGTTTGTGTTTTGGCACATGCGATTAAAATTGTCAGAATCTAATTTTGAAATCTGTATTTTAAATATTAAAAATAAATTATATCAGCCAGCGCGAGGCACATTCCGTTCATAATACTAGTGAAACCCGACGAATTTGACAGATATTGAAACCTGTCCGTTTCTTTGCAGTCCAACTACTGGTAGTTATGTCTATTGTGCCAATGTGACTTGTGCTTGATCGCTCTGATCCCTGATAATAATAAGAGAGATCGGGCGATCAAGTAAGATATTTCCCTGTTAGGTACTTAAAACCAAAGCATTTTTGCTGCATTATTCTGTTTAAACCTATCACATAGTTGTGTCCATGCGTTTTATATTTAAATATACTTTGTACGTGAAATGATACTGCATTGGTTTGCTACTAAAAGTTATCTGACAAGACGCCAATGTGACTAGTACTTGACCGCCCTGATCCCTGATAAGAGATCAGACGGTCAAGTAACATATTTCCCTGTTAAAACAAAAGAAAGTCAAGTTCGTCTAACTTGACTTTACGTGCAACTTTGACATGCAGTACGCATTGCTACTTAGGGAGATCGCAGACGGCAGACTCGATCACACAAAAAGTTTGTCGTCTGCGATCTCCCTTAAAGTTATCTAAAATCTCGCTTTTGTGTGCGTGCGCCATTTCGGCGATCCTGCACGGTGTAGTACGAAGATGATTTACTTACATTGTACGTTCAGAATTAACCCCACATATTATGAGTCTTATGTCATTGACATAACGGTGCTGTATGGTCTAAGAGCCAACAGTCGGGAACAGGTCGGAACGGCATTCCGGGACCGGTCCCGCTTCCCACACGACTGGTAATTGATTGATAAGATTCGGCGGTTCGTGACTTATGTGTCTCTTGCTTTGGAACGATAGGAGTTTTTACTGCAGTTTAGAATGCCAATGGCGTTATTGTCACAACATTGTAGAAATCGTGGAAGGAGAGCTTAGAATGTCAATGGCGTTATTGTCAAAATGTCGTGCAAATCGTAAAAGTAGAGCTTAGAATGTTAATGTCGTTATTGTCACAATAATCAATATTGTAGAAATCGTAGAAGTAAAGCTTAGAATGTTAATGTCGTTATTGTCACAATATTGTAGAAATCGTAGAAGTAAAGCTTAGAATGTTTATGTCGTTATTGTCACAATATTGTAGAAATCGTAGAAGTAGAGCTTAGAATGTTAATGTTGTTATTGTCACAATATTGTAGAAATCCTAGAAAATATTGTAGAAATCCTAGAAAATATTGTAGAAATCCTAGAAGTAGAGCTTAGAATGCCAATAGCGTTAATGTACAAAATGTAGAAATCGTAGAAGTAGAGCTTAGAATGCCAATCGCGTTAATGTCGCAATATCGTAGAAATCGTATGGCGCATTTTCACTGGTCGATAGGGCCCGCATGCCGGGTGCGGGAGATTTCTAAAATGCATGCCATGACTAATCAAAATGCGCCATTAGTTGTCATAGACTCCCCGTAAGTTGTATACCGCACGTTAACTCGTGCGGTATACAACATACGGGGAGTCTATGACAACTAATGGCGCATTTTGATTGGTCGACTAATGAAAATGCGCTCGTAGAAGCAGAGCTTAGAATGCCAATGGCGTTAATGTCAAAATATCGTATAAATCGTAGAAGTAGAGCTTAGATTGTTAATGTCGTTATTGTCACTATATCGTAGCAATCGTAGAAGTAGAGCTTAGATTGTTAATGTCGTTATTGTCACAATATCGTAGCAATAGTAGAAGTAGAGCTTAGATTGTTAATGTCGTTATTGTCACAATATCGTAGCAATAGTAGAAGTAGAGCTTAGATTGTTAATGTCGTTATTGTCACAATATCGTAGCAATAATAGAAGTAGAGCTTAGATTGTTAATGTCGTTATTGTCACAATATCGTAGCAATCATAGAAGTAGAGCTTAGATTGTTAATGTCGTTATTGTCACAATATCGTAGCAATAGTAGGAGTAGAGCTTAGATTGTTAATGTCGTTATTGTCACAATATCGTAGCAATAATAGAAGTAGAGCTTAGATTGTTAATGTCGTTATTGTCACAATATCGTAGCAATAGTAGAAGTAGAGCTTAGATTGTTAATGTCGTTATTGTCACAATATCGTAGCAATCATAGAAGTAGAGCTTAGATTGTTAATGTCGTTATTAGAGGCCATCCACATAATACGTTATACGTCACACAAAATTTAGATTTTTAGTAACCGAGACTCGGGAGTAGGTCTCTCTTGATGAGTGCTTACGAGCGTTATAACTTAATTTAATATTTATAAGGTACTTGTAGTGACTATTTTGAGTAGGTATTCCATAACTCTCAAGTCTCAGCAGCCCCCTTAGACAAGAGACAAGCGATTATCGTAAACGCTAACGCTAACGCCACAAAATGTATGGGATTTGACATTAGTATTCGCTAGCGAAGCGATGACTTATGTTAAATCGCATACCTACATTTTGTGGCGTTAGCGTTCGCGTTTACGATAAGCGCTTGCCACTTGTCTACTAGGGCAGGTTTGCCAGAAGTTGACAACTACAGCGCTATTATGATGGCCAGTGACAGATTAAGACTACTTGATGCCCAAAGCAATCCATACAGTGTGGGCCCCTCTACCCGAGTTTGGTCGTATAAACATTAAGATATTATTAAAGAGCTATTATGTAATGTTACATACTTAGATGTCAATATTATTTCTGCTAAATCTTAATTTTCTTTCGCCGTCAAAAAATCACAACACAGTATTATACAATTTAATTAAGAAATTACTCATCGCACTTATTTCACATGCAAGCATTCACTAATGTCGGCAGACATTTTTATTTGAAGTCGGTGAATTCCTTTGAAAATTTCAGATTCCTCGCAAGATAAATTAGTTAATGCCTCACTACTGCAGCGAGTTAACATTTAAAAGTCATTCATGGCTCTTAAGCGAACATAAATATACTAGATTAGAAATCCCCTACTATATTACGTTTAAAATTATCTTACCTTACTTGGAAGAATGTAAACCTTATGTAGTCTGCATAAGAGTGACACGACGAAGGGAAGAGATATGGAACACATGGTGTACTAAAAGCACACTAAAATCGACATTGACTCCTAAACTAATTTTAGATTTGAAGGGCAGCATTCTCTCTCTCACTTTCGAGTACAACAGAAAGGGATAGATAGCACGGTGACCAAATATTATGCATATTTCGGGAGCCCCTTTTCATTTTAGTAAATTAGGTAGATACTAGATAACATAAAACAGTTATTTTTACCGTTCGGCATATGTATAAACTTAAAAATTATAATATAATATGTATATAATTTATTTAAATACGACTTGGCAAATAATTAAGTTTAGTACTTAATGCTAATTTTTGTTTAGACTTGTGAACTCACAAAAAAAGTGTAGTGTTTTGAGTTAATTAGAAATAAATATAACATTATTATGACATGAAATTTAATTTAATTTTGCAGTTTTTTTTTTTATAAAATAAGGGGGCAAACGAGCAAACGGGTCACCTGATGGAAAGCAACTACCGTCGCCCATGGACACTCGCAACATCAGAAGAGCTGCAGGTGCGTTGCCGGCCTTTAAAGAGGGAATACGCTCTCTTCTTGAAGGTTTGCAGGTCGTATAGGTCCGGAAATACTGCTGGTGACAGTTCGTTCTAGAGTTTTACAGTGCGCGGCAGAAAGTTACGCGAAAAACGCACTGTGCAAGACTGCCACTCATCAAGGTGATGAGGATGGTTCTTTTCATTTCATGTTTAGTTGCCATTAATAAGCTCCAATATTTCCACGTTTGTCTATGATGGACAAACACATGGACTAGAGAAGCAATATTCATCTATAATAGCCGATCATTGACGTCGATTGTATTGTTTTTTATAAAACATCAAACTTCAAATATAAATTAGGCTTTTGGTTATTTTTGACACCGTCTAAAGCTGCTTTTAAAATTATTTTGAACGCATCTACAACCTTGGCAATCATAGTTTTCCACACTAATCCTTAGTGTTGAAAAAGTCCCACCAAACGTATAACTTACGGTTCACCTATTTAGATAATTTTACCATAAACCACGGACGAGTGAAAGCAGGATGTTTGTCTATTGATAGAGTGATGACAGAACTGAACCAGACCCTGTAGCCGGTCAGTGAATGAGTGAACTAAACAGTAAACATGTTCATTGAATAAAATAGCATTGTTTACTGCCCCTGTCATGTTTGGGAAGAAAATAGGAATCAAAGCTCAGCTCTTTCTTTTTAGGGTTCCGTAGCCAAAATGGCAAAAAACGGAACCCTTATAGATTCGTCATGTCTGTCTTTTTTTTATGAAATAAGTGGGCAAACGAGCAAACGGGTCACCTGATGGAAAGTGCTGCTGCTTCCGTCGCCCATGGACACTCGCAGCATCAGAAGAGCTACAGGTGCGTTGCCGGCCTTTTAAGAGGGAATAGGGTAATAGTGAAGAGATGGGAAGGGAAGGGAATAGGGGAGGGTAGGGAAGGGAATAGGGTAGGGGATTGGGCCTCCGGTAAACTCACTCACTCGGCGAAACACAGCGCAAGCGCTGTTTCACGCCTGTTTTCTGTGAGGACGTGGTATTTCTCCGGTCGAGCTGGCCCATTCGTGCCGAAGCATGGCTCTCCCACGTCTAAAAGCTCTACTGTCTGTCTATCTGTCCGTCCATATGTCACAGCCACTTTTCTCCGAAACTATAAGAGCTATACTATTGAAACTTGGTAAGTAGATGTAGTCTGTGAACCGCATTAAGATTTTGATACAAAAATGGAAAAAATATTAAAAATTTTAGGGGTCCCCATAGGTACAACTGAAACAAAAAAAAATTTTCGTCTAACCTATGCGTGTGGGGTATCTATGGATAGGTCTTCAAAAATCATATTGAGGTTTCTAATATCATTTTTTTCTAATCTAGTTTGCGAGAGACACTCTTCCAAAGTGATAAAATGTGTGTCCCCTCCGCCCCCTCTAACTTCTAAAGTAGGGGCATGATAATTCTAAAAAAAATATATGATGTACATTATTATAAAAACTACCAACGAAAATTGGTTTGAATGAGATCTAACAAGTAGTTTTTTTATACGTCATAAATGGTAAACCTTACTTTAACTTTCATTAAATCAACTAAAATATAAAAATAAATCAAAAACCTTTTAATTTTATAGAAATAAACCTTATTGCTGCTGCGGAACCCTTCATGGGCGAGTCCAACTCGCACTTGGCCGGTTTTTTTATCTTGGATTTTTTAAATTGCCGTAGCCTAAAATTCTTAAATCTTAACATTGTAAGGTAAGCAGTGAATCGTGTACACAAGTTTTTGTTCCCAATTTATTTTAATGGGCGAGTGAAATCGCCCACGCTATGGAGGTGGAAGCCTAGGTCCGTGGGCGGCTGATCGGGGGATTACCGCCCACAATATAGGCCCCGAGGAGATAGGCTCCCCCGGTGCCCGGGGAGCCTCTCGGTGAAGGCAGGCGGCGGCATCGGCTGCTGCAGTGATGGTGGTGCCGGAAGCGGCAAGCGCTGCGGAGGACGCGGTAGAATGCGTAGCTCCTTCGCGTGTAGCGTTGACGAGGGCATGGGTGGGTTTTAGTCGGTAAACCTCTGCGGAGGGAATCCGACATACCCATGCGTAATGCATTTCCCCTCCTTAAAAAAAAAAAAAAGATTATGTCAACACATTCATTAAAATCTTTACAGCCGTGCATTACTTAGGGCCTGTTTCACCACTTCCTGATAAGTGATGAATAGGCTATCCACTAATTAACTTGACAGAACAACACGTATGTAGAATCTATCAAAAAAGTTGTGGATAGCCTATTCGGAACCTCATCAGAAAGTGGTGAAACACAGGCCTAGTGTTCTAAGGGCCTGTTTCACCACATTCTGATAGAGTATTGAATAGGCTATTCATTGCTTATTTGACAGATTCTCCATACTTCATCTGTCAAGTTAAGTGATGGATAGCCTATTCGGAACTTTATCAGAAAGTGGTGAAACAGGCCCTTAGTGTTCTAAGTCTCGTTTTATCTCTGAAGATCTATGCCAGATGAGCCAGATGAGTCAACGGTTTCTGACAAACGCTGCGTAAAATTTATAAGTAAGAGGGTTAATAATATGACTTAACATTATAAATTAAAGTAATAAATTCTTTGTAAGACAGTTAAAAGTAGTAACCAACTACCCATATGAATCACTGTAACGTGAAGGATGGCGTGATGACACTCGGTAGCCCAGTTGATCGATGATCAATTACACAACGATTATGCTAATCGCCGCTACCGGAGCGTTAAGCGTTAACTGATAACGGTAACACTCGTCGCTTATGTAAATATTACGCTTGTAGTACTCCTACGTACTAGTAAGTTGCTAGTACTGGTTTAAGTGGAATACGTGCTAGTAAGTTGCCAGTAACTGGACAACAAGTTACTAGCAACTGTTGCTCAATAAGTACTACGGCCCCCGTATCACGTATCTTGCGAGAGCAATGCGATAGCAATCATTGCGCGATAATTGCTCCAAAATCGCAATTTAGTATCACGTATCAGCCAAAACAATACGATTGCAATCGATCGCTATACATGACCTTTTTAACCGACTTCCAAAAAACGAGGAGGTTATATGTTCGGCTGTGGATATTTTTTTTTTTTTATTTTTTTTTATTTTTGTATGTTCAACGATTACTCCGCCGTTTGTGAACCGATTTTCGAAATTTTTATTTTGTTGTATTAGGTTTCACTCCAATTTGGTACCATGTTCACAAAAGTGGTGATCTGATGATGGGATCCACGAGTAATCGAGGGAACTCCTCGAAATTTATATGGAAACATATGGTGATTTTGATTTTATGAGAAGCATCCTAAGCATATGCTACCAAAACACAAGATTCTGCACCAAGGTATACTATGGTTCCGAAGATACTAAGAGAACTCCGGATTCCTTTTAGATACAAGTTTGGGGGCTTAGGCGCTATATTAAGAACTGAAAGCATATGCTACTATACAAATTATATTCATCATCATCATCATCATTTTCATGTCAGGGTCACCAATGTCACCAAAATTGAACATAACAAAATATTCAACCTTATCTCCAGAGCGTAAGGCGCACATTTGACATTACTTCTGAGAAGTAAGTTGCTTCGATAATACAAGTAACATGCTAGAGTGCACAGCTGTCACACTTACCAATCACGGCCACGGGCGGCCGTAGACTTCTCAAGCGATACTATGTATTACAATAATAAAGATAAAGTTTAAAATCATATGACAATGAAAGCCTCGCCGCTGCCGCGCTGCTAAAATTCCGGTTTGGCGCGGCTCGCACGTGTCCACTTCGATTTTTTTTAATGTATTGTTCAAAATTATCTGCAGCTGATATTATATTTTGTAAGTGTGACTGTTAACAAATTGTAATAAGATACGTAGAATAGTATACAGGTGTATTAGGGCCGATTCACACCGGAATGGCGCAGGCGAGGCGAACAGTTTCAGTGTCATATGATTTTAAACTTTATCTTCATTGTTGTAATAGATAGTATCGCTTGAGAAATCTACGGCCGCCCGTGGATGCTCGTGGACTCTTGCGGCCGCCGGCGGCGTCAATTTCTCAAGCGATACTATGTATTACAATAAAGTTTAAAATCATATGACACTGAAACTGCTCGCCTCGCCTCTGCCATTCGGTGTGAATCGGCCCTAATCTACGTATAGTACGCTTTGATTTTACTAGGTAACTAAAAAGAGTGAAATTATTATTTTTAACAAAAAATTAAAACCGACTTCCAAGGTAAAAACAATAATAACATCCTTATAATATGAACTAAAAAGTATTAAATAATTTTTCCTATCTCATGGTGCCTTTTTCCGAATTCGGCTAAAACTCAACTATTTCTGTACTCAATCTTCATAATTTTGAAGTCGGTGCCAGTTACAAATGTTTCAAATATTCTGGCATCTGGATTCAGCTATATCTGGTACCGACTTCAAAATTATGAAGATTGAGTACAGAAATAGTTGAGTTTTAGCCGAATTCGGAAAAAGGCACCATGAGATAGGAAAAATTATTTAATACTTTTTAGTTCATATTATAAGGATGTTATTATTGTTTTTACCTTGGAAGTCGGTTTTAATTTTTTGTTATTAATCCCAGCAATCGCTCGCGCGATTATTGCTAGTGGATTGCTGATCGCTATTTTTACGTGATAGCCCTGCCGATTTGTCTATTTGAGTACTCATCGACAAAAATGCTCCTATCCATGTTTGTCTGTGTCTAGTCACATTTAATAAAGATTATAATGACTAGATTGTCATATTGTAATCCTTCATTTATATAGTTTCGATCCATTCCAAATCCTATTAAACAGCAAAATAGTAGCAGAATCGCGTTGAAGATGATCGAACTTTTCTTGATTCTTCTGATAATTTATTTATTTATTTATATTAAGGACACCAATAATAATAATAATAATATCTACGGACGCTTCACACCACGTCAGTCTGGCCCCGTGGTAAGTACCTGAAGGACTTGTGTTACAGGTACCAGACAACGGGAATATATTTAACACTTTTATACTATACATATATTTAAGATTTTTATTATATGATACACATATTTAATACACATGACCCAGGAACTTTATAAACTTTTTTGTTCCGTCGGCGGGACTCGAACCCGCGACCTCCGGCTTGAGCTACCAACGCGCTCACCACTGCGCCACGGAGGTGGTCAAACATACATTAAACAGTACATACATTAAAACCTTGTTAAACACAATAATAGTAATCTGTACCGATGCATGTCACAGCATTCACGATTATAGCTCTACAAATACATTCATAATAAACAGCATTTGGTAAAGCCTGGTGAATTGTGTATACTAGAAAGAGGGTTATTAATAACAAGATGACGCCCGCAACTCCGTTGCGCCAAAATTCGTTTATCGCGTGGGAACCGTACATTTTTCCGGGATAAAAACTATCCTATGTCCTTCCTCGGGACTCAAAGTATCTCGATACCGAATTTCAGCAAAATCAGTTCAGCGGTTTGGGCGTGAAGAGGTAACAGACAGAAAGACAGACAGACACACTTTTGCATTTATAATATTAGTATGGATTACCCAAAAAAACGCGTGGGACACATTAGTGCGAAGTTATTTTATATGACAGACATAACTGACGAATTAAGGTGAACGCAGATTTGGCCGCACCGCACGCACCGCAGTCGCCGCATTCGGAATTCTTTATATGAAGTTAGGGAACATACCCATACTACGTGACCCATTTAGGGGGGGTAGGGGGGTCTTCAAAATACTACGCTCGGTCACAAGAGGGGGGGAGGGGGTCTAGAGTTTTGTCACGTAGTCAATTTCGCCGAGAGAAACGTCATACGAATTTTTGAAGTGAAAACTTCTTTAGCGGCGTTGAGCACTTTTGTGGGATGGTTAAAAACTAAAACTCCCGTCAGATTCTCGTGCTGATCGAAAAACCGTAAGACGGTTGGAGAGTAGTGTTGTAACATCATAATCGATTAATCGAACAATCGATTATTTTTTTTCGATTGTCGATATTTTTTAATCGATTGTAAGGGTTTCGATTAATTAAAAATATCGATTTTTAAAATTCGATTTTCATGAAAAATGGGTTAAAAATTTAATCGATTGTAAGGGTTTCGATTAATTAAAAAAAATCGAATTTTAAAATCGATTTTCATAAAAAATGGGTTACCGCAAGTGCAACACGTCTTTTTTTTTCTCGTCATTAATTAATACTTGACACTGGCATTTATTATGGTTATTTATATCCAGCAGTCATTAAAAAAAAACAGGCGCTGTTGTCACTTGTCAGGCATTTTGAAGTTTGGTGAAGCTGTCAAGCTTGGTCATCATTTACTATATTTGGTTACAATAATTTGAACTATAGTCGTAATTAAAATAGCTAGTATGTTCCATCGAGAAAATTGATTCCTAGGTAGTTGACAGACCAATGTCATGTAGTCTGATCATGTCAATTCAATGTTAATTGTGATCTGTCGGTTGGTTTTAACTTTAAAACGCGACTAAATTACTTAGGTCCGCCATATTCTGCCTAGAAATTAATTTCTCTGATTATTCTATTGTAATTCTAGACTAATATTATATACTAGCTGTTGCCCGCGACTTCGTCCGCGTTAGCATAGTAGATCATATCTCAAGTATTATTTATTGTACAAAAATATTCAATGTACAGAATTGACTTTCCTACGATTTTTTGTATTAAGATGTTCCGCGCGGCTTCGCTTGCGTAATTTGGGAATTTCACGCAACCGTACATAGCCTATGTCCCTTCACGTGGTCTATTCTTCATATTTGCCAAATAATCTTAAGGTTACTTTTATCACGATTTTGGCGACGCCCAAGAGGATAATAAGCAATTTCATATAATTTTCCCCGTTTTTTCCACATTTTCCTCTATTTATTCGCTTCTATTAATATAGCCTATAGCCTTCCTCGATAAATCGGATATCTAACACTGAAAGAATTTTTCAAATCGGACCAGTAGTTCCTGAGATTAGCGCGTTCAAATAAGCCCTTTCAAATAATTTCCCCCCGTTTTTTCCACATTTTCCTCTATTTCTACGCGTCTATTAGTCTTAGCATGATAAAATATAGCCTATAGCCTTCCTCGATAAATGGACTATCTAACACTGAAATAATTTTTCAAATCAGACCAGTAGTTCCTGAGATTAGCGCGTTCAAACAAACAAACAAACAAACTAACAAACTCTTCCGCTTTATAATATTAGTATAGTTATTACTAGATGTTTCGCGCGGCTTCGCCTGCGTAAATTAGATATTTCACAGACAAATCAATCCACAAAAAATAGCCTATGATCTTTCACGTGATCTACTTCTTATCTTTGCCAAATAACATAAATATCGCTCCAGTAGTTCGTGAGATAAGCCCTTTCAAATAATTTCCCTCACTTTTTTCACATTTTCCTCTATTTCTTCGCTCCTATTAGTTTTAGCGTGATAAAATATAGCCTATAGCCTTCTTCGATAAATGGGATATCTAACACTGAAAGAATTTTTTGAATCGGACCAGTAGTTCCTGAGATTAGCGCGTTCAGTTAAGCCCTTTCAAATAATTTCCCCCCGATTTTCCACATTTCCTCTATTTCTTCGCTCCTATTAGTCTTAGCGTGATAAAATATAGCTTATAGCCCTTCTCGATAAATGGGCTATCTAACACTAAAATAATTTTTCAAATCGGACCAGTAGTTCCTGAGATTAGCGCGTTCAAAGAAACAAACTCTTCCGCTTTAGAATATTAAGTATAGATACATAAATAATAAATCTAAGTGATAATACTTTAGGCCCTAAAGTTTAGGGTGTGTTTGTGTTCCTTATATAGAGTTCACTGTGAAAGTAGCAGCGCTGAAAGATCATTTGTTCTGGACAGTATGGAGAAACTATCGTTACACTGGGGCGCTCGCCCATACAAAAGTAAAAAAAAAATTGCTCATTCAGCACTGCTACTTTCATAAGGAAAAAAAAAGGAACCTAAAGCTATTTCGATGTATTTCTTTCAAATGATTGTCTAAAAATATTTATAATGAGTAAAATAAACTATTCGCAATACAAAACGCTACATACATTCGTGAAATCCAGTAAAATCTTCGAACAAAGCACAAGTCATACCTTGACACGTAGGAAATAGAGCACAATTTTAAATAGCCGAAATGATACTAATAGCTCACAGATTGTTTATTTATTTTTCATTCAGAGTGTGGTCAATGTATCAAAGGTCATAACTAACCAAACTTCTTCATACAAAAGTATTCTCTAAGTCATCGAAATACGTAATATAATCGAAACAAAGAGCGCGGCCCAGGTGGGCCTTACGGTTGTTGAAGGACTTGAAAGTGTAAATGGAACGCCTCAGAGCTGTCAGCGAGGTAACGCCGCATGAACTGTCATGTTTTTCGGGCGCGCACCCCATATCGAATTATAAGACGTTATCACGTCAAAAAAGTCATGACACCTAAAGGACAAACAATATTAATTTATTACGAATACCAAGAACTATCAAATTGCTAAACATTAGTTTCCCCCGCCCGTACCATACGTAATCCATGAATACATGAATATACATAATACATGAATATATGACGCAGGCTTTGTGAGGCGTTGGACTGAAAAATTTATATGCAGAGGAACTACGCTCGCCTAATATAGTATTTACTCAAGGACACGTGAATATAAATGTAAGGAGAAGTACATAGATCCCTTAGGACTTACTCTAGTATCCCTAGTATCATCATCAGTGATATTTGAAGAACTGCCTATTGAGGAACCGACTTCCTCACATTGGCACTGAGAACAAACAGCTTGGTCATAAAGAGTTGACAGAAAATGAGGGCACTAGTTTTTTGTCTGTCACATTTTTACGAATGCTTGAGTATGGCAACATTTTCTATGGATTATTTTTGGATTCGCTCTAATTGATTTCTACACTTCTTGGCCAGAATGTAGTAAAAGGGTAGCCATGAATCGAGTGAGACTTTTTTAGACGATTTTAAAAATGTAAAATTTCTTATGTTTCTAGTATGTCTTTCTAAGAGTGCCAAGTGGTATCAAATTAGTTAAAAAGCGCCTCTCCACGTTGGCCTACGGTGAATAACCATGATTGCGAAGTTGCCAATCGACATCGATCATGAGCAATCACACACGAATACGCACAAGTTCGCAATCTCTTGCATTGGTCCATCATTTGCCAATGTGGGGAGGCATAAAAATTACGTAATTCTAGGATAACGCTGCGTTTCCAGCAGAGATGTGCTTTTAAGACCAAATAGAATCGCTACGCTGAGCGAGGTCACGTTAATGAAGCTATTCTATTGGTTCTCAAAAACACATTCCTCGCAATACATCTCTGGTGGAAACGCAGCCTAAGTCCTAAGTTTATATAACACAATAATACTGAAGATATTTCATTTTACTCTGCCCCTTATTAAATTGGCCGACGGCCAGCAAAGTTATTATGGAGGCGTACTAATACATACTTATCATCTACTTACCCTCTGTATACTAATATTTTGTTATTGTACGATCAAAGAAATTGATTCATAGACATGCTGGTCCTACATAACTTGGTCGTACTATGCCTAGCGATCCTGATTATGTTGACAAAACCCGATCAAATAAAGTGGGTCGGCCATCTTCCTATGTTACTCAATCTCTTTTAAGTCTCATGTTACTATCTCTTTACAGGCAGTACAGGCAATATAATAGTTTTTATGGATGCAAATGACTATTTGTAAGCAACGTGTTTTATTTCTAGCTTTAAAATCTAGCCTTTAGTCAGCTTTACCTTTCTTTAAAATCTTGTTAACAAAATAAAGGCTGACTCGTCTGTGACCTTTTACGACTGAAATATCTGCGCAATTTTAGTTTATAAGAGCTTGTCCTAAACTTAGTTCTTTCTAACTTTCAAACTCATGAATTTATTCGACAGTTTTGATTATCTAGGGCCGATTACGCCAATCTGGGTTAAAGTGAATTCTGGTTTATATCTTACTAGATCTTCCTACTTATGGAAAGAAAGGCATCTTAATTTGATATCAGAGTAAGAACCATAGAACAGAGACCATGCTAACGCGACTGTTGTGTCCTCTGATTTCACATGGAGTATTTTTATAAATTATTGTGAAATCTTAATAAAGTGGAAAACACTATAAAAAGCTATATTTGGTCTCTAGTACTAGGACAACCTTAGGAAAAATTTAAAAAGCATAGATGCAAAGATCCTTTTCCTGATATTTTGTGGACAAATACATATTTGTCTCGCAAAACATCAGGAACGATACAAGCACATGCTCATGATTACACTTTTATGCCTATGTTTTATCGTTATGCCGTGGTTTTGACGAACGATTAGCAGTAACCCAGCTTGGCGAGGTTGGGCCTATCGGCGCGGCCGAATGCGAGTGCCCTCAGTAGGCCCTTAATGTCAAATTCGGCTGAGCGACTTTCTGACGGGCCCTTCAGACCTTTCAGCGTCTTAAGGGCGTCGAGTGTCTGTCTGATTGTTTATAAGAGTTCGTCATTAGTCATGAGATGTTTTCGTATACTCGTTTCGTACGTCGTCATCAAAATATTTTTTTGAATCGTGTGGACCAGAATTGAAAATTGATGAAAGTAGGACCACTAATGTTTCAACCTGTTCAAAGCAGTCTATTCTTTATATGCTTCGAGAAAAAAGTATATATTAGACTACAATGATTCTAGAAACTTAATAATGAATTTGTTAAATTATTAGACTATGCCCCAAACCTAGGATCCTTTTCCTATATTTGGGTCTTGTTTAAAACCTAACACAGTGTTAAGAATTATGATAGTGGCATTTCAGATGAATGCAATGCGGATTCCACGTTGATCCATGGTTTGTGGCAGGCGATTGTACTCAGGCTAGAGGGGCATATTCGTTCATATTCGATGTCGTTGAATTATTATGAAAAACTACGAGGTTTTTTAAAATAATCCATCTTAAAAAGGGGCATTAAATATATTATCATTCAGCGATACAGACAATTTTAAGCCAATACTTCGTGGCGCTGGAACTTTTAGAAACTGACGATGATACTCGTAGTATGAGTCACGGTAATGTTGATGATGAATCGCCACTGATAACCCGAGGCCAGGAGTCATTGTACAGACAAAATAAATCATGGCAGCCGTGCCGCGGTATCTTCATTTTGGCCTTGGTACCAGTTGGCCAATTTTCAAGCTTATTTTAAACGAATAAAGTTTATTTTCAGTAACAGTGAACAATCTTATCCTGACAACTTGTGCATTTTGATTAGATGAATATTTGTATAAATATCTTGCTTTGTAGAACTTGTGTGAATTAAGATTTGTTAGTTGTTACTAACTTAATTACCCTACAGTGTCTGGCACTGTCGGGTAATTAAGTTAACCTTCTGAGGAGGGTTAGTTTTTAGTTTTTACATATTTTGGCACGCTATGGTAGTAGGTAGAACCTAAGATACTGCAGCGAATTGGGGATATCGGCCGAGGTACGTGGGACTACCTGCGTAGTCTACCCCATAAAGTTAACGGAATATATCAACAATCTCGAGCTGTTAAACCAATGGTTCCCAACCTGGGGATAATTACCCCGCGGGGGTAAAATAGCTATTCTAAAGGGGTAACAGAGCTGGTATCTAAAATAAATGAATTGGCAGAAAAAAATTATAAACTCTACATTTTGGAGGAAAACAACTACAGAATACCCTATCATTGCATACAGAGATCTGAAAATGTTGGTACCGTTAGCGAGAGCGGCCTCTCAACTCTGGTAACATTTTAAAAAAGGCGAGAAACCGTCTGAACGTGAAGCATGATAATATGAGATGCGCGTTAAGTGTAACTGAAGTCTGAAACAAAACACTTGCGAATGGTGGGTATTTACACAAGCATCTTTCTAAGAGATTAAATTGTCAACGTGCCGATAAGTGCCGACTGGACGTCAAACAGATGAAAAAAATTGGTTCTGCTGTCATGTATCACACACCTCTTTTTACCACGCAGTGCTACTGATAGTGACATCTCGCTTGCTCAGGCCTTTGTTTCTCTATTCCGCTAGGTATATTAACTTTATGGTCTACCCACTAAAAATGGTGCTCCACTGCTCGCCGCGGGAACGATGTAACCTACCATGCAACACATGCTCATCGTGGCTCTCGATGTAAATTACAGCAGCACCGTAATTTCGCGTACTGCATGCGTTTGCATACTGCAAATTCGTCGCCAGTCGTTACTATCGTCCCTTTAAATATTTTTCACATAATGTACCTTATATGTACTTTGAAGACTAGGACAAAATTTTGAAAGATTGACCATGAACTTTGGCGATATTGTACTATTTTAATGAGTTAAAATTTTGGGGTGAATATCCCTTTAAGCTTAATTGAAATCTTTTATGTGCTGTTGTCTATAAGATCCCGCGAGACCCCATAGCAATTTAGGGTTATTTCAATACCTGAAGTGTGATCATTATGCTAAATGCACTTGGGTCATCTGTGCCCGTTAACAAGTGCTCAAATTAACGAAAGACTTCTCTCCTTTGGATTTGTAAAGAAACCCCCACTCTCCCCTCCTGGAGAGCGAGGGTTGTTTAAAACAAATATGTATTGAAATGACCCCCATGTCTGGGTATGAAAAGTGATCTTCAAAGTGGAGGCTAGGGCTGCTGCTGGGTTATATTATACGCCTGGTACTTCTGAGCCAAAGCAAGGAACTTTTCGGTGACGACGTTTGACATTTCTCCATTTACAGCTCAATCTGAAAATAAAGATGATCTAGCATTAGTGTACTTACTGACATAGTATAGTTTGAGCTACAATGACAACATTGGAACCACACTGATCGAAGTAATATTTATTCCAAAAATATTACTTAGCTAAATCTGGTTATAATGTCGTCAAATATTCTAACTAGTCACTATTTCTAGAAACAAGTTAACACAACACACAAGTCTAAAGTGACTTTCTCGCTATGCAAAGTTTATCAGAACTATAAAAATGCCTTTCTGGATCTTCCATGTACGTCTATGGTGATTTATAAAATGCTGTTTAATGATTTCTTTGCCAATTCCATCTGGCGCAAAAAAGTTAGCTGTCAACCCTGGAGCGCGCGAAACAGGTTTCTGTAACCCATTCCCGCGCATTCCTCGACACGAGTTGTGAATGATTTTGTTGACAGAGACGCGGAGTTGGGTTTGCCAGTTCAATTATGACGGAAGAAAGTAGGATTCTGGAAGAATGCAAGCATTTAGACTGGTATATCAATCAAGTGAAAAGATTTGATTGTAAATAGGCTTCGAAGATGTAAACTACTTTTGATGTTTGGCACAGATTTACAAGAAGCAAATGCGTTGTCGGCTTCTTTAGAAATGAGTACGCGCCTTTCTTGACGTTTTGTTGGTCTTTAGGATCTGGAAATACCTCTGTCGATAATTTGTTCCATAGTTTTGAAGTCCGTGGCATAATTTTATGGTAAAACGTACGTTTGAAGACCGCTACTTGCTACTTATCTTGGTGATCATAGTTTTATCGCGTAGGTGGCAGAAAGTTGCGGTAACTAGCTGAGTAGTGAGTTCGAAAAATTCCTCGGAGTACTTTCTATAATATTATGATCGGCATAGTCAAATCAGACTTAAAACATGCTTGTACTATTGTATCTATTCGGACTATATGACCCTAATATTGCCTCGAAGTTCTGATCTTTATGTCATTGTCATAGAGGTCCTATGAGGTGAAATAACAGCGAACACACAATTGCGACATGATGTCCGCTGACACCGGACACCGCTATCGGCGTGATAAACCGCCAAACTGTTGGAGGTGGGCGAGTTCACACGAGCGCTATGCAAACGTAGGCAGCAGGAGTTAGTTTGATGAGAAGGGTCAAATTCTTGGACCGCGAAACTCGGTTCGATCCTGGCTGTTTTAGGCAAACCAGGCTATGTCCTTGCTTGCCCGATACAGCCTGGATTGAAGGCTTATGAGCCCATAGTTGAAGTACAACAGTCATAGACAAAATATGTTTGGAATTTGGCAGAAAAGCTAGTTCTAGGATTTAACTCTTTATTACATGTCTAACTAAACACTGCCTGACTGTCTAAAGTCTGCGCTTTACTTTGACTGTCTAACCACTGGCTTACAATTCAAAGTCGAACGATAAGCAATTAAATATTTAAATTAGAAGGTAAACATGAGATAAGCAATGACTAATATGGTGATGTACTCTATTTAAAGCTATCTTATTTACTTGATACTCGAAGTTATTGTTACCGAATATTCTAGAATTTGCTCCCACATTACATACCTCAATCAGTTACATAATACATTTTGTATGAGAGAAGTGGTAGAGGCTTTCTGAGGAGTTCTGGTATCTGGATTAACTTGAAGGTAAGAAATACAGGCAATTATTGGCATAAATAATATACTAAATTCGTATGCCGTTGGATTTCTTTAACTATTACACGGGGCCCTTCCACTTCAGCATTGTAATTTGATGGAAAAACTATTTCAAACTCTAACTCTACCTTAACAGTGGGGAATATAAGTAAGGGAATATAAGTTGACTATGTATGCTATAGACTGCAATCATGGTGACAATCATGGCTATTCAGGATTGGATCCTTGGAGAAGGAACACACTATTTCGTGTCATTTCAATCAGTAGCATTATAGCCCTGTTTATGATATTTGCTATTCGGGTACATAACGTTAGATAAACATAGTTTAACATACGTGAGTTGTGACCAGATGATGTAATATGTGTGAGTCACTATGGCTTCCGAGGTTTACACCTCTTATGTAGGTTAAATCTACAACCGGCAACCGGCTTAGGCCAACGTCCACTGTCACCGTCCATCAAGAACGAGATTTTTTTCGGCGGATAAAATGTATTTTTATGCAAATTTTATGAGCTAAGCTATGTTTTCCAACATTTTTCATGCTGCGACTCCTGGTATGAAAAAATATGTCGCGACCCTCTATTTAATTTTTTTATTTATTGTTTCAAGTTTCAACGAATTGCTTCTCTCAGCCTCTGGCGACCCCGAGTCACGACTCGCGACTTACGGGTTAAAAAATACTGAAAACTATGCTATAGGTTTCTTGTTTTTAACGACATTGTTCTAGCGACGCATTTGTACATTTTGCATTCATCGCTAAAGGTAGATTACACGGTGCGAGCAGCTGAAGTAACAGCAGGCAGCTACTGTGCCTGTGTACTCGCATGAGAGCAGCCCGACTCGCCTCCCTGGGTCACACCATGTAAGCTGCTGACATCGTAGTAGATAGGTAATGTTCTAGTGGCATAGCCTAGTCGAGTCGTATCTGTGGTGGGAGAAGGCGAATGGCCAGTGAAAACAAAAAATGTTGTAGTAACTCGCACGCGAGTAACTGACCCACTCGCACATGAAAGTAACTCGTATGATGCGGTCACACACTGCAACTTGCAAGTAACTGCACCTCAGTAACTAACTAGGCCCTCGTATGTCAGCTCGCACCGTGTAAGTTGTAACCCAGGGGCCAGGCATAACCATTCTCTCGGCTCGCCACTACTCGGTAGGTGTAATTCGCCTAGAGCCTGAATAATAAAGATTTTTATTTAATTTTATATATTTTTATACATCATAAATATTTATGAATAAGACATTATTTACTAAACAGTTTTAATATAAAATTATACATAAACAGTTGAATTTACTATGCTGTTAAAAGCAATTATGCATTTATTTACCAACGCATACATTACTGTTAAATTTACAGTTATTTTAACTGTTTGAATTAATTAAAATAATATTTAATAACCAAATATTATGGTCAGCGCTGAATATGGTTATGAAATTCCATTTGAAAATATTTGGTAATTATATAACACTCCTTATATCTCCAGCGATAAAATCTATAATCGTATGTGCAATGTCTTGGCAATGAAACATTTTTTGCTCTTAAAATTAGTTGAACGCTTTCATAAAAAATCCCATTGAACGGATATTAGGAAACTTTAGTCTGTTTAGGACCTAATAGTAATATTTCGCCTCCTTTACTCAATTAAAAATATTTACATGTAGGTACACGATAACTTATACAATAGAACTTATAGATGACGCCCGCAACTTGGTTGCGCCTAAATTCGTTTATCGTGCAGGAATCGTATATTTTCCCGGATAAAAAGTATCCTACGTCCTTTCCCGGCACTCAAAGTTTTCCCATACCAAATTTCAGCACAATCGGTTCAGCGGTTTGAGCGTAAAGAGGTAAACGCAGTTGAATAGATAAACTCCTGTCAGAAAACTTTATAAGCCGGGCATATTTTGAGATCAGCTGAATGGAGCTTATACTGAAGTTTAGGCAGACAAATACTAATGGATATTAGATTATACTACCACTATAATACCAATCATGACTCTCGTGATGGTGATGATGATACTGTTCACCCATATGTGGTTGTCGTAACGGGTACCGCTGTACAAGGCGCGGTTTTTTCTTCGCTTTCATAATGAACTCTTCATTATGATTGGTTGCTAGCTGCTATGCAAGTTTTTTGCCAACTACCATGAGGTTGGTCCTTATGCCGTTGACATAAAGTTTATATTAGCTACGTTAAATTAGCGATCTGCGTTACCTTCCCAAAGGATTTTTGAGAAACCTGTATACTGGTTCTGTTTGCCTGGTAGATATTTTACTATTTTGGCCAAGGAAACCTAAGGCTCGCAAGGATTTCTCACGTTTGGCCATCACTGATGACCATTCCCATATAAACTATCTCTGTGCGATATTTCATGCTCCTACGTTTCCACATTTTTCGTAAAATATATAGGAGTCAAAGTTTTTCGCTTGCGTATTAGGCCGTGTTCACACCAAAACGACTGTGAGCCGCCGAATGTGAGCGAACGTTAGAACCGGGACACAAAAACACGGCACGACGTCTTACGGCCACAGAATATATGTACAATAGTACCTTGTACGGCGCCGTGCCGTGTTTTTGTGTCCTGGCCCTTATGCAGTTTATTGTATTTCCATACATATTCACATTATCGTTCACACCTAACCGACAATACGCTATTACGCTACGCCCGGACATTCGATACCGGGAGATTTTGACGTGGGAGAGCCATGCTTCGGCACGAATGGGCCGGCTCGACCGGAGAAATGCCACGTCCTTCCAGAAAACCGGCGTGAAACAGCGCTTGCGCTGTGTTTCGCGAGTGAGTGAGTTTACCGGAGGCCCAATCCCCTACCCTTTTCCCTTCCCTACCCTTCCCTATTTCCTTCCCTACCCTCCCCTATTACCCCTTAAAAGGCCGGCAACGCACCTGTAGCTCTTCTGATGCTGCGAGTGCCCATGGGCGACGGAAGTTGCTTTCCATCAGGTGACCCGTTTGCTCGTTTAATATAATATAATAAAAATATATATTTTCACGTTCACACTGAGGCTCACAGTGAGCCTGCTCACATTCGGCGGCTCACAGTCGGTTTGGTGTGAACTGTGAACACGGCCTTAATATATAGATATATTATGATGAGTATGTATGTAACATGCGGTTGAGGCTTACCCAAATCCACTTAGCCTGAAGCCCCTGGCTGCGAGTTTGACCCACTTGTCTTAACCCACATTAATTCTGTAATTGCACTGTTTATATTATGTATGACTGTATCACGGTAATACTACAGTCTACACCAAAAAACCAAAAACTGAAAGAAAAACTGTAACTAGATACAGAACATATTTTCCAGCAGTTAGCGAGCTGATGATGATGAACATTCATGCTTTTAAATTAAAATTCCAAATAAGATCGAAACACCAGTTTGGATGGGGGGCCCCTGGTGTGATTTCGTGAGATTTTTTTCACTTCCCCCCATAAATCTCACGTGAGATATTTTCAAAATGTGGGTTTCTTACGTAAACGACTGTCAAAGTCAGTAGATTTTCTTTCTAACGAATTTGTGAATGATCTTAATCGTATAAAGATTACGCTTAAGATCAAATCTTAAGCATACAATAGAGTAATAAATATACAGCATAGTACAATCTGGATGAAATGGACCAAAATAGTATTATGTATAGTCGGGGCATTTTAATAGGCCACATTTGACAGTTCATCAAAATTGTACCAGGTAACCTTGTAGCGACGTACATAAAAAATAAATATTTTCGTTTTGTTATAACTGCACAATTGATTAACTTTTTTCAATTACGATTACATATTTATTGTAAATATGACCGATATGAATTATTTAACGATTTGCTTTTACTGATAAGCAATTCTAAACCTAATAAACAAATTCTGATCTTTATAATTGCACGTCGTTACAATGTTACGTCAGCTAACCTTTTTTCTTTTTAAACTCTAGGGAAGTTACCCTAATAATCGAAAGCGAATAAATAGTATCGATGCATTTGATTACTTGTAACGAAATATCCCCATAAATTAATAAGCACGTTGTGAAAAGTAACACATATTTATGTGAAATGAATAATGATAATACTACATTTAACAGTTTTTATAATTCAAGCGAATAAATGCATTTGTTTTTGTAAATTATGTACTTGTCTTATTTTGCTCCTTGAATTTGCAAAAGAAAAAGTAATAATGAGACAGGAGTTTGTTTCAAACGTAAAAAATTCAAATATTTTATTTCAAGTTCGTATCGATTTATTCGTTTTGGTCGATGTTTTTACGCAGCTCACCTCACTATGGAGATTAATCTGACAGATGTCAAATGTGGCCTATTAAAATGCCCCGACTGTAGGTATTTTGTTGAGAAAAAAATTACATGTGATTTGCCGAGACCCCCCCTCTCTCCCCAACGTGAGATTAGATGAAATTTGACTAGACCCCCTTCCCCCCTAAACACCTCACGTAACTTGTGGACGCCCCCATGCTACAATTCCATGGACATACACACGCAAACAGACAGACACGTTATACTCGGAACACTCCTATGTTTTCGTCAGGGGTTAAAAATTAAAATAGCTATGGCCTATAGGTCTACCAGGATCTGATGGCTGATGGCAGATTTTCAAAAAATGTCCTTGATCATTGGATAATTTTTATAATATTATATTTGCATGTTTCACACACAGAATCAGCGGCTATAAGGAATAAAACGGATCAAAATGTTTTATTCCAATTACCCCGATATTTCTGAGTCAATTTACTTTCTCACTTTTTGCCATCAGATCCTGGTAGACCTATATTCCCTATTCGATCCAGTCATTTTCCTGCCAAACTATGCGCTATGCCATTGTTGTTATTTATTATGAATGAAAAACCAACGACAAGTGATATTTTATGAGAATACCATTTTGATTTATCACTATAATTCACTACTGATACTTTTACATACAATGGGTTTTGAATTGGTAAAAAAAAACTGAAAAATCTAAACAACAATAATAATATATGTATTAAAATAACTTTATTACCTAATACCTACTATATATATACATCTATTTTAATATCTAATTTATTGCTATTTTTCTAGATTTATGTAAGTATTTCCCGGACTTTATATGGGGAGAAAATATGCTTATAATTATCCGTAGACCTTAATATTTATTCCCCATAAATTATTTTTCTTTATTTTTGTAACAAATAACACTCATAATATTTTAATTAAGATATTATTCGCGTTGTAATATTTCAAATGTACACTTTAATAAACATTTTCAAGTTCTCATAAAATTCGTAGGTGGTTTTGTTTAAGTTTTTCTTAATCAAGAACTTTAATAAGAGGTGTTTCTCATCAAATAATAGAGCTATGCGTTTACGACTATTTAGTGCACAAAATTCAGTGGTTTGAGCACTGAATCCCAGTTTTAGGGTCTAAAACTAAGTTTTTACCAATAATAATTCGTTTAACGTTTCTTACATTAATTAAGAGATGAAATTCTATGCCTCTTGTCATTTTGAAATTTATAGAAAAACTAGCTGTCCCGGCAAACGTTGCTTTGCCATAATATAAAGTACCTATTTCGCCCATATTACTTTTTTGAAGTGACTAAATAAGTATGTTACTATAGCAACGTCTATCGCTATCCCGTCGCACAAACAATGGTCGCCCTCAGTCTCGAGTTGTAATAATTTGCTATTATTTATTTAACAAATGCACTTATCAATATATAAAGTACCCAGTAGCCGATTCTCAGACTTACTGAATATGCATATAAATTTGGTAAAAATCAGTAAAGCCGTTTCGGAGGAGTTCGTGGACTAATATTGTGACACGAGAATTTTATATATAAGATAATTTAAAACGTTTACTGTACAAAACACAGTTTTGCAATACTACAATATTGACCTCGAGATGAATATTTTCATATTACAACCAGCGGAGCGTATGACTAACACGTATTCATTCCAACCTTGTTTATTACAATTCGTTTTATCTAAGCGAAGCCGGGACAATTATGGTTGTATAAAAATAATAAATATGCTGATGAGTGAATAGGTGAATAGAGGGTTAACTTTGTATTGAGTGTAGGCATGATCGTTGAAAAGATGCGCCAGTGAAACGAGTGAAATGTGAGTTTAAACTTGATCCTCCGGTATACTCAACCGGAGGATTAAGCCCGATGGATTGAAAAATGGAGACGTGATTCTAATGTCTCTATTTGCTAAGTTCATTTAGTGACGAGAATATAATAGGGACCTAAGTCTTCATAATATACGTGGAGCCTGGAGGCCGAATCCAGTCGGAGTTCGGACTGATGGCAGCCGACCTGACCAAAGTCCAAACTCATTTTATGCATTGCCGTGCGTGTGCACGAATCTTGTCAAGTCGGCCTGCGGTAAGTAATAAGTTGAACCACATTTAAATCAGCATCCCATGGGAATGTACAATATAGTCCCAGACACATCCTAAAATAACCCTTATTTTAAATGTTGTAAAATCTTGTGTCCACTCTATACGGTAACTCATTCACTGCAGCGCGGCCTACTTCTGAGTTATTATTAAAATTGCCACCGCGCACAATGTTTGGAGATAAATGCTGTACGCGGTTATTGTGTTGCATTCGCTACACGCTCCTGCAGGCATGATACGTCTTTCAGGCCCTGATCACACCTAGTACAGTGGTGAGACAGTGCTCTCGGCCAATCAAATCGTCTATTTGTACAGATAGTGCAAAATGCAAATAGATAATTTGATTGGCCGAGAAAGAAAAGATCGTTACTCTACATGTCTTTATTCCTAAGCCGCTGAATCGATTTATAAAAAAAAAAATTACACGGAGAAACTTCGAGTATTAGGAAAACACTAATGATCGTTTCCATCCTGGAAAATGTAAGATTCACTCGCTATAAACGAATTTCTTCGCAACAAAGCTGGGACAGCCTCCAGTAACTAGTTGCACACTGTATGAAGTTGACAGGTTGGTGTGACCGCAGCCTAAGGCTGTCCGATTTTGATGAGACATGGCGGTAATGTCTGTGACAGGATAAGGACATGTTGTGACCTGTCCAACAGGTGACGTCGCCTCGACTCGGCTAACCACATTCTTCGGTGCCGCAGGGAAAGTATTTCAAGTAATAATTTCCACCGGATTGTTTCGTTATTTGCCTTGCGAAAATTCTCCACGTACACGAGACGTCCATCAATCCAAATGGCGTGTTAGAAGTCCATAATCGTTGAGTGATTAGTTAAAATTAAAAACACTCCTAATGTGTAGTAATAACAGCTGTCAAAATATAGTTCACTCACATGTTTTGTCTCTGTCTCGAAAGAGAAAAAAACATGCCGAAAACCGATGATATTCTACATAATATGCAAAGATAATGCTATTATTATTATTATCTTTGCGTTTTTCATATAATATCATTGCGAAAAATCAAAAGAAAGCAGAAAAAAAAATTGAATGAGCTATTCGAAAATCGACTTGTTATAAAATTTCGAATAACGTCCATAAAACCTTTTGTAACCGAAAGAAATCAAGGATCTACAAAATTGCCAATGATCAAAAATCCATAAAATTATCAAAGATCTATTTCCAATTTCCCACGTAAGCCTAAAATTTACGGCCTCTAATTTGTGTTGATGTAAAATATGTAATATCGTGAAGTTGGGAAGCGGGGTGAGGTATTTTGTGCCCCGATATCAATAACCCACAAATTACAACAGTCATTTGTCTCCTAGACTATGCCTGCCAGGGCTGTCAAAACTTTTTATTTTTTATGAAAGATAATTCAGAGGAAAATAGAGTTTTATTAGGTGTGTAAAATATTTATTAAGAAGACATTTTGTATTTTGACACAATTTATAAAAGTGTCTTTTGTATAAATAAATTGGTATTCTTTTTAGTTGTTTCACATGACCACTAGTATTTTATTTGTCTTTAATGTTACACGTATCTACTCCTAAATATCGTATGCTTCCAAATACATACTGTCATAATCATAATTAGTAGCATTTTAGAAACGGAGATTAATCATTAAAGTGAGCATAATTGGTCAAACCTGATCACTATTCTTGTAATTATGATCAATCTGATTGGTTATTCATCACTCATCAACGTATCTGTAGCGGTTGACAGACAAGTGGCAACCCTACTTGGCGGTCTCACATATTAATGATGTATACTGATGTAATTTAATAATGCACGAATATCACCAGTATAGTCTGTCAGTGCGTCGACCTCTCAGCAGGGTGCCGCAACAACATTCTTATGTAGATTCACCCAAATTGTCCTTGTATCTGTCTAAGACTAGTATGTGTGGTTTTTGACTCTAGTCGGACGATATTCACACGTGGGTCTTTATCGGATTCAACTTTGAAAAATTATAGACTCGTTCCCGTTTGATACCACACATTTTTCATACGAATACGGTATGAAACAGCGAAGTACTGTTTTTGAATTGCCTGATTCATACCGGCGTCCGAAACAGCGAAGCCCATTTTTGAAACGGGGGTGTAATAAAAGTGATAATACTTAGGAAGCGTATGGGTCCCCTTTATAGAGTTTACTGTAAAAATAGCAGCGCTGAAAGAGTAACTTTTTTTAAAAACTTATATGGGAAATTTCATGCCTCTGGGGCGCATACCCAATAGTGACAACGCCCATACAAATCATAAAAAATGCTCTTTCAGCGCTGCTAATTTACAAAATAGATTGTGTCCTATATGCTAACAGCAAAAGTATCCAATCTATTTGTAATCTATTTGCCACACTTATATAGTACACTAGACGTTCCGCGCTTCTTCGCCAGTGTTATTTAGGAATTTCACGGAACCGTACATTTTTCCGCAAAAAATAGCCTATATGTCCCTTTGCGTGGTCTATTTTTCATGTTTTCCAAGTAATATAAAAATTTCTCCAGTAGTTCTTACGATAATAAGCAATTTCTATAATTTCCGCCGTTTTTTCCACATTTTCCTCTATTTCTTCGCTTTTATTAGTCTTAGCGTGATAAAATATAAGCTATAGCCTTCCTCGATAAATGGGCTATCTAACACTGAAAGAATTTTTCAAATCGGACTAGTAGTTCCTGAGATTAGCGCGTTCAAACAAACAAACAAACTAACAAACTCTTTCGGTTTATAAATTAGTATAGATTTGTATAAGTCTGTCTATCACACAAATTCTATACATTCAACATGTCTGTCTGGCGATCGCTACAGCGACACATTTCATCTACTTGCCACACTTACATAGTGCATTTGTATCGGTCTGTCTGTCCATTACCACAGAATATAATATATTAATTTAACAAACTATTACACAAATTCTATACATTCAACATGTCTGTCTGGCGATAGCTACAGGGACACATTTTAATTTGCGTCAACTGGCCGCCTGATTCCGACTCCGATAAGCTTTCATATTAAACCGTTCATTACGCTGTTCAAAGTCCATTTGGTGATTAAGGCTGTTTAGACTATATTGGTGATTACAGTAACTACCGACATGGTATGGTAGTGCCTATTGGATTCGTTGGATCAACATTAAAATATTATTAAACTAGATGACGCAAGTAACTCCGTTGCGCTAAAAATTTTATCTTTTTTCAGCGTTCATTGCGTGAGAACCGTTCATTTTTCAGGTTAAAAAATATCATACCTATGTCTTTGCCTGAGACTTAAAGTATCTCCATACCGAATTTCAGCAAAATCGGTTCAGCGGATCGGATATACTTTCACATTTAGCATTTTTGTATAAAAATGTCTCCTTCACTGGTTTCGGTTTCATTGAAACCAGACCAGCTATGTAGGGGTTATTTTATAGTGCCCAAGTGTGTGACACACTACTACGCAGTACGCACTCTTCCCTTACTCTCATAAGTCATAAGTCATAACTCATGAAGTCATAACCGATTGGAGAACAGACTCGTCGGACAATCAGGCGATCAGCTTGCATTGTCCGAACCAAACTAGGAAACATACATTTTTATCCCAGGAATCAAACCCGAGACGCTTCACGCTACTAGATAAATAGACTATGGAAGCGTTTTGAGTAGCTGAAGATTGGAAGGCTGTTAAGGCGCTATATCGACAGTAATTTTACCGCAAGGGCAGTTTTATACTTAATTTGTATGACTATAAAGTCGTGAATACGCTGCGGCCATAAGCTATCGGCTCGCTCGGAAAACATGCGAAAAAACGTAATTATAATCATTTAAAAAATAACTAGGAGCGTTTAAGCAAAATGCTTCTATACGATTTTGAGTTGCAAAGGTGTCTATCAATTAGACTAATTTCCTACAATACATCTATTTTCGTTTAAAAATAATCTTCAAATTTCGTATTTTTAAGAGGTCATTTCGAAAATTAAATGTATCGAGGCAAAATACATTAATTGTGTTTCTAGTTCTTCTCAAACCTAGATAAGGCTATGAAGATATGTATATCTCATTACCAGATTTGTAACATTTCTGAGGGTCCTATAGTATTACGTCAAAAAGGACAGTTTTTTCAATATAGCGCCTTAACAAGTATTCGTCTATGATTTTCTTGTCAGATCCTGAATTATTTGGCGTCTTTAATCATTTCGAAGTATATTGTATTACCTAATGCGAAGTAGAAGGAGAATGTCTCGTATAAAAATGTAATAATTTATTTGGTTGTTACTTATTCATTTATTTATTCATAAGGAAATAGGAAATGAAATTGCTCGGCCTCGGTAAAATTGGAGTTTTCTTTTACAAAACGAAAGTTATTATTCATTGTACATTTTAATTGCTGGTTTTCTTATTTTAGCCATCTTTTTAATAAAAATAATACAGTTCCTGGGATAATTTTTATACTGTACTAGATAACGCCCGCAACTTCGTTGCGCCAAAACTAGTTTATCGCGCGGGAACCGTACATGATCCTATGTCCTTTCCCATCTAATGACAAAAAGTATCCTATGTCCTTTCCCGGGACTCAAAGTATATCCATGCCAAATTTCAGCAAAATCGGTTCAGCGGTTTGAGCGTGAAGAGGTAACAGACAGACAGACATACTTTCGCATTTATAATATTACCTAGTATTAGGATGTTGCCTGCAACTGACGCTGTTTGTTTCTTAGAAAACCGTTCATGGTCCGGGATATATATATCTACATTCTATGCTTTTTACCAAATTCTGTATTTTTTCACCAAATCGGTTTAGAGGTTTACAGCTACAGACAACAACTTATGTGTTTTAGTATTGTTATATTAAAGAAAACTGATAACAGTAACAGAATTTTGCAGCAGTGATTTATTTAAATTGAAGGAAAACCGAAAACCACAAAAGAAAAAGCAGTGAACCCACGATGATTTACTTGGTACCAAATTTCATACTTGAAATTATCAGACACATGATAAGAGAAACTCACTAAGAGGCAAAATTAAAGAAAAGAGGGGTAAAGAGTGATACTATGAGCCAACTGATAGAGAATGCTACTGTTGTCTTATAATATTATGTAGATGGCTCTTATCTACTCTGAAATAGAAGTACAAGAAGATACTTTTGAGTCCTGACTTCTGTTGGAGAAAATAATAGCTGGTCATTTTGGGAAAATGTATTATTGCTCCTTCGTAATAACTAATAAACTATTTTCTAGTTCGTAATAAAACATTCGTAATAAAATATTATCTAGTTACAAAATAAAAACAAAATAATCGGCCGTGCGAGACGGACTAGCGCACGTAGGGTTCCGTACCACTTTTGAGCAAATATAGGCAAAAAACTGTGTTTTTTGTATGAGAGTCCCCCTTAAATATTTACTTTATGTCTTTTTTGTTATAGCAAGAGAAAATCATAATCTGTGAAAATTTCTGGTGTCTAGTTATCGCGGTTCTTGAGATACAGCCTGGAGACAGACAGACTGGAGGCAGAAATCGAAATCTTAGTAATACCTTTTTTTACCCTTGCGGTACGGAACCCTAAAAATTGTAGGGGAAAACATAGTTTAACATGCTTTTCGGTTCGGTTCGGCTTTTAACCGACTTCCAAAGAAGAGTATGTTCTACCGAGTAATGTTACAACGAAATTTCTAGTAAATGGGTTTCCAGTAAAAAGTGTCGCAAGTAGTATGGGAAAACCTGGATTATTGATTAATTCCTGTCGTGATTGTAGTGACTTAAACCGGCTACTTACATTCGAAATGGCTTTCTGAATTCAGAATTCATATTCTGAATTCTGGTAATTTCCGTCATGCCTCACACAGTCGCAATCGCTTTCTGGATTCATAATCTCCATCAATTTCACCGTGAATGTCATACTCATAGTAAACATCAGAAGTTCAGAACACAAGATGGTCTTAAAAGTGGCATTAAGTGGTATAAAAGATCACGTAGATAAATGGCTCGTAGCATCTAAAATTTATACGGTACTTTAAGAACAGGTAGAATTATGCACATGAATATAATCCATACTAATATTATAAATGCGAAAGTGTTCTGTCTGTCTGTCTGTCCGTCTGTCTGTCTGTCTGTCTGTTACCCCTTCACGCTCGAACCGCTGAACCGATTTTGCTGAAATTTAGCATGGAGATACTTTGGGTCCCGAGAAAGGACATGGGGATAGTTTTTATCCCGAAAAAATATACGGTTCCCGCGTGATAGACGAATTTTGGCGCAACGAAGTTGCGGGCGTCATTAATAAATCATATTGAATTCGAAGAGTTCAGAAACGAAGGTTTTAAAACCATGAATACTTCTTTATAACATAATGCAACGGACTATTTGGGTTTTACAAAACCTGTTGAATATACCGTTAAAAACCCAATAGGAATGCTACTACTGTTTTGAGTCTTTGTCCGGAGGTCCTGTGTTCCCGGAATCCCGGAATATTCCGAAAGACAGTATCAGCTCTTCCCAGGCTTAGCTATCCTTTGTCCCTCCGAACTATAGTCCTTATTGTCTGTCCCATAATTAAACCTAGCTATCTGCGGAATTCATTACTTATGCAAAGTGGAAATGCGCTTGATGAGCGGGATGAAAGATGTTTTTGTCTCAACTCTCATTCATCTAAAAAGTTCTTTTCGTTCGCCTCCTATTTAGTTAATGCTTCCTATTTCATTTGTGAAAGTTCTTCTGCTATATAAATAGTTCTTTTGCATTGAAGACACGAGTGCGCGAAGTGGGTAACAATAATTTGAAACTGCCTTTTTGCGTAAATGGAGATTGGAGGCTTTGGCACCGGGGAATTTATTTGAAATAAAAAAATGTGAATAATATTATGTATAACTAGATATATTAGCTAGAATCCAGAATAGATGATAAAGTAGGTAAGTTACAAAGTTCATTTAAACTATAAATAAGGGAAGAAATGAGTATTTGAGTATACTTGATCTTAGGTTGTAAAATGTTAGTTACCCACTTCTTACACTCAGTTCTCAGGTCTTCCATTATTAATAGTTCTTTTTCATTATAAATAGTTGTTTCGCGTTATTAATAGTTTTATAACATAGCGGTGTCAATGAACGCTAGTGTTTTAATTTGACCTTAATTACAGCACGTGGCTTGACAAGTATATTTTAAACAACACCCCGATTCTCATATTTTAATTCAACATCAATTATACAGCTTCAATCCGGTTCAGGTAACTAGTTACTTACTATGATGATACTCCTTGTAGGTCAAAATATCTGTCACCAGTAGTTTTTCCGAACCAATACGAGTTACGACCCGCAAACCTCCAAAAAGAGAGCGTATTTCCTCTTAAAAGGCTGGCAACGAACCTGCAGCTCTTCTAATATTGCGAGTGTCCATGGGCGACGGTAGTTGCTTTCCATCAGGTGACCAGTTTGCTCGTTTGCCCCCTTTTTCATAGAAAAAAGACCACCCCAAAGTCGAATACTTTAATACTTTTGGCAGTTGGAAGCAAATGTTAAAAATATCAGCGAGTGGAAGATGAGATTCCTACAGTAATTATTCCGAAGAAAATAAGATAAAGAGCTTTATACTTAAACGAAAGTTAGGTAGACCTTCAGAGCTGGTTACTTCCTAAAGTAACTGCAACTATGAAGTTTCTGGTTGTTTTTACTTCTATAGGGGAACATACAGGAAAACTTTGAGCTTATACATATAAAATGAAGGTTGGCTGTTGCTGGCTCTTAGCCTCTTACGTTATGATGATGTATTGATGTTGGCATAGCAGTAGAATTGGGATACACTTTCTGAATCATTTATCCATATTAATTATGAGGAACGTGCAAATTAATCATTGTGTATATTACTGCCCGAATGGCGCACATGTTGCCAAAAATATTATCCACGGATCGAATCATCAAATTGGTGAATATGATTACTTCATAATCTTCGTGGAGAATTCAAGATTTACTTTTCGAATTTTTGAGAACTTAAAAAAAAATATCTTTTATAATATTTTACATAATGTTTTTAGAAACAGTATTAGGATTTTTTCATAGAAATTTAGTACGGAAGAGATTTTGGGAGAAATTGAATGAGCAGAAACGATATCTCTAGGAATTATGATTAGAAAACCATATTTTTCATAGCCCGGCAACGCACGACGGTAGTTTTCCATCAGGTGATCCGTTTTTTCCCCCTTACTTTATAAAAAAAATTAATCGTTTTGAAAAGCTCAATTTTCTATTATCATTTAAAAATTTAATTCAAAAAGGGTACAAACTTACAATTCCAACCCAAACATAATTTTGCTCTTAACATTTTACAATTTGATGGTAAAATGATATTGAGAAATGGCCCTTAATGGGTTTATTTATGGGTCAATCTCGTCCAACCTGGTTCCCAGACACCCACAACCACATCCTCGTTGCGAATTGAAAGTAATGCTGTCGTAGGTGGACCATTACCACTGAATAGAACTTATGGCATTTGATTAAGATACTTACTGGGAATTAGAAAATTACCTCGCGTGATACCTCTTGGGAAGTTTTGTTCATAGGTTGCGAATTGTGATCTAAAAAGGGATCATGTTTAGACTAGTGAAAGAACTGTGAATAATAATATGATTTATGGAAAAGGAAAAGTTGTTTGACAAATCAACGCAAAGCCCAAACTCTTTGAGCTATAAACATCGTAAGAAAGTCATTAGAAGGGATTAAACAAAAGACACCTAATAGGAAATCAAATTTCGTAGGTCAGGAACACTATTTCACGCGGGCAAAGCCGCGGTGTAAAGCTAGTATATCAAAATATATCATAGTTCAAAATCCACTTTTCCTACATCAGCCTTTTGAGGACTAAATATATTATTATTATTGTCAGGCAGCAGACCACCTTTATGTGATTTGACTTCTTACTTCGTAAAATATTCCACCATCTAAGGCCATATTAGATCCGGCTCAACAATAATATAAAATCTCAAGTGTCTAAGAAAGTGGAACAAATCCTAAATCTAGACACAGTAAAGTTGATAATGTCGATATCAGTCGATAGTCGACATGTGCCATTGGACATTCGACCTTGCATGACTCACCAACTCAGGTTACATTCAATACTATATTACCTCTACCATCACCTCTATATCGATGACATAAATATCAAACTCGCATGGTAAAGACTGGACGGACGTTGCTCATTCATATGCAGTCAGCGTCTCGCATTCTTGTATTCACTTGTGTTTTTCTCACCGATGATATAATCAGTGGTATGTCTGAAATTATATGAGAAATGATATCTTTTTCTATCTTTGGCCCAGTTTTGACTGTCAAAGAGGTCTAGCTGTCCAAGGTCAAAGGAAAATGGATATTGCGTCTCAGGTTATGCACGTTTTCATGATGTCTTCTCAGGATGTCTTTTTGGCTTCTAAAAAGAAGAACGATTCCTTAAGTTTTGTTTCACGGAAAGTGACCGGCTTTTTTTAAGGAAGGCAGGTCGCTGTAGCCCTGACGTCACTGCGACCCATAAGAAACTATTATGACTCCTTCGCACTAGGGTATAATCTCCAACCCAATACGGCTCATAAATTGAACGATATGGTTGGGATTGGTGCCACGAATTTCCTCTGTGGATGAGTAATCGTGGCGACCACGGTGCCTGTTCCTGCTCTGTGGCCGGCATGCACTATAAGTCTCATTATTATCTGTAGCATAGAATTATAATATTTTCTCGATACACATTTTGCATGCAAAAACATTGTTACCGTTTTGATGGCGTATGCCTTATCTAAGTATTGATATCGTTGATCTGTAGCAGATTTTAGCTAGCGCCTAGCTATACTCCTTGTCTTAATTAATTCGGTTGGAAGTTAGGAGTTAAGCATTTATTGCCCTGTAGAAGTAGAACCTAATTTGGTTGCTATCTAAATAACACATGATAAATAATTTCAACAATTGTATCCGTTACTAAATTCCAGTAAATTATCAGCTAGCACACTCGTGTTATCATCAACAAAGGAAGTCGAGCGAGCGTGGGCATTTCACAACATGTCTGGACGTGTCTAAACACATTTTTTTCTTTTTTTGTTCTTTTGTTTTTTTTTTCTCTCCGGAGCCCCGACCCTAGCGAACGTGAGCGCTTTGTCGAGACCCACTGAGCTTTTTATCAAAAGCAGGTAAACTATTAGAAAGTAGGGATTTAACAGGGCTGTCACTTAAAAAAATACAAAACACTTGACTGATATTATGGTTTTTTATAGGTTACTTAAAAACTTGCAGTTTTTTTGCGAAACTGTTTTGATCCTCTTTTAATATTAAGTATTGAATATCTATCTCTCTAATATCTCTTGAATGTTTTTTTTTTTAACTTTTGTTCACACTTTACTCTATAATTATTAAGGTCTATAAAAAAGTAAAGGCCTGCTACTTAAAATTTACCTAGTAAGTACTTATACAATCTATAAGTATTATATACTTACATTACACTAAATATTATGATAATTTTCAGAAAAACATTAGACGTCCTTTGATTCTTTTTTTAAATTAAATACAATTTCAATTATTAATAACTTATACAATTTACATATTTTACAATTTACATAAGCTGACGTGTTATTTGTTTTTTTATCGAAAACTGGAGAATACCGCACTTAACTAAATCTTAATATTATGTCAACCAACACACATTTTTTATTTATTTTTTAGCAAATTTAAAATAGTGTCAGCCCTATTTCTGTTTACATAGATAGACCTAAATCGTGAGTTCTTTGAAGTATGAAAGTTGAAAAACTCGTGTTCCCTCGCAACTTTGTTTGCATAACCGATGTTGCCCCTATTTATAGGTCTATTACTAGAAACCTTTGAAGGAGTTTTATTTGAACATTGAGAATTGTTTAGTATAGCTTCCATACTAATATAAATGCGAAAGTGTGTCTGTCTGTTACCTCTTCACGCCCAAACCGCTGAACCAAATTTGCTGAAATTTAGTATGAAGATACTTTGAGCCGTGAGAAGGGACGTAGGATACTTTTTATCCTAGGAAAGTGTACGATTCCCGCGCGATAAACGAATTTTGGCGCAACGGAGTTGCGGGCTATCCATTATTTCATATTTCTTTCCAATCGTTGGTTATTTCAAATCGAAAAATATTATTTGCTTGTCAATTATGTCACGGTATTTCAATTATTGTGAGAGAAAATAAGGTATTGACTCTGACTCTGTTTAGTACAATATGTGAGAAGCTCGAATGAAACTTATCAATAAAACTCAGTATTAGCATAGCAAACAATGATATGTATATGAAAAACGCAAAGGTAAATCTGTAAGGATAACGAGTAGTTGCGTACGGTGTACGGTAAATTATACGGCTATTGCTGAACCAAAGATTTCCTTTGGTAGGATTGGTCCTTATGGCCCAAGAATGGATTTAAAATGTGGAGCCACCGCGATTTTTGATGTAATTTTTTTTAAATTTTAGCAGCTTCTTCTCTGGAGGAAAATAGAGTCTCAATCTGTATAGAGGCATTAATTATGGTAATATTCCAAGTTCGGTACCATATTCGGATGACTTAAGAATGCTTAATTCATTTTAGGACTCATATTTGCACGATAAAGATGTTAAACAACGTAAAAAGAAGAAGAAGCATTATTTAAACGCGCTAATCTTAGTATGAGTCAGTAATTACTCGTTCGATTTGAAAAATTCTTTCAGTGTTAGATAGCCCATTTATCAAGGAAGGCTATAGGCTATATTTTATTACGCTAAGACTAATATAAGCGAAGAAATAAAGGAAAATGTGGAAAAAACGGGGGAAATTATTTGAAAGGGCTTATTTCACGAACTACTGGAGTAATTTTTCTGTTATTTGGCACAGATAAAAGGTAGAAACGTGAAGGATCATAGGCTATTTATTGTAGACTAATTTGTCTGTGAAATACCTAATTTACGCGGGCGAAACAGCGCGAAACGACTAGTAATATTATAAAGCTGAAGAGTTTGTTTGTTGAACGCGCTAATCTCAGGAGCTACTTATCCTTCAGAAGAATCTTTCAGTGTTTGATAGCCTAATTATCGAGGAAGGCTATAGCCTATATTTTATTACGCTAAAAACAATAGGAGCAAAGATACCGAGGAAAATGTTAAAAATAAAGCTGAAGAGTTTGTTGGTTAGTTTGTTTGTTTGAACGCACTAATCTCAAGAACAACTGGCCCGATTAAAAAAAAATCTTTCAGTGTTTGATAGCCTATTTATCGAGGAAGGCTATAAGCTATATTTTATCACGCTAAGACCAATTAAGAGCAAAGACACAGAGGAAAATGTAAAAAACGGGGAAAATTATTTGAAAGGGCTAATATCTCACAGACTACTGGAGCAATTTTTATGTTATTTGACGCGAATATATAGTAGACTACGTGAGACAAGGGTTATTAATTTGTGAAAAATATACGGTTTCCGTGAAATTTGTTTATTGCTCCATTCATCACCATGTCTTTGGCATGCAGAATAATGCGGCTATCAGCCTCCTTATATTAATTAAGCCCTGTCAACAGCGTTTTCGTTGGTTGAAAATCATATATTCTGAATTTTTTATTTTATTTTATTCTTACTATCTTTTATCCAAATATTATTCCAAAATTGGCATTTAAACATTCGATTCAATCGAAAATGATACCAAACTCGACTATATACCTAAATCCCACGCAGTTTTTGACCTCATACCTCGTTAAAGCTAAAAAACCTCCTCTCCCCCACCAGCATGAGATATTCAGGTGGCTCCACATCGTAAACCCATCTTAGGGATATAAAGATCAATCCTACCAAAGGAAATCTTTGGTTCAGCAAAAGCCGTATTCCTCGTTTTTTTGTCTTGTACGCACACGACTAGAGACCCTTATAGATATTAAACTCGTTGGCAAAATTAAAAAGCGATTTCAAATTCACAAAGCAGAATGACCTACTTCTAATAACGATAATGATAAAATTCCTCTCCAATATCGGTAAAAGCCGGTTAAGACGGTATGAAATATTCAATATGTTCGTTTTATTCCCTCCATTCCCGGATATTCCCGGATATCCCCGAGATATCCCGGGAATTCCCAATGAGTCCACTTCTCCCATATTTTAAAGTGGACTTTATATTAAGGGTGCGCTCACACTGAACAGAGAAAAGATTTAGCCCCTTGTGATAGTTTGATGTGCATGAGTGTCTGAAGTATCTATATCTATACTTATTATAAAACAAAGTCGCTTTTTTTCCCTCATGTCCATTTGTTCCCTTGAACCTTTAAAACTACGCAACGGATTTTGATGATTCTTTCAGTGTTAGATAGCGCATTTATCGAGGAAGGTTATAGGCTATATTTTATTACGCTAAGACTAATAGGAGCGAAGAAATAGAGGAATATGGGGAAAAAACGGGGAAAATTATTTGAAAGGGCTAATTTGAACGCGCTAATCTCAGGAACTACTGGTCCGATTTGAAAAATTCTTTCAGTGTTTGATAGCCCATTTATTGAGGAAGTCTAAAGGCAGTATTTTATCACGCTAAGACTAATAGGAGAATGTGAAGAAACGGGGGAAATTATTTGAAAAGGTTTATCTCGCGAACTACTGGAGCAATTTTTATGTTATTTGGCACAGATAAGAAGTAGACCACGTGAAGGATCATAGGCTATCCATTTTAATCATTTTTCAGTGGCTATATATTTTATACTCGTGCGACGCCGAGGCGGGTCGCTAGTAAACTATAAACAGATAAACTTTTTTGAGCAAAAAAAAACAAAAGATCAGTCTTTCCCATTTTTATTTTATAACTTTTTGGAGTGACGCGATCTTGATTTTATAGATTTCTTCCCTTTGAACCCTGACATTGCACTCAAACTGCATAATGCAATGTCATTCAAACTAATCGGCTCGTCATGCTAATTCGCGGGACTTATTCCGTATTCAACCCCTAAATTTTAAACCCCTTGTGCTTATAAAGGTACTAGAGAACGCCCGCATTTCGTTTACCGCGTGGGAACCGTACTTTTTTCAGGATAAAAAGTGTCCTATGTCCTTTTTGGACTCAAAATATCTTTAAATACAAAATTGCAGCCAAGCAGTTTCACGGTTTGGTGAAGAGGTAAAAGACAGACAGAGAGACAGACAGACACACTAGCACATTTATTAGTATGGATAGTAACGTAGCAGGGGTTAATATAGGGGTAAAAGAATATTCTATTCATTGTGGCTTGAGCCTTATTTTAAACGTGGCCTCTTGACCGTAAAGGAATAAACGCGTCTTGTTACCGTTTAGTCGTCTACTTCTGGGAAAGCTAGTTTAAACGTAATTGGAATTCTGGAAATTCTAGGACATTTAAAATACAACATTTATCTCGTGGGAAATACGAATTGAATTTTCTGATATCTAAACTCAAATAATTTTATTTTAAATTAGATTAGATGATCCAGTTAACTTTGTATCACTTCCCTCCTAATCCTTTTCCTGGACTTCAACGAATATTCAAGGCTAAAATCAGCCAAATCAGTTCAGCCAATTCAACCGTTCTCGAGTTTTAGCGAGACTAACAAAATTGAGAATTGATTTTCATAGAAACTAGATGACGCCCGCGTCTAAGTTGCGCCAAAATTAGTTTTTCGTGTGGAAACTGTAATTTTTCTCGAGATAAAAACTATCCTATGTCCTTTCCCAGGACTCAAAGTATCTCCGTACCAAATTTCAGAAAAATCGGATCAGCGGTTTGGGCGTTAAAAGGTGACAGGCAGATAGACACACTTTCGCATTTATAATATTAGAATGGATTTTCTGAACGTCTTCCCGACGTTTTCCATCTGTTCGGGAACCAGCATAAGAAGCTTGCTTGAACATCCACATTGCCACAAACTTATGTATATTTTAATATCTTAGTAAACGGCCTACGAAGGTCGTGTTAAATGACTGACATTAAATAAACATGGCTTACCTCATTAACCGCGGTTAAATATTCATCGTAACGCGGCGCGCGATTAGAACAGGTGGCCAGTCGACAGTCACGATGTTAAAGATTCTTGGCCGTTAATTCAGAAATGTTTCATGCAAATGATAATAATTGTTATTTGTATTATTTAGGGTGTGTGCAAAGAATACTTTAGTCTTGTTATATTAGTAGGCAGAAACGATCTTGCCCCGAGAGGTTGCATAATATGGCAGGCTATTGTCATCATATTTTCAGTCGTCGCTCATTATTATGTCGCGACGATCAGAAACTTCGATAGTGCGATGCAGAAGTCCGCCCCACAGGCAGGAGAAAACAGTCTAAGCTCCGTTTGTTCGCAAAGGAACCGTGCATTTTACCACAGTAAAAACTGCCCTTTTTGTTATTCTGATACTGTATGGTTTTCCTTTAAGTAAATTTATATTTTTTTTTCTAAGTAATTCCTTTTGGTGATTTGAGCGTGGAGAAATGACAGACCGACATTTCACATTAATAATATTAAATGTATTTTAATTTATGCAATCTCTATAAAATATATAAAAATGAATCCATATTCGCGTGGTCACGACATCACGATTCACGTGTAAACGACTGGCCCGATTTTGCTGAAATTTGGCATAGAGATACTTTGAGTCCCAAAGACCAACTTTGGATACATTTTGTCTCGGATAAATGTACGGTTACTGCACAATAAACTTTTATGATTTTCGCCTAAACTATTTAATTTAATTTGATGGGCATGGAGATTCTAATTTAAATCTATTGTTTTCTTAATTATACCAATCGAATTAAATAATCATCGTTTAGACAGGACAACGTCTGTCGGGTCAGCTAGTATAATATGAAATTATTTAACAAAGGAAAACGACAATATACTAAACCTTATATTTCCAATGATCGCATCGTACCGGATCGAAATTTCTAGAACAAGGTTCTATAATAATAAATTGTCCTTGGCTTGGTAATATAGACTTCAATTAAGACTAAGCTAGCGTTACTGCAAATCCTAACTTGATTACTGGATACGGTTGTAAATGTATGTTTATTTTTAGCTGCTTCTGCGGGGCTAAAATGGTCGCTTTGTTGAATCATGATATGAATCATAATATGATTCAATTCTTTAAAATCGCAAAATGCAACTCTGCTTGCAATTCATTTCTGTATTTTTGTACTGATTTTACATTTGTCAGTTTGACAGTTTTGACAATTCATTTGCTGAATTTGGCAGGAAGGTTTAATTGCACCCTGTATATGACGCCCGCAATTCCGTTGCGCCAAAATACTTTTTTCGCGCGGGTACCGTTTATTCCCGCATTTTTCTGAGATAAAAGTTACTACCTATGTCCTATGCTATGTCCTTTTCCGAGACTAAAAGTACCTCCATAAGAAATTTCAGCGGTTCAGCGGTTTGGGCGTGAAGAGGTAACAGACAGGACGACAGACACACTTTCGCATTTATAATATTAGTATGGATATGGATTCATCAACTTTGCTATTTCATTTTGTTTTATTTCTACTGCCTTCACCAAAGGTAGAATAAGACTGAACATAAGCGTATGTTCTGGTAATAAAGAAGATGAACACCGCGGGTAGGATACGTCATGTCGCGGTAATACACTAGTCGTGGTAACTGTTATGTTACTTGTACCGTCGATGTATTAGATAAAGATGATTCATTTTGTTTAGTTTAAAATATGGGGGAAAGACTTAGGTGGAAGGCTACTTTATAACGCTGTTGGGAAAGATGTCAAGATCCTTTTGCAGTTGAATGCAGTCAATTTGGAAGAAACGACATAAAATTTTGTTTCCGTGGCATTAGCGGCGTTACCCATTGCAAGGCCCCGGGCGGAAGGTCTTTGTGAGATCCTGGACGGCAGGTTTTTGCGAGGCCCTTTGTCTTCCAAAAAACACCTTGCGAGGCCCCAGCAAGCGCGAGGACCCGGGCGATTGCCCTGTTCGTCACCCCCTAGGGCCGCCATTGTCCCTTGGTTTCGTCATCGCAGTATTGTGCAGTATGCAGCTCTTAATACCCTTCGCTTTTAGATGAGAATTGAAATTATGACTCCTACCTTTTTCCACTTTTATCGTGTCCCTGTAGGCTTTTTTTTTGTGAGAAGGCAGGTCGCTATAGCCCTGGCGTCACTGCGACCCATGAGAATCTATTGTGACTCCTTCGCACTAGAGAATCAGCCCCAACCCAATACTGCTCATAAATTGAAGGCCCTGTAGGCTTAGCATAACAACATTAGAAATGGGAAAGATTGGACATGCTGACAGATTTTAGTGATAGTGATTTCCTTTGTTGGTCAGTCACTTTGTTCTTCCGTAGAAAGAAACCATTTCTATGGTGACCATGCTAAGCCTGCTGGTCTTATGTAGTTTGTTACCGATGTCAATCTTAGCTCCTAAAGTTGCAGTAGTTCTGGGATAATACGGACCTACACATTATAAAATATTAAGGGCCTGTTTCACCGCTTCCTGATAAGGCTATCCACCACTTAACTTGACACATAGAGTATGGAGACCTTATCAGGAAGCGGTGAAACAGGCCCTAAATAATGTAGATCAAACTAGCATCTAGATATAATACATCGTGTGTAACACTAAGTTTGCTAGTCACGTGGCCACTTTTATCGGCGGCCATCTCTACGGGATCTGGTTAAAAACTCCGCCGTACGTGGCCCTTATGTACCTAAATAGGTTATTCGTAGGTCAAAGGGTTGATCTACATACTATAGGTACATAGGGCTTAAGGGCTTGTTGCAAAAAATTTACAGTCGAAATTGGAAGTGTATTATCAATTATCATCAATTTAAAATTCAGTAAATTAATCCAGGTTACTAGTAAGCTAATTAAAGCCACTAAGACAATAGGCAATAGACTACCAGTAAGGAAATTTGCTACCAGTAAGCCAATCCAAACTACTATTATTCCAATTCAGGCTACCAGTAATCCAGTTGAAGCTACCAATTTTAATTAATTTTAATCAAATATAACTGTATTTTGAAAAGATAAAACCGACTTCAAAATTGTACGTCATTGGGAATTAAAACTCCCTATCTCCTAAACTACTGAACCGATTTTGATGAAACTTGCACTGTTCCCTAAGTTGAACAATACCTAGTAGGTACAACAAAAAAGAATTACTGAAATCTGACTTGTAGTTCTGGAGATATGCGAACACAAACATAAAAACATACATACATACACACATGCATATATACTTACATACACTTTTGAAATTTGGCACATTTGTTTAGACGCTGATATAGACAAACATATATATACAATAAACTGGGCACTTCTGGAAATATTACATACATACGCGTCGAATTGATAACCTCCTTTTTTGAAGTCGGTTAATTATTAAGCTATAAGATATTAACGTGCGAAGAAGACACAAAATTCTATAAAACGTCGGTCACGAACACAACATTAAGGAAATCACAGCAACGGTAGGAGGGATTTAATGCAGACAACGATAAAAACCCGGTGTAAAAAGAAATTACGTTCATAATCATTTAAAGTATCGCTTATGTATTTCCGTTTATATCTTGTGTAACGATATCGATATTAAGTCGGTATTAAATCGATATTGAATCGATATTTCTCACGTGCTGCAATGACCTTAATTTGTGTAAAACGTTTTTATGATAGGGCTGTGAGTTGCGACACGTTGGGCGACTTTTTTAAAGTCGCTGTTACAGTTTATAATTTATATGCATTTCTTTATTTAATACTTTTATTTACTATGTTATATTGGTTCAAAATGTTATGGACAACATAACAGTATTTTATAATAATACTATAACCATATTTTAATCTTTAAATAGATAACTATGTGGAATAATTATTTTTTAGTTACATACATGTTACATATTACTCTCATTATTTTTTTGGTTCTAAATTTATTTTTGTTTTGTTTCAGGTGAGTACATTTCTTTAACTTATTACCAGTGTCAACATAATATTGTGTAAGTAAAACTAAAAACATAATAATGTATTATATATTTTGTAATTCACGGCAAACGGTATTTCCAATCGAATACCTTTCATAATCATATTTAACTTATTCGTAGGCTACTTTTTAACCGACTTCCAAAAAACGAGGAGGTTATATGTTCGGCTGTGGATATATTTTTTTTATTTTTTATTTTTGTATGTTCAACGATTACTCCGCCGTTTGTGAACCGATTTTCGAAATTTTTGTTTTGTTATATTAGGTTTCACTCCAATTTGGTACCATGCTCACAAAAGTGGCGACCTGATGATGGGATCCATGAGTAATCGAGGGAACTCCTCGAAATTTATATGGAAATATATGGTGATTTTGGTTTTATGAGAAGCATCCTAAGCATATGCTACCAAAACGCAAGATTTTGCACCAAGATATACTGTGGTTCCGAAGATACTAAGAGAACTCCGGATTCCTTATAGATACAAGTTTGGGGGTTTAGGCGTTGTTTTAAGAACTGAAAGCATATGCCACTATACAAATTACATTAATCACCATCATCATTACCACGTCAAGGTCACCAATGTCACCAAAATTTAACGTAACAAAATATTCAACCTTATCTCCAGACCGTAAGGCACACATTTGACATTACTTCTGAGAAGTAAGTTGCTTAGATAATACAAGTAACATGCTAGTGCACTGTCACACTTACCAATCGTGGCCACGGGCGGCCGTAGACTTCTCAAGCGATATTATGTATTACAATAATAAAGATAAAGTTTTTAAATCATATGACACTGAAACTCTATCGCTTGAGAAATCTACGGCCGCCCGTGGACGCTCGTGGCCGTCGATTTCTCAAGCGATACTATGTATTACAATAATGAAGATAAAGTTTAAAATCATATGACACTGAAACTGCTCGCCTCGCCTCTGCCATTCCGGTGTGAATCGGTCCTAATCTACGTATAGTACGCGATGATTTTACAAGGTAACTAAAAAGAGTGAAATTATTATTTTTAACAAAAAATTAAAACCGACTTCCAAGGTAAAAACAATAATAATATCCTTATAATATGAACTAAAAAGTATTAAATAATTTTTCCTATATCATGGTGCCTTTTTCCGAATTCGGCTAAAACTCACTATTTCTGTACTCAATCTTCATAATTTTGAAGTCGGTGCCAGTTACAAATGTTTCAAATATTCTGGCATCTGGATTCAGCTATATCTGGTACCGACTTCAAAATTATAAAGATTGGGTACAGAAATAGTTGAGTTTTAGCCGAATTCGGAAAAAGGCACCATGAGATAGGAAAAATTATTTAATACTTTTTAGTTCATATTATAAGGATATTATTATTGTTTTTACCTTGGAAGTCGGTTTTAATTTTTTGTTATAAGTATCTTACTACTATATAACTTAACTTTACTGAAGCTACAGCCCTGTAAAGTAAGTTTTTACCACGATTCTCAATGTTATAAATAGTTGCTCATACAAAAAGTTATTCTATTGTGATATTGTCGTTTAACCGGAATCACTCACCTATTGTAGTTTTTGTGTACCTCTAGGAATGGCTTGCAAATATAAATATGCTTCTTCATTTCTTGTCCCATAATATGAATTATGAATTAGGTATACTTAATTAATTCACGCATATGAAGTCTGTCTACCAAAAAAGTGTGGTAGATTGTTAATAATAAGCAGATAATAATTAAGGCGACGCCTTGATAATTTGGCTGTAGCGATATCGATTTTTCTCAGCAATGACTAAAGCTAAGAAATTAAAGTTCATTGTCAGTATTCATCATGTATTTGTCTTTGAATTACTCGTAGCATAACACGACTGGTAAACTTTTATAACACAGAATAATTAATCAAAAAGACCTCTGTAAAAAAGGGATTCCTATTTTGCCAACAGAGGAGAGTGATTTAAGCTTCCAAAATTTGTACATAGATTGGTTCAAGCATACACTTATTTGGCCATAGCTTATATTATGAAATATATTTTAAATTACGCGACAAAAACCATTTTGTCGCTACGCCCTTTCCATTTTTTGCTCTTCCATTGCTCATGCATAGATTAAAACTGTAAAAAAAATTTATGACCTCGCGACAATTTTAGTCGACAAGTCGCTCGCTCCTAATGTAGTCTCTGTCTTATGCAGTTTGGGTTGTGAAAATAATTTACCATGTTTTGTAATGATTCGATTTCTTTCAATCATCAATATTATAATGAAGTTTTAAATCAGGGTTCAGGCGTAATGCCGGTTAGACCAGCCGTTAGTCACTAGCAGGGCGTCGTGACTTTGCTTATTGTTGATTGACTTTTTAATGGTGCCACACACATTGAATATGCGGCCTATCCATGTTGGCCCATGGGCCATGATTCATGAATCATGATGCCCCAATATGACCGATTAGCCAGCGGTCTATTCTTCGTTTTACGAATTTTATATGAGAGTGCTTTGTCAAAACGCATTCGCCATTTTCTATAGCGAAAGTCCAAAATGTCATGGTGCTTGCGACGCGTTATGTCAAATCCCATACATTTTGACATCTAAGCTTGCTATCGAAACTGGCAAATCCATTTTGATTTTTGACAAAGCGTCAGGTGTCCTGATGTGAGTTAACCATTTTACCCTCTCCAAAAAACGTGCTCAGCGCCGCTAAAGAAGTTTTCATTTCAAAAGACATGGAACGATAGTCCAGAGTCATGATTCATGAATCATGTTCCAGAGTCATAGTTCCTTAGGACATCCACACAATACTTCGTGCTAATCAAGTCAACGACACATTAACAAACTTATCTTCTATCCTATCTATCTGTATTAACTCTTATCTCAATGAAATAAAGTATAAATTCCAACTAAACTTTGTTTAACGCGTGCATTTGTATCCTTGCACGTTTAACCATTCAATGATCATGTTACACGAACCCTATACCTTATTGTTGACGAGAAAGTTCCTCTGTCCCTTTCGCGCTACAGTAAAAAACAATAGGGCATCTTCCGTCTCGCTCTACTCAGGTGTGCCATGTTAATTTTTAATATCTAAATCGAGATTGCAATATGTGTGCGGTCTTATTCATAAACGCACAGAGTACTGGCACTATATAAATTACAAACCATTTGATATCGTTGTTATAAACAGTAACACAACTATCGGTCGCACGCACACCTCTGTGATTTGAGACCCGGCATACGTTTGCGGTTTTCCGGGTCAAAATATATTGGAGGTATATCTGTAACAACTTTATTACTTACTAGCGACCCGCCCCGGCGTCGCTAGTTAATTATTATTATATATACCCAGTAGTTCCTGAGATTAGCGCTTTCAAGTTAGCCCTTTCAAATAATTTTCCACGTTTTTTCCACATTTTCCTCTATTTCTTCGCTCCTATTAGTCTTAGCGTGATAAAATATAGCCTATAGCCATCTTCGATAAATGGGCTATCTAACACTGAAAGAATCATCAAAATCTGTTGCGTAGTTTTAAAGATTAAAGGGAACAAAGGGACATGAGGGAAAAAAAGCGACTTTGTTTTATAATAACTATAGATTAGTAATAAGTAGTGTCCGACCGAAACTGGTTTTTCAGCCGAAACCGAAACCGAAACCGAACTTTCGGCCTTACTCTCAGTTTCGGCCGAAACCGAAACCGAAACCGAAACTTGGTAAAACATTTAAAATTACGATTATTTTCTGAAATTTATTAACTTTTAACATATTATATTACAACTTTTTAAACTAAAGAAAAGGTACCACAATGAATTTTTTACTTTTTGCGACATATCTTAAAATAAATATTATTAATTTTAGACTCGAATATGTTCCCTAGAAACTTTTTTGTATTATATTCTGTTTTTTTAAATGATTCCAAGTAGGTGCGATTTCACCAAAAAAAATTAACGCGCCTAGCGCACACTAAACCGGATCTTAATCGTATAAACACGTTTATAACACTCAATTACATTTTACCAACTTAAACTAAACTCGTTCACAGCAAATCCGATTTTTATCTTCTGAACGCCCAATATTCGAGTTTTAACTTCATAAAATACATTGGTACTGTGGGTGTATCGTCATGACAGACTGAAAAATATAGACGAAAAAATTGTTAAGATGACAAATTTCACAGATGCGTCTGGTTAGGTTATTTATCGTTTCTTGCTATTTTGTTAATAAAACAACGTGACAAGGCTCCAAGATGATAAAAACATAAAAATCATCGCGTGACGTAACGTAAACTTAGATTCATTAATTGCGATTAAAAGAATAATGTAAAATCTATTTAAAACAAAACAAATTTACGTCGTCATATAAACGCATTCATTGTTCATTGAGAACTTAGTTTAATAAAACGAAGTGTGATTGGTGTAAGGGCTGCAAGAGTAAAGCTTACGAGGAAGTGGGCTAGATAAGATTCTAGCAAGGTAGGAACGGTCTAAGTCCTCGTCCATAGTTGAAAGTTAATTTTAAATATTCAAATGAAACGCGTGGTAAAAGGAAAAGAGTGAGGCGAGATGATTTACTACATAAATCTTGCAAGATATATCCTAATATATCCTATAATCTCACAGTCAAACAAAATTCTAAAGTAAATAGTTCAAACGCAATAATATAATCAATTTATCGTAGCATTTACTAAATGGTTTGTTTGGGAAACATTGTTAAAATAGCACGTAATTTTCCAACAGTTATGTATATTAAATAAGCTTGCGTGTGTCGTAGAAATAAAATTCAATAATGTAATTTCGATAATAATAAGCTTAGACAATTTAGTTAAAATAAAACGAAGTGCTAGTTTTGATTTGGGTCTAATCTGGAAAACATATTCTCAAAACACGATTAAACAGATGGTAGCAAACACCGGGGCCTCGCTGGCAAGCAAGCACGAGTTAACTGCGAAGTTTACCGAACGACCCATGAGTTTCGGCCGGGCCGAAAGTTTCGGCTATATTTTGGCCGAAACTGAAACTGAGGCCGAAACTAAAATTTTTGGCCGAAACTGGCCGAAACCGAAACCGAAAGTTCGGTTGGTCACTAGTAATAAGTAATAATATTAGTATAGGTTGACCTTGACAGTTTATTCTGTTTGTTGTTTAAATATAACCTTCATCGAACCTAACCATCGAACTCCTTTTAAAGGAAAAAAGGGTACAAATTATTACCGACATCTTTATTGCACTTTTATTATTCTACTCTATGTCAAATCGATAAAAAAAGCAATTAATCCAATAATTCATTAACCTAAATAAAAATGGCGTAGCGGCCATAATGAGCGGGGAATATTGCGAATGTCTGACGTTTATAGCCTTGGAGGGAGGGGAGGGGGGAGTAATAAAGGACAGGGAAATGGCAGGTACAAATCAATAAGGCACTACAAAGATGTAGGATACTGTAATTACTGATCACCTGATTGTCTGACAAGGAAGATGATCCATGCGTCAGATGGGTGAAAAGTCGGTCCTGCGCCTGATCTCTCGCCAGTCGTTTTGGTCTGGCTTATCAGAATAAAGGTAAAGAGCGGTTCTACTGGGTTATGAGAGTAATTAAAAGAGTATCCTTGCCTACTGTGCACTTTTGAGATAGCTGGCCGGGTAAGGAAACTGGCCACCGTCACCGCGACTTCTCTGTTTGACATTTTTATAGGCAATGCAAAGTAGTTGTCAATCAAAGTGATGATCCATGATTTGGCCACATGCAGTTATACTTAGATGATGTCGACGGCCTCGGTTCTAATTTTGGCCACGTGCCAAAACATCCTTGTTATTTGAAAGTGAAATGCCATTTCATATTATACTATGGTCTATGTGGTTTTTGTAACATCTGTCTGATTTGACGAATTGACGAATTTAAAAACCCTCTTTATTGTCAATTTATTGACACCGTTATTAAAATCGAATCAGAAGTTTGGGCGGCATGGAAGAAACACACAAGATACATGTAACACGACACAGATAACCCGACAAATTTAAAATTCATTACCCTTTCACCGTAGGCGGTTAAATCGCTAGAATAGCGATGCTGATGATAAGTTAAACAAAATGACGGTTTATGTTATGCTGGGTCGTAGCGGAGTTACCCCTTAAAAGTTTTAATTTGCTCACGTACGAGACGTAAGCTCCGAGCATTAGCCTGGGGGGTCTCGGGGGTGCAGGGGTGCAGGGAGACCCCCACGGGGGGATGTGCAATTGTTTTGAGAATATTCACAACGACATCATAAACAAGAGATTACTTGGGACGGGATATGATTCATTCTAGATTCTAGATACTGGGTTTAACTGGGCTTGGGACGTATTGCTGGCTTAGTTTAGTTTTGTTCGTTTGGAACTACTTTTCTCTAGCAAAAATATTAAATGATACGTAAGTTGGGATTGATTTAGTGTTGTTTTTCGTTTTGGAAGAAGGGCGAATTTACATACATACATCTACATTATAAATACGTTTGTTCGATATTTCATGAAAGCACCATTTTGAATTTTGACAGGACTGTTTTTTATCAAACTACCAAATTATATTATGTAACAAGGAACTAAGATAATTGATGTTATATTAGGAGTAGTAGAATCAAGGTCTGTACCTTCATACGTAAATCATTACTTGAAGAACAATCAACGCAATGACAAAATACGTACCTAGCCTTACGTAACTGAATGAAGGTTGAAATCACAAAGGTGAACCGCATAAGCCAGCCCGAAACAAGATGGTAAGACATTAGACCCAGTGCCACAGAGTAAGTGGAGACAGAAGGTGGGTCAGCCCTTCGTTGGAAAATGTTGCATCATGATTCATGGCATGGGATGTCTCTCGTTGCGGACTGCGGTGCGCCGCAAATAACGCTTTCGACGTTAATTTGACTTACTTCCATTAGAATCCATCTTTATAATATTTTTATTATGTCGAAACTGCGTCGGAGCTACATCGCTGTTGGATAAATACAGATTACTTCTTAGCCTAAGCAGTCACATAAATCGATATATTATTATTAATAATCATAATTAATCATACGTGTACGAGATTTGTCATAATTAATTAAATATTATTATTTCCACATTTAGTCCTTTTGTGGAAGCTAATATCAGGGTTACAAAATTTTCTTTTTTAACCTCCTTAATCCTTATCGTCACATATATAAAATTTTCTTTTCTTACCTCCTTAATCCTTATTGTCAGATATCAATGGTCCTGTTTTACAGAATTTCAAAATGTCAAATGCGTAGGTTCGTAGAACGTATAAAGCTTATCTTCTGTCCCTAATTTATTCTGTTTACAGCATAATCTATTTGCTAAACGCGTCGCCCGCTCTTCACAAAAGAGTGTTTACTTAAAACCCCTTTGCACCTCCATTGTCGCGTGACCAGCTCATCTTGAGCCGCGGCGACGTACCTCCTCCCAATGTTCTAACTCCACGCGGCGGAGGGGACAGGGATCAATCAATATGGTCAGGAATCTTCAATGGAACTCAGGATGTAGGAATTTCAAGTGGGAACTCAGAATGGATGTCGTCGACGATAATTGTGATGATTATCAGCTTATGAACAGGTTGGGTTGGATTGAGAAGAATGTTTTAACGGAAGACAAAATTAGCTGTCGCCAATCAAAAAGGTTTTTGCAATTTTTCAGACTTAAATCGCACTGCACTTTTTGTAAAATTTTGTTAAAATTGGTCTCTCCCCAATTTCAAATGATACTTCCACTCTCTTATGTTTAGATAGCCATGCTCTATTATTCTGTCTGTTTGTTTCCTCTCATATTAAGACTAAAACCGCTGATTTAATCGATTTAATTTGATGGCTATGGAGATACTTTGTCCTGGGAAAGAATACGACATAGTTTTTATCCCGGAAAAAATTACTTCTCCGCGCGGCAAACGATTTTTAACGCAGCAAAGTTACGGGCAAGATCTAGTCAAAAAATAAGAACTGAAGAAAGTTTAAGCTTGAAAATATAACCCCACTTTTCAGCGAGGTGTTTCACACGCAAAACGGCCGTTCATCACGTTTCAATGCAGCGGATTATTCGCGAACCGCCGAGCCAAAGAAACGGCAATTACAAAGACATTAGACGCAAATCCGCGAACAGCTAATTCACCCCTTGGGGGACGTTCAGGTATTATGTCAGGGAGAGGGGGGGGGGGGGGGTGGATGAACGTTACGATGCGTTACAATGAAGACTCGTAATGTTATCTTATTTAAGGCTACTCCACTATTTTAAATCTTCGGTCATGTTGCAAAGAGAGAACAGAAATGTTACAAATTACAATGTAAGGGGCCGTGTTTTGGTTCTTTTAAACTTGTTCAAAGATGTTAGATACTTTACGATTCGAAGCGGAAGCGGAGATACAGTGAAAAGTTACACAGAAGTTAGTGTTTTAAGTCTTAACGGCTACACTTAGAGATATTTAACGACTACTTATTACTTAACCATACATTTCCTGTTAAATCTTCTGTAAATTAAATTTTAGTTATCTTTAAATGTTTTTAGTGCGGCCGTTAAATCACTATAAATGGCGTTGCGTAAAACTTGAACGCTCCTTTACTCCGACCCTCGGTACCTTGTCTTTGGTGCACAATATTGCATTGGGGCATGGACCCAGCTGCATCCAACGCTAACACGATTTGGACCTTAACGTCATGATTTAGAGGAGTTTTTTTGGTACCAGAGATTAGGGAGTGCACATATGGGTTACCCTCGATACAAAAAAATTACTTAATAGGATGTTTTCTGAACGAACAACGACGGTTTCTCTGTTTGTAGATTTATCATGGGAATTGGGGGCTGTTTTATGAATTTTTGATGGGAGCGCTGAGGTGACAGGGTTTAAATTAGAATTAAAGAAATTGATGTGCTGTAGGGGCAAGAAATCTTTAGGGACTATCGATATGTTGCAGGCAATAAAGCTTTTATTCTAGTAGTAGACAGAGAAAAAAAAATGCGCGTTTTTTTCCAAATTAGACCTCGCTATCGCGAGAATGGTTTTTCTTCCTAAAAACTTTCGAATGCAAAGTTTATACAAGATTTTGCTATTGATTGTTTTTACTATTTGATCACTTAACATCTGACTTGAATAATCTATATGACGCCTGCAACTTCGTTGCATCAAAATTCGGTTAACGCGCAGGAACATCACATTTTTTTGGAATTAAAGGAATAGCTGCAATTTATTTGCGTCTTGCCTCTTGGCTAATTTGGACAGAAAAAGCTGTAATTTATTTGCGTCTTGGTTATTTTTGTCAGAAATAGCTTCACAGTTCACAGGTTGAATTTGCGGACGCCGCAAGATAGAAGTTACCCGTCGAAGTTGTGAGGTAAAGCATACTCCAACAGTAACGATACAAGTTGGACCCCTCGTATGCGTTTCCATGGGAAGCTACTTGAGAAAACAGCTGTTTGTGACCAGCTTAACTTGAGCCCTCTTAGGGATTATTGCCTGGGCGACTATCATTTAAAGCGACAAAGTTTTTGATCTTTTGTTAGTTATAAAGGGATATGCAATCTTTTGATTAATTAAAGTAAGTAATTTTATCAGAGATAGATGGCTATAAAACAAAGTAGTAACAACACTCACAAGAAAAAGAAGCCCACGATAACAATGCTTCATAGATCCATAATCCGTTTAAACTCTCTATCTAATACTTTAAATTCAAAGGAATGTCAATTAGTTTGTTTGACAAAGGAAAAATAAGAGGATACGGACTCTTCAATAATTTAAAAAAATATATGCCCCGGGAAAGGACCTAGGATAATAATCACCCCGGAAGAATGTACAGTTCCTGAAATAGTTATGCAGGCAAAGGTATATTTGAGACAAGAGAATGTACAAAATTATCTAAGGGTGAAGCCAAACGAGCGTAATTTTGTAAGTCGTGAGTCGCAGAATTTCGGTTAGCAGAAATTCTGCTGCATTCAGTTTCTTACAAAATTCCTACTTTATTCACATGAGCGTAATTTTGTCAGTCATTATTAGTAAAGATAATTTACGCGACCGAAACTGCGACTCACAACTCACAAATACGCTCGTTTGGCTTCACCCTAGATATTATGTTTAGTTTAGGTCGTTTGTCCGATTTGTCAAGAAATGTTTCTACGGCAAATTGCCCCAGAATCCGATGGGAAATGCCCCTACCTGAGTGATAACGTACGTGTGAGCTTAAAATGTTATGAGTTGCGCAGGTCAGCGTTAGGTATTAAGAGGATTTATTACAATTTCAGATGAAATTCAAACTTGGATAAAGAGATACCTATAACCTACCTATCTTAATTAAGGTTTAGGTTTAAGACATTTATTCTCATTAAGAATTTACATAAATTCACTTACATGAGAAAGACAATGAAAAGAAATACAAACAAAGTACATTACAAATCAAATCAAATCGAGCGAGCATTAGAATATAGATTACAATCTGTTAAATTTACAAACTAAACTATCCATAGCGTAAGCAAAGGAAAAAAAAATATCATTGCAATTGAGGGTATTTTTTTATCGATAAGGCCAGTTGTCACAGCATGCATAAGTGGTTGTACATTGATCTAAAGTTTCTCCGACTAGATATGACACTAAATGTTTGTAGGTTTGATGAGTAATCCATGTAATTTAGGAGGTCATTTGTTTTATTTATTTTAATCACTAACCGACTTCCAAAAAGGAGTTCTTTCAGTATGTATGTATATTGTATATATGTATGTATGTATGTTTTTATGTTTATATTCGCGAATCTCCAAAACTACTTATCTAATTTACGTAATTTTTATTTTATTTTGTTATATGGCAATAGGGAAATATGAAGTTTGTTCAGTTTTTTAAATATTATAATATTGTGTTTTGCGCTAATTAATGCGCTATTTCTTGTGCGTACTCCATGTTGCCGCTAGGCCATGATGGTTAAAAATTCACGTAATCGCTTATATTGGTCCAGAGTCCAGACACCAAAGCGTGTTGATTTTAAAAACGTTAAACAGTTGGTAGACGCAATAGTACGTTACGCCTGATTTTAAAAATTGGTTAACCTCATCTAATTTGATTTAAACATGCTGTTTTATCGCAACTGCCAATCGTTTTACCTACTGAACCTTTTTAAAGGTCTAAACGAGATGGCCAATCGAATTTAATTACGTATCTTGCAACAGCTTTACAACAGGCGTTTGCAGGCTGCGGCAGATAGTGAAATATACCTACTGAGCTGCTGCTGTGTTTCGAGATATACAAAATTATAGGATTTAGGCGTTTGATGGCAGTGTGTAATATCGGCTAATATTAAACGCCAGTTGCGTAGCTGTCGCAAGATAAGTATAATCTCACTGCCTGTCAAAATATCGCAATTTGCAGGACGAATTTGGGCACGCACAAAGTCCGTTAGGTCGGCCCTCCGAGCATGAGAATTGAGATCCTTTACTTTTTGCTTCAAGTGGTCCGTTTGGTATGTGTGAAACTTAGATAATACTCCAACTAAAAGGGCCCAACACAATGCTCAGTTGGGGCCCTATTGTTCTACGAGGGCCCTTGTAAAAAGCGGTTGGGATAGTTTTTGGACACATTGTCCTATTATGGGAGCTGTCGGCGTCGTCATATTAAGAGATTTTATCGGAATAATTAAAGGGTGTTGTAGGCTACTGTAGTATTAGGGAATCTGTGAAATAGGCACTTAAGCGTATGTCACTCAATTCAGTCAATTGAACATTTTACAAGCGTTTGATGGCTTTAAAACCTTTTGAGCTGATTTTTTTTGGCAAAACTGGTTTAACTGGATACTAGAGCATAATGTGCTTCAACTAGATACTAGAGCATAATAAGCTTCTATTGCTCTAGCAATAGAATCGTTATAGGCGCTAGCGTAGTTGAAGCATTTGCCAGATATGTCATATGACAGATAAAGTCGTATTAGGGGTAAAGTAGTAAGGGATTGATAATTAACCAACTCTGTACAGTTTATATAATTATTTTAAGTTTTACAATAAACGACAATGAATTTCTCTTAAGAATTTGTGGTCCGCATGACGAGGCTAGACTGAAATACAAATTTTACATTTAATACTATGAGTCTTTGTCGAGTCTCATGGTGTGAATGGGATAAATTACTACAATGTTGTCACGCTAGACGGCAGCAGCAGACAGTAAACAAAAAGTTTTGTTTGACGTTTGACAACGTTTCTGTCAATTTTCTGATATGACGTATGCAACATGTCGTATTTTGGTCGGATTATTTACTGTATGCGGCGCCAGAGGCCGGGGTGCCCTCGAAATTCTCATACATAATATTACGTAATACCAAAATCATTTTCTCATACGAAAATATTTAACATGTTTGAGTTATTTTTCAGTTTAAAATAGTAATTACCTAGGTTCCTGCACAAAAATTTACTACAAAATATTTAAACACTAAAAAATATTTTTAGTACTTACCTATTTAAATATTTTGTAGTAAATTTACTATTTATTTATATATGTTACTGTAAAAGCTCGAACATCGGTAAATCTTAAGATTTAAGTGTCTATCTTAGGATTTACCGACAGGAGTTGGTAAATGTAAGTATTTCTAATAATACGACGATTTTTACGAACCATTAAAATTCGGTATATGCTAGGTTTTACTACTGTCAACTGGTAAATGTTGGTTTTAGGAATAAAACAAAGAGTAATTATTCTAAATTATTTACTTTAATAAACTATAAGACAAAACAGGTAGGTACATATTATAGTTAACATAATGCTTACCTAAGCTACTAAAATTCAATCAGTATTCTTCTTATATTTGGTTTAAAAAAAGTAAAAAGGCAATAAAAATATGTTATTAATTAATAGGTAAGGTATGTACCTAAAACAAAATATTTCACAAATTGTTGGAAAGCAACTTCCGGTGCCCATGGACACTCGCAACTTCAGAAGAGCTGCAGGTCTGTCGGCCTTTGAGAGGAAATAGGGTAAAAGGGATAGGGGAGGGTAGGAAAGGGTAGGGGGATTCAGGATTGGGCGTGCAGTAAACTTACTCGGCGAAACACAGCGCAACTGTTTCACGCCGGTTTTCTGTGACTCCGTGGTATTTCTCTGGTCGAGCCGGCCCATTCGTGCCGAAGCATGGCTCTCCCACGGTTAATTATACCACTTTTATACTTAATAATAATATTAAAATAAAATATGGATTTAATGTTTTTGCTCTATAACAATACGGAACCCTTCGTGCGCGAGTCCGACTCTCACTTGACCGTTGTTTTTCAACATAAGCCATGCCATTACTGTAAATCCTAAGATTTACTGCAGTTCGAGCTTTTACAGTAACATATATATATATATATATATATATATATATATATATATATATATATATATATATATATATATATATATATATATATATATATGTATATGCGCAAGCGAGATGTCACTATCAGTAACACTGCCTGGTAAAAAGAGACGTGGGATACATGACAGCAGAACTCTTTTTTTGACGTCCAGTCGGCACTTATCGGCACGTTGACAATTTAATCTAATAGAATTCATGTTCAATCATGCTTGTGTAAGTGTATACGTACACATATTTTTACACACAGACGTAAACCAATTTCGGTTTCGTTTGACAGCTCGAGATTGTTGCTCTATTCCACTAGGTATATTAACTTTATGGTTTCACTATATTTCTTAGTGTTTGAATATTTAGTAGTAAAACCTACTTACTACAAAATATTTAAACACAAAAAAATATTTTTTAGTGTTTAAATATTTTGTAGTAATTTTTTGTGCAGGAACCTAGGTAATTACTATTTTAAGCTGAAAAATAACTCAAATATATTAAATATTTTCGTAAATAATTTTGGTATTCGACTTTGGCGTAATATCCCTATTGAGAGTGTAGTTTTAAAACAATTACTGGTTACTTCCCCTAGATTACCGTCCTTCACAAGACATCTGTGTAGTGCGATAAACAGAAATTACATGCCGGGCATTAATAGAAAAAATCACCCCATTCGTGGGGTCGCGTTACACTGGCACGGGGGGGATGGGGCGAGGGGCGTGGGGTGCACATGTGCGACCCCACGCGATGTTACAAGTGATGTTGAACTGTGTTTTGCCACTTGCTTAAACTTAACTACTTGTTAAAAGTTAACGCTGGTTTCGATGTTGTATTGCCACTCGTTATGCGAAGTAAATTTAACCAAGATCAGAACCAATGGTCCGCAACTTACAGTAACTTTATACATAGTTCTGTTTTGTTTTTATTACATTTGTAGAGTTTTGCCGGAGTACGTCGACACTGTTAAATATCTGGTTTTTCTAACTGAAACAATCGATTTCTATACTTACCTAATAAAAGTACTAATTCAAGGCTTCTGAAACTTTAAGCTTGAATCCGGCAGGGTTTTGGCACAGAATACATAATATTTAGTCCTATGTATTAGTACTTACAAGATTTGGTCCAAATTAAATCATTACTCTTCTTTTTGGCTTTACCTTAGTCGGGCAAGAACTAGGCTAAATATTTTTCCATTATCTACCCACACTCTGCAGCATCAGAAGTTCTTTAAAGTAAGTAATAGGGCTTATTGAGTTTTTGTATTAAACCAGTGTTTCCCAATGTACAGTCCGCGGACCCCCGGGGGTCCGCGATTATATGCATTGGGGCCCGCGGTGTCATCTCTGAACCATACATAATCAGATTTTTTGCTGTTTATTTTATTAAGGGGTCCCTAAAAACTGTAACTGTGTACTGATTTCCTAGAGGTCCGTGGCGGAAAAAGGTTGAGAAACACTGTATTAGAGGATTTTTAAAGTTTCTGTTTATTTTAATACGTGAGCAAAGTAATCTGTGAAAGGAAAAGGTGTAGTTAGTTTGACCCGTCGGTTTTCACTGCGATCGAGCGTAGCGGATTAGTTACAAGGAAAATGTTAAAAACGAAAGTGCTTGATTTCACTGGATAAGTAATGCGAAGTTGAGATAAGTAGTAGCAGTGGCAGTAGCGGTAGAAGTATAGTAGGAAAGCAAATGATTCGGCTTTAAAACAGTGGAGATTTATTAAAATTAACCCATCCAGTGCCGAGCCCGCCCATCGGCGGGCAATTTTTTTTAACTCACATGCCGAGACCGCCCATGGGCGTGTTGATTTTAAACTGCACATACACGTTTTACGCACGATACAGCACATGTAAACAGAGCATTTGAAACGATTGTCAGAATCTGAAGCTTCATGCCGAAAACGCCAATGGGCGGACAAGAATATATAATAGAGATGTCGGGACCGCCGATGGGCGGCATATGGTATGGCGGCACCGGGGTAACATCGTTACTTTTCGGAAAGGCAGTGAATGAGTTAACCAATGTCCTAGTCAATGCACAGGATTCAAAGTAGGGTTTGCTATACAAAATTTGACTAGTATCGCTCGAGGAGGTGACATAATATAGAATATAGATAAACTTAGCGTTGTAATAAGTTCTTAAATTTAACCTAAAGTAATTAAATAGTAACCTCTAACATTTCGTTTCGGTAAATCTAGTAAAGTTTAGACTAATCAGAATGTATCATTAATTTACAAACACAAAATACAATATTATTATGTATATTCCCTCGATACAGCCATTCCTTTGATGAAACTCTTTTGATCTCCACAGCGGTGGAAGACAAGTCGTACAAGCGCGTTCCGCGAACAATAAATCGGGTTCCGTATTAATTGTCGGTTTAATTAACGCTGCCATTAGTCTCTCAATACTGAATAGCGTGTTATTCTAGAACTCTCAACTATATAACGGCTGCTGCTTACGCCGATACTAACACTACTGATTGCTTTTCGCCACTTTTATTCTTGACATATATTTAAGATTTTTATTATATGATACACATATTTAATACATATCCATGACCCAGGAACTTCGAAAACTTTTTGTTCCGTCGGCAGGATTCGAGCCCGCGACGAACGAACAGCCCACCAACTGAGCCACAGAGGTCGTCTTATACTCAAGCTGCGAGCATCGTGATTTGATTTTGTCACTTTTATTTCTAACACATTACTCCGGTCTGTAGTTATTCTGGACTCAAATGGATCGATATTTTTCTAAACGTACGGTATCGGTGTGACAGCAGGCCCAGGCTATTCGTTGATTGTCTGAGTAAGGGCTAAGCATGTTAGGTTTCTTGTCGGATCTCCAGCCAGCCACTGTTTGCCCAAGGTGCAAGCTCTCACTCCAGATAGATTGCAAATAATTCACTTAGCTAATGTGTGCATAACCTATATTACATGTGCTATATCCGCCTTTCAGATCCTACTATTATAGTAAGTTTGTAAGGCCGTGTTTCCACCTGCAAGCAAACTCGCGGAAGTCTTGCGTGAGTTTCTTGCAATATTGTTTTCATTTCATACTAATTCCTGCAATTTATTGCTGCAATAAATGTTGTGCGAGAAGCTCGCGGATAATACTGTACGAAACTAGACCGTATACCTGCGGTGACCCGCAGCGAGATCTGTCGCGAGTCCTCGCAGACATGTTGAATCACGCTGTCGCAACTATTCGCAGGAAGCGCTTGACAAATTGTCGCGACAGCACTTGCTATGGGGTTTCCACTTGCAAGCTGCTGTCAGGCAGACTGTCCGACACTTCTCGCGACAGTTGTCTGCAAGTGGAAACACGGCCTAAGCATGCATATGTTCGCTTTGCTGATTGTATTAGGTACACTTGCGTAGATCTCAATTTCAGTTACTTGTTCAACTTAACTCTGGGTATATTATTGGATTATTTTGACCAATTTGTGATCATGATATGTCATGCAATGACATACCATGATCTTCGTTCCTTCTTCTCTAACTGCTAAATTGTATTTTTATGAAGTGACATTCAAATAGATTGCATGTGTTTAGAGTAATAGAGTTTTTGGAGGCTTTGGCCCACCACACATTCCCACCACTGTATCTCCTGTGTCGCCAGGATCGACAGCGGTATTGAACCACGAAAACCCTTTGATCTGATCTCAGGGAGCCCGAGGGACATGCTAAAGCTGTCTTGGGACCCGCAACGAAATTAATTAGAAGAAGATAGGAGGAGTAGGAAATATACAGTTTTCCCTCCCCATAAAGGGCGGTATCGGCACATACCACAATCGTAATTTTGTTTGTAGTTCTTTATAGTTATTACAGAACCTTAAAGATTGACGCCACTTCATCATTTATACTTACTCCCACTATATTTAGGAGACAAAAGATTGACGAAATTACCTAAACGTGTGTGGCACTTAAATATACCCTGCTCGATCTATAATATCGATCGAAACTCAAGTATTGTCCCATAATGTTATAGCCCTATTCAAGATCGCCCTTCGCGGCGCCTTTCTCACGGGGGTGCCTCATGTAAGAACTGGTTTATTAGATGTAACAGAACTAGATTCATAAAAGCTAACAACTCAACTTACTTTATTTTGATTTATAAAGTTAAGTGTAATTTTACCACTGCTGGCATCATCTTGTAATACCATGTATGATATTACAAGATGATGCCAGCAACTCCGTTGAACCAAAATTCGTTTATCGCCCGGTAACCTTACCTTTTTCCGGGATGAAAAGTATGTATTTCCATACTAAATTACAGCACAATCAGTTCAGCGGTTTGAGCGTGAAGTCGTAACAGACAGACACAGTTTCGCATTTATAATATACGAGCTTTTGCCCGCGGCTTTGCTCGCGTTAAGAAGTATTATTATATACAAACTTTCATCCCCTATTTGAACCCTTTGGGGTTGGAATTTATCAAAATCCTTTTTTAGCGGATGTCTACGTCATAACATCTACCTGCATGCCAAATTTCAGCCCGATCCGTCCAGTGGTTTGGGCTGTGCGTTGATAGATCACCATGTCAGTCAGTCACCTTTGAGTTTTATATATTTAGATGAATTATTTGTCTAGTCTTAAATCAAATAACATCATTTTCTATCTACGTGAATAAAATATTCTGTTGCAGTTACTAGATAATATGATATTATTTGATTTAAATCTTTCGTCCTTCATTCCTATGTGTTACATAATTCCAGGAGATTTTTACCATTTATTTAATCCTCCGTTATAACATCTAGTATTTATCACACATCATCGCGTTTCCACACCACTGGGTCGGTATTTTATTTGGATTAATTAAAATGTTCACTGGTTCGGCCAATATATTGTTTTCGTCACCAAAATAAACGAATCGCTGAAAATATTGATAGTTCGCTGCCCTTTTAACAAGGCCTACATTGGGCTATGATGGAAAACCAGGATTGCAAAGCTAGTAACATGTACATTGTACAATCGACGATCCTGGGAAATCATGGACGAGTATGTCCCTCTATAGTCTATACCTAGAGTATTATCACTTAGTTTTGTTACACCCTGTATATTATAATATTATAATTATTATACGTTTGTCTTTAATCTAAATCTAAATTGCAGTAACCTAACCTAACCTAACCTTGATTACGTTTGTCGTGAGTGTCCTCACAACTAGTTTCTAGGCATTACCTGGATGTAGCACAAAGCGACGAAACCCTCGCATGTTGAAATCTCCGCTCCCCTTTGTGAGCAAGTTTTAATTGCTGACTCCAATTTGGAATGCCGTGTACCTGTAGTCTGCTATGGCAATCCAACTTTGTACAGCTTCGGTGCAGTTTTGATACAGTCTCAGTTAAAGAATTACACAGCGACATTTTCATCTGATTGGTCAAAACTGACAAAACAGTCGTTGGACAATTTTGATTCATATTATATTCTCAATGAATATCATAATATTCATTGAGAAGATTATTTTCAATCTGGATCCTATCCAGGCTGGACCAAAGACGTGTTATGTTGTAATTAAAATTCTAAAATGGTATCTAGAAATAGAATAGAAATATAAATAGTTTATTTACAACTTTACATCTGTTACCTACATAGTACGACAAGTACAGTACAAATTGTGTGGATTTTCATTTAAGTAACAGATTTACAGTTAGTATGTTACATTGGCGCCTGCACTAGGCTAAGCCTGTCCTGCAGGTCACCGAAATTTCAACATAAAATGATATACCTATTTAACAAAAGGAGCAGTTTCTTAAAATTAAGGATTAACAAAAATTTAAATTATGAAAAGTAAAAATTAAAGTACTTGCTTATCTAAACAAGTAGAATTTAAATTGCCCTGTGTGTGTGCATGTGTGTGTGTGTATGAGTGTGTGTGTGTAATAATGTTTATATTATCTCTCTTATAAAATTTTCTTTTTGTTCATAATCTAAGGTTATAAGCCACTTTGTTACTATCTCCTTTAATTCTCTTACAGCGGGGCAAAAATGGTAACGTTTTGCAATTCCTCCAGAAAATGAATTGTCAAAACTGTCAAACTGACAAATGTCACATTAGTACAAATTGTGCAAATTACTAGACATATGAATTGCAAACAGAGTGATTATTAAAAATAAATCATATTTTAGATGCGTTTTATAAAAATTACTCTGCTTGCAATTCATATTTCTAGTTATTTGCACAATTTGTATTAATTTGACATTTGTCAGTTTGACAGTTTTGACAATTCATTTTATGGAGGAATTGCAAAATGTTACCATTTTAGCCCCGCAGAGCTGTCTTTTATGCTGCATTTTCGGTTGACTTTATTATATACAAATGGGTGTAAGTATGAGCCAAACCTTCTTGCAAAACTAGAGTATATGCGTGGTAAAGGCAAATTCAGGATTCTTTTATTCCGCAGTGTTTCAGAATCTAGTGATTTAAGAACTGTTTGATGCTCCCTAACACATACGCGGAGTATAAAAATGGTATCACAGTTCATTCACAGTTACTGTGAGATTAATTTTCAGTCTGTTATTAATTTGTCTATATTTTCTTCGTCTCTCAAAGAAGACAAAAACGTTTAGAAAAAGAAAAAAATTTTTTTTAATAAAAAATATCAAAAAGCCTCACGGTTCTTCCGATACCATTGCTAATCTTAACAGAGTACCTATATCCAACTCCTTAATCCTGTCTGATCTATAAAGACACCATGCATGAATCCCTAAAAATACATTGACCCACATGCGTCCCATCTTTCTTTCCCTCTTCACCCGGATTTCACATCTATTTTCAGGAAAATAGGGATGTAAATCACCGGCACGCATTTAATAACGGGCGTGTCAGACATCTTGTCATTTTCGCGGGTTTTTTTTTGTCGGAGACGGTTTGTGGAAGACACTTATTTAAACTCGTAAATTGTTCGTATCACAATTTCCTTTTTAACTCGCGCGTAGTGATGTGAGGTGACATTGTCGATAAATGTTTTTTATTTTTTATTTGACTCCACATTTTCAATTTAGCCACATGCATACATGGTGTGGTTACAGTTATCGCTATCTTGTTTTTAACAATGCCATTCATAATAATTCTAAACGTCGTATTTTATATTATGATGTCCGGTTTCACCCGCGTTTTCGATTGACTAGTTACCTAGTGTCAAAATAGTTGGCAATCAAAAACGCCATCTAAAATTATTATTAAACTGTTGTTAAAAAAAAAACATTTCATTAATCAAACAGCGATCCAACGGAGTTACTGACGCAAAAGCATACCCTTCGATCGTGGAAAAATGAGACACAATAGCTTATCTATTGTTATCACGGCCGCATGTGGCCGCTTGGGGCTTGATGAATTAAGTTGACATTGACTTGTAAATTAACATCGATATTGTGACGTGCAAATTATATCGATAACATCGCGTATTATGACATCACTATAGAAATGAAAGTAAGTTACCTATTGTGCGTATTGGATCACATCTGGTGGTGTCGGGTCGGGAAATACGCGTGTTGACACAGAAAGTGCTATATTGTCACACAAATAGTATGGGACTGACATATTTGTGAAATACATTTCGACTTACGCGGTTAGAATCCATACTTAATATTATAAATGTGAAAGTGTTTCTCTCTGTCTGTCTGTTACTTCTTCACGCCCAAACCGCTGAAGTCTGAACTGATTTTGCTGAAATTTGGTAAAAATGTACTTTGAGTCCCGGAGAAGGACATAGGATACTTTTCATCCAGAAAAAAAGTATGTTCCCGCGCGCTTGTTGTATGCTCTACACGTTGGCCCATCCTGGACCATGATTGACGTTAATTTTATTGTGCGCACTGTAGACAGCAATCACGGTGACAATGATTGTTATGCATCTAGCTCAACTTAAGGATCGAATTTAAAGCACAATAATACAATTAAGCATGTTCACATCACTAGAGTAATAAACCAGCATCAAGATAGAAGCATAAACCGAAACTAGTGATGCGCTTCTAATTGTGCAATTGAATTATCGATAGTCGATACAAAGGAGAACGTATTACATTAATACATCACTATTTGTCTACGGGCCCCGTTAGAGCTGGACCATTGTGCTGCCTCAATTAATCTTTGGGCCCGAAAGTAAAAGATTCTTTCGACGGTGATTTTTTATCTGTAGCGGTAATCGGTGTGCGAGAGAGAGGACTGCGGCTGTCCCTCTCTAAAGTCACGATGCACGTGCTGCTGCGACAAAGGATTGAACAATGTTCCAATTTTAAAAAGGGGTTTAATGTCGGATAATCTTAAATCATGTCCTTCTAAAAAAAACCGAGGTCTAACTGTCAATATTTTAGGCGCCACCTTAATTTGAAATTGTCAATTGTCATCCATCAAGTACATAGGTAAATATTTCGACTACTCCTAGGTAGACTATCGTAAGCCACAAAATTGCAAATTTCGTTTTATTGCGAAAATTCATATAATTATGTTAGATCTTTTAGGATCTTCAAGAAAAAATATTAAATTCGAAATATAAGTGCCTTTTTCGAAACGTAAACTGTAGTATGTTTCAAACGCCACCGATGTTATTTATTGTAAGTCCCTTAGAGATAGTCTACGCGGAATAATAGGGGAGCAGATGCCCGAATTCACACATCGTATGTATCAGTTGCGATTGTCTACGCCGCATAAAAATTAACGTAAACTATAATTTGTACTACTTACAATAGTTTACATTGAAACTTCTATTGAAAAATATATTGCAAGTGTAACTTACGATTTTGTTCGTTGGAATTTAAGTTATGAGAAATATTGTATGTTAATTATACGACATTCTACTACGGAAACTATTATTTTTTATTTATTGTATCTATATCTTACTACGTTCTACGTCGTACTATTCATTAACATACGATACTTTACTGACTTATTTCTTTTATTACAACTATTATTTATGAAATTAGGGGGCAAAAGAGCACCTGATGGGAAGCAAGTGGACAACCCATGGACGCTCGCAACATCAGAAGAGTTGAAATACGTTGCCAGCCTTTTTAAGAAGGTCGCTTTCTTCTTCAGGTTTTCAGATCGCATTGGTCCGGAAATACTGCTGGCGGCAGTTTGATTCAGATTTGTTGTGAAAGACTCATCAAGATAGTACATTTTCCCGTGGAATGATGTTGAAATGTTACAAGAGGTGTGATAACGAAGCACCTCCCTTTGATACAGCAGATAGAAGATGCAGGGCGAAGCCACATCTGAGCATAAATCAAAGGGGTCTGGCTTGTTTGAAACACTATGGCTGGCTACAATCTAAGCGGCCCTTTGTTGGTTACTATACAGAGCAAATAGTTGGTATTTTGTCGCCCTTTCCCAGAGATGGGAACAGTATTCGACGAGAGGCTGAATCTTCGCCTTGTAGAGTTATAGGCGTTGCATCGCACTGAAATACTATCTCGCTCTGTTGAGAATACTAAGCTTATTCAAGGCCAACTTGTCTTTACCCGTTTGTCAACCGAGAACGGAACCTTTTTCCGGGATATATATATCCCATGTCCTTTTCCGGGATTCGAAGTATCCCCATACAGTATATCAGAAAAAACGGTTAAGCGGTTTAGGCGTGAGGAGGCAATATACCCAATGTCCATGGACAAATAAACAAACACATTTTTTATGCAAAAGTATTGATATAATATATTGTACTTAGTTTACATTTTATGACCTCTTTTTTTTCTTTCTGAAAGTTTTCAAGAACTAGTACTAGTATCCCAAGTGATCCTCTTCCTGTAGTTGTATTCCTCATGTCACAGGGTCGTGACCTTCCCTTTTAATAACCTTCCTTCTAATAATGTTAAGCCAGCTTTTCCTATCTTCAGCCACTTAAAAAGCGTCGTAAATAATGGACTCAATAATTTAGGTGCGTATTTGATCGGACTAACGCATGGGACTGCGGCCCCGCGGTCTTTCGACCTCAGTCTTGCCAATGATTATTTTAATATTGTCTCCTTTCTTTTTGGATATTATGTATCCATAGTATTCTCAAATAGATTTGAGGCATATCGTGGTAAAGAGCCTTGCCATAACTTTTAGCTTAGCCAGGATGGACGCGTTGGTTCTGAAAACTGTCAAATTGAAATTTGGAGCATTTTCCTTCATTATCACATCTTGAAGGCGTCGATATATCTGCGGTCTGTTGAAGTATGGTGTATTGTATACTAAAGTGTAGACAAGTTTTGTCTTACTTTTTAAAGAAAACATTTTGTCACGCAAGGCTTTACGCATTTGACACATAGCACTCTTAGCCATCCTAATTCTTTAATTAAAGTGTATCTGGTTCACAGGAGCCATTGTTCGTAATAGTGGACCCATGTGATAGCGATAAAGAAATAATAATTGATGACAGGCCTTAGCAAAAATCAGCGACATGAAATTAATATACCTAGCAGTATTTAAGATTTTCTAGTTGATGCCCACAACTCTGTAGAGCCAAAAATTCGTTTTGTCTCGCGGGGACCGTATAGTAAAGGACGTAGGATTCTTCCTATCCCAGTATAAAAATGTCCTTTCCCAGGACTCCAAGTATCTTCATACCAAATGTCAGGAAAATTGTTTGGGTGTAAAGAGGTAACGAATAGAGATCAATTTTCGTATTTATAATAATATTGTATAAGTATAAGCGGATTATATACATTGTGATAAATACACATAAGTTATAAAGCTTATCATATGATTTTTTTAAGAAGGTTACAAAATATTATTCAAAATAAAATTTTTGCTACTGATGATGCTTTGCTAGCCAATTAGGTTGATTGCTTACTATATTTTAGCCCTTTTTTGCACATTAACGGTATAAATCATGTCAACTGCTTACTTCTAAAATTTATTAAACAAATTTCAAAGGTATTTCATACTTTTTTAAGAAAAGATAATTTATAAATAATTTATTTTCTCAAACATACTATAAATTCGAATTAGGCAATTACCCTGTAAACTATGATATGTCTTACATACCATAAAAAAACGTTAAAGAAGTCCCCCGTATAGTATAGTAAGTAAACGTTACAATATTTTAAAAAGGAGAAATTTCAACGTAAACTGTGGTAAGTGTTAGTTGCAATAATTTTCGTTATAGATTTTCCAAAGAATAATATCGCAACAACAATTTCAGCTAAACCAAGCTAATAAGTATTTTATTGCATAAGTTAATACCTAACACTATTGTTGTTGCTCATGCCAAATTTTATAACAATCGGTTAAAAAATGAAGTCATGGTTCAAATTTGCAACTTCAAACGCTCCTCCTGTAAAGTTGCGTTTTTGATGTTACGATAGTCTATCTAGGAGCAGTCGATTTATTTTGGTTTTTCTTGGTCAGCTAATAGCTGTAAAAGCTTATCGTCTAACATTGATCTACCTTGGGCACGCATTAGGTGACAGTTACTAAATTAGCACAAAACCTGACTTGTCAAATTGACATTTAATATTGCGTATCGGGTACCAGGAGATCAGTAGCCGCCAAAAGGTCGAACAATGACCAACAAGTAAATGTCAGGTACCTATAACGTATACATTTACCTTGTGGACAATGGACATAATAATTGAGGTCGAATTGTTATGGTGTGATGTCACGATGTCCTAGTAACATTTTTGTATTGTGGTGCACATTGTCAAATATTTAGTAGCTATCCTATTTTTGGCACCTTAATTTTTTTTTTAAATACATACTTACTGGGAATGTCATAGATTTTCTGAAGTATAAACTAATGATTTGAGTGTTTTGCCATAGATATTATAGAAGACAATAGTAGAAAATATTATTCCCATCAATGATCAAGCCCCGTAAGACCCATATGGGCCGCGATAGCAAAAGATTTCCAGGAATTGGCGATCGACGGTTTAATGACTTGGTAATTGGTATTTAATATTAATACAATGGTGATGCAAGACTCTTCTTAATTTAAAAACCTACGCATTTTATTCTCTTTGTAAGACGCCCACTCAATACTCGATACTCATTAAGTAATTACCCATTGAAACCGAACATTTTTCCGTGTATCGAGAGTCCTTGTATAGGTATAATGAGGCTGTCATGTTAAGTCCCGCGGGATTTGTAAATGATTTCCGGGATCGCAGCCTGCGGCAACACTAGATATCTCCATCCCTCTCGGACTTGTAGCGAAGGACCAGTCGATAGCTCTGTCCCACTCGAACTTACAGCGAAGGTAACTCACGCGCATCTCGGGATCGTGACCTTTCGTAGCGCCGACTTTGAACTTTATATTAATGCAATAAAGTCTTTAATTGAATGGGCGACAGGCTGAGATTTAGCGTTATTTATGTTGGTCGTGACTCTGCCTAGTGTTGCGTTGAAAGGAGATAGCCGATTTTCTGGAGGAATTTACGTCGTTGTGTTTTGAAGTCTATGTTTCACGTTTTAAGGTTGAATCTCTAATGTGTGGTGTGTGGGTAGTGCCTCAAGCAATAGCAGTATTGAGCAATGCAAGATACATTTGGTATCTATATCTGCATCTATCATAATAATTCGTCTTGACTCCTCTAGAATTCTAATGTTATTTCGAAATAAACTAGATGTAGTTGGGTTTGAGAATGCTCTAGGGCCCATACTAATTTGAGATAGGTACATTCCGAAATACAATCCAGTATTCTGGCCATAGCTCATGATATCTACAGTAGAGATCAACTACGATAATATGGCGCGCCCCTCCAAATGACTGTTTCAATGTGTGTAGTCACATCCTTATGAAAGAGTTTGTATGTAGTAAGTATTCAACCAATCACAGTACATGTAATATGTCACTTATTACCAAGATTTGTTGGTCGACTAATCATAACTAGCCTACCGCGCAAGACAACGCACCTCCCGAAACGTTTTGACAACGCACTTCAAACGTTTTGACAACGCACTTCAAACGTTTTGAATTTTGGAGGGGCGCGCCATGATACCGTAGTTGATCTCTAACAAAACAAATTGATAATAGGTACTCTCATTTAGGACTTGTCGTTGATGTGTATGTTCATTATAAAGAGTTTGCTTTAAAAGTAGTAGCTCTGAAAGAGTAAAATATGTTGACTTCTATGTTCCTATGAAAAATGCCTCAAAATCCATGAATTGGTCCATACAATAATAAAAAAAATAAGAAGTGCACTTTATTCTGTTACACTCTTTAGAATAGACGTCACATTTTCATACGTTCCAAAATATTATATGCCAGTGCATTGACGGGATGTCATAATAATGCGTCACACTTGTCTCACCAGTATAATAATATGTTATAATTATGGCGTCGGATACATGACGTCATAAGCACTGGCCGGTATACTGGTTTCTGTTTCGGAACCTAAGCATAACATATTAGAGCCTATCCTTCCTGTTAATATCCATTCCATCTAAACTGACATTTAATGTTTATGAGGTGTCTAATAGGATGTTAGTTTTGATGTTATGGTTGTTTATGTATGCATGGACCCTTTTGGGTAAGAGGAAGTTGTCAGATTCAAGACAGTTCTTGGACAACGGTGATGGCTGTCTTTTATAATATTCCATGCAACATGTAGCTGTTTTCCGACATCTGAAATAAAACAAGTTATGAAACATAATATTAAACTCTGAAAGTAAATATAAAAAATGTATGGTATTTGTAATTTCACATGACATATTGCAAGCGCCAAGACATCTAGTGACAAGTACTCGCAATGTCCCATACAATTTTGACATCCAATTTCGAAACTGGCGATAACTTTTTGACTTAGCACTCAGAAATCTTAATCAGATTCGTTTCAGTGTATGCCCCTTAGTTCTATATTCAAATGCTAAACTCTGCTATTATTCTAGTGTTAGAATATACTATAGTCTGTCTACATTCTAACCCCAGACAACCTTAACCCTAGGTATCTAGATCTCGCTGTAATCTAGGCGTGGGAACGCGTAGTTAGCGCTTCAAAGGGATTCCAACTCAAAGGGCCCATTAGAAGGGATTGATAACCGGATCAAATGATCGGATTGGGCTAATTATGTTGATTTATTATACATATCCTTTGAGCCTTAATGCTGTGGTGATAAAGTTGAAATTGATATAATAGTAGATGATAGTTCCCAATAAATAATAATTAAATCATAGGCGATCAATGATTTTGTCGTCAAGACATATTATATTATGATAGAAGACGATGGACGATACCTATATTGAAGTAACGTATAGTAACTGTTTAGTAATTTATGCTTAAACTATTCTTTGATTTTGGTTTTTTAACGACTGTGGTCTGTGACCAAAACTAAAAGTCGACTTAAGGTGACGCCGCGTTAAAGTAAGAAACCGTGTTGGATATGTTTTAGATTGCTTGTTTTCTATGAGAGGCCGGGCCGGCCTCTCATAGAAAACAAGCAATGGAACAGCAAAAAATGGAAAGGGCGTAAGCGATAAAATGGTTTTTGTCGCGTAATTTAAAAACCATAAATACATTTCATATAAGCTATGCACATATTAAAGTGTATGCTTCAACCAATTTATGTACAAATTTTGGAACCTTAAATCACTCTCCTCTGTTGGAAAAATAGGAATCCCTTTTTTTACAGAGGTCTTTTCGATTGATAATTCTGTGTTATAAAAGTTGTCCAATCGTGTTATGCTACGGGCAATTCAAAGACAAAGACATGATGAATACTGACAATGAACTTTAATTTCTTAGCTTGAGTCATTGCTGAGAAAAATCGGCATCGCTATAGCCAAATTATCAAGGCGTCGCCTTAAAATAATGAATGAGTTCACAAAATCACAATAACTGCTTCGTTGCTTTTTAGGTAGACAATGTATTACACAAGTTATTACATTATACAAGGTGTAACAAAACTAAGTGATAATACTTTAGGATGCATGCAGTATGTATCACTTGTACTATAGTTTAATGTGAAAGTAGCAGCGCTGTAAGAGCAAAAATTTTTTTGTGATTATATCAGACATAATATTATATCTTGAAACTCTTGATCTATTTCTGTGGATTTGTATAAGCAAGCGCCAACTCGTTATGAATTTTTCTATACAAAGGTGAAAATAAAAGTTACTATTTCAGCGCTGCTACTTTCACAGCGAACTCTATAATAGGGGAAAGTACCTTTTGTCACTTAGTTTTGTTACATCTTGTATATTTGAGATAGTACATTTTTTAAAAAGAAAATCGTTATTTAATATAAGGAACCTCTGGTATAAATTATAATATACTTTGGATATAGTAGTAAATAAACTGTATATTCACGAGGGGTGACAGCAACTCCTGTTTGTTACTGTATCGAAGTTTTTACAGTCCGGAGTTAGAACAAAACTTGGCCGAAGAAAGGTCTCGCGACGCGACGTCCGTTGTTTGTGCATGTAGGGTGTCCACGGGATCTGTAAACGAGAAATTGTGTTTTAAACGTTTTTATAATAAGTTTTATGTATATAAAAAACTATTTCTGTACATATTATAAAAGGCAAAGGTGATTGATCACATGGGGCAAGCTCTTGGTGCTAAAGTCCGCAAACGTGAAGCACATTGTATGATGAATACATCATCTAAGAGAGGATTTTACAAAATTTATCCCTTAGTTTCTCTAGCCGAAACTGTATACAATTTTAGGTAACCACAGTCTTACTATAATTCATCGAAATCGGCCTTTAAACCGTGAAAGGATGACGTCAACGTATAAACAATTTGAAAGCGCAAGTTGCATTGTACTCTGATAGTATTAAGCACGCGATACTAAATTAGGAAACGTCCTAGATAGGATTATTACTGTAATATCCCATACACAGGTCTAACTATTAGTCTGCACGGAAAATTAATTCCCGAAGTCACGGCTGTCAAATACTTAGGAGTAGTACTAAACAAGTCGATGTCATTCACGAACCATATATCGAATACCGTACGTAAAGCGAAATTTGTATTATACAAATTATATCCTTTACTCAACGCGAGTAGCAAAATGTCCTTAAGACATAAGCTCACCTTATACAAAACATGTATAAGAACGATACTCACTTATGCGTGCGTCTCTTTCGCACACATAAGTGACAATCAGATGAACCAATTGCAACGAGTTCAAAACCGTTTTTTGCGCATGGCAACAGGTGCCCCCCGTTACATGCGAAACATCGACTTGCATAGAGACTGCGAGCTTATCACTATCAAAGCCTATATCAAAGAACTCTCGGAGAGATTCTTTGAGAAAGGAAAAGTACATCCCAATCCGCTCATTCGTAAGGCTGTGGACTACGAACATGACGCACCGACATTCCGATACCCCTTCAGGCGGCCTAAGCATATCTTAGCCGACCCTGTAGATCCCATCACAGAATACGTAACGTACTGTGTACAGTTACGCAAACACAAATCACACTCACCCGCGTGGTTAGTACTGCACCGGGGACGACGCCGGCGCCTTCCCCGAGGACTTAACACGACCCGAACGACAAACAGACAGACCGACCGAAATCCGGTGCCGAGCTCGATCCCGGGTTCGAGTTCGCATGCGGATAGCATAGGAACACACCTAAATCATGACCGCGACCGCGACATTGTCGTAGAGAGCTCTACCAATTACTTTGACATTAGAACATACACGCGTATGTCACCCCAACCGGACTCGGAAGGGGAGAGGGACGGCCCTCTTTTATGCAATAACATTAATAACTTGAGCTCATCTACCGCGATAACTCGTACGCAGCTAGTTTGTGCTACCGCGCGCGAGCAGCCTCACTCGTCAGAGAGTGAGTAAGGGGTCGGACCCCTTAAGAGCAGGGGGGATCCGTGTCCCCACGTCAGATGAAAATAGCTTATTTTCGTAGCTCTCCCCAATATTGCCCGATTAGAATGTCACATGTGTGACTTTAGGGGAGGGGGCCAGGCCCCCTCATTGTTTATCTCCAAACCAACTAGCAACAGACTAGTTATAGCCACGATTAAACTACCACGGTCTTAACCAGACCAGTAGCTTAGACCCTTTCGAAAAAAAAAAAAAAAAAAAAAAAAAAAAACAGGTCTAACTAGTGCATCTAAAATTGCAAAACCTATATTTGCATTGTGCAGCAATATGGACAAATTCTTGATCTGTGTTTGGTTCTATCACAAAAAGAAATCAAATAATGAAAAATTTTAACAGGGCCGTTTTTCGGCAATAAACTGAAAGTGGTACTGAAAGTTTTTTTTTAATGAAATAATGGGGCAAACGAGCAAACGGGTCACCTGATGGAAAGCAACTTCCGTCGCCCATGGACACTCGCTGCATCAGAAGAGCTGCAGGTGCGTTGCCGGTCTTTTAATAGGGAATAGGGTAATAGGGGAGGGTAAGGATGGGAAGGGAAGGGAATAGAGTAGGGGATTGGGCCTCCGGTAAACTCACTCACTCAGCGAAACACAGCGCAAGCGCTGTTTCACGCCGGTTTTCAAGTTGTACTAAAATAAAAAAATACAATGATATTTCAGATAGATTACTAATAAAATAAGTCATAATAATATGACGTAGTTATCCATACTAATATTATAAATGCGAAAGTGTGTATGTCTGTCTGTCTGTCTGTTACCTCTTCACGCCCCAACCGCTGAACCGATTCAGTTGAAATTTGGCACGGAGATACTTTGGGTCCTTACATAGGATACTTTTTATCCCGAAAAAATGTACGGTTCCCGCGCGATAAACGAAATTTGGCGCAACGAAGTTGCGGGCGTCATCTAGTTCATGAATAATACTCGAAATTATTTCTAACTAGATGACGGCCGCAACTCCGTCGCTCCAAAATTCGTTAATGGCGCGGGAACCTTACATTTTTCCGGGATAAACATTATCATTATGTCCTTTCTCAGGACTCAAAGTCTTCATGCTAAATTTCAGCAAAATTTCAGCAAAATTGGTTCAGCGGTTCCAGCGTGAAGAGGTAACAGACAAACAGACAGGTATGCAGACCGACAGACACACTTTCGCATCATATCATGAAAAAATATTTTGTAAATATCCTTTTTTTTCTAAAGCATTGGTCACCCTACCAGAGGTCTAAAACCAGGGACCGTGGAAGTTTCTTTGACGTTTTTTTTTTAATTTGTTCCGTAAAAAGCGGTGCTTAATTTAGTTAGTTCCACTATCTCAACCCTCAAGGGCGATGCCCAAAGTTTAACAAAAATATTTTTTATTACTCTCTACTAGGAATGCATAAAATTCAGTAATAAAATTAAGATATAATTTGATTTAGTATCATTTATAAGATAGAGAGAGAGATATATATGTGGGTTCTGAAATTTAACTCAGTGTACTGGTCACTACCTACTCACTGCTTATGACGTCTTAAATCCGACGCCATATTAGACTGACTACTGGTGCGGGCGTGTCGTAACCGTAATGGTCGATTTACACGGGTGACTAACGGGTCGATTTTAGTCACCCGGCAAGTCACCAGTCGAATCGCATAAACATGGATGTTTTTCGCTTTTACACTCTAAAAAATGTATAATATTATTTTTGTCCATGTTTTCGTGAGTGCCGACCGAGGTCTGCGCTCCCTACAGTAATATTCGCAGCAAGCGATCGCTTGCGACTGAGCGTTTGCACGGTCGATTTTAATCGCCAGCCGCTTTGGGGCTTGCGACTTTAGCCGCATGCGGCGTAGTCGAATTGCCATTTACACGGTCGATTTTCGCCGTGCGGCGTAAATCGTGCGGCTTTAGTCACCCGTGTAAATCGACCATAAGACATCAGACAAATGTGAAGTATTTCAATGACAACCCGACAAAGTAATATTTAAAATAGGCCAATTATGCACTGGCTTATTATGTTTTAAAAGGAATTAACAGTATAACATAAATTCTGGACGTCATAAACACTAACCGGTATACTGGGCAATATTTTGGAACGTACTCTGTAAAACTTATAAAAATAAAAAAGGTCATCGTGTTCTAAATTTATCATAACAACTGTAGGCGAGTCCTTCCGGCAGATAATGAGCTGTAACATGGTGCTTTGATCAAATGCTTTTTATGTTGTAGGTGGCATTATTAAAGAGGGAACATTTTGCACATTTTTTTCGCTTTTCAGCGACTAATGCAACTTATTTAATCCATATCTATGTATAATATAAATAACATTTTTAAATTTTGTCAGTTTCGCTAAAACTCTGGGCTGGTTTTAGTCTTGAAGCATTCGTAGAAGTCCAGAGAAGGTTTATGAAATGAAATGAAATGAAAAATATTTATTTCTAAGTAGGTTAACAAAGTTAACACTTTTAGAACGTCGCGTTTACATGAGGCCTACCTTTACTTATGATAGGAGGTAATTAATATGAATTTCGCCAGGTTATCTAGTAGGTTGAATAAGAAGTGACTATTTATTTTTGGCGATAAGTAATTTTGACGACGATTCACGATACATTACCAGCCTTAAAATTCTTCACATCTAACTCTGTAGTCTGTACCCCTTTTCCACAAAAAACCACGTATTTAATCCACGATTAATTTTAACCCCTAAACGTATGTTTTTTGTAGGTAACACAAAACGCACATCGTGTGCGGTGTCTTCAAAATACGGTAGATGGTAACCTATAAGACCCTTGTCGACCTTATTACAATTAGCATAAGTTTCAAAATGCACTGATGAAAAACGTGTGACATATCGTATTATCTCTGCTTCGCTTTACGATAAGTTTAATTGTTATATCGAACGGTTAGGCTGATAATGGTTAAAAAAGTTATTGGTTATTAATATCTAATAATTACCTTAAGCGTTTCGTTTTGGCTTTTAACTAAGCTAAATAAGGAATTTACCTTAGAACAGACAAATCTCAAGTTCCAATAATACCTATTTCATAGGAATATTAGCTACTAGCTGTGCCCCGCGGTGTTACCCTCGATTAATTAGGTGTGATTAGGTAAACTAAATTGTGTTGTAATAGTATTAAAGACAAAATAAATTGAGTTTGATCATCGGAAACTTTCATTTTGATGACTGAGAGATGGAAGTTTGATAGAAGACACTGTTTTGTGATAAGCAGCACTCCTAGGATTTGGTAGAAGACGGGACGAAAATTAATCAAATGACACTCGAAATCTGTATGTTTAGGGTCGAATAAATTCACTTTTATAATAAATAACTTAGTTTGTTTCTAAAAAAGAGAATTAAGACTCAGTACTAATGACGCTACACTGTTTCGTTAAAAGCAACACTACCAATATGGGGATGGGGGGTAGGAGACGGCAAAATTTTGAAAATCGAATTTTGTTTTATATAACACTTCTAGGAGAGGGGGCTTGGAGGCACAGCCCTCCTAAATAGGAGACGGGACGAAAGCCTATGAATCAAATGACACTCGATATTATCTGTATGTTTAGTTTAGGTTAGAATAAATTCACTTTTATAAATAATAACTTAGTTTGTTTCTAAGAAGGAGAATTAAAACTCAGCACGGACGACGCGACACTGTTTTGTGAAAAACAACACTTTCAAGAAGAGAGTGGAGGGGGTTTAGTAAGTAGGAGACGGCAAAATTTTGAAAATTGCTTCAAAAACGGCGGAGTCATCGTTGAACATAAGTAATTAAAAAAATGAACATAACACCTCCTCCGTTACGGAAGTCGGTTAAAAATGTAGCCTATGTGTTAATCCAGGATGTCAGCTACCTCCTTGTAAAATTTTGTCGAAATCGCTTCAGCCGTTTAAGCGTGAAGAAGAAACAAACATACAAACTCACAAACTCACAAACTCACATACTTTCGCCTTTATAATATTAGTAGGATAACTGTGCAGCTGTGGTATATAATAAGTGTCTGTATTCTTCCCGTTAAACTTGAACTGAATTTGATGAAAATCAGTTCATGTCTTCATCCCAAATTAATCCGCAAGTAAGCATTGCCCGCATCGAAATTATTCCAACGAAATTGCAGGCAACATTGTAGATTTAACTATAATTTTGGCGGGACTCTAAATATTCTCCACAGGACCCATTTACTTATCGATTTTTTTTCGTTTCCCGAACTAAATTGCGTGCAAAATAATAATAATAATTTTGCGAAACCCCAAATATCCTTTTTTTATGCGCAGGGGAAACCCGTCACGGGTCCCCCGGGTTGGGATGTGCCTCAGTTAAGCTGAAGCACCCCGGGGGTATGTGGGACTCTTACCCACTAAAACCACCTGCGGTTTGCCTTCAGCCGTATACGGAGGGATGTCCTGGATCTGTCTAACGCAGGACTCCCTCCACGACTGGCCGGTCTACCTCAAAAGGGACCGGACCCGGACCCCAAATATCCTACGGAACCCACTTCACACACTATAGTAGTGTAATAGTCCCGCCAGCGATATGTTAGTCACGGCCTGTGCGCCGTCCTAACTCAACCTGACGCATGGTCGCCCCACTGACATATAGCGAGACGGCAACAGTATAGTGTCACACAGTAGAGCAAGGCGGTAGCACAGTATAATATGAAACAGTAGAGCAAGACAGCGACAGTATCATTGCACAGTATAATGTCATGTTTTAGAGGATTAAGTACGGTATATAAAGTCACACATTAGGGCGAGGTGGCTACTCGCTATGGCGGAAGTTAAATGAGGGATGTATTTTATTACTAAACATCAAGTGCTTAGACAAATTACATTTGATAGATTGAAAAGTCAATCTAGACACCATAAATTCGAAATAATTTGACATAACGCATCGCTAAGTGACAGTGACTTTGACATTGCGATGCCTTATGTCAAATCCTACACGCGGCACGACCGAATCAAAAAATTCTGTAACCAAAGAAACCTAACAGGCCCCACTCCGACGCGCGGTATTTGTATGCGTGCGAATATTATTTAAATTGCATAAGTTGACAAAAAAATGCTCTGCATAATGCAATAGCTTTACCGCGGCAGTCCCCGAGTTCCACTTGTATTTTTTTGATAAAGGTATTGAAATCCGAATGCTGTTATATTAAGTGCCCAAGTAATCCAATAAAAGGCAGATAATAATAAATCAGTGTTATCCGCAATTTTTATCATTCCAAGTGAATCATGGATTCATTGTTACAGTTGGACATCCGCCAAGTCAGATACCATCTAACTTGGTTCATTCACTAACAAATTGTAACGAATTCGATTCAACTTTTAAAATTGTTTGTCATATTTATGGATAGCTCGGTTTACCAAGGATTTTATGCAATATATAAATAAATAATTGTTAAACTAGATGACGCCAGCAAATCCGTTGCGCCAAAAATTTATCGCGCAGGAACCGTACATTTTTGGGTATAAAAGTCGGTTCAGCGGTTTGGGCGTGAAGAGGTAACATACAGACAGACAGTCAGACTGTCAGACAGAAACTTTAAAATAATAAATAAATAAAATAAAACGTTTTTATTTCGGTCTGTGGACCACTTTATAATACCTTTAATTTTTCACTTACAAGTACCACGCTAACAGAAACTTTACATAACTCTAACTTTTAATACTTTAACGCCGCAAACAATTCCTTATGTGGGCGAGGCCGCCAATTTTTGCTGATATGACGCAGAAAAATTTAGCGAGAGAAAGAAAATTGGCGAATATCTACGCTGCTTGTGACGTCGGAGCACCAAAATTGTAGCGAATTTATTCCTCTACGCTATCATAGCGTTGAGAAATATGACGTTGGAGCACCAAAATGATAGCGAATTCATTTCTCTACGCTATCATAGCGTTGAGAAAATCAAACTTATCTCTAAATAATACACAATGTGGTTTATATTATAACCCCAAACATGGCCCTTTTGACTACTCACATGATGCATTGATAGTTTTATGTGAAACAGTAATACTTACTTACATTTTTGTCACAAAAAAACTTCCTTTGAAAAAACTGTGTACTCAGCCCGACTGAGGTTCAAATGTGAACTGTCGAGAAATGGCGGATATTACGAGATTTTTCATAGAATACGTAAAAACTCAGCGTTGCCACCTCCCAATTTTACCTTCCCTAACACCCAACGATAATAATAAATCGGTATTATTGATGACGTTTAAAATGTGTGGGGTAGAATTGATGTTTCTAACGATTAATTTGATTTAAAAAAGTTAATAAAGAAAGTTATCTTAAAATACTATAAGAATTAGATGAGGTAATAGCCATTTATATCTAAGGTAGGTATTCATAACATATCCGATTTATTTTCAAATCTGTCATACTTACTGCTACAGCGACAGTTAAATTGCACCTCTTCCACGGCGGATTGTATATTTTAAACTATTTTCTTACCTTTTTTATGTTTAATTGTAAATATATTTTTAGACTATTACTGGAACTCAAATAATTCTAATGCATGCTTGAGTAATTTGTTTTCTTCGTTAGAAATAGTTTTCGAGCATAAGATAAACACAATACTTTTTAAAATACAAAGGGCGGAGAAAAATAAATGCAAAATCAGCAAAAATTGGCGGCCTCGCCCATGCCGTATTTCTCTCTATCTTGCAACCTTACTTTACCTATAATACCTACCAGATCTATCAGTATGTATTATCACTTTTCGCATTGTCTCTAGGGGTCATTCAACCTTGTATTTCCATATAGGGTACTTGTAAAGACTTTACAAACGGGTAGATAAGACAATCTTATCAGAAATTGACATTTTCCTAGCCTTCCTTGGTAGTTTGTAGTAAATTTTTTTAGTTGTGCGCTTTTTTAACCGACTTCCAAAAGTACGAAGATTGAGTACAGAAATAGTTGAGGCTTAGGCGAAGTCTAAAGACGCCACTATAATAAGGAATAAGAATTATTATTCTTTTTAGATAAGAATAAGTATTACTTTTGTTTTTATCTTGGAAGTCGGTTTTAATTTTTTGTTAAAAATAATAATTAATTCTAAAATGAATTATTGTTAAGCTACGCGAGCACGTGACCTGATCGAAAATAGTAGAACACAAGGTTAGGTTGCTGGGCATGGCGTAGGAGAGGTAGTAATATTGTAGAATTCGTGTTTCATCACAATATCAAAGCTATGATGAAAGCCGAAATATCAAATGTGGATGAGTATCCACTCAATAATGAAGAAGACATACTTAATAAGTACAAAATAAACAACGCACACCTTTCTTTTTACACGTGGAAATGCTTTGCACATCCCCGGCGGATTGGGGACATCGGCCGGGATATCTCCGTAGGAACTACCCACTAGACCCCATGGGGCTCCACTACCCGCTTATGGTCGAAGGCCCCAAAGTCGTGCGGCCAATGGCCGCATGCGCCTGGTGACTAAAATCAACCGTGCAAACGCTCAGTCGCAAGCGATCGCTTGCTGCAAATTGATAGTTTGTCGGCACTAGTCACAGGCGATTTTTGTAGAATGTGTAAATGGGGTGGCGATTCGACTTGGACAGGCGATTCGATGGTGACTTGCCGGGCGACTAAAATCGACCATTAGGTATAGTAACGGGCACGATCAACCCGCCACAACTCTACCAACGATTGTCTGTTCTAGGCCGCCCCGCGGGAAACAATGCATATCCATATAAAGCCTTGCTAACAATGTCTACAATTTCTTAGGTCTATGTACAGAACCCACTTGGAATTCAAAAAGTTTGGGAGGAGGCCGCATACATTATCCTCTGCCTTTGATTTAAAACCACTATCATTATTTTCCAAGGCTCGTCTATTGTTTCATGAAGTTGTTCAAACTTTTGGCTTCTTACTTATAAAAAGATCCAGCGTTTTTGTTGGTCTGTATGTATTTTGTTAGAAAATGTTTAGCAGACAAAGACAAAATATCATTGTTTAACTGTAATATAACGTTTTTTAAAATAGCGACATTTGGTTTTCAAATTCCTTCAATTTGTATAATAAAAGTAATTTAAAACAAAATGTTGCTATTTCAACCCTTGATGAAAACATGGGGATCTTATAAGTTCTACTTGTTTGTCTGTCTGTCGTCTGTGTGCGTCTCTCCATGCCATCGTAGCATTCGTGGCATCCAAACGGGTTGGCTGATTTTGATATAATTTTTAGGGTTCCGTAGCCAAAATGGCAAAAGCGGAACCCTTATAGATTCGTCATGTCTGTCTGTCTGTCTGTCTGTCCGTCCGTATGTCACAGCCACTTTTCTCCGAAACTATAAGAGCTACACTATTGAAACTTGGTAAGTAGATGTAGTCTGTGAACCGCATTAAGATTTTGATACAAAAATGAAAAAAATATTAAAAATTTTAGGTGTCGCCATAGGTACAACTGAAACAAAAAAAAAATTTTTCGTCTAACCTACGCGTATAGGGTATCTATAGATAGGTCTTCAAAATCATATTGAGGTTTCTGATATCATTTTTTTATTATCTGAATAGTTTGCGAGAGAGACTCTTCCAAAGTGGTAAAATGTCCTCTCTGACTTCTAAAGTAGGGGCACGATAATTCTAAAAAATATATATGATGTACATTACTATAAAAACTACCAACGAAAATTGGTTTGAACTAGATCTATCAAGTAGTTTTTTTATACGTCATAAATGGTAAACCTTAATTTAACTTTCATTAAATCAACTAAAATATAAAAATAAATCAAAAACCTTTTCATTTTATAGAAATAAACCTTATTGCTGCTGCGGAACCCTTCAGTGGCGAGTCCAACTCGCACTTGCCCGGTTTTTTTTGTTTGTTTTGACATGATTGAAAGAGTTTAGCCCTCAACTCATCATTCCTCACTACTGGAATTTTTTGATATCTTTATTTATGTTATGTGTGTGTAGAATTTGTATTTCAGCACAATTTCAACGAACACTTCACTCGAAATGTCGAAAATGGATTGATGAACGAATCGTCAAAGCTCACCCTTAAGAAAGGATTTACCTCCTTATCTCGATTCTTCCGAGTCACACTATACTCGTTACGGCTCGAAGCTATTATAAATCGAGACAATCGTCCAAAAATAGCCCTCCTGTTGATTTATGTGTTGCATCGAGCTACCAGGCGAACAGGAGTCTGTAGGGTGCTGACCGTTCGCTGTTATATTACCTGTATAGTGAACTTTATACCCTCTAGGTATAAGGGTTACGAGAATTTGCATATCATTTGCAGTTATATTACCTGTATAGTGAACTCTATGTCGTTAGTTCAAGGGTCACGACTCACGTGCAATGACCGTGACGGTAACAGATGGGAGGCAAGACGGATGACAAATAGGTGAGGTGGCCGCACTCGAATTTCGAATACACTGTCTAGTGATGGAGTTTACTAGGGATGAGATTTGAGAATAAAGCATAGACAAAATTTCTCGATAATATCAAGGTGTAATCGGCATCCTTAGCCAAGATTCGTCACTAATATCATTGTCAAAATACGAAATCATAAATTTATGGGATTTTTTCAAGCAAAAAATACTAAACGGATTGTGAATTTCGGCTCATGATACTATTACCTAAGCATCAAGAGTCAAGACCCTACGTTCATCAAAAAAAGAGACACAAAGCTCTAAGGCTGCCTGTGAAATAATATTAAAACCAAAATAGACAAGACACGAAAAGTAAATTAAGAAAAAAAATCAGTGTGCCTAAAAATAATCAAATTCTTACAAAGGCAAAGACGAGAGTCAATTTTGTGATGAAATTTCATTTTAGTGCTTGGGTGTCATTGTCAATAGTGAGGGACAGGGCTGGCGATTCCCGGGATTTCCCGGGATACGAGATACTGAGATTTCCCGAGATACGAGATACTGAGATTTCCCGAGATACGAGATTTCCCGGGAAAAGGGGATTCGCGGATTTAAATTAATAATAATAAAATAAGTTTATTTCTCCCACAACAAGTACATTGAGTAAGTAAAACAAAATTAAAAAAAATAAGACATGTACATTTAAATACTTGCAGTGTGGGAGACAGGAGCCCAAACTAGGCTACCCTGTGCCTTGGGACTCCTGGCTCCCCCCCTCTAGTTCTCTTAACTAACTAATAACTTAATTATTATTAACAGTGAGTTTGCAATACTTAAATGTTATAAATAACAAACGTTGTACTACATTTAACACTAGATTGTATTAACTTAGCTTTTTATAATTATTATGTGTGCGTATGTGTGTGTGTGTGTTCGTGTGTGTGAATTAAAAAAAGTGTATACAGAAGACACGTGTCAGAAGTGAAACTTTTGTCCGAAATTGTTGAGGCGTCCTGAAGCAATATATTATTGTTATTTCGACCCCCTTTTTCATGAAACGACCTTGAAATTTCCCTCTCAATACGCCTGAAGAAGTTTCACTTCAAAATAGTAAAATCTTATGGAAAATGCTGCGAAAAATTTAAAAGATCTTTGTTTTAAATCTATAATTAAACTTAAGATTTTAACTGTTTAATGACAGAAACTATTATGTGACTTGTAAGTTGTAACAAAGAAGAGAGCGTATTCCCTCTTAAAAGGCCTGCAACGCAACTGCATCTCCTTTAATATTGGTAGTGTCCATGGACGACGGTAGTTGCTTTCCATCAGGTGACCCGTTTGTTCGTTTGGCCCCTTATTTAAAAAAAAGTTCTGTCAACGTTAAAGATAACTATCATGAACATACATTTTTTCTTTAATACTTCAGTCGGAATTTCCAGGAATTGCTATTGTATTCTATTGTTGTCGTGATCACCGGTGCTCGCGCGGGGCCTGAAGGATTAATTTGGATTTAGCCTACCACATATTCCCACCGCTGTATCTCCTGTGTCGCCAGGATCGACAGCGGTATCCAACCACGATAACCCTTTGATCTGATCTCAGGGAGCCCGAAGGACATGCTAAAGCTGTCTTGGGCGGGTCCCAAGTCGCAAAGAAATTAATCAAAAGAAGATAGGAGTAGGAAGTATACAGTGAACACACATGTCACTTTAGTTATTTTTACCACATTTTTCTCTCATAATCTTAAAACCTTCAGGCAAATATCCGAAGACGTGCACTCTAATCCCGTTTCGCCGGCCCTGCATTTTACGAGCGTTTTATGTGATAGTAAACTGGGGACGGTATAAATTAATGAGTGACCAGATGGGCGTCTGCTAAGCTATGAACGCCTGGTAGTTTTATAAAAATATCGTAAGAGACAAAATTTATTATACATTAAGGCTGCGTTTCCACCAGAGATGTGTTGCGAGGAATTTTTAAGATCCAATAGAATCGCTGCGCTGAGCGAGGTCATGTCAATGAAGCGTCAAGCGATTCTATTGGTTCTCAAAAACACATTCCTCGCAACATACCTCGGTGGAAACGCAACGTGGGGACAGCCGGGACTGCCGGGTCTGCCGTCTGCCGCGGCATAGCATTTTCTACCAACTTATGCAATTATAACTCGCATACGTCTAGTCGCACCCAACAAACAACGTGTCGAAGATGCACGGCAACGCCGTAATTTGTATCTCTTATAATTTATTTCAAGTCCCATCGCAACAACAATAGAATACAATGGCATTTCCAACAATCCGCGATCGAAGGATTAAGCAAAATATCAGCGCTGAAAGTTACTTTGGACTTCCATGTTTTTATGAAAAATGCCCTAATGTCACGAACTTGCCAAAAAAAACTCTTTTAGCACTGCAACTTTCACAATGGCCTCTATCAAAGGAACACTGTTTAGTACCTTAAACAATTATTATCACTTAATGTTAAACCCAGTTTAGATGCGATGACGTAGGTGTCTGACACAAAAATATTTCCCAAAACCTACCTCTTTATAGCACCTAAATTAACCAGAAAGCAATTCTACGCCTCGGGCCACACCACACCTATAGTCAATAAGTTTGGTCCCTACGAGATTTAGTCTAGACAATTTATCATACCCCGTGGGTGAGTGGGACTTGGGGGGTGTGGGGTACGATTGTCAGGCGATCGTGAGAAGGGATATATCGCAAGCTGACGCCCCGGGATCCCGGGACTCACGTAGGTTGTACTGTTCATAGGATGTATTGTGGCACTGTGTTTGTGAAAAGTTAATTATATCTATACTATTTTATTTTATTTATTTTTATGAAATAAGGGGGCAAACGAGCAAACGGGCCACCTGATGGAAAGCAACTTCCGTCGCCCATGGACACTCGCAGCATCAGAAGAGCTGCAGGTGCGTTGCCGGCCTTTTAAGAGGGAATAGGGTAATAGGGGAGGGTAGGGATGGGAAGGGAAGGGAATAGGGTAGGGGATTGGGCCTCCGGTAAACTCGGCGAAACATAGCGCAAGCGCTGTTTCACGCCGGTTTTCTGTAAGAACGTGGTATTTCTCCGGTCGAGCCGGCCCATTCGTGCCGAAGCATGGCTCTCCCACGTATAAATAAATTTTAACGTAATATTATAAAGCCTTCCGCTTTATAATATTAGTACAGATATAATTAACTTTCAAAAAAGTTTGTTTGTTTGAACGCGCTAATCTCAGGAACTACTGGACTGATTTGAAAAATTCTTTCAGAGTTAGATAGTCCATTTATCGAGGAAGGCTATAGGCTATATTTTATCACGCTAAGACTAATAGGAGCGAAGAAATAGAAGAAAATGTGGAAAAAACGGCGGAAAATTATTTGAAAAGGCTTATCTCACGAACTACTAGAGCAATTTATCTGTTATTTGGTTCAGTCTGTGAAACATAAATAATTTACGTAAACGAAGCCGCGCGGGACGTCTAGTGTATTTATAAAGGACCAGATGACACCCGCAACTAAAAAAAAAGTATCCCACGTCCTTTCCCGGGACTCAAAGTCTATGTCTGTAATGAAGATACATTTGTATTTCTAAAGTGTCTCCTGGATACTAAATTTCAGTAAAATTGGTTGAGCGGCTTGGGCGTGAAGAGGTAACAGCAAGACAGACACACATGTGTTTTTTCATTTATAATAATTATTAGTATGAATGTATTTGATAGTTGATAAGGACTCTTATGAAAATCGGAAGCTACATAGTTATTGTAATCGAACTGTTTAGATTTTAGTTAGTACTAACTCATCGTATGGAGAAGTTCATTGACAAGATAATATTATTTTTCCATTAGTTTTGTAAATATGCTTAATAATAAATTATGGAAAAGTTTAAGCTTACAGTCCTAACTAAGCACGTCTTTATAAGCTGAGAAATTATTTCAAGTATGCTTCATAAACAGTGACGTACATAATTGTAACATAAATTGTTCAAAAATAAGAGCATGTCCGTAATCGATCTCATCTATATCCCGTATATCCCGGAAAACCCGGATATCCGGGACACCGGGACACGTGTCCAATCCTTGCCCGCCGGACCGGGTCGTATTACCGCGTTACTATATGACAGGACTATTGCGTATAGCTTTTAATATTGTAGCTGGGTTTATGGATTTATAGATTTTTAGTTCCCTAGTTTAGGAACCGTATCTTTTCCCGAGACAAACTATCCAATATAATATTATGTAGACTTGTCCACTTCCAAATTATATCAAAATCGGTGACTGTGTAACTAGACAGATAGGCAAAAAGCACTGACCTCTATAATACACTGGACTGGCTGTGCCGTACAAAATGACAGCTATTTTTTGTGCCGGTTTGAAGCGCCACCGGTGAGCGAACTGTGAACTAATTATATAGAAAATTGCATTGCGGACATGCAGGCAGACAGGAATCAGTCAGATAGACACTTTCTTTCAGAGGCAGGCAGGAATAAGGCAGGCCAGTGATTCATGTGCAAAAATGACAAAAGTAAATTTTCTACAGACCATTTGAAAGGTTTTACTTTGAAAGAAAGAAAAGAATAAAAAGTTTTTGCATTAACCAGTACATAATTGAGCTAGAAACAAATTATCGGACGCATCCGTAAGTCGCGGCTGACGGATGCGGCTCCAATGTGCACGGTTCATCCGCGGACGTCAAAGACCTGACCTATATGTTAATGGCAGACGTCGGCGGATGTAAAAACATCCGGCCAGCCAGATTCTGTTCGGACGTCCGAACGCTCAAGGTCGCGTCCGCGACTTATGTCAGACAATGTGCACAGTTTAGTGTATTTTGTATTGATCAGATATAAACAAGCCGCATCCGATGAAAACGTCCGCGGACGTTCGTCCGATAATTTGTTCCCAGCTTTATTGTTCAAAATTTGAACAATTTATTTGAGTTTTTATCTATTTGAACTTCAAATAGATAGACATCGAAGTGTCAGTAATGATTCTCGTGTACCGTTTTGATAGGGAACCCAAAAACGCGACGATTGTTTACAAACAGTCAATAAATAACAGTCAAGATAATAATATGAGGTACCTCGACCGCTCAGTTACCGAAACTGGCGACTGGCCAGCGGGCGGAGTCGCGGGCAACAGCTTATGTAGTCACGACTATTGTCAAACTGTAGTATTGTATAGTGTAAGACACGAGAGTAGTCACAAAGATTCATGGAATCTTCAAATTGATATTGCACACTTAGATTTATGTGTTCAAAAGCTATCTCTAAGCTGTCTGACAAAATATAATTATTACTAGATGTCGTCCGCAACTCCGTTGCGCCAAAATTCGTTTATCGCGCGGGAGCCATACGTTTTTCCGGGATAAAAAGTATCCTATGTCCTTTCCCGGGAATCAAAGTATGTCCGTGCCAAATCGGTTCAGCGGTTTGAGCGTGAAGAGGTAACAGACAGACAGATAGACACACTTTTGCATTTATAATATTAGTATGGATTGTATTAAGTGACACAATAATATTGTAATAGTTATGGCGTCCTAGTTAGTTCCGAATTAAACCGCTAAAATACACGTGCCAAAAGAGCTTTTCTACTTATTTTATTTGTGTGCTTTTTTGCTAATTATGATTTGTTTTGTTACAGGTAAGTTTACCATCTTCAATATAATAAATAGTAGAAGAGCAGCAGCTGTAATACGGAGCTGAGGTATGGTTTTTGATTTTTGAAAATTTTGGACGACCCTTGGAGTGGTCGACGACTCTGGAGTCTTAAATTTTGGATAACTCCGGGGAAAAGTATATGATCTTCGATTTGTGCTTTAACTTTTTACTGTCTAGGTCTTAAAGCTACCGCATACGGGTAGACCGATCGATTGAATCGAACTGACCGCAGGCCGAATCTAACGTTTTTTTGTTAACGTCATGCACTTCGACCTCCCGGTATATATTCCTTTCCCGTGGGAAATGTGATGATGATGAATCGATATAATCGATATTACTCTCATAACGATACATAACTTGCTTATTATGGCATTCATAGTTTTGCATGTTTTTAACCGACTTCCATAAAGGAGTAGTATCCGTAGCGCACCATACGCAATCACATTCTGCATAGCTCGGGGTTCGCGTGGGAATCTGTGAGCCGTGCTCTGGCGAATGTCCATTTACGTGGGGGCCAAGTTATACGCGGAAGCGATAGCGGAAAGCGACAAAAACAAAGATTGCCAAGAACAATTATTATTAAGATACAAGTACTGTAATTTTCGACAAACTATGTTTTTGGGAATCACAGGTGATTTAGATTTTTGATCTGAATACGTGAGCTAATTTGGCCTGTAAACTAAAACGCAAAATGACAATTTTACAGGAGAGGCTTTTGAGGATTATGTTAAAGAGTAAACCTAATAATATTATAACTATCTCCATAGATGCGTTAGTCTACTTTACATCTAACCTGTTTTACTGCAGTCTACATTACATTATTGGGAACGTTTTAACTTTTAATACCTCGATTTATGAAAATTAGATCAGTAGCTTCGTCGTTGTAGTAGATTTACACCACATAGACTACCAAAGTTTTCCTTTGGCTTCGTAAAATCCGGCCTCGTTGTTTTCCTTAGGTAGGAACTTGTTATCTTTCAAATAATACATTTTTAATGGATCGATTTGTCGTTTAATTTGCTTTTAAAGAAATTAGTTTTGACTTTTGACTATACTCTAACCACTTAAAGCGTGACTCTCGTAGCATACTCGTAGCATACATTTAGTATGTTACGAAGGACATTTTTATCAAACTTAGTGCAAAACTCATAATATGCCGCCATAACATTATGAGTTTTCCAATACCGTTCGTCTGTGCCTTGCACCAGCGTCTTCTTTATTGTGTGTCGTGTATTATTAAGCGGAGCTCTGTACAGAACTGTCGACACCAGCACAAAGACCGACAGAACACAAACACACAAATCATTAAAACACACACGCAACGGTGTTTACCATAATGACGCGCCCTTTGAAATGCATCCAACATGTATATAAGAGACATAAAGGAGGAGTATGTAATTTTGCTGAAGATCAAATTATAAGAATATTTTGGTCTTCTATAAAATCTATATACTCTGGTAAACAAGTGCCATTTTCGTCAAAACCTGATCTCATGCACTGAAAATTATGATTTTGATATCATTCGATTCGGAATACCATCTAGAACATTCTATCAAAATTCCAAGACGGGCTGAAAAAAAATTGCAAAAGTTATAAACAATTAAGTAAACATAAAAATAAGGGTTTGGTTTTTCTTAAATATTTCAAAAAGTATTTGAGATAATCAAAATTTGAAAAAAGATCCTTAAAGAGCAGAAAATTTCCTAAAAAAAATCCTAGATTCTCGAACCTTACCAATAATCCTTATAGCTTTAATTGAGCGGCGAAAGTAACGGTAAAACATCTGCTACGAACTAAAAAAATATTTTAAGTGATTAAATATTAATATTAAGGAATAAAAAAATTTGGGTACTAAGTAGACATACCAATAAACAACAATCCGTTAACAAAAATGAATTATCACAATTTGTTTAATTATTATGCTTTTCTTAATTTGTTAATAGTCACCATTTTAATGTTAACATAAAAATGCTGATTATTTCTAAACAAGAAATCTAGAAATTTTTATTATTCATTTGAGCTAATCTTAAATCGATATCGCTACAGCCAAATTATCAAGGCGTCGCCTTAAGAGCCCGGGTTACCCTCGAAATTCTCATACAATTCAATTTACTACAAAATATTTCAACTCTAAAAAATATTTTTTAGTATTTAAATATTTTGTAGTAAATTTACTATTTATTTATATATTTTTTAGTGTTTTACTCTATTTTTTAGTGTTTAAATATTTAGTAGTAAATTTAGTAAAAAAAAAATAATATACAAAAAAATTTTTTTTAGTGTTTAAATATTTTGAAGTTAATTTTTGTTCAGGAACCTAGGTAATTACTATTTTAAGCTGAAAAATAACTCAAACATGTTAAATATTTTCGTATGACAAGCTGATTTTGCTATTACGTATGTATGAGAATTTCGAGGGTAACCCGGGCTCTTAAGTATAGCTAATCCGGCAAATATTGCTTTGCCATGCTATACACTAGATGACGCCCGCAACATTCGTTTATCGTACGGGAACCGTACATTTATCCTGGATAAAAAGTATTATGATAACTATATTATGTCCTTTCCCGGGACACAAAGTACCTATCTCGATACCACAGCCATATCGGTATATTGCTTGAGACGTGGAGATGTAACAGACAGACAAACAGACAGATAGACAGGCAGACAGCCATCCTTTCGCATTTATAATATTAGTATGGCTGTTGGAAATATGTTTGAGAGCCTCAAGGACTGGAAGTTGGAACTAAGCAAGGAGTTGTTATTTAAGACGTTTGAACTCTTTCCAAACCCCTAATTTTTACATTAACTTCGATAGCGCGATTAAGGATTGTGCTGGTTGCTTTTGACGACTTAAATTTTACTGTACTTAAATTATTAAACTACAAATATAATTAAGAATTTTGTAAACTTAGGTAAAAACTGTAACAATCTAAACACAAAAAAATACAATCTAAAATATACAAACTTAAAGTATAAAACTATAAAAAGAAAAACTTCCCCAGGTCGTCCCCACCTGGCGAGTGCCTTGCAAGCTGACAGCATTGGCACGTTGGATGGCAATTGCTTTCCGCTATGCCAGGTAGCTCTGGGGTCTCGGGTGGCTTTTAAACTTCTTTCCGTTGAGAGTGAAATTCTGTGGTCGTGAAAAAGAGGGTCAAAATAATATGAATACTAGATGACGCCCGCAACGTCGTTATGAAGTGGCAACACCGCGCTAGTGGCAACACCGCGCTAGTGGCAACACCGCGCTAGTGGCAACACCGCGCTAGTGGCAACACCGCGCTAGTGGCAACACCGCGCTAGTGGCAACACCGCGCTAGTGGCAACACCGCGCTAGTGGCAACACCGCGCTAGTGGCAACACCGCGCTAGTGGCAACACCGCGCTAGTGGCAACACCGCGCTAGTGGCAACACCGCGTTAGTGGCAACACCGCGCTAGTGGCAACACCGCGCTAGTGGAAACACCGCGCTAGTGGCAACACCGCGCTAGTGGCAACACCGCGTTAGTGGCAACACCGCGCTTCCGCCCGGCGTAGGCGCCATTTTGACATTGACTTTTCTCTTCCGCGCTCTGGCTGGTACTTATGCCAAAATTCGTTTTTGAACCGTACATCTTCCGGAATGAAAGGTCTCTTATATGTAAAGGACTTAAACCCATCCTAAATTTCAGAAAGATCAGTCAGTGGTTTGGGCGTGAAGAGTTAACAGGCAGACAGACAAACTTTCGCATTTATAATATTAGTATGGATTGAGTCACGACGCCGTCAGAATTTCGGACAGCAGTTTCTCTTTCTATTTCTTGTTACATACACGCTCTTTTTCTCCTTTCTGTTGGATCAAATGGAAAATTCGCTTTTTGTACCGAAAAAAATTAGCTACCCCCAAAAACCCCGGTTTACAAAATTTCTTGGAAGTTACGGCCGTTTTTTTTAAAAGAAGGCAGGTCGCTATAGCCCTGACGTCACTGCGACCCATGAGGATCTATTGTGACTCCTTCGCACTAGAGAATCATCCCCAATCCAATACTGCTCATAAATTGAACGATAAGGTTGGGGTTGGTGCCACGAGTTCCTGCTCTGTAGTAGAGCAGGACAGTCGAGGAGAAGGTGAATATGTGTTTCATCCTCCTCCTCACAGAATCTGCAAGTCGTTATGCTACAAATACCCATTCTGTTTAGGTGTTTGTTGAGCTTGCAGTGCCCAGTTAGGTTTCTGGTAAGGATTCTTAATTGATTCCTACCCAAGGTGAGCACTAATTCTGATAGTTTCTTGTTGAAGCCAGGAATTAGTGCCTTGGAGTGTTCAAGGCCAGGGGTCTCAGCCCATTGCTTCCTGCATAGTCTGTGACCCCATTCCCTGAGCACTTGCTTTGCGGTACTGGGAGTTATACCACAGACTGGTTCCGGGCCACATACGAGACTCTCGGCCCCAAGCCTAGCCAGTTCTTCAGCGGTTTCATTGCCGGGAACGTTACTGTGGCCCGGGACCTATACTAGGCGGATGTTGTTCCTTCCCAGCATGTTACAGCCGTTACCTACAAACTTAAATTACATGTGAATACACAAGACTTTCTGGATTAAACTATAATACATCATAATGCTAATATTGTTATTTACAAGAGGCGGCAGACGCATTCCGCTAATAACGCCCGTGTAGATAATAATTAAGTTACGACCCAACTTGTGCATAAAATCGCATAGTTTATGCAAGCGTGTAGCTGCGGCGTTAATGATTAAAATTTTCCACATAAGTTATATAAACAAGATAAATTCGGTGAAGTTATGAAATACCGCGTGTTCTCGCGTGTGGAGTTATAAGCTTTGTAATTTATATAACAGCGTTTGTGTAATATGATTTTGTATACTATCTAAATCTTGTATAGCAGCGTGATGCTATTATAATGAGGCAGAGGGGATGATGAGCGATTACGGTCTTAGACAGAAAAATCTGAATTTATGATGTTGTAAGGAAGTAATGTTTGTGAATTTGTGACGTTGTCTCCTAGAACTAAGTCGATTTAAAAATATATTAAGTATATATATTTTACCAATAACAAGCTAGAGTATCATAGGTGACAAAAAAACCATCAGGAAGTTTAATAGGGGCTCAAAGGAATACGCAGGTGAAGCCGCAAGGAAATGCTTATTAGAAATACTTTCATTAAAAAAATTATAACCAAAGGTCCTTGTCGAAGTGCGACGCTACAAATTGTTGTACCTCCTTAATATTTTATCTTAATTATAAGCCAATTTCAGTGCTATGTTTAAAAATCAGGCCAAACATTCAAATTAAATTCTGATATTCTGGTATTGACAATTTATCTCCTAATTTATGGTTTGGTAATGAGAGTAGGTTTAGAATAATGAATGGTTTAATTAATCTAATAGCTGGGATCTAATTACTGGCATTGCTCTTGTTTAGCTTGAATTAGATCTGTGTCAAGTATTCTATTAACGTGCTTAGTAATTACGTATAGCTATGAGAACTCATAATATTATTATAGATGTATGTAACTTGAATAACAATTAATCCACACTAATATTATAATATCTACGAAAGTTTGTCGGTCTGTTACCTCTTTACGCTCAAACTTGTAAGCCGGTATATGTCTGTCACATCTTCACACTCAAACTGCTGAACCGGTGTTGCTGAAATTCGGTATAAAGATACTTTGAGTCCCGGGAAAGAACATAGGATACTTGACCCCGAAAAATGGACGGTTTCTGTGGGATAGATGAGTTTTGGTGCAACGGAGTTGCGTCATCTGGTGAACTTTTATATTTTTAGACCCTTACGGATTTTTCGCGGGCACTTTTTTTTCCCGACGTTTCTGTTCGATGTTTGAAAGTGTTTAGCGATAAAATCCGTATGTGCTTTTAAAACTTTTCAACATAATTATTATCAATGCAGTGAAACAAAATTAATTGTTTAGAAATAAAAATAAAAAAAAAACATTTACAAGATCATAGTTTTAAACATTTTTACTAACAGCGATAAAAAAAAAAATGTGCCACACTTCTCTAATATTACAAAGCTGTAAAATAAAATACAAAGTTTTGAAAGGAATAAAAGTAAATATGTACATTTAAAACTTGATCGTAAAAAATTTATCGATATTGATAAAAATAATGGCGCCGGGCACATCACTATTCACTTCTACACTTTTACGTCGCCTTTTTTGTAATATGGAGGCTTTGACGTGGACTTGTTCCGACTTGCCTTCGATTTTGTTGAGATTTCACTATCCGCGGACCACAGAAAATAGCCGTTATACCGATACCCTGATTTTGCTATTTTGATACAACTAGTGAGGGAGCCCTAGAACTAGGGCATGGATACCGGTAATCGGTATTACCGGAAAACCAGTAATACCGCACCATTTCGACCATTTTTAAATACCGGTGTTAAAGAAATTAATACCGTTTTTTTGGTATTTTAGCTTTAATGTATTTTTGTAGAAGCACACGTGTTTTCAACACAATATTATGATTTATGAAACAACTAGCGACCCGCCCCGGCTTCGCACGGGTATAAAATATATAGCCACTGAAAAAAATATTAAAATCTATTCAACAGTTTTGATTTATATTCATTATCCCACCAAAACATGAAATGTAAAAGGAGCCAAGCAAAATATTGCATAGCTATTCAATACTTCTGTCGTAAAAAGTTTTCAGATCACATTCTTATTTTGTAATTTAAACTTATTTTGTAATTTAAATCAACATTCAGTAAATGTATCAATAGATTTCTTTATTTTATAATTATTATAGTGGCTTGGCAATGAGCACTAGAGAAATAATCAGCTACTAACTGGATTTATTGGGTACGATCAGCCACATGCGTCGTTACAATATATTGTTACGGATACGGGCAGTTGTTAACCTGCGCACGACAGTTGCGCGTACTTTCTAGAAAAGTCTAACCCTTGTTTATGTGAATTGCATGTTTACGTAAACAATCCAGAATGGAACGTTCCAGAAAGTATGGCGGGCCATATAAAAGGTAAACAAGCCGGCAATCAGCTCAGTTTGATACAAGCGATTATCAAGGCGACTTCGAAGTGAGAACAAGTGATCAATAGTGAGTGATTGTGATAGTGACCTAAGACTCGGCTACGACCTAGGACAGTGATAGTGCTCAGTGATTTGGATCTAGTGCTTAGTGTTTGGATTTAGTGATTTGTGTGAGTTAGTGTTTGTGAATAAAGTCTTCAAGAGATTTGGAGATGCCATTGACTCCGAGAGACGACTTCAAGGGGAGTGTCAGGACAAGGGCGCAGCGAGCTGCTGCCATTGACTTCGAGAGAGGGGTTGGAGGTGGGGCTGCGGAGGCCACACCCACTGGGGACCAAGCTCCGCCCACTGCGGGACAGGCCCCACCCGCTGGCCCCGCCCACCAGGCTCCGCCCACTGACTACGCCCCCAGGCTCCACCCACTTCGGGTGAAGCCACGCCCACTGGCTCCGCCCACGGGGACCCGCCCACTGACCACGCCCCTCAGGCCCCGCCCACTCTGGACATGGCCACGCCCACTGGCTCCGCCCACCAGGCCATGCCCACTAAAGCCACTCCCACTGGCTCCGCCCACTGGGCCCCGCCTGCTCAGGCCCCGTCGACTAGCTACATCCATCCTGCCACGCCCGTAGTTTCTACGGCCCCTCAAATGGCTCCTCAATCAGAAAGCATAATTGAGTTAATGCAGGCTTTGCAAGATTCTCAAAGGGCAATGATGGAGTCTCAAGAGCAACAAAAGGACCTCCAAGAAAAAGCGCTATTGGCTATAAAGGATGTTAGTGAGACGGTGACTAAGCTTCGGAAAGATATTGATGTTATGGAAGAACGAGTTACCGGGCTAGGAGTGGATATGGGAAATGTGAAAACTGGCCTCACAGAACTACAGAAGTGGAAAGTGCGCCTGGAAACCACAGGAGTCCCGACGTCTAGTGGAACTACCGGAGTAGTGGTACAAGGACCAAGAGTTAAAGTGCCACCATACGACGGTACTACTTCTTGGAACGCTTATCGTCAGCAATTCCAGACGGTTGCTTCTGCCAACGGATGGACTGACGAACAATGCCTGACCGCTCTCACTGTCGCGCTCAGGGGGCAAGCCTTGTCGGTCCTGGAAGCACATACGGGAAGCAGCTAATTATATTATGTACAATAAAATACGATCTTCATTAAATGACGATACTTTAGAATGCCGTAATATGTTTCTTGAAGACACTTTTCCAACAGCAAATAACAAAATAATATAAATACATATATAATAATATTACAGATTCAGAAGGAATTCAGATGTTTTAAACTTTAGTTTAAAGAAATATGTTATTTTTTATTGTATGTTAATACTATACCTTTAGTTTTTTTTTATGTTGACTAATATATATTTTTATTTTCTTAGTTACAGAACAGATATTTTACTTTTATTATGCAAATGATAGTCGCTTTTTTATGTTTAAATTGTTGGTTATTTTAAAAGTTTGTAAAGTTAGTAAATCTTTTAAAGGTCAATGTATACGCCTTTACAATAAAATACCAGACAACGTTCAAAATCTTTCCATTAATAAATTTAAGAAAGTAGTCAAAGAAAGTTTGTGTGCCAACTGCTAAAGCCTATTTATAAGGCCAATGATTTCATAAACGACGGCACATCTTGGGAGTAAGATGGCTGCTTGCAAGGCTACGCTACATTATTTTATGACTTACAGTTATGTATGTATGTTGAAATTGTATAATTTTAAGATACAGCATTGTAAACTTCATTTTAAAAGATAATTTTTTTTTCTCTTCTTTTGGTAAATAAAGTAGGCCCCGTGTGAGTTTCTTACGCCGGTTCTTCTCACTGGGCTAGTTCCCGACCCGGTGGTAGGCATATAGGATGTAAACTTTCAGAAAATATTTGTAAAAATTTATGATGTCGTCTACGTCTACGTCTACGTCCATGTCTACGTCTACGTCTACGTCTACGTCTACGTCTACGTCTACGTCTACGTCTACGTCTACGTCTGCCTGCTTGCCTGCCTGCCAGCCTGCCTGCCTGCCAGCCTGCCTGCCTGTCTGTCTGTCTGTCTGTCTGTCTGTCTGTCTGTCTGTCTGTCTGTCTGTTTGTCTGTCTGTCTGTCTGTCAGGCAGACGTAGACGTAGACGTACGTTTAGGGTGTAAATTAAATTTAATTGAACTGAAGTGCCAGAGATAAGCCGGCTTAGCCCGGTCGCACATTATCCGAATTTCTGATCTGAAAAATTCGGACGCTCATACATTTTGATACGTCAGAATTCTGATAGTACGCGGGGTCTACAACAAAATGTATGAACCGAGTGCGTTCCAGCGGGGCGTCCGAATTTTCCTAATCAGAATTTCGGATAATGTGCTGCCGGGCTTACAATATTCCACTCCAGTGATCCAATCTAGGCTCTAGCGCTATTACTATTGGAATAATGTAGACGGGCACTTGAATGCAATGCCCGTTTACATTATTCCAGTAGTTATTCAGCGCTGAGTTGAATTACTGGAATAAAATAATGTAAAGCGGCCTATTATACTTAGTCCTAAATCCTAATACACAACACCTCCGTGGTCCAGTGGTTTAGAGCGTGACTCTTGACTCGAGGGTCGTGGATTTGGTTCCCGCGTTGGAAACATATTATTATCAAGTTTGGTTAGGACAATGCAGGCTGATCACCTGATTGTCTGACAAGTAAGATGATCCATGCGTCGGATGGATTTGACACAGGAGTTGCAGTGGTGGGAATGTGTGGTGGGTCTTTTGCCCGTTTAAAAAAAATGCGTCGGATGGGCATGTAAAAAGTCGGTCCTGCGCCTGATCTCTCACCAATCGTGTCGGTCTTCCGTCCCACTGGGTTATGAGAGTAAAATAAATAGAGAGTACTCTTGTGTACTGCGCACACACTTGGGCACTATAAAATAACTTCTACGTAACTGGCCTGGTTTCAACGATACTGGCCACCGTCACCGAAACCGGTTGGGAGTATTATACATAATATATACTAGCTGTCCCGGCAAACGTTGCTTTGCCATAATATAAAGTATTTCGCCCATATTATTTTATTGAAGTGACTAAATAAGTATGTCGCCATGACAACGTCGATCGCTATCCCGTCGCACAAACAATAGTCGCCGTCAGTCTCAGGTTATAATAATTTACTATTATTTATTCAACAAATGCGCTTATCAATATATTATAAAGTACCGAGTAGCCGATTCTCAGACCTACTGAATATGCATATAAAATTTGGTGAAAATCAGTAAGGCCGTTTCGGAGGAGTTCGCTGACTAACATTGTGACACGAAAATTTTATATATAAGATTTATATTAGTCCTAATAAAATGACATTAGCTTTAAGAGCCACTAGCAAAGATGTATGTTAAGTATGCTTCTTAATCCTTCGATCTCGCTTCTTGGAAATGCTATTGTATTCTATTGTTGTCGCGATCACCGGTGCTCTTATGGGGCTTGAAGGATTAATTAGGCAAATAAAAACTAACTCTATTTAGCTAAACCGAACACTAGTCGTTAAACGTAATAACAATAGTTCAATAACATCGTAAATGAACACCAATTTGTGTTATAATTTTTAACTTTGTAACTGTAGTTAGAGAGTTAAACTTTTGCGATCCTACCGGTAAAGTTTGGTCTACACTCCGCCGTGTATTGGGAATTGTGAAGCTCGTCTGTGGAATATAGATATAAAAGTTATATTTCAAAATAATATTATGTCCGGTTTTATTTTTATTGCAGCAAAAGGGTTAGGCCGTTTCCACCTGCGAGCAAACTCGCGGAAGTCTTGGGCGAGTTTCTTGCAATATTGTTTACATTTCATACTAATTCCTGCAATTTTTTGCTGCCATACGAAACTAGACCGTATGTGACTCGCAGCGAGATCTGTCGCGAGTCCTCGCAGAGATGTTTAGACATGCTGTCGCAACTACTCGCAGGAAGCGCTTGACAAATAGGCTACTTGACCTATTTTTTTTTCTTCATTCTAATCGCTTCTTAATCATTAATTTTCACCAAAAAACTAATATTTTAATATTTTACACAGTGGAAACCCATAAAAATGTTGATTGAAAAGCATGCCTCTTAAATGGCGCCGAAAACACTGTCCGCCATTGTACCGCCATAGTGTGACGTCATGTTTTTTGTATTTTATACATTCTTTATCGAAAAAAGTTTTATGTGCTAAGCGTACGAGTCTAACAGTGGCAAAAAATTAGAAAAGAATTTAGAAATAATTTGTAATGTTGAACACTTTTGTAGAAAAGTTTTGGCCATTTCATTTTCTAACTACAATAAATGGAGATAATATATTGTTACGTGCTAGGGTTCGAGGATTCGGAGAGAAAGACCTGGTGACTCTCTTGAAGACTTTATTCACAAACACTAGCTCACACAAATCACTAAGTCCAAACACTAAGCACTAGATCCAAATCACTGAGCACTATCACTGTCCTAGATCGTAGCCGAGTCGTTAGTTCACTATCACAATCACTCACTATTGATCACTTGTTTTCACTATTGAAATCGCCTTGATGATCGCTCGGATCGAACTGAGTTGACTGCCGGCTTGTTTACCTTTTATATGGCCCGCGTCGAATTCTGGAGCGTTCTATTTTGGATTGTTTACGTAAACACGCGATTCACATAAACAAGGGTCGGGCTTTTCTAGAAGGTACGCGCAACTGTCGCGCGCAGGTAAACAACTGCCCGTATCCGTAACACAATTCACATAAACAAGGGTCGGGCTTTTCTAGAAGGTACGCGCAACTGTTGCGCGCAGGTAAACAACTGCCCGTATCCGTAACACTACTCCCCTCTTAGAGATGCTCGTCCCGAGCATCGTTGTTACTGCCATGATAGCGCGCCAAACGGTCTATGTGTACCACTTTGAATGTGCCTCTTGGTGGCTTTTGAATCCTGTAAGTCACATCATTCAATCGGGTAACCACTTTATATGGGCCGTCCCACTTGGTCTGCAACTTTGGAGATTTCCCTTTTCGGCGAGTTGGGTTATGCAGCCATACCAGTGACCCTTCTTCGAAGCCGCTCGTGTTCGATCTCCGGTCGTATCTGGTCTTCATGTTTTCACTTGACTGTAACCCATTTTCCCGAACCATGGCGTGTATGTAGTGCATCTTTTCCCTTAAATCGCAGACATAGTCTTGTACGGTCTTTGGTTCCCCCGGTGACGCTCCTGTCAAGAGGTCTATTGGTATTCGTAGTTCTCTACCGTAATTGACATAAGCCGGGGTAGCTTTTATGCTCTCGTGCTCGGCGGTACGGTACGAGAGAAGGAAGAGTGGTATATACTTGTCCCAATCCTTTTGTCTGTCATCTACCAATTTCGCCAAATGCCTCTCTAGAGTCTGGTTAAATCTCTCAACCATTCCATCAGACTGTGGATGGTACGCGGTGGTCCTCGTCTTATGCATTCCCAAAATTCTGCACACTTCCTGGAAGACCTGCGATTCGAAGTTCCTGCCCTGATTGGAATGGATTTCGAGAGGCACACCAAAGCGAGATATTACTTCTTCGACTAGCTTAGAAGCAATCGTTGTAGCTTCTTGGTTTAGTATGGCGAACACTTCGGGCCATTTGGTGAAATAGTCCATGACGACCATAAAGTACTTGTTTCCCGATTCCGTCACGGGAAATGGCCCAGCTACGTCAACTGCAATTCGTTCCCACGGTGCGCCAACGTTATACAAGCGCAGGTTCCCACGGCTCCTTGTCTGTGGTCCCTTGACTGCAGCGCAAGTAGTACATTTGCGGCACCACTCCTGCACATCATCTCGACAATGCAACCAGTAGAATCGTTCTCGCACTTTTGTTAACGTCCTCTTAACACCTAGATGACCTCCTGATACGCCATCGTGTATTTCACGGAGAACATCCGGTACTCTCGTTCTTGGGACAACTATCTGAAGATGGGACTCTCTGCCGTTAGTCTTAATAATAATAATAATAATAATAATAATAATAAAACATTTATTCAACACACATTCACACCACACTACACTGAAATACACAATATATATGAAACATTAAAAACAAACAAAGTAAAGTTCTACAAACAATAAAAGGCAAAAAAAATAAATAAATGATAATAATTATAAGGACATAAAGAACTTAAAATGAACTAGTGTAGCAACACTAGGTCGTAGTAGTGTAAGGCAGTGCGATGCGAATATACTGTCGAAAAGGATTCCACTCAGGCTATGATCACGGTATAGGTTATCCTGTACCGTGAACCCTGGTATTCTGTGGATCCTGAGCAGTTGTCAAGCGACTGACAGACGACAAGCAGTACCCATCAGAAATAAATAAGTAAATAAGTGCATACTTACAATAATTAAATAAAATAATGCGCAAAATAATTGTAATAAATAATAAATTGAATAAAATAACATTGAGATTTAGTGTAAGTAATAAGTATATATACGAAAGTGTTCAATATAAATAAATAAAAAGTATATTTATGTAAATAAAACAATATAATATCGAGTGGCCGATTAAGTATAATAGTAATACATAATTTATATTTTGGCTTCACCGGTAAAATAACAAAGGGTGGCGGGCGAGGGCGAGGGGGGTGCGAGGGGGTGCGGCGCCAGACTGGCGGTAAACACCTACGGCGGACTATACAGGCGCGCGCGCCGCCCGCTGGCCTCACACCGGCGTGGGCCTCGCTCGGAGTGACGGGGGCTCAGTGCTCACGCAGCACAGCTGTTTATTGCTTTGCTAGTTTTTCTTAAATTATGTTGAGTAATTGCTGACATCATGAACTTACAAGGTAACTAATCTACGTTATGTTATTAAATATAAATAAATTTTTAACAATATTATAATATATAATTTAATATCTACTATTCTTTCTCTCTTTCTTCTTTCTTTTCTTCTCCCATTTTCGGTAAAGTATTCCATTTTGAAGTATCAGACTGTCCCATTGCGCCCAGTACGCCTTAGTGGCAGCGCCAGTGGGTGCAACCTCACTCCAGATTGGTTTTTCGTCACCTCGTTTCTTCCATGTGATGATGTGCCGTAGGTCGTCATCTGTTTCTTGAGCCTCCCTCATAGCATCATTCTCCCATGGACCTAAAGGACTTGTATTCGTTAACTTTAATCCCACTTCTGACACCAGTTGTTACGTGCTAGGGTTCGAGGATTCGGAGAGAAAGACCTGGTGACTCTCTTGAAGACTTTATTCACAAACACTAGCTCACACAAATCACTAAGTCCAAACACTAAGCACTAGATCCAAATCACTGAGCACTATCACTGTCCTAGATCGTAGCCGAGTCGTTAGTTCACTATCACAATCACTCACTATTGATCACTTGTTTTCACTATTGAAATCGCCTTGATGATCGCTCGGATCGAACTGAGTTGACTGCCGGCTTGTTTACCTTTTATATGGCCCGCGTCGAATTCTGGAGCGTTCTATTTTAGATTGTTTACGTAAACACGCGATTCACATAAACAAGGGTCGGGCTTTTCTAGAAGGTACGCGCAACTGTCGCGCGCAGGTAAACAACTGCCCGTATCCGTAACACAATTCACATAAACAAGGGTCGGGCTTTTCTAGAAGGTACGCGCAACTGTCGCGCGCAGGTAAACAACTGCCCGTATCCGTAACAATATAAAACTGATGTTTTATTTGAATTATTCAAGAAAATATATTTTATAAATCTTTCTAGGCTTATTCATATTATTTATGTACAAATAAACTTACATATGACGAGCGCGATAAATAAAATATATTAAATTACAAATGGGATGACGTCACATCCAAATCGGAAGTACCGCAAAAGCGTTTTCGTCATTACAATTCATATTTTCATAAAATTATATTTTCAAATCGACTTTATCAATCAATCATAAGCTTTTATTTGATGATAAGGGTGAAATACGGTTTCCTAGGCCAAGTTCTACTAGAAATATGCATTTTTTCAATGAAATTAAATATAGGTCAAGTAGCCTATTGTTGCGACAGCACTTGCTACGGGGTTTACACTTGCAAGCTGCTGTCAGACACTTCTCGCGACAGTTGTCTTGCAGGTGAAAACACGGCCTCAGGTTAGGTACACCGTATAACAATTACATTATTAATACATTGGTTAAAAAACCCTTTTGAAACACAAAATTAAAAGAATCTGTCGATGTCTGTTTAAAGCGAAGTAAACAATCTTCAATAACTTTACTGGGTAGAACAACAGTAATTGTCTAAGCACAAACGGCAGTCTCACAACATAGTCGGCCTAGTCCAGGGACAGGTCAATACGTCTGGGACCAAGTATGTGCGGTTTTCCTAACGATGTTTTTTTCCGTATATTGTAATAAAGATCTGAAAATGTCTTATTGGTATATTATACATCCGGTATCGAGCCTGCACCCTCTCGAGAGGACGTCTACCCTCTAGGCCACCAACACTCTGTCTACATATAATACGACTAAATCGAAACTTCGTTCTATTTAACCGTCTTACAAAATAATTAAGGTGATTAGATGGCTTTATTCCCATCGTTACTATTAAATTATCAATAGATCGATGCCGAACTCATTAATCAAATATTTCATTAACCTAATTATTATATTCCGTAAAATGTGAGGCCGTGGTGACCCAAATAGTTTTATGCTTTAGGGATTTGATTTTATAACCAAATAAATATTATTTCTAAATTATTCTGTTATTTTGTTTGTTTAGACACTGAATGCTTTAGCGGTACTTAAGGGGACGACAGCTGCCAATTCGACATCTTTGTGCAGTTTTCTAGACGTATGTATTTCATTGATTGGCACAAAAAAAAATATATGTGATTTTTTATTATATTTAGAAAATCTTGTCGAATTTAAATAATAAAATATTGTACTCCCACTGGATGAAAAAAAAATACCAAAGTCACATCTTTCAGCAACTTTAAACAGTTCTAACTAAAGTAAAGATACAATCTATGCTTTAAAAATTTGTTTATTTGATACCTTTTACAAAAATCCAAAGATTGCCAGATTTAATTTTCGGTTCTGACATGTAGATTTCCCATAATATTTATTTTTTCCTCTAACAAACGAAGAATGTGTCCACGCTACCGAGTGAACACTTCACACCTCTGTCTCTCTGGCATGAAAATCGACAGTGGTGCGAGCGTGATGCGAGATCAAGGTCATTGGCAGTTGTCAGCGTCTTAAGGAAAACTTGAAAGCAGGAGCAACGCCCTCCTGAGTCCTGAGTCCTGACTTACCTCATAAGTCTAAGTAGGTGACATTAAACACTTAAAAACTGAACCGTTAACTGAACTACAGCTAGGTCACTAAAATTGTAAAAATTTACTTGTCTCGTTCTCTCACACATGGTAAACGGTCGAATTACCACGTGTTCGTTGTCCGACTATAGCACGCTGTGACTTAAATGCTTGACAAAAAAGTCACGTTCAAATCCAACCACTCCAAAAGGAGCTGCAAGAGTTAGTGGCGCCAGTGACACGATCGATAGTAAAACAATTTTACATAGAATGTGAAGAGCATACGGTATTGGCTTCCGAGCGGATATGAGCTTGGTTGTCGCGTCCTGCGCGCAGGATGACTGCGTGCAGGAGAATGTTGCTTGTCAAACATTTTGATACGTCCATAGTTTTTATATCTGTAGAGTTTTCGTAGGGTTGTACAGTTTTCGTAGAGAACTACACAGTTTTCGTAGATACCTATACAGTTTTCGTAGCCACCTGTATAGTTTTCGTAGATGCCTGGACAGTTTTAGTATTAGGAGGGGATACCCTCCTTATACTGTGCACCTGTGCTTTGTGCAGTTTTCGTAGGTACCTGCACAATTTAGTTACCCGTAGTTGGGCAACGAAAATCTTATAGCCGATGCAAGCATAACAACCAACTTAAAGAACACCTCGGTGTAAATTTCGAGGAACCATTTTTAGGGTTCCGTACCCAAAGGGTAAAAACGGGACCCTATTACTGAGACTTCGATGTATGTCCGTCTGTCTGTCTGTCTCCGGGCTGTATCTCAAGAACCGCTGTAGCTAGACTTCTGAAAATTTTACAGATTGGTTATTTCTGGTGCCGCTTTATCAACAAATATTTTTTTTTTGGCATTTTTGGCTCGTAATCCATAATAGCAACATGAAGGCACTGGTCACAAAATCTTCAATTATATGTCTACTTTAATATTTAATAATAACATTAAAACAAAATAAATAATAAAGGGAGCTCCCATACAAAAAACACAATTTTTCCCTACTGATTTTTGATTATGATTTTTGATTTGATATCGATGACAGACAGGAAACTCTGTATAATAAATACGAGGTTTATTAAAAAGGCATATATTATAGTGACTGATGTTGGACGCGGCGCGTACAAAGCTAACTTCCGAGTACCGGATATTGCCTCCGGGTGATTGTGCCCTGTGTAAACCGGGTACAGACACCTGTGTCATAGTAAAAGGAGGCCTGTGTGCAGGAAATAACCAGTTTTATGAAATAACTAGCGACCCGCCCCGGCGTCGCACGGGTATAAAATATATAGCCACTGAAAAAATGATTAAAATTGATAGCCTATGATCCTTCACGTGGTCTACTTCTTATCTGTGCCAAATAACATAGAAATTGCTGCAGTAGTTCGCGAGTTAAGCCCTTTCAAAAAATTTCTAATAAATAATTTTTCAAATCGGACCAGTAGTTCCTGAGACTGGCGCGTTCAAGTTAGCCCTTTCAAATAATTTTCCCCTTTTTTCCACATTTTCCTCTATTTCTTCGCTCCTATTACTCTTAGCGTGATAAAATATAGCCTATAGCCATCCTCGATAAATGGGCTATCTAACACTGAAAGAATCATCAAAATCCGTTGCGTAGTTTTAAAGATTAAAGGGAACAAAGGGACATGAGGGAAAAAAAAGACTTTGTTTTATAATAAGTATAGATAATAATAAGTCTGTTACATTTTCACGCCTAAATACGTGAACCTATTTTGCTCGGTATATAATACTTTAAGTCCCCGGAAAAGGAAATTTTTATTTGCTTTACTGGTAAACAAGTAAAAATTAAAACACAAATATGGAGACACTAGTTATTGTCAACAGTAAAAGGAAAAATCTTAAATTATAATTTGTTACTGTGACCAAATAAATATTAAATTAATAATGAAAAGATAGCAAATTAAATCATCTAAGTTTGATTACCTGATTATAGACCGTAATAAATAATAATAATGCTATACAAAACTACCACCTACAGCGCGCGGCTTAAATATTCTTTATCATATTCGAATAATATGAATACAATCCTATAATTTATTCTATTTTGATCTAGTTTTAAGTTTAAATCACATATTTGTTGTGCTTAAGGGCCCTCTCTCCCTAAATTAGCAGGTCGATTGTCTGTCAGTGCGAATATCGACTTAAATGACATTAAAATAACATTCATAACAGCGCGCCTTGTACGGTGGCGGTTACGACGCTCGCCGCGTCCATGATAGGGCGAAATAGGAGAAAAAACCTTTTTAAGGCTTAATATAATACATATTTCAAAAAAGTAAAAAAACCAAATTATTAACTTGTGTATTGCAAAGCAGTAGATATTTTTTATATATACTTTTGATAAATAATGAAGGAGTAAAGTGGTTTCATTCAACGATTTGGAGGTGATTTGGTTTTTTATTTCTTTATTATGTGATACCGATAGACAAAATATGGCAAAACCAAATTACGTATCATATCATGTAGATTACTAATTATTTTTTTCAGATATAATTTCTATGTTAATGCCGATGAAAAGTTGTTTCATCTGCACGCTTTTTTCGAAAGAGCAGCCTTAAATAAAAAATAGATAGCTTTTATTAGTATCAGTCATTTAATATTTAGTAAATACAAAAATATATTTAATAATAAGGTATTTTACTAAATAATAAACATTTTTAATAATCTGACACTCTTTCTAATAAAAGTAGTTCCTAAATGGAATATAGTATACCGTATAGTTATAACTTATACATTTTGCAATGTTTTTTCCTTGTCTATCAATATTTTTTTCTAATGTAACAGACATGGACAAAATGTTTTATCTTATTGTTTAAATATTTTAGTAGTAAAGGCCAAGAGGATCTTAGTTTAATTCTTTACATACTTTCTTGCGTGTGTACGTCTCTTTATTTTTTGTATATGATATGTATTATATGTGCACGCAGCCTTATGTAGGTATAATCAGTGTGAACACGGCTCTATCTACGCCACATAATGTCAGTGTGCACGCAGCCTTACGTCGGTATAATCAGTGTGAAAACTGCCGTATCTACGTCACATAATGTCAGTGTGCACACAGCCTTACGTCGGTAATTCATGTCTGACCGCTACTGTTGAATGGCCGCGACCGTTCGCCGGTCGGACACAGACCACAGTGCATAATTACATCCAGTAGGTCGATCACCTCGCGTTAACCGACTTTCGATAAAATTAAATGGAGTATTGATATTTAAATGCATGTAGTTTTGGAAATTTCTTTCTATGTTTGTTATTTTTAGAACAAAGTTTGTATATAATTTAAAAACTGAATGCTCATTTCCCTTGAAATACGCGTGAAGTGTACCAATTTTGATTTTTGACCAATGTGTAGAGTAGACAGCGGGGAGGGACTCCTTTATACCGTGGAAAATGCCCTGTTTCTTTTTCAGAACATGTAGTATCATATTATACAGGATGTAACAAAGATAAGTGATAATACTAGGATGTATATATTGTGTCCCTTACATTGAGTTCAGTGTAATAGTAGAGCTGCGCTGAAAGAGCTGAACTTTTTGTGATTTGTATAAGCAAGGGCCCACGCGTCATTAAATTTTTTATACACAGGCGAAAAAAAGTTACTCTTTCAGCTATGCTACTTTCAAAATTCAAATTCAAATTCAAAATTCTTTATTTGCACAAACATGGTGAAATTAGATGTTACAAACATTGATACCCTACATGTTTTGCCCGTTTATGACATGCAAATTTTTTTCTTTTTTTTATGGAAGTCATATTAATTATGTAACATGCATATTATGTAAATCTAAATAGGCTTATAAAATTAGGTCTTATCTCATCACATCACAACATAAGTCACATATTAAAATCATGTCAAAATCATACATTACATTAAACTATATATTAATATATTTATTAATTAATTAATCTATACTAATATTATAAATGCGGAAGTGTGTCTGTCTGTCCGTCTGTCTGTCTGTCTGTCTGTCTATCTGTCTGTCTGTCCGTCTGTCTGTCTGTCTGTTACCTATTCACGCTCAAACCGCTTAACCGATTTCGCTGAAATTTGGCATGGAGATACTTTGAGTCCCGGGAAAGGACAAAGGATACTTTTTATCCCGCGCGATAAACGAATTTTGGCGCAACGAGGTTGCGGGCGTCATCTAGTTGAATTATATTTATCATTTAGATATACTGCAACAGAGTAGAAATTTTTATGTATGAGAAATTTAAATAATTTATTTTTAAAACTATAATAATGTTACGGATACGGACTCGTGGTGCCATCTAGCGTCGGACCAGCGAACTTACCAAGGGAACACAGGCAAGGTAAATCCCCTACTCGATACTAGATGGCGCTAGGTGTACCTACGAGTAATTTCTAGAAATATCTCATACTTGTTTACGCATATCGGGTTTATTCTGGGATGTTCCGGAATATTCTGAGATTCGATCTGGCCCGTATAAATAGTCGCAGACAGTCCAGCCGGCAGTTCAGTTTTAATCGGAGCGATCTTCGAGGCGACTTCGAAGTGAAAAAAAGTGATCAATAGTGAGTAATAGTGAACCTACGACTCGGCTACGACCTAGGACAGTGATAGTGCTCAGTGATTTGGATCTAGTGCTTAGTGTTTGGACTTAGTGATTCGTGTGAGCTAGTGTCAGTGAATAAAGTCTTCAAAAGAGTCACCAGGTCTTTCTATCCGAATCCTCGAACCCTAGCACGTAACAATAATTTTCAATTTGCTTTATATCAGTGGGTAGTTTGTTATAGAGTTTTGGCATAATTATGTATGCACTTTTACTAAGCTTACAAGTCTTTGATATAGGTATTTTAAGTTTATTTTTATGTCGCATGCTTTTAAAGTTTTCGTACATCTGTATGTTTTTTTTTTAATAGAATGGATTCGTAAATATATAAACAGGGTAACGTTAGGATTTTAAACTTTTTAAAATAGGGTTGACAGGTTTCTGTTTGTTTGAGACCGCACATACAGCGTATGCATCTTTTCTGAGCTCTGAAGACACGTTCATGTTCAGTAGCATTACCCCAAAAAACAATACCATATCTTAAAATGGATGCTACGTAAGCGTTGTACGTTATAAGCAAGGCATCAATACCGACTACTTTTGATAGCATATATAGTGCATAAGAGAACTTTTGTAATTTAGTACATAATATTTCAATGTGGGAATTCCAACTTAAGTCATCGTCAACCAAAAGCCCCAAGAATTTTGTTTCTGTGATTTCTTCTATCGCTTTATTATTGTATTTAATATTTAACGTAGGTCGCTTCTTATTTTTGTTAACAAATGTCATTATTTTCGTTTTGTCAAAATTCAAATTTAATTAATTTTCTTTTTTTAGCCATTCAATTACTTATAATGATCAAAGTATTAAAAATTTTCATCTCAATATCAGTCATTCCGTCGTCAAAAAATAATAAGTTACAGTCATCGGCAAAAACTGTCATAGGAATTTTAATATGTAGAGGAAAGTCATTTATATAGATAATAAAAAAGAGTGGACCGAGGACACTTCCTTGAGGAACACCGCGAAAAAACTTTCACAGCGAACTCTATATTGGGAACACATACACACCCTATATAAATATTATCATTTATCACTTAGTTTTGTAACACCCTGTATACTTATCTATAGTGCTCTGACAAAGGCTGTGAAATTAATACTACATTGGAAAGTATACCTCTCAATTCAAAGTGATTTCGTCACAAAAACAGTATACCCCTACACCGAATAGAACCCGTTTGGTACCAGTTTGGTATCCGATCTGTTTATCAATGGGAGGTCAATGAACCCCCGAATCATTCATACCGTTTTATAGACCTCGTTTTTATGATTTCCTGTATGCATGACGTTTCACTAAAATCGATATGAACCGATTAACTAAATCGATTTATATAATGTAGATAATAATTACACGGTTTTGATGATTTGATCCGGTAGTCGGTTTGTTTGTCTCAAATATAAGGGAAACCTGATATGGCGACATTAAAAAAACTTAATACATAATTTCAGCCGTTATATCCGACAGTTGTAAAATATAACAAGTTATACTCCCTAACGAGGAATCGAACCAACTCGAATGGAGAGAGGATTTTTTCCCTTCCTTTTTTCTACGTCGCGTTGATATTCTACTCTCCTTCCGTCTTACTCATTCTATCCTGACGTGAGTTTTACTACCCAGCCATCCCACAAAGTGTCCAAAGCCGCTAAAGAAACTTAAAAAACTTAAGCTGCATTATTAATCGGAATAGTACATTACGCACCTAGGGCAGGAAAATAAGAAAACAAACATGTGAACTGAGGCTTTTTTATTTACTGTCCGTGGTGCGTTACATACTATTTTTCTAATCGACGGAGGCGGAAAACGGCAACATCTGTAAGCGCAGCGGGAAGAAAGTTGACGTTTTCCGCCCGGAGGTGAGAAAAATAATTTCCCTATCTACTATCTAGGAATCGAATTTCATTTCGAAATAACGGAAAGCTGTAGAAGTATTTTTGGTAAACATTCGATTTCTTCGACTGCACTGTTCTAGCTCAAGCTATAGTCTATAAGTAACGAGCGATTCGTCTGCGAGCCGTCTTGAGTGGCTCGCAATATTCATAGCTTGATACACAATGTGCATAACATACAGTAGTAGAATGTTCTTTGTACTAGACCGAATCAGGCGAGTGCACACATTAATTTCGTAAACTGATTTAATTGTACGTTTCTACGCTTGCCGAGGCTTGGCAAGCGTCGTCGCGAGATCACAGCAGCTACAAAGCGCGCGCCAACGTGTAGTTCGCATCGCAAGCGCTTGCCGCAAGCGCCCTTTGATCTGTGCCCAAAAATCGACACTACTCCGGATCGGATACAAGCGTCCGCAAGCTCACGCAAGCCAAGCCAGATAATCTCTTTACACGCTTGTGCTTGTGGTCGCTTGCCAATCTCGGCAAACGTAGAAACGTACCATCAGATAACTCGAAGTCGCAAAGTATAGGTGTAGCACAACTTTAAGATCACTCGACAAAATGTAAGATGAATGCGTAGTAGTTGATTTTTTGTATCTTGGTGGAATATGATGATATAGGTAGTTATTGCAAAATTAGTTTTGCTTATCGATATTAAAGTCCAATATCACATCACAAACGCTTGTTGAACTTGTGTAATGTGTTGCGCCATTTTGATTTCAAGGAAACAGCCAAGTTACTCTACTGTATGACTTTTATACTGTGCTTGGACCCTCCAACAGAAACGTACTGAAATTGCAATAGAAAACGTCTTTGTTTGGTTTTTCAAGTGTCTCCTGATTTTCTCATAGTGGTGGACGTGCTTCTACAAGTGCGTTTTAATGGTCTTCTTCCATTGATGATATCTGGCTGGCTTCTACATAATATAGTCCGGGTTCCCAAGAACTCTTTTTTTATTTGATTACTATCAAGCAATCGTTAATATCGTTAGTAGCTTCATTTTGATAAGACAAACAACAATTTTCTCTGCGAAAATTCTCAAAAGTGGTTAGCCATTAAAAAAGATTAAGGATTAAATATTTCGATCATCAAGATCCTAAAATACGGTATGGATTGTTCTATTTGTAGGGCAAACATTGTTCTGGAAATGTTGTTAAATTATATAGTATTATCTATTATGTACTTACTATACCTGTACAAGTAGTACAACAAGTTTACAAGTTTAGTTTTAAGCACTGTAAGTCTGATTGTATACCCATTGTTTGTGTGAGCAATAAAGTGTTTATCTATCTTATCTATCTATCTACAAATAGTATTATGTACTTAAAATATATAGTAATAAAAGGTGTGGCCAGAGTACCACGCCAGAATGCCACGGTAAAGCTGTTGCATAGTATTTTTTATCAACTTATACAATGATTTTTTGCGTACGTGTAGTCACACGCACGCAAACACCATGCCGAAGTCTGACAACGCGCCGGTCGAAGTAGGGGCGTTAGGTTACGTTACGGAATTTCTTGATAAAAGGCATGCATTATGGAATAGCCTAAAACTATCACAACTTAATGCAGTAATGCAAACTGTTTTCGATCAAAGTTCAAACTACAGAATAGGAATTCTGTACTAAAATTATTACATAGCCGAATATTGAACTTCCTTTTTGGAAGTCGGTTAATAAAGTAAAGAAAATGGCGTATTATATTATGTTAAATAGGAGGATGTACGTGCGGCGACGTATAAATGACAATGTGCGTAACTCCTCTATGATCCAGTGGTTTAGAGCGACTCTTGACTCGCAACCGCAGGTCGTGGGTTCGATTTCCTGGTAGATCACCTGCAGGCTTAGCATGACAGCAAGAGGATCTGAAAAGAACATACATACTGACAGATTTTAGTGACAAAATGGCGGATTTCTTTTGTCTGTGTCTTTTGTCACTTTGTCTATTCTTCCGTAGAAAGAAACCATTTCTTTGGTGACCATGCTAAGCCTGCTGATGATCTGACAAGAAAGATGATCTCTTTCCAGTCATGTTGGTCATTTGTCCCGCGTTAGGAAAGTAAAGAGCACTTCACACAGACTTGGTCAATATATCACTCCTGCGTAGCTGGCCTATACCACTTCCCTACTCAAACCAATCTTGCTGCAGTCGGTTAATTTGTAAAAGGTGTGCAAGTGTATAAAATACATGGCGCCTGGGAACCGGTTCTCAAGCGTCGAATGTCATTTCGATTTCAGTAGGCCTACTACGAAACTGTTTTGAGACTCAAAAAATCGGGCGAGAATGCCGGGTCATGCTCTAACAACGTCATTTCACGTCTGTTAGAGTATGACGCGGCATTCTCGTCCGATTGTTTGAGTCTCAAAACAGTTTCATGGTACAAGGCCTGGTTATTTCATTCGCGTTCGTATTATATGCTGTCCGCCCTGATGAGACGGCCTGCCTTCAAAAGGGCATGCTTTATCACCCGCAACTCGCAAGTTAGAAGGCCTGCGCTCGAAACGACTTTCGAGCCTCCAGAATCGGGCCCCTGAACTCATCGGCATTCGATATTTCACACACGAGGGCGTACTTATTTAGGATCAGAGGTGGCGTGATTTATTCAAGGCGCCGCGTCGCGATCATCGCCGAATAGTGATGGGCGCTAGGCTTTGATGTTGTCGATACCACGTGTAATATACGAGCTAGGAATAATGAGCTGTTTCGATGAAGAAACACCGATTACTTTCGACAAGTCCACGCGAAAGTATTCGATGCGCCGTTTGCTTGATTTTGATGGCGATGTTAGATGTCAAAAATGTATGGGAATTGACGGATCGCTACTCCAAATGTCAGGTCTTAGATGACTTTTACTATGGAAAATGCCATACATTTTCCGTAGTCTAAACTATCATTACGTAAACTATTGATACGATTTTACTAATCGTAAACGTATCTTATTCTTTTTCACTATGTACCTGGCCCCCGACATTTCATTAAGGTTTAATCTGGAAAACCCCTGGAAAATTGCGCATTAATAATAATATTATGTAAACATGACATTCTTAGGTACAAAATAGTATCTATAGATTTCCAAAATGTTTCTTGATTATTATTTGTCGCTCCCTTTTTCTCCACCGTACACCGTAAAGCTAGAAATAAACTATCGGACGCGTCCGTAAGTCGCGGCTGATGGATGCCGCTTAACAATGTGCACGGATCATCCGCGGACGTCAAAGACCTATATGACATGTAGGTTAGGTCAACATTGGGTTGACATTGTCAATGGCAGACGTCCGCGGATGGAAAAACATCCAGCCAGCCAGATTCTGTTCGGACGTCCGAACGCTCAAGGTCGCGTCCGCGACTTATGTACGACAATGTGCACAGTTTAGTGTATTTTGTACCGATGAAAACGCCCGCGGACGTTCGTCCGATATTATTTGTTCCCAGCTTTATAAAGTGAGACAGTTCCTAACTTTTATAAGTTCATAAACTCTCGATAACTATAATGTTATCGACACATAATCCCTATGGCCCATCACTAGCGGCCCTTAAACCGTAATATTGGACATTTAGTTATGAGGCTGGGTCCGGAGTAATGCGGTGGAAATGGTGACGATGGTGTACCTTGATGACGTCATTATGGTACTTAATACGGTTATGAATACATCGAGCGCCCCGTGTTTAGTGGCGTCGCGTAGGTGACTCGGAGGTTGAAGGTTTAAATTATGGCGGAGGCTAGGCGGCGACAATTCTACATCGCGCTATCGAAAATTCAAAGCGTGTCAAAAAACTCGCTCGGTCGTAAGTTCTGCTTTTGCGTTCACTACTCATATACCCAGATTCCGTCGTTGGAAAGGTTTTTTTTTTAAAACGTTACGAGTATTCAAAGATCATTCTCCGATTTAGGGATCTATTTGTGAAATTATAAAGAGTTTTAAGGTAGAGAAAATCGTTAGAAAAACCGTATAGGAGTATAAAGGAACTCTTCGTTCAAATTCCTTTGAACGAAAAGTTCCTTTATATTTCTTAGCCGATTTTTTTTTATAAAGATCTTTATTAAACTACGCTTGCGCATTCAAGCTGTTGTCTTTTGTCTTTGTCTGATGCGTTTAAAAATCCACTAGACAGCAGCCACGTGGATCAGCGTAAGCGTGCCAAATATTTTTAATCACAACGCCAATTTTGTTTGAAAGTTTTAATAGCATCAAACTCGATATTGAAATACTTTGTAATGCATTCTTAATAACTTCTAATTCTCAGGCGAGTCGTAATTTATATTACAAATACTTTGAGAGCTTCATAATTAAGTTACAAACAATTTTTGATATCAACTTGGTAATTTGATGGCTGATTAAAATTTTATGTTACATTCAGTTTTGTTATTATAAAAGTAATGATTATTTATATGGGTGGTTTGATAAGTTTTCGGCTTAAAATGTCCAATTAATTCGTTTATCTCGTGGAAACCATACATATTTCTGGTAATATTATAATTATGTCCTTTACCAAGACTCACAAGTTACATTATATCAGCTCTTGGAGCGTAAGAAGGTAACAGGCAGATATACATTAAGTATACTCGTATGCACTTTGTACACGTTTTATTGCGATTTGCCAGTTTACTGCATGAAATTTGGCATTGTACTTACCTAGCACCTTATTGTGTAGAGAATAAAATCACTCTCGTAATAAAGTGCTGCATCGATATTTACGTGTGAACCGAGCTTAAGCGCATTATCTTCTCACTTTTCAACCCCAAAACACATTAGAGTCAAAACTCAAATTACTAGTCCAACCCTTGTCTACAGACCAGCCTTAGACCCTAAAATGCCTAACCCTCTTTATCCCAAAATTAATCATATTAACCCTTACAGTCAGTCACGCAGTGGAAATATTTTAGCATAATTGATGAAGTACACGTGGAGATTAACTAGAACCTTTTTCCCTTGGTATAAGGGTCAAAATTGAATAGAATTTCTCATCTCTATATTTTATGGAAAGTACAGTGACATAATAATATCCGGGATGACTTCTTATGGTATCTGTTTGCCTGGTACTCGTGGATTTTATTACGTGATATACAAAAGTAAGTTATGTATGGAAATAGGTTACTAATTTATTGCTTACCTAGACGTTTTCTGGTAAGTTTGCGCCAGAAAAACGTTGTATTGAGAACTAGGTACATAGCCAACTCGCATTCGAAGTTTTGACAACGCAGGCTCTCACACAGGATTGTGTTTATTTATATAAAACATACGGTTCCAACTTCCAACCCCATAAACAATTTTCAACGCAATGGAATTTCGCCCAATCTTATATATATAATTCTCGTGTCACAATGTTAGTCCACGAACTCCTCCGAAACGGCTTTGCTGATTTTTACCTATATGCATAATGCATATTCAGTAGGTCTGAGAATCGGCTACTCGGTACTTTATATATTGATAAGTGCATTTGTTAAATAAATAATATTAAATTATTACAACCTGAGACTGACGGCGACCATTGTTTGTGCGACGGGATAGCGATCGACGTTGCCATGGTGACACACTTATTTAGTCACTTCAATAAAATAATATGGCAAATATATTATGGCAAAGCAACGTTTGCCGGGACAGCTAGTATAATTATATTATTTTGGGCGAAATTCTATCGCGTTGAAATATAATACAAGACTAGAGGACGCCCGCAACTCAATTGCGCCAAAATTCGTTTATCACACGGGCACTGTACATTTTTGTTTTCAAGAAATAACAGACAGACAGACACACTTTCGCATTTATAATATTAGTATGGATCTCGTTTAAAGTGTAAGATACAAGTAACTCGTGGATACCTTGAAGAGACATTCCTTACAAGTCCATGACCCTCCCGTATCCTTTAATGCGATTAAGGACGGCCCTATTGTCCACAGCGAGGATATTAGTGAACAAACACATTGATTCGCTTAACAAGCTGTTATTTCATTGAGGAAAATCCCTTTTATTGGGATACTTTTTGTAATTCGGTCTGTTTTATTGAATACTCCAAAGTAATCTTGGGTGGCCTTTCCACAATAGTCTATTACCATGGACCATTTTTAAAAGACATATTCGTCTAAAGGGCCTTTTGTATTATGCTGGACCATCAAAGATACCTATGATTCTGTTACTGTCTATAGAGTATAGCATATTATAATGCCTCCGTGATCCAGTGGTTTAGAGCGTAGCTCTTGACTCGGAAGTCAGCAGCCGTGTTAGAAACATGCTATTTCCAAGTTTTGTTAGGACAAAGCAGGCTGATTACCTGATTTTCTGACAAGTAAGATGATCCATGCGTCGGATGGGCATTTAAAGTCGGTTATGAGTTATGACTTATGCGTCTGTTTTCACGCCAGTCGTTACGGTCTTTCATCCCACTGGGTTATGAGAGTAAAGGAATAGAGAGTGTTCTCGTGAACTGCACACACACCTGGGCACAACATTACTCCTGCGTAAATGGCCTGGTTTCAATGAAACCGACCACCGTCACCGAAACCGGTGTGGGAGTTGTAGCATACACAATTAATGTACATTATTATTGGCAATCATAGACGAATATGCCCCTCTCAAATCACTTGTTTGCCATTATGGCCTCTTTGCCAACGTGGCGACGCCGTATAAACTATACTAACATAACGCCGCTTTAAATCGCTTTCAAACACCTCAACTCGTGAGTCGTGACTACCGGAACCACATTGATTAAACATCGTAATGAATTTCCCCGCTGCAGTGCGGCGCGGCAAGTGGGTCAGCCCTCTAATTGGTCAATTGCCGGATGGAGCAGGCCAGCAGGACCACCTACACGTCTGGGAAAGTGATTGCCCATCTCCTGTGACGTCATAGGCCAGCGGTCGGCGCTATTGAGATGGTCGTTGGTTCAGAGTTCAGAGTAGAGATCAACTACGATAACATGGCGCGCCCCTCTAAAATTCAAAACGTTTGAAGTGCGTTGTCAAAACGTTTGAAGTGCGTTGTCTTGCCTTGCCTTGTGCGTTGACCAACAAATCTTGGTAATAAGTGACATTAACTGAAATATTACGTGTACTGTGATTTGTTGAATACTTACTACATACAAACTCTTTCATAAGGATGTGACTACACACATTGAAACAGTCATTTGGAGGGGCGCGCCATGTTATCGTAGTAATTGATCTCTAGCTGTCAAAGTGTGTGCGTTGTCAAAACGTTTGAAGTGTGTTGTCTTGCGCGGTAGGCTAGTTATGATTAGTTGACCAACAAATCTTGGTAATAAGTGACATTAACAGAAATATTACGTGTACTGTGATTTGTTGAATACTTACTACATACAAACTCTTTCATAAGGATGTGACTACACACATTGAAACAGTCATTTGGAGGGGCGCGCCATGTTATCGTAGTTGATCTCTAGCTGTCATGGGCGCTTGAGATGCGTCATGTCAAATCTCATACAGTCCTTACTAATGTTATAGGATATCACAATCAATTGTATGTATAGAGTAAGACTGTGTAAATGTATTTTATTGTGATATTGTTTTTTACCCTACTAAACAATAAAAAAAAAATAATGCTAAATTGTATTTTTATATCTGTTACTTATTCGGGCTTTAATTCTTAGGCCGATATCTTCATATATTTTGTTCAGCAGGGAGGATTTTTTGTTTGGATTTTATACTTTGGTCCAATCCAGGAGACACGTTAAGTAAATAAGTTAAGTTCAATTTTGAATTATTATAATATCTTAATATAGCTTTGCGTCAGTGTATGTACAGACCCTTATATAATTAAAGTCTTTGCCAACATAACAAGATATGAACCTATTTAACGCTTCAAACATCTCGAACCCATTTTAATTAACATAGCGAAAGAAAATAGAATTTTAATAATTTAACCCTCGCCCATCAAACAGGCCAGTCGAGTGGACGGAACGACCCCAAAGACAATAAAAAAGACACTCTATGTCCCCGAAGCTCGTTAACCCTTCGAGTATGACCCTAATTATAAGTACAAAGGGGTCATTTTGGCATGACAATTGCCAAGAGTGACCCATGTGAGTTATAGATGGGGTTTTATGAATAAAATAATACAACGGACCCAATTATAGTCACTATTTGAATCATAGTTTACGACTTATATTATTGTTAAGTACGAATTTTCATTTATTTATACATACTGATAATAATAATAATTATTATTATTATTATAAATGCGTAAGCGTGTTTGTTTGTCTCTGCTGTAGGAAATGATATATGGCAGTTTTCAGAAAAAATAGTCTCAGCTAAGTTATTAAACTTTGAGCACATAATCGATAATAATACAACTTCGAGTAGTAAAATTAATCTCAAGAGTGAGTGAACGCTCAACGCCAACTAAAATAGGTAAAGAAAAACACTTTTAGGATTCCGTAGTCCGTACCCAAAGGGTCAAAACGGGACCCTTTTAGATTTCGTTGTCTGTCCCCACTCCCCGTCTCCAGGCTGTAGCCTGTAAGTTAAGAAAGGTAATATTAGCTGGAGAGTTGAAATAAATTGAAACAGATTTTAATGTATTTCTGTTGTTACTATAACAACAAGTACTAATAATAAAATAAATTCAATATTTAAGGGGGGCTCCCATAAAAAAAACGTGTTTTTTTCCCAACTTTCTCAACCTATGAGAATAGTACATTACGCACTTAGGGCAAGAAAATAAGAAATGTCTCAGATCACATGTAAAGGCTTTCTTATTTACTGCCCATGGTGCGTAAAATACTATTTCTGCCAGCTCTACTATAGGGCTCCCGTACAAAACTGCGAATTTGCATTTTCAGGTTTTACATATATTATGAGTTTTGTCGCAGATATTTGCGATACGATGCGAATTCGCAGAATTATGTCTGGGAGCCCTTAGCAGTAGATCACAATATTGTGCCCAAGTTCCATAGTTAATTTCACTACACCATATAATATTACAGTAATTCCAATGCATTATGCACATACCACTTGGCGTTACCAGTCGCGAGATGCCGCGACCGCCGCAAGATGTCGCGGTCGCCTGTCGTCGGATACCGTGTCGCATACCTACCATGCTGGCATAATTACCGAAGCTATGTCACAAATGTGCGGTCAGCTTATTAGATATTAGATTGGTGACAGTGGCTGGATCAGGAATGTCAGCTGCAAGCTGCCAACGTGGGTCAAGTCCAGCGTCCAGTATCTGGAATCTGGATGCTTTTAAAAATTTTAAATGAAAAAAACATGCGCAGAATTTTGGCTAGTCTAAACCTAGAATAATAATTCAAGACGTGAGTGGAAGAATAAGGTAAGTAACATGAAAAAACTTCCCGTTTTTTTACTTAAATGGAGGCATTATGGCCGTAAAAATATTTGAAATAGAAAAACTATGAATTATGTGTGTAGCCAGATATAATTAGCTAGGTTATGAAGTAGATAGTTACAAGTTTTATTAACCCTTAAAGGCTGCAATGATTTCGTGTACTATTATGACTACGACGGGTGCAAAAATACCCGGTTTGGATAGTAAAGACCAGTTAAAAGTAAAAAAAAAATGAAATAAAAATCATCGCGCTTAGCCTGTATCCATCTTAATGTAGTTTGACACTTGTACCAGGACTTCATAAAATTGTAACGCGCTCTACGTTGAACCATGATTATGATGGACCGATACAAGCGTTTAGGAACGTGTAGCCTGTTGTTCCTCTGTCCTCGAGCTCTTCGTGTAGACTGTAGAGCTAGAGGTATTACAGGATGTAACAAAACTAAGCGACAATAATTTAGAGCGTGTTGGTATATCTCCCCATCAGCAGCGCTGAAAGACCAATTTTTTACTCTTTCAGCGTTGCGACTTTCACAATGAACTCTCTACGAGGAACACGTACAGTGTACACGCCTCTAAAGTATTAACATTTAGTTTTGTTACACCCTGTTGTATCCATACTAATATTATAAATGCGAAAGTGTGTCTGTCTGTCTGTCTGTCTGTTTGTCTGTCTGTCTGTTACCTCTTCACGCTCAAACCGCTGAACTGAAATTTGGCATGGAGATACTTTGAGTCCCGGGAAAGGACATAGGATACTTTTTATCCCGGAAAAATGTACGGTTCCTGCGCGATAAACGAGTTTTGGCGCAACGAAGTTGCGGGCGTCATCTAGTATTCCATATTTGACTGTGTTTTTTCGTGCTATTATGGTAGCTCCGCAATCATGGTGACAATCATACTTATACAATATCCATGACGACTCAACATCAACAATCATAGGCATAAGTCACCGGCTATACGGTCAATTTTTCATTAATCTGATCCATCAATCCGATACGGATTGACGAAAATTTGATCGTGTACGACTCGGATTGATGGATTGCTGTGACGAACTTAATTTTATAACCATCAATATTCCGTCAATCAGATTGATGGATCAGATTGATGAGAATTTGACCGTGTAGCCTGTGATTTACGCGTACATTAACAAAATAGTAATAACAGCTCCAAATCAATAGCTGTCAATAAAATCTGGCCTATAAGTGGTCTGTTTGCCAGACCTTCTTTGTATTCGCGGGCGCGCGGGAAATCTTAATGAAACACTAGATTGAGTGGGGACTGGGTGGGGACTGGGGACTCAGAAGTGGGGAGAATCTTATTAGCTTTCGTATATTCTAGCCCTCTTATTAATAAGAAGATTGGGTATAGAGAGTTAGAGACGTTATGTAATGTTTTGTGGGTACTGGGTAGTGGGGACAAGGAACTCAGAAGTGGGGAAGATATTTTTAGCTTTCATAATATATTGTAGCCCTCTTACTAATAAGATGATTGGGAAGATTTTAGAGATTGTTTTGTCTGTCACGCCACTCGCGACATTTCTTATTAGATAAAGTATAAACACAAAACATTGACTAAGTAAAACATTTACGTACGTCGTACACCCATTGTTATGGATATTTTAACAGTAAAGGGATATACATTTTGGGACAGGTCAGATTATAAATTAAAATATTACCTGTGAGTTGTGACCAAAAATTTCGGGTATCCTGGAAGAAAAAAGTCCGATTTTTTCTTCCAATTAAAAAAAAATAAGAAAATAAAAATAACTTTCCCTTTAGTTATTTTTATTCTCTTATTTTTTTTATTTCTTTATCAAATAGTGAAGCTTAAGTTGGCGCGGGCGTAGAATTTTTGGGCTTTCTCATAATATTGTCTTATGTATGTATTTATATAGGGTGTAACTAGGGAATGCAAATCTCACGAGATTGGGGCTCAAGAGAGATCCCGCGAGCTTATGAATACAATACCGCGAGATCTCGCCAATTTCGAGATCTCGCGAGATTAGCAGTTTGGTGGGTTTTTTTGAAAATAATCACGATATTTGAATAAATTACGAAAAAAAAAAGTTATAAATATTACAAGTATTATAAGATTAACATTCATTTTCACGATTTTTTTCAATAAAATTTTATGCATCAAACATTGTTTTTAAGTAGTAAACTTTGACATACTTACCTATCTACTATCTATCAAATAACAAATGAAAGAAACAACCAGTCTTCGCTTCCAATGTGCGCTTTTATAATTTTGGACGTGGCGGTAATAACGTGGACGTCCGCGGTAAAACGATAACATAGGGAAGTCAAATGTATGGAGACGCTTTTGAATTTACGTCGATGATATCTTTTTAACGTGCACGTTAGAGGATATCACGACCTCTACACTTCTGAACCGCACGAAACGTCCGCGGTGAATAAAATCATAAGGGAATTTAAAGTACCCAACGTTTTATCGTGGAAGCCGGCGTCCACAATAACCTGACGTCCAGAATTATAAAAGCGCACATTATCAAACACAAATTTTTAGTAATAAAATAATCTTTTATAATTAACAAAACAACGAGAAGTCAAAATTCAAGACCTAGTTGAAAATCACAGTGCACAGTTGCTTAGGCCAGCTCCTCTTTATTTTTACTCCGTGATCGCAACTCCGTCCGTGTCAGTCCACGCTTCGAATAAGACGTTTTTATGCTCAAGTGCAATCTCGTCAAACTCGCGAAATCTCGCGTTTTTTTCGTCCAAAATCAATCTCGCTAAAAAAGGCCGAGATCTCGCGTGAACGAGATTGCATTCCCTAGGTATAACAAACTAACAACTCTAATTGATAATACTCTAGAGTCTAGTGTATGTGTCCCTTATAATGAGTTCACTGTGAAAGTTGCAGCGCTGAAAGAGCATTTTTTTTATGAAATAAGGAGGCAAACGAGCAAACGGGTCACCTGATGGAAAGCAACTTCCGTCGCCCATGGACACTCGCAGCATCAGAAGAGTTGCAGGTGCGTTGCCGGCCTTTTAAGAGGGAATAGGGTAATAGGGTAGGGTAGGGATGGGTAGGGAAGGGAATAGGGTAGGGGATTGGGCCTCCGGTAAACTCACTCACTCGGCGAAACACAGCGCAAGCGCTGTTTCACGCCGGTTTTCTGTGAGAACGTGGTATTTCTCCGGTCGAGCCGGCCCATTCGTGCTGAAGCATGTCTCTCCCACGTATTAATTTGTTTTTGCGACTTATATGGGCAAGACGCAGGTAATTTTTTCATATAAAAATTAAATAAGTTACTCTTTTAGCGCTGCTTTTTAGGGTTCCGTACCTCAAAAGGAAAAAACGGAACCCTTATAGGATCACTTTGTTGTCCGTCTGTCCGTCCGTCCGTCTGTCAAGACCCTTTTTCTCAGGAACGCGTGGAGGTATGAAGCTGAAATTTATATCAATTACTCAGGTCTACTGTCCCTTGAAGCTGTGAAAAAATCAAACTTCTAAGCCAACGCAATCAAAAGATACAGCCGTTTATGCCGCAAATTTTCGACACTTGCAAGGGAATCAAAACCTACAGGGTGCTTCCCGTGAACTCAGAATCTTGAAATTTGGTACGAAGCAACGTCTTATAGCATAGATAAAGGAAAAATTACGAAAACCATAAATTTTTAGTTACATCACATAATATATATTTTTTTAATAATTTTAAACTTACTACCCATTTCCTCATAAACGCGTAGAGGTATTAAATTGAAATTCATACCAAATACTCAGGTCTATAATACCTTTAAGCTGTAACAAAATCAAACTTCTATGTCAACGCAATCAAAAGAAACAGCAATTTAAGCTGCATATTTCGAAACTCGCAAGTACTCGCAAGGGAATCAAAACCTAAAGGGTACTTCCAGTCGACCTAGAATCTTGAAATTTGGCATGAAGCAACGTTTTATAGCACACATAAAGGAAAAATTCCGAAAACCTTAAATTTTTAGTTACATTACAAAATATATATTTTTTAATAAATATAAACTTATTACTTTTTTCCTCATGAACAGATATTGTAATGTTATGAATTTCATTTTGCAATAAAAATACCATAGTTATGACTCGATTGTCGTAATGAACGAACTTTGTAAACCTTGCAGGTTTGTACGGAACCCTCGGTGCGCGAGTCCGACTCGCACTTGGCCGGTTTTTTAACAGTGAACAGATTATCTGTTTTATATAAGGTACTCATACAGATCCTAGAGCCTAGAGTATTATCACTCAACTTTGTTACACCCTGTATACAAGTATACATAAACTGCTAACATAATAATGTCCATCACCCCGTATTACGTGCGTGAGTGGTTCGTGAGTGACGTGACGGCTCATATTGCTACTTTTATGACACTCGCCCCCCCAAATAATAGTATGTTTATTCTGGTAAATGTTATAATGTTGCGGGGAATATTCCCTGCAAAAAACATACTCCATTGTTAGTAACCATGTGGTTATTAAAAAGGTGAATATTTTTTGGATATTAATTTCATTTTTCTAACCTAAAACGTTTTAAAAATGTTTAGAATATTTTTTTTTCTAATCAGTGAGACGCCAGAAAAAATTGTAGACCATTAGTAGGCTAAACGCTTTCTCTTAAAGATATAAGTAATATTATTATTATTTTTTTAATTTAACGTATAAAAACTGTTCATAATTTAATATTAGGAGTATCTTTCGGTGTTGTTCCAAAAAACTTTTATGTTAATATTGCAACCTGTAATTTTTTTTTTCATTGTGAATACTAAGGTAAGCTTCTTTTTTTGTCAAGCATGTCAAGTGTAAGCATTGGGGCTGTAAAGTGTAAACATATCCCAGGGTGGAAGCTACTTACATTTACAAATAAATCAAAAGCGGGTATTCTAAAAATACATACATTAGTGCGTCCCCAATCGAAGTGTCATTACAATAGGATAAATAATTCAGAGTGTTGGCACAGTATAAATATATACAGTACGGCATCTTCATACAAAAACCCAAAAGATTTACGCACACTGCACACATGAGAAACAGCAGGCAAGCCGCCCGCCGCACTGTTATGAGCGTGATTTATTATAAATTACTAGATGAAGCCTGAAATTCGCTTCGCGCGGGAACTGTTCCAGGATAAAAAGTATCCTATGCCATTTCCTGGGTCTCAACTCTCAAAGTGTCTCCATACCAAATTTTAGCCAAATCGGTTCAGCGGTTTGGGCGTGAAGAGTAACAGACATACAGACAGACAGACACACCTTCACATTTATAATTAGTAAGTAGGTATGGAAGTATTGATGCTAATTTAGAAGGAGCAAAATAGGTCAGTATCCCAACGTTCGTGATTTAACTTGTCTCTAGGTTGAGCCAGTTCGATTTGAAAGACACGTCTGACTTATTCTACTGTATATTATATTGTGTTGTTGGGGTGTGTGGTCACCCTACATGCTATAACAGCCTAGTTTATTCAAAAATAGTCCGTATGTCGTACCAATAAGGTTTCTCTTAATGTTAAAATAACTCTAATCGCCCAGTAATGTAGACTTGGTCCTTCGAAGCCAGATTATTGTTAATTTTTAATGCCAATCTACATCCTCAAGTGCTTGGATAATGTTTGTATGGCGTTTTAGTTCTATGAATAAGAAATTAGTGAGTTTTGAAAAAGAAATGGAAATCTTTTGAGTGGGATTGAAGTGCTTTTCAAAACCCTTCGACTTAAGATATTATCACTTAAATACTACATGTAACTTACAATTTTATGTCCCCTACTATATCCTAATTTTAGAATAATATAATAAAAAAAAACTGAAATGATGTCTACGCTTATGGTGAACTTTTTCGACATAAAAATAGCCTAACTCTGGGGACTAAACTGTGATCAAAATGAAAACCCAAAAAATGTCGCTTTTCTAAGATTAGTCTGATTACAATCTGTAAGATGTTTCTAAATAATCTTTATAATATTTTTCTTAAAAGGAATATTCTATTAACAAATTTGTTATCTAATTTTGTTGAAATCTACACGATAAAAAGTCACAATTTATTAATAGAAACTAGACATAATAATATTTTCTCTGTAAAAGGCCATAAAGAAGTCGGCCTTTAAATAGTTAGAGCGGGGCCACAGTGATGCACTGCGTTGCGTTGACGGAAGGGAAAAACGCACTGTACATCACATTTGTGTTGTGGAAATGTGCGACACTACAATACAAGACGGTAACAGCGCAGCTCGACATTTCCTTTCATATCCGTCCTACCTGGTCGTACTGTCAAAACAATGCGTCTGACGACACAACGCATCGATGTGACATACATCATGTAGACTATTCAATACTAATATTATTAATACGAAAAGTTGTCTGTTTGTCTTTCTCTTACCTCTTCACACTAACCTCTTGGCTCGTCTATGTTGTATGTTTTTACTGTAATTTTGTTTAGCAATATTTGTTGAGTGTCGGGAAAGGACATAATATAGTTTTTGCATCCCTTATAAATAGACGGTTACCACTTACCACTCGATAAATGAAATTGCCAGATAGTTGCAGGCAACATCTTTAAGTATGCGTCGAAGCGGTGCGGTACGTAAAACGCAACGCCACTGAGCGATGTGGCCTCGCACTGAAGGAAAATGTGAATGTCAAAATATAAATAACTTAACGACCATTTCACTTTTTCTCCTGAGTGTACTTTCAATATTATATTCTCGCATAAGAATTTTTTCATCTCAGTACTATTTTATAAACAACTTTGATATACAATTTTATAATTAAGTTTTCAAGCAGGTGGCCCTCAAAGGCTTTTCATCGCAGCCTCGCCTCCCCCCTCGTTTCCGTGCCTAAGGCTGGTTCCTGTTAAATTGTAATTTCACATGGTTTTTGCACATTTTTCCTTCCAAGTTTGTTGTTTCAGACATCCTGTTGTCGTTAATTAGTGTTTGTGTAACAATTGTCGAATTTGTAACTTTGTATTTTATTTTTAGATTTTCTTTGTCCGTTATTCCAGACTTTGATGTTTTGTTGTTCGGTAAATAAGTTAGAAACTTTTGTGTGGTTTTCCCAAATTACAAGATGAATATTCCAGTAATAAATCAGGTTGAATATGTCATAATATATTCCGCTTTCTAAGAAGTTACATTGAATCTCCATAATAAATAAATCAAAGTACCTGCTAAGCCCTAGAAGGTAGTAACTAGGGTTACATTACGAGCAGGAGTAGTAGAATTATAATGCCTCCTACACCAGTTTTGGCGACGCGACGGTGGCCGGTACGCAAGAGTAATTTTACGGTGCCCAAGCATGTGCGCAGTGCACAAGATCACTCTCTATTCCTTTACTCACGTAACTTAGTGGAACGTATGACCGTCACGACTGGCAAGGCGCATGGAACCTCTTTCTTGTCAGACGACCAGTCGATCAGCTTGCATTGTCCTAACCAAACTTGGAAAAATATTCCAACGCGGGAATCCATCCCATGACCTCAGAGACCACGTTCTAAACCACTGGACTAAGGGGCAGTAGAGTAGGATGATGACATCGTGGTGGTAGAAGACATTAAGAATATGACGGCAACAAATTAAAGAGGTCAGAGCGGGCGATCTGCAGTTTGGTGCTGACGTGACTTGCATTGGCCTTGTGGCCATGAGTTGGGTAGTGGGTGGGATATTAGAAAGATAGAAAATATAGGAAAAAGTTACAGGTAGAGGAGAAATGTTGTGTCAAATAGATTTCTTGAAAAACATTCAAGAACATAGCGAAATAGATGTAGTTGTGGCTTTTGCAACATTGTTGTTCTCTGATGACAGTGCTTCTATTCAAAACCACTTTTGTGGCGAAACTATAAAAATTTTGCAAAAATTGTTAGCTGCAGTACCTAGTTTCAAAGCGTGCTGCCTTATTCAAAATCAAAAAAATGTCCAAATAGGATAACAAAGTTAGCACTTTAGAACGTCGAGTCTACATGAGGCCTAACACCAGTTCGGGAACTAACCCGGCGAGAAGAACCGGCGTAAGAAACTCGTAAGAAATGTATTTACATCACTATCTATGTAGCTTATAATTATGTATAGCGTATATTCGCACCTCCTGCATAGTACATACGTAATATATACTTCCTTTATAGTTTTTTCCATCTATTTATTTATATATTACACTTTTTGGACGTTGATTCTATAATGATGCCTACCACCGGTTGGAGAACTCTCTTTCTCCGCTACATTCGGCGTATGAAACTCGCACTGTCATCTTATCCCACAACTTCTTTTTTTTTTCTCTAAAATATTTGTCTCATATCCATCGTTCTCCAAACACTTGGTCGTCCTACAGGTACTAGTATCTCCGTCCTTCGGTCCGCTAACGGCACTAAAGCGGTAACCTTGCTGGCTTTTATTACCGTGTACACTTTAACAGCTTACTCCGTACCACTATAAAGCTGTAATCAATTTTCACTGCTGGCTATAAATTTTTAACCTCTTCTGCCATTACCAAGGTTGAATGAGTTCTGTAGGTGGGCGTTTAGATGAGGTGCTTTCGATAATTTGGATAGCGAAGTCAGGAATAAAAATGATAGATTTGATATATCAAGACTCAAGAGACGCCTTATGGCCTATGGGGCGTCAAAAGTTTTATACTGTATTCGGCGAAACATGGCGGTAGCGGTCATTAACTCCCTGCCAATACTTGCCATTTTCTATACAAAGACGCGATTGACAACATCTGACACTTCACTGTCAATCGCGGTTTATATTATAGAAAATGACAAGTTTTTGACAGGGAGTCAATGACCGCTACCGCCATGTTTCGCCGAGTACAGTATAATATGAAGGTTTATGACGATAATTGAGAACATAACTTCAATCCCAGTCAGTTTTGAAATCTAACTTGCTGAAAATATCGAGTCTAATTTTACCAAAGTACCTATTCATTTTGTCGTTTAAATAAATAAGTACAAAATATGTACTCTAGTATATTATCTAGTTTTTTGTTATATCGATAACAGAATGCCATAATCTGACACGACGCACTGGGTTAAGAAAACGGCTCATCTGAGATCTGACCAGTTCGAGAAAAATTTTCTTTAAAAACAACAAACAAAATTTTGTTATTAGGGCCGCTATTTAATTGGTTGAGGCATGCCGCATACATTTTCCTTTTTCCACTGGCCATCTTATTTATAAACTTTACAATAAAAATCAGTACTCCAGTTTTAATAAACATTATTAGAGTCTACAAACAATTTACGTGTTTCCATCGAGTATGGTCTACGAGACGTGAATTTCACGAACGAGGCCGCGGGCGTCAATTCGTATTTGAAGGTTGTCTCAAGGTTGGAGCCCCGCTGGTAGAATCCGGGCGGTCTCCATACCACCCGCGAGGCGTGTTAGCTTGGTATTTCCAATCACAGAATCAATAGAGAGTTAAGATTTCTGTGAGCTTGGTAGTTCCCGAAAGTTATGCTCGAATGTGTCGAGAGTGACTTAATTTGAGAAGTTGTGTTAAAATCTAAATTTCATAAGAATAAAAAATAAACAAAAGTTTTATAGACTCTAAGTTCTTAGCGATTTATGCTCGCCTAATATATTCCAAATTACAGAATTAGTAACACGTTTGAGTTGTTCAAGCTCATAGCCCGCGGCCTCGTTCGTGAAATTAAGGCGACGCCTTGATAATTTGGCTGTAGCGATGTCGATTTTTCTCAGCAATGACTAAAGCTAAGAAATTAAAGTTCATTGTCAGTATTCATCATGTCTTTGTCCCATAGCATAATACGATTGGTCAATTTTTATAACACAGAATAATCAATCAAAAATACCTCTGTAAAAAAATGGATTCCTATTTTACCAACACAGGAGTGATTTAAGCTTCCAAAATTTGTACATAGATTGGTTCAAGCATACACTTTAATTTGCCCATAGCAAATATGAAATTTATGTTTTTTAAATACACGACAAATACCATTTTGTTGCTTACGCCCTTTCCATTTTTTGCTGTTCCATTGTTTGTTTTCTATGAGAGGCCGGAATCTAAAACATATTCAACACGGTTTTTTACTTTAAGGCGAAGACAACTGCCAATTCGACATCTTTGTGCAGTTTTCTAGATGTATTTCATCGACTGGCACAAAAAAAATATGTGATTTTTGATAATATTTGGAAAAGCTTCTTTATTTCAAATAATAAAATAATGTACTCCTACTGGATGAAAAAAAATACCAAAGTCGCATCTTTCAGGAACTTAAAACAGTTCAAACTAAAATAATATACTAAGCTATGCTTTAAAAATTTGTTTATTTGATACCTTTTACAAAAATCCAAAGCTTGTAAGATTTAATTTTCGGTTCCTAAAATCTAGATTTCCCATAATATTTATTTTTTCCTCTAACAAACGAAAACTGTATCTACGCTACCTAGTGAACATTAATTTCACATCTCTGTCTCTCTCGCATGAAAATCGACAGTGGTGCGAGAGTGATGCGAGATATGCGAATTCTCAAGGTCATTGGCAGTTATCAGCGTCTTAACGCGGCGTCACCTTAAGCGCCTTATGATTAGGTACATCTTAATTTGAGAAGTGTGATGAAATTAATAAATTTAATAAGAATAAAAACTAAAAAGCATTAAATGTGTTTGAGATAATTCAGATTCTTGGGCATGTTTTAAAGATGTTACAGATCGCTTTCACAAAACTTGAAGGTTAGAAGAGAAAGACAAGATCGATCAATCTGTTTTCTGAATCTTGAATTTATATTTAAATTTTCTTCAAGTCTTCTTACACCCACTTCACGACAGATGATAAACAATTTGACAGTTTCCGAATTAACTAAGGCTATTCGATACCCCTTCGCTAAATCTTGTATCTTAATATAGTGAAAATGTTTGCAAACAATCTTCCGTCGAGGGATGCAATGCGATACTATTAATTAAGTACCTCAAAGGAGTGTTTTCTTAAGTAATTAAAGGATAAATTTCGCAGGATTTTGTGGCGGGTGGGATTACATCGGCCGGTATCCTTTTTAATTAAAATTCTATCCGCGGTTTTTTCTCGGGATTAAAAGTTTGAATGCAAGAAATGAAACGTTTACGCCTCGGAGCAGCTGAATGAGATTTTAATTTGTATAAACAAAACCCGCGGAGGTCTCGGATTTGATAAAGTTTTTCTTGGAATGAAAGAGTTTATTAAAATTCTAATTTATTTTGCATTTAGGTATATAGGAATGAAGAAAATTATTAATAAGTAGTAATAGGTGTCATCATAATAATGAAGACGTGAATGGAAGAATCGAACAACATTTCGTAACATACAGTCAATTACAATTTTTTTCCCTTATTACTTTCATAAAACTTGTAACTGACCTACGTCATAACCTATCTAATATATCTGGCTACGCATATAATCCACAGTTTTTCTATTTCTAATAATTTTTCCGGCCCTAAAGCCTCCATTTAAGAAAAAAAACGGTAAGTTTTTTCATGTTACTTACCTTATTCTTTCACTCACGTCTTGAATTATGGGTTTTATATTCAAAAGCTTTAATTACAATATGGTCCTTTTTGTGTTAAATGGGTCATTATTAAGTTTAATGTATCTAATGATATCTGATTAAAGTTGGATACCTTAGAAGTTCAGACGCTACACCGCAAAACTGTAAATAGGCATATAGACTGCCAAATTCTTTACCCTTTCTTCAAGCTTCGTCATCGGGTAAGAGTACAAAACCACGCATTACATTACTGACAGAATAAAGGTGACAGAATTGAGTTTAATTTTGCATATATTCATGCAAAATGTCAGTGTATTCGGACCGATATGCGAGAGTAGAGTCAGCGTTTTAAATATTTCGAAGACGCGCAGGGCCCTGTTAAATTCTATTTGTGATCACGTTTAGCACGTGATGTGACTATTTATGTGTGTATGGTGGTGTATAAAAGTGTATAGTAATATGACATACAGTAGAGTAACTCGTGCCCTTGACATGTTGGAGAACTCAAAATATTGCACGCGCGCGAAGTGATGTGTTGTTTTTTACTAATATAAATTTCGAGGAAGTCTTAGGCTATACATGGATTATATTCTTGTATCTATTTACTGAATTTAGCAGTATTGTATCGACGTGACGTTCGAAAAGGCATCGTATAAAACCAACTTGAAATACAATAGTTTGGGTTTTTGGGTTTGAGTGGATAATGTTTTTTTTTGGCTTCTCAAAGTTATTTGAAGTCAAGCTCAGGGCCCGATCTAGGGGGGGCAAAAATGAGGGGCGGCAAATTTAGAGCGGCGCGGCGTCGGTGGCGAAAATTTCAAAATTGGTCAAACAAAAATAATAACCACCCCCTACACAAAAGTGGTTAGAATATAAATATTAGTTATTACTATAACTGCGTTCAAGAGGTACACAAGTGTTCCGCTAGATGGCTCTTTATTAAATCATGTTAATTGGTAAAACAGTACATCGGGCGACAGTGAACATTATAAAAAAAATTGTTTACAAACTTTGGTCAAGTGATTTTAAAGTGTCTGTGAGTGCTGACTACTGACATAAGCAAATATGAAATAACCCATCAAGCCCCGTACGAGCACTGCACCGGTGATCGCGACAACAATAGAATACAATTGCATTTCCGAGAATCCCCGATCGAAGGATTAAAATGTATGTTTTTATTTTTGGCTGACTTCCAAAAAGAAGGAGAAAGTTTTATTAATATCGACAGGGAAAATTTGTCTTTTTAGGGTTCCGTACGCAAAGGGTAAAAACGGGACCCTATTATTATGACAGATAGAGCATCGAAACCCGGACCCATTTTTCGAAACCCGGGTTTTCGGGTTTTTGTTGAATAAAAACCGATTACCCGGGTTATTTAGGTTTTGTCGGGTTTCTTACAATTCAGAAATTAATAATGGGAAAATACTTTACATAATATGATTTTCTGCAATTACCAGCACCTATCCAGTAAAATATTATTTAAGTACCATAGTTTGGTGGGGCTACGGCAGTGCCCAACCAAGTCTCGAGTAAACGGGCACGGCCGTATCATACTTTTATTGGAGCGACTATTTTACCTCTTCTATATTTTGGATCTTATCAAAGCTAGGGATTTAGTTTTTCGGATCCAGATTAAGTATTAGAACAAGCTTCACACCCAAATTACATGTATTATTAAAATGTATTTGTATTTTATGAAATATATGTATAAAAATAATGTACTTATCAGGAATTTCCAAAGACAGTAAATGGAAAAATAACCTTTAATATAAAACGTATGCCAACAAATATTTATTTAATCTTTTACATTTTTATTCCTGATTGTCATCCATACTAATATTATAAATGTGAAAGTGTGTCTCTGTGTCTGTCACCTCTTTACGCCCAAACCACTGAACCGATTTTTCTGAAATTTGGCATGGAGATACTTTGAGTCCCGGGAAAGGACATAGGATACTTTGATTTTGTCCCGAAAATGTACGGTTCCCGCGCGATAAACGAGTTTTAGCGCAACGGAGTTGCAGGCGTCATCTAGTAATAATAAAAATTATTTAGTCCTGATTGATGTTTGTCATACTTTATACCTGTAATTAAATTTTATACCATAGTTTTTACCTAAAATTGCCCTTTTCTGCCTTGCTACGATATGAGACCGAATGTTATTTGCAATTTAAGGTAACTTTTCTCTGTCGTCTCGCTTTCTGGTGTAGTGTGTGTCTCACCTCCCCCCTATATAAGGTAGGTTAAGTAGTGATTAAGTTCAGTTATTAAACATTATTTCAACTAAACACATCTTTCAATAAGTCTCCCGTAAGCCACACATTGCATGGCGACCCTGCCAGTGCTGCCTTGCGGCAGCGCTGCGCAGCGGATACAGGGACTGTAGAAGTGAATAAAAAACATGAAACTAAAATAAGACTATCTTTAATATGTTAAAAGTGAAATTTATAGTGACTGAAAATGTGGACAATAATTATAGTGGTAAATGTGGACAAAAATATTATGAACTGAACGGCCGTTAGTGATTAAAAAAAATGTAGGTTTAAAAATAAGTAAATAGTGTAGAGACTAAAAAAAGATAAATACAAATCTGTCAGAAGTGGAAATATAAATATAATAATAGTTAAAAAAAGACTCAGTGGAAAATAATAAATTAAAAATAAATGTATCAAAAAGTTTCAAGAAGAATAATTGATGAGAATAATTAATTAAGTATATGAAAACGTTGCTGAAAAAAAAAACCGTTGGAAGAAAATCAAAATTTTGGTGTGGAGATGCAAAGCTGGCAGCCGGGAGTTGATGGTGTCAGATGAGTGGAATATGCAGGCAGCCGGGAGATGTTGGAGTCGGATGAGAGGAATGTAGAGCAGGCGGCCGGGAGATGTTCGTGTCGGAAGTGGATGCAGCCGGGAGAAGAACAGAGGATAGAAAAATGCGATTTTAGCAGTACTTGTTTTATGTCAAAATTTTAAAATAAAATAATATGTCATTCAATTTGTAACTACAGCGGTATGTAATGGAAGAGTATAATTAATTATGTTTCAAATTTTTCTAAACTTAAATTTTATGTTCCGTTTGAAAAATATAATTAGAAATATAACATACAGTAAGTACATAATAAAAATAATAGTAGTAGAATTTCACTTAACATTTAACAATATATTCAATTTTATGTCTAATATTTCGATTTAACATAGTTTTGAGTAAAATAAATTAAATTTTTGGAATAAAGATTTCGGTAAAAATAAGTAAAGTGAAAAATTAACAGTTAATTAATTAGTAGAAAGTCAGATTGCTTTATGAAATAAATTAGTTTTTGCGAAATTTTTAATGTTGGTAATATTTTGATAATATGTTTTATAATAGGTAACTGTCTTATTGGCATTTTCAAATAGTTGCAGTAATTAATATATTTAAGACATTTACCCCAGGTACTACTATTTTTTTTTTGTGTGCATATTAGCATAATAATCATTATCAAATTATTCAGAATCATTTTTGGATAAGGTTTTTAGAGATATAACGCAATAAAAGTGTTTTTGAATACCTTTACATGTTTAGTGTTTTGAGAGTAAAATTAATTTTAAGTAATGGAATTATTCTGCAACTTGCAAAAATTTTGTATTCTTTTTTTTTTGGAAAATAACGATTTAATATTACATTTGAATGAGATTAAATTAAAAGAAAACAATGTTAATTGAACAAGTATTCGGAAATAATTATTTTAATTTAGAATGTGGATTTATTAAGTAATAGTTACTGTACTGTTGTATAGCAAAAGTTAAAAATTTTATACAGAATGTTGACGATGAATTTTCATATAAAGTAAGTTTTGGTATGAGTAGCACAAATATATTTTGGTTTATCCGTATTTTTACAGTGTAATAAGAAAGAAATATGTGTGGTATTATCAAAGTATTTTAAAAATAGGAAATTGTATCTAAGAACAAAGGTAATTTTACAGAGTTGAAGGGTTATTAATTTTGTTATTGGTATAACTATACTATAGAGGAATACATAGCAACTCATAACTAATCGAATATTATGCGCAGTTGGTTAAAGCAGGTAGGTTAAAACACCTCAGCTAAGTTTCCACGGTGTGCAACGCCTTTGTGGGAAAAGCGTCAAATGTCCGCGGTGCCAACTCAGCATTCGCGCAACGAAACGTAAGTAGACTATTCTAACCGACTTTATAAAAAGGATGATGCTCTTTGTTCGGCTAAATATATTTTATTCATAGGGTTGTACCAAGTATAATTTTTGTTTAAAGAATTTTAATCAACATACATTTCTTAAGTGCTTAAAAGGTATAATTTTTTTTTGCGATAGTGGTTCTTTAATTTAAAACTTTATGATTTTTTTTTCCACAATACTCTAAAGTGTCGTTGCACTTAATTAGTTAAATTATAATATTCTCTTCAAATTTAATAGCACTAATAGATTCATTCTTTATTTTATGTGTATTATCATTTTTTTTACATAAACTTTCAAATGGGTCACGAGTGAAAATTAAAATGTTAATATTTTGTTGTCATTAATAATTGTGAAAATACATTTTTTTTTGTTTTGTGTCACAGTTGCCAAAAATCTAATTAATATTTACAGTACAGTACAATATGGGTGGTCCAAAAGAGATCATCATATTTTGGTTTCGCATAACAATATCAAAACATTTTGTGCATCATATTTGGTACAAAGTTAAACATAAAAAATGTGATGCAATGAGTTTATGCATCCAAATATGTCATGTAAGCGCAGTCCATATTTATATTGAATATGATTCCAGTAATTTATTACCAGTAATTTGTTGCCAAACTTACAATCGTAATCAGCATGCATTCCAGGGCATGAATTTTATTAAATTTTTGGAACTAATTATTGTTTAACAAGTATGTTTTTAAATAAGATATAAATAAAATTCGTACTTAATAGAATAAATTAACTTTCTGCTACTACCACAGAATATATATTAGTAGACTACTAACTAAAGATACAACATTTAATTTGCTAAAATATTTTTTTTGGTCGCTCTAAAAATTAAATACTACATTACGCAGTTGATAAATTTACAATTAGGCAATTAAAATTTTATTTTTGAAATTTTACAAAATAAATTATAAACATATTTTAAATAGTTTGATTTTTCAAAATTAATTAGGAAGTATGAATTACTTTTGAAATTTATTTTAAATAGTTACTAAAAATACATTCGTTTATTTTCAGTTGTCAATTTATGACTATTTCAAATTAATTAGTAAATGAAAAAGCGCAATAACTTATTATGTACATAAAAATTAATGAAAATATTATTTTCATGTAAAAATACTAAAATCAAAGAATAATTAATAATAATATTTTAAAATGTAAAGGATAGATGATATTTGAAATAACTATACTTAATAATAATAGGTGCATTTAATTAACGTTAATAAAAATTAATAAAAAAAGTAATATTGCTATGTACCTATATCAATTCAATTTAATTTGAACTTAGAAGGTATTAATGAATAATTTTGTAATTAAAGAAAAAATAACAATAATAAAAAATAATAAACAATAACGACTTAAATATTTTATTTATAGACAAAAGAGGCATTTTTTTAAAAGAAATAGTAGTAAACTTCACATTTTTTTTTAAGGGGACGCGACGGCGCGTTCGCAGTTGATGTTAGTAGAATGTTATGTTGCTATGTATTCCAACCCAATTAAATTCAATAAGAAAAATATTGATAATTTTGAGATTGTTTTAATTCCATGGTTACTTTGTATATATCTATATCTTACAGTAAAATATTTTAGAAAAAGTAGAATGAGAAAAATAAAGAAAATGATATAATATTACGTAAGAAGCGTGTTATTAAGGAAGTCGAGTATATCATAATATAGGTAAACAAATTAAAGCTATGTTTTAAGTGAGTTAGAAATAGAGAAAAGGAGAGATAATTCTTGGAAATGTATTAAATTCTTTTCAAATACTAGGTAAGTTGATTAGCTACATTTTCTAAGAAATTAAACTGGATATGACGTAATGACTTACACGGATTTACTTTAAAAATATTTACGTTCATACGAGATATGATGTAATATAATTGTGAAGATGGATTAGGAATGTGATATTTAGTTTGCGAAATAGCTGAAAGCTATTATTTAGGTATAGGAATGGTTATTTTGAAGTTAGGAATAAGGGTTTTAGTGTTATAGAAGGTATTTGTTTGAAAATGATTGTTTTTAGGTCAATAGGGTTGCATCAATGTTTAAAATGTCTAGTAGCTGTTGGCCTGATCACCCTATGGTTAAGGATATTTTAAATATTGACTGCATAAAATTATGGAATGGGTTTCTTGTAGGAATAAGAATAGAATAGGGTTAAGGATGCCATAGAGCATTATAAAATACTAGCTTAAATGCTACTTATCGTTGAGGAATAAATAAATGCCGAGAGCATTTTAAAAAAAATACGCAAGGGAATCCTTCATTCGATCACGTTGTAAACGAGTTTTCTCTGTGAGAATAGTTGGAGGTCAAGTAGCCTTAAAAGAACCTTGGTATTAAATATGGTACAAAATGGTACAAAATAAATGGTACTTAGAGCATGCTCGGCGGGAACAATCCTTCATTTAAGTAAAATGGTTGGAGACATTTTTTTTTGTGGGTTAGTCTTAAAAAAAGGTCCCGTTTAATGTTGTATAAATAAAATGTATTGTACCAAATAAAAGTGCGCACAAAGTATATAAAATAATGAAAGTACCATAAAATAAATAAAACAGTCGACTATAAATAAAAATAAAATGTACGAGTAATGTTATGAAAGTATTATAAATAAATGAAAAGGCATGCATGCACGAATTATGAAATGACATTTATGAGCTAAATATATAATAATATTATAAGGTATACCTAAATATGAAACGACAATTATTTAAAATGTAAGTGACTGGCCAGTCCACTAATCAAGGAAATTAGTAAAATATGGATAAGTTAATAATTAATGAGTAAAATTATAAATATGAGGCTAGTAATAAGGTTGAATATTTAAAAATATAGATTTTTGTGTGATAACTTTTCATCAGTTAATGTCGAGTAAAGGAAAAATAGAGTTTATATTTTAAAGGGTGTAAAAAAGAAACTAAAGAAAGCAACCATGTGAAAAAGTTTTATTAAAATATGTATGTAATTAGAAAATGTTTATTATTACTTAATATTTTTGTTTATTAAAAATTTACATCATCAACCACCCATTACTGCAAATAAATTAAAATGTCATTTAGAAACACAGCACAGATTTGTATTTATTGTTATTTAGAATATAAAAATGGTTAGAGATAAATGTTGAAATGTTTAGATAATATTGTAGTTTTTAGTAAAATAAGAAATAAAGCAAAATTTTATAAAAAAAATATTTGTTAAATACTTACGAATTAAGTAACATTATTTTAGTAACATTAAGTATTTTATAAAAAAATATCTAGTTTAAGTATTTTTTTTTTTCAAAAAAACGGGGGAGGTGTAGTGTGTGTCTCACCTCCCCCCTATATAAGGTAGGTTAAGTAGTGATTAAGTTCAGTTATTAAACATTATTTCAACTAAACACATCTTTCAATAAGTCTCCCGTAAGCCACACATTGCACTGGAAAATCCCTCAAAGTTTATGTCGTTATTTGTTCTACTCACAAGTCACAATATACAAAATTCATAAGTCATGACAGATAACCATGTAATTGATTAGACCAGACCACGTGGCAAATACGGAAGGTTGCTTTTCAGGAGTTTGGAAGATAAACCATGATGTCATGGTGTAACACATAAGAAATTGTCTTTGGCGCTGGCCCGCCTGGTGCTGATAAATGCCGGCTCGTATTTCATCTGGGTTCACTAAAATCACGTATTTTAATAATTCCGCAGTGAGTATGCCATCCACGGCCGGCTATGGAAAGTCATAATTATTTGTTACTATCATCAGTCTCAGTTTTGACGATATCTAAATATAAGCTGGTTGCTCTCCTGGAGCCTTTCTGATTGCAATGTCCTATTATTGGGTTAATTTAACCATATTATTTAAACTTAGAGCTAATCCAGTCCAGTCCAGTAGTTATCTGATATGAATATGACTATTGTTAATATAACAAATAACGACAAAAAGCTTTAAAAGGTTTTTAGTAAGTTGGACGACTGAAAAAAATATTTTAAAATGCAAAGAAGACTGGGTCTCATATTTTAATTAAAAATACTGTTTGCCAAACATCGACCAGTATTAATTATTATTATTAATAATTTGATAATCAGCAATAAAAACATCTCATTCGAATGAAATTTCCGGTTTCTAAAATGAAATAAAGATTTGTTGACATACCATTGTTTTCTATGCCCATAGGAAAATCTGTGATTGTTTCAGAAACCATGAAATTCGGAAAAGTGTTTTAATATGTTTTATAAACTAAGATAAAAAAAATAAGCTATCATTCTTCCATTTACTGTCTTCAAAAATTCTTGACAGGTTTAAGATGTTTTAAAAAATACAAATATCCCTAGACTTTGTTGATGCGTGTATTTGATCAGCAACGGTCGATCCAAGTTACAACGTTTTGTCACTAACTAGTGGCTGACTCGCCTATTATCAAAACTCTAAGGTACTTTCAGCAGACTTAGAAGTTAGAACCCCTTGAAGCTGTCCACACTTTTCTTTATTTTATTAGTCATTTGATTACAAAATAAAGAAAACTGTGGTCAGTCAATGAATGTTGACTGAAAACTATTATACTTCTGTAAGATTTTATGCGACGAATTGATTGCTTGAAGAGACTTTGCTTTTTTACATAAAATAGTTTTGGTAGGATTTTCAAAATATTAGTAAATGTTTTTGTGAGAATTAGTCTTTAATGCTAAAAACGATTACGGTATTTTATTTTTTATCATACCAGGACCGAAAGTTTGATTTTCTTCCCTTGTTTGCGGGAAGAAAGTTGCATATTTCAGAGTTCAGACTGCTCACAAGTGACAATTTAAAATTTTCTTCCCGCTACCTATACTAGAAATAACTCGTTACCATGGCAACCGTGCAGTTGTTATTTCAAACCCATATTTATTAATACACGCGGGAATTTAATTATTGGTATTAAAATAGTTGTTAGTTGTGTTATAATTGTTGAGTTGAGGTGGCGCCAGGCGGCTACCAAAGTAGCTATTTTATATAGATAATATAGGCCAGCAATCAGGAAAAGTGGGGAAGAGCTGATATAATAATATACCGTACTTTATCTTTGAGTTGGTTGGGACAGCGATGGACGTTGCCATGGTGCCATAATTGTTAAGTCACTTCAATAAAATATATCTTTACAAATAAAGCACTACAACATTACAACATCAATTAAATCTATTAATTTGTTGTTTTATTTCGTGTGGGAGGGCTCGGCTTCACCACCCCCCCCCAACCCCCCACCGGGGCTGCGCTCCGGGCCCTGTCTACGACTAATTTTATCCACATTCGGTTTTCTTTTACTTATACGATGTCACTAAACTTTCGGTCCCTTGTATGATGAAAAGTTCTATACGCGCCACGGGAGGATAGTATGACACTTCAACCGACGCTCTTGTCAATTGTTGACAATATCGCGCGGGTTGAAATGTCCTACTTTCTTACCTTGGTGCGTAATGTACTATTGTTTATTTATGAATAATAGAAGTAATTAAATTTTTACTTATATTATAAAGATGAAGAATTTGTATGTTAGTGTGTTATAAATACAGTACCTTAAATCAGGTCTTGCCTTTAATAATTATCAAAAAACAAAAACCCGAAAAGGTCGAAAAACCCGGGTATTAATCATTTTGAAACCCGGTTTTTTTGTGATGCCCAAAACCCGGGTTTTCTCGGGATTTCGAGTTTCGGGTAAACCCGGTCTCGATGCCTTCAGTAAGACTTCGATGTCTATTCCATTTGAAATTTTCATAGATTATGTATTTCTGTTGCCGCTATAGCAATAAATACTAAAAACAAAATAAATTCTCATACAAAAATCGTGTTTTTCTTTCTTTTGATAACAGATGTCGCTGCTGGTCGTCTACATCGCGATATCGCTTCCATGACGTGGTCTGTTATAGTTATTTGACTTTTAGGAACACGTTTACCCAATTTTTTGCTCTATACTAGTATGGAATACTTCGTGCGCGAGTCCAACTCGCACTTGGCCGGTTTTTGGGACGGCAATTATTATTTTGCCCGGAGCGGCAAAATAGCTGGATCGGGCGCTGGCCAAGCTTATATGTGCGTGTGATCAATTCGGACATTTTCAAACTACTGATAGTGTCCTAACAAAAGTGACGTAACTTAAGAGGGCGACTAATGCAAAAAATCAAACATCGTCCTTCTCTCTTCACACTCACGCCCGTATTTCATATGCCAGGTGAAAAAGGACGACGCGGATTTATCGCCAAATTATTTTTTTCTCAATAACGCGATAAATATACAACATTTAAAAAATCCGCTAGGTCGATCTCTCAATGATAGAATGTTATACAATGTGTTAAAATATTAACTTAGTTCAATGCACGGTTATGGCAATAAATGAAAAATTCATGAAAATCAGATGCATGTTTGTGATTTTTTTCTATCGAGAAAATTTTAAGATATCGTGTTTTTGCTCAGATTGAACTCTTGGAAATATAATGTAGTATTTAATTTTAGAAAATGAAACAATTTGGGGCTTATTTTCAAGTATAAAAATGAATTATAAAATCGTCAATTTTGGGTTAGTCGCCCACTTAACAGAAAATACATAAAATACAGCACTGTGAAAGAATGTATATAGCTCTCAGAGCTCTACATTCTTTCACAGAGCTCAGCTTTGTATAGTATTGTTTCGGTGAATATGAAGATTTACCATCAATTTGTGTGTGCTTCAATTATAACGATGGTCTACTGTATTTTACATTGTGGTGTGGTTGTATGGGGTGTATGGAGTTTGCATTTTTGATGTCCACGGGTCGCACTATGCAGATTGGCTCGCGCGGGAGCAAAGCGATTTCTGTTTTCTCTCCACGTATATGATTTGAATAAATATTTTAATATTCTTTGTCATTTTACGAATTCTGCATGAAGATTTTAGATAACAATATTAAGTTCAGTAGAAGATCTAGAAGCGATTCTTAAGTCTTAACTAAGTATAAGACAATTTTTTACGGACTATGAATTAACGATTTTTTTATTGAACATGACGCTCCACATTAATATCGACTCAAAATACCGTATACCATTTTTTTGTAATATCCCATGTTCATAATAGTAGTCCCTAATTGTTAAACACCTTAAACACCTACCGGAAAATTCCATCCGAATTACCAGGAAAAAATTCCGAGCCGCCATTTTAGAAATTTCAATAAAATAATTTCCACGACAAAATAGTTAATAGGATGACCTGAATCCCGACAAAGCTCTAAATGGAAATACCGTCTTCATGAAAATGTTAATCATTTTTTTACCCACCGATAGGAGGGGGAAAAGAGGGGGAAAGAGGGAGAAGATTATTTATTTAGGGAGATTCGGGCGGTTAAAGAGATAGACTCTAATTTGAATCTTAATATTTCTCCATTATTTATATTATTAAGTGGAATAAAATGTATGAGCGAGAAATGCGACTGTGATTTTCTTTGGCTATGTTTGATGGGAAATTGGCGCGGATGAGTTGAGATTTTGAATGGATGATTGATTCTTTGTTTTTTCTTTATCAGGTTTTGAGGTAATTTTGTGGTTTATAATGAAATGTTTCTCTGACATCTGTCAGTTTTCATTAAAAGTTCTTCATTCCATGAATTATTTGATAACTTTTGTAATGTTTAATGAAGTTTTATGCCACGTTGCTCTGTTGTGATACGGTGCGTTATTACAACGCAGCGTTGACGCTGCGACAACGTTTTACATTATATTATTTTGGCGACACAACATTGACATCGACAAAAGATACGACGTAAATGCGTTGCGTTGTTGGATGCAGTTAATTGACAAACGGACAGCTGATGAAGTGGGAGCGTGAATGACGTGATGCGTTGTCAGTCTTGTATTATGTTGCGTAGCCACAACGTACAGTACTCCCAAATTAAAATGCGCATGAATGGCCGTGAATAATGACCGTGTTACAAAAGCTACAGGAATATCATGATTAACTTTGACTAATACATGTATCTTAAACGCAGTGCAATTAGAAAATGCAATATCGTCCACCGTCACTCGGGAAATACGACCGTCGCGTTGCCGAGAATTTTCGAAAATTTATCACTTTGGGAGCACTGTAAATATATTATGCGTTGTTCCGTTCCGACAACGCAACCTAACAGCAATGTGGCTTCGCTTTCACTTGATTGGAAAACTCAAAGATCCCAATAAAGTTTAGAAATCCCGCTAAAGTAAATAAGGTTCAGAAAGAAATAAGTTATTATATCGGGGATTCCCTGTATGAGGCAAATAATTTTGTTCGTACAATCACATAAGTAGCGGGCCACGAGTAAGCCGGACTTATATACGTTATGAAAGGGCTCGCAACATATAACTAAGGGATATCACACAGAGCAAAAGATAATATTATTATGTTTGATAAAATACATCTCTTTGACATAAATACTCTATTGTGTATGTAAATACAATATTATTGTGGAATAAACTGTTATGGGCTATCACAAACTAGATCAAGCTTTCTATAAAATGGCGACTGGAGCGTTGTTTTATCGCCGTGGTTCCAAAATCTTTTGTTTAATACAAAACTATGAAATCAAACCAGACTCAAATATGGAATAGCAAAAACATTCTTACATTTTTTCTAGCCTATGTTTAATTCAGACAAAATTTAATCTAAAGCCCTTAAATGTATATTATGTTCGTGAGCCTTTTTGAGCCCTCGGTAGGGCTGGCTTATGTCCCACACACACGTGCCCACAACACGTGGCCTTATAATGGCCCCAACACTAATTGAGGCAATTTTGAAATGTATAAATTGTGAAATTTAATATAATTTGTTACAATTTGTGGGACTATTGATCCAATATTTATTAGTAAAATCTCACGGATATTTAGATAGTTCCCCATATTTCCCATCTTACTAATAAGCTCTCTATTTATAGCTAAAGAGCTACTCAAAGTTTTCGGCGGAATGCTCATATACTGTCGTGCTTATACAATATTTTATACGACCCTGAGACACCACCCTGCTTAAAGGAAAGGTTCACATTTTTAGATGGCAACGTTAAAATATTTCGAAATACAAATTTATCAATAATACCGCCTACTCGTAAAACAAAATTTTATGACTCTTCGTTCACAGCTCGTGCTGTCAGCCTGTGGAACAAATTACCCACATCTTTAAGATGTGCTAAGTCCTCGTGCGGTTTTAAAAATGGGGTTAAGGAACATTTTTTGTCACAATTATTAATCCATAATAACTGATAATAATCGATATAATAGTATTATTTCCATTTATTTATGTTTGTATGTATTTATAATGATTTGTATATATTCTTCAGTATGTATGTATAATTATATATTGTATGTATTTGTTATATACTTATATGTTGGAAAAAATCACTCTTAGTTGTCTATGTAGTCACCTACCATCTACTACTACTCTTACTATAATATTATAACTATATAGGTTGTCTGGAAGTAATCGCATTTTTTTTTAAATATATTTATTTATTTCAAAAAACTTAAAAACTAATACAATTGAACCTCGCCAAACCGAAGTTTATCGGCGAGAGTAGCTCGTAGCGATAAGACCGCCTTTTGTACTTTTTACTCAATAGTTCATAAGTTCTGTAATATGTCATGGTTGTTTTGGTGCAATAAAGGATTTTCATTCATTCAAAGTTTTGTCCGTGTCTAATACCTTAGGAAAGTCTGACGGACAAGGCAATTCATTTTATAGCTATAACTTTTCTATATAAAATAGTGTGGAATTTTTTCATAAAGTTAGGAGATATATTTTTTTCCTCAATCTTTGTGATAAATAAACGCGACTCCAGTTTTTCAGGACAACAATTTTGGGACGGAAAACAAATTTGCATGTTAGGTGCTGTCGGTAGTTGGTCGCTTGCGGAGTATTGGGAAATTTTTGGGAATTGGAATCGGAGACTTCGTTGGCTTTGCAATTCGCCTGTAGACGCGTTGATTAAATAGAGTGCTGTCCAGCGTTACATAAAAAATAGAGAGAAAAATGTCTAAAAATATGTATATAGCATAGTTATTTATATGTATGGACATTTAATAATGTGGCTGAGATAAAAAATTACATTTTAAAATTCGAAAGATTTTGGTGTAGTTTTTAGGCCGCTTTATAACCAAATAAACTTCCTGCTTGGGAAAGTGTGCTGTGGCCGCAAAGGAAGATCTTCCGACCGAGCGAATAACATTGATATCTGGGTCGATACTATTTTGCGTTTGTCCCAATGTTATTTGTTTAATAATTTGATAGTTTTTTGATAAATTTGAAATTTTTTGATAAATTTGAAATTTGAAATTGAATTTTTGTACATTGTTCTAAATAACGAGCTTCTTATGTTTAGATTAAATCTCCACGAAATGCAGTATCCCTAAACATTTATTTTTTAAATATATTTTTTCTATAAGTACTGGTTTTACTTTCATATAAAAACGTTTTGTCCAACTGCTGTTTTTGTATGAAAAATTGATAATGTTTCCAAAACTGAATTTGTTTCCCGTATTTTTAATTTGTTATTACACATTACGATATTTTTTCTACGTGTCCTAAACGAATTTATAAAAAATATCGCTTTAGTTATCATTTCAGTCGATTTCAAAAATGTGTCCACTTTTTAACCGACTTCCAAAAAACGAGGAGGTTATATGTTCGGCTGTGGATATATATATATTTTTTGTATGTTCAACGATTACTCCGCCGTTTGTGAACCGATTTTCGAAATTTTTGTTTTGTTGTATTAGGTTTCACTCCAATTTGGTACCATATTCACAAAAGTGGTGACCTGATGATGGGATCCATGAGTAATCGAGGGAACTCCTCGAAATTTATATGGAAACATATGGTGATTTTGGTTTTATGAGAACCATCCTAAGCATATGCTACCAAAACGCAAGATTTTGCACCGAGGCATACTATGGTTCCGAAGCTACTAAGAGAACTCCGGATTCTTTATAGATACAAGTTTGGGAGTTTAGGCGCTGTTTTAAGAACTGAAAGCATATGCTACTATACAAATTACATTCATCATCATCATTACCACGTCAGGGTCACCAATGTCACCAAATTCAACCTTATCTCCAGAGCATAAGGCACACATTTGACATTACTCCTGAGAAGTTAAAGTTGTTTCGATAATGTAACATTCTGTTTCACTTCGCCGAGATATTCTGGAAAACAACCTAATTTCAACCTTTTGCATTGAGCTTAGCGTTCATAGCAATGATATATTATATAAGTTGAATATCATTGGTCCATAGTATAATAACGCATCGCATCGCATATCTGCCAGGGCTGTCAAGCAAGCGGCGCGGTGGCGCGGCGGCGCGGGCGCGGGCCGGGTACTATGCACAGAATACAAATTACTCACGGAGGTACTGCGCTGCGTGTGCGACAAGTCGAGCGAGTGCCAGCCTATTGAAACTAGTCCGGTGACCGGCTACTTAGCACGTCGCACGTGTTCACTTCGATTTTTTTAAATGTATTGTTTAAAATTATCTGCAGGCTGTAGCTGATATTATAATATTTGGAAGTGTGACTGTAATAAGATACATAGAATAATATACAGGTGTATTATTCTACGTATAGTACGCGTTTGCTTACTAGGTAACTAAAAAGAGTGAAATTATTATTTTTAACAAAAAATTAAAACCGACTTTCAAGGTAAAACAATAATAACATCCTTATAATATAAACTAAAAAGTATTAAATAATTATTCCTATCTAATAGTGCCTTTTCCGAATTCGGCTAAAACTCAACTATTTCTGTACTCAATCTTCATAATTTTGAAGTCGGTGCCAGTTCCAAAAGTTTCAAATATTCTGTCAGAGAACAGAAGATTCATCTGGTACCGACTTCAAAATGATGAAGATTGAGTACAGAAATAGTTGAGTTTTAGCCGAATTCGGAAAAGGCACTATTAGATAGGAATAATTATTTAAGGGAACTAATTTTTTGGTCAGTTATTTAAATATTTGAGATGTCATTATGATCAGTTGAAAAAAATATTGAGCAGTTATTTAATTTTCTGGCGGTTGATTAATTATTGTGACTGTAAAACATGGACGGTAATAAAAAACTATTGAGCGGTAAAAATGATGGAATGAGCGGTAAAAATGATGGAATGAGCAGTTCGATAAATGAATGAGCGGTAAAAATGATGGAACGAGCGGTTCGTTAACGACTTAACAGAATTTCTACTTAACCACGGATACCGAAGCGGGGGGACGGGGGGTGCAACCCCCCCGAAAGGGGGGCTCGGGGGGCGCAGCCCCCCGCCATAACAAAAACAAACACAATCCAGAAAGTCCAAGAGTAGGTTAGGTTAGGTTAGAACTTAGACCACATCGGCAGAGGGAGCCGAGCGAGCGCAGCGAGCGTGCTGCGGCAGCAGCCGGCGACTGTCTTATATTTTCGCTTTATAACGGCACTGAACTTTTCATGGGTGAGTTCGACTCGCACTTGGCTGATTTTATTATATTTTACTGCCTCATTGTTTAAAGAACTTCTTAGAATGAGATTTCTTACTGACAAATTCCGATTCCGACACGTAACCGCTCATTCATTAATTTTTACTGACCACTTAATTATTTTACTGTTCAATAATGTTTTCAATTATCCATTTCATAATTTTTTGTTTACTTTACTGCTTAGTTTTAACTGCTAAACTAGTTATTAAACGTGCCATTTATAATTTTTAACTTACCAAAACTGCAATTTACAACTGCTCCTTTAAATCAGTGCCATTATTTAATACTTTTTAACCGACTTCCAAAAAACGAGGAGGTTATATGTTCGGCTGTGGATATTTTTTTTTTTTTTTTTTTTTTTTTTTTTTTTTTTTTTTTTTTTTTTGTATGTTCAACGATTACTCCGCCGTTTGTGAACCGATTTTCGAAATTTTTGTTTTGTTGTATTAGGTTTCACTCCAATTTGGTACCATGTTCACAAAAGTGGTGACCTGATGATGGGATCCATGAGTAATCGAGGGAACTCCTCGAAATTTATATGGAAACATATGGTGATTTTGGTTTTATGTGAAGTGTACTAAGAATATGCTACCAAAAAGTCAAATATTGGGTCAAGGTATACCATGGTTTCGAAGATGCTGAGAGAACTCCTGACTCCTTATAGATACACGTTTGGGAGTTTCGGCGTTGTTTTAAGAACAGAAGGCATATGCTACTATGCAATTTATATTCATCATCATAATCATCATCATCATCATCATCATCATCATCGTCATCATCATCATTACCACGTCGTGTTAAGGTCACCAATGTCTCATGGCACAGACTAGATAATAGTACAAGGCATAGGTATGGATATACTAATAATAATAATTATGTACTGTATAACAACACCTGTTTATTTAATACATGACGGCGGTCGGCGCCGTATAGGCGACGGCGTCGCCGCCGCGCGGCGCATGGCGGCAGACGACAGATCGAATCCTTTACTAACTACTTTATATACAGATCGAATACTTTATAAAATTTAAATAGACAAATAGAATTGAAATAAAGTTATTGTAAAAAGAGCATTTAAACAAAACAAAGTCATTAAGAGTCTTTTTAATTAGTTATACTTATTAATCGATAGATGGCGCACTAAGTATCGATTTGAATTCTTTATTACAAGAACAGCTGTCAATAATTATGATAATATTAAATATTATGAGTAGCTACGCTACATCCTATGCAAGTTTATACAATTTTTTATCTGATAGATCCTTCGATCGTGGAAAAACGAGACACAATAGCCTTTCTATTGTTATCGCAATCGCCGGTGACCGCTTGGGGCTTGAAGCATTAAAATTGTTAAATTACTTAGCACAATATGTTCACTTCACTGATAATAGGTATATTATTTTGTGAGTGTGAGTTGTGACTCTTAACAAATTGTAATAAGATACTTAGGTAAAATATACGCGAAGGTTTATCTACTAGTGTAACTAAAAAGAGTGAAATTATTATTATTTTTAACAAAAAATTAAAACCGACTTCCAAGGTAAAAACAATAATAACATTAATATGAACTAAAAAGTATTAAATAATTTCTACTATCTAATAGTGCCTTTTTCCGAATTCGGCTAAACCTCAACTATTTCTGTACTCAATCTTCATAATTTTGAAGTCGGTGCCAGTTCCAAAAGTTTCAAATATTCTGTCAGAGGACTGAAGTTTCAGCTATCTGGTACCGACTTCAAAATTATGAAGATTGAGTACAGAAATAGTTGAGGTTTAGCCGAATTCGGAAAAAGGCACTATTAGATAGTAGAAATTATTTAATACTTTTTAGTTCATATTAATGTTATTATTGTTTTTACCTTGGAAGTCGGATTTAATTTTTTGTTAAAAATAATTAGTTTATATTATAAGGATGTTATTATTGTTTTACCTTGGAAGTCGGTTTTAATTTTTTGTTAAAAATAATCTTATGAGTGTGTAACGTCATGAAAACGTTTGTTTCTTTATGTTCAATGAGTAATTTGTCAGTTTTGCTATGTTCATATTATGTCAACACTGTCGAGCGAGATGCGATCATTCAGAAAAGAAAATCGGCCATACTTGTTCGCCAAGTTAAACTAAGACACAACTAAGATTTGTGTTTACTTCAATATTTGTCGCCAAAAAATATTGTTTATTGAGTGTTTCATTAAAAGGTAAGTACGGCATATTGTGTTTTTTTGTTAACAAGATTTAAAAGATTCGTTATTACGAAATACGGTAAATTTACGTCCAAATCTGTAGTTGATTGGAATAAAGTGATATTTGGATTTTAGGTAATGTCGCACGCTTTTTTACGTCATGAATGTTACAATGTGTAACAAAATGTGTAACGTTACAGTCATGACCAGTTCTAAGGCGGAGACTATACTTGAAAATACTTATATAACTGTTGTATTTATTAATAACCCACAACGGTGTTGAAGTTTCGTAAATCACTATTAAGCTATTGAAAATTACATACTCGGCTGAAAATTCAGCAATCACCTTCGGCTCGTGCCCGATGTCAGCCACGTTCGTAGATATATATAAGCATACTTACATGTATTACAATTTACTATAGTTAAATTTTTATATCTTGATATATTTAACCTTTTTTTCCTTTTCCATTAGCCTTTAATAAAAAATTGGATATACAGATTATATTATAGACTAAGCTTTATGATGGTCATGTACGTAACATTCGGTCATGTACGTAACGTGTGTTACGATGTCATGAATTTAGTACAATTATTCGCGTTTTGACTCATCTGCTATCGTATATCGCCACACCTAAAAAACTTCGATTGCGTGATGCACGTTGTTGGCACTTGGCGCCACACTATGGCTACACGATGCGCCACACTCCCATGGGATAGAGAGTGTATACTGTAAATCTTTAAGATATCTTCATCCTCGCTTCAGCTGGACAGCGGGCACCATCATAAGTTTTCCAGAGCGATTCCAATATTTTTCTGTACACGAAAAGAGACCCTTATCGGAATCCATCTAGCTCGGGCGCGGCACGTTCCGCAAACAGACAGCGTCTAAACGGTCGCAAATAAATATTTCACCGTACCATCGAGGTGCCAGGAGAGTACCATCTTTAAGGAGAGTACGAGGATTGCATAAGCCCAAAAGTTGATCTGATCGTCTAGTCTTGAAGCTTCAGCTTATCAATTTTCCCATGGAAATTCCTTGAGGAAGAACCTTGTCATTGGCAAAAAAGCGTTGTCAGGAAAAAAAATGCGGCCTTTCCACGTGGTTAACGTGCTGATTAACCAATACTAACAATAACGAACGTGATTGCAGGTGATCAACGTTGACTGTACTATCAGAGAAGCCGATTCATAAGCAGATGGACCTACGCAAATTGGTCGCGTTAAGTCAAACACATCCGATCGATCACAGCTGACATTGAATTGACATAAGCCGACCACATGACTTAGGTCCGTCAACGGCCTATGAATCAATTTCTCTGATAGAACATAGACAGATTCGCGATAATGGTGGTTCATTCATGGTTATCCATGATGGCCTACCGCGGGGCCTTGTCTATGTCTCTTTATCCTTCTTCGGAAAATACGATCAGACGGAAGCTCTTAATTTACGTAATCCTAGTCTTCTGGAAATAATTCTTCCCGTTGATTCATTTACATTTTCTGAAGCTCACCTTCAAGGATTTCAGATTTCTTAAGAATCTAGTCTTGTATCGCGCATCACCCCATGCCAGGCAATTTTGGTTGTGTCGTCCTTAAGTCTGGTATCTCGTTGGCCCTCACGCTGTATTTGCGCAGATCTCTCCCGGGAGAGTTGCTGTTGCATTCAATTACTGAATATTCATTCGTTTCCACTCGTTTCTTCGCTGGATGCGTTTTGTTGTTCACTTCTTCAGGAATAATGTTTTAGGAATGCATTTTTTACGGTTCACAAAGAGCTTCGATAAAGTTCAGCTCACACTGAATGACTCATATAAAACTAAACACCATGTATAACAGAAGAATAATATATTGGGGTAATAAGAGTAAATGGAGAGAGAGAATTTTTGTATACTGCCCACACACTCAGGCACTATAAAAATCACTCCATTAATCCTCCATAAAATTGGCCACCGACACCAAAACAAGTGTGGGAGGCATTATTTTCAGTAACACAAAATCATTTTGAAATCATTCAGCAACACAAAAAAATATTTTTTCATAATGGAATTTCGGACGATTCTGATTGGGGAGTGTTTACAGGATTTGCGCAAAGCCCCGGCTTAAGTGGGGGTTATTGTGACGAGGGGTCTCGCTGACTGGACAAGGTTTTTGGGGAATAAAGGTGGCCTTGCGATCCTCGCCGCCAGTGAACCTGGCCGACAAAAATTCAAATAAAATGCCACTTTGTGACTAATGTCGGTAGAAAATGAAACCTAGTATAGCCTGTGCTAGGTTGCTAGGTTTCATTTTCTACTGACATTGGTCTAGCTATTTCGCTGCTATGTAGTGGCGTAGAATAGAATGAAACCTATAGCCTAAAATGGTATTTTATTTAATTTTTTAACCGACTTCCAAAAAACGAGGAGGTTATATGTTCGGCTGTGGATATTTTTTTTTTTTTTTTGTATGTTCAACGATTACTCCGCCGTTTGTGAACCGATTTTCGAAATTTTTGTTTTGTTGTATTAGGTTTCACTCCAATTTGGTACCATGTTCACAAAAGTGGTGACCTGATGATGGGATCCATGAGTAATCGAGGGAACTCCTCGAAATTTATATGGAAACATATGGTGATTTTGGTTTTATGTGAAGTGTACTAAGAATATGCTACCAAAAAGTCAAATATTGGGTCAAAGTATACCATGGTTTCGAAGATGCTGAGAGAACTCCTGACTCCTTATAGATACACGTTCGGGAGTTTCGGCGTTGTTTTAAGAACAGAAAGCATATGCTACTATGCAATTCATATTCATCATCATAATCATCATCATCATCATCATCGTCATCATCATCATTAAGGTCACCAATGTCTCATGGCACAGAATTAATAATAGTACAAGGCATAGGTATGGATATACTAATAATAATAATTATGTACTGTATAACAATCACCTGTTTGTTTAATACATGGCGGTCGGCGCCGCAGAGGCGACGGCGTCGCCGCGCCGCCGCGCCGCGTGGCGCGTGGCGGCAGACAACAGATCGAATACTTTACTTATTGATGAAGACACGGCACGATTAGTATATTTTAGTTATTTCCATAGTAGAATGTCATATGGAATCCTTTTATGGGGAAGCGCTGCCGACATTAATACAATATTTGTGCTGCAGAAGCGAGCCATACGCTCTATTTATAAAATGTCTTCTTTTGAATCTCTGAGAGATAAATTTAAAGAAATTGGTATTCTAACTGTTGCTTCTCAATACATTTTGGATAATGTAATATATGTTAGAAAAAATATAAGTAAATTTAAAGCTAAAAGTGACATTCACTGTAGGAACACCAGAAATAAGCACAAGCTGGATTTGCCGATGATCAGACTTAGTAAAGTTAGTAAATCTTTTAAAGGTCAGTGTATACGCCTGTACAATAAAATCCCAGAAAACGTTCAAAATCTTTCGATTAATAAATTTAAAAAAGTAGTCAAAGAACGTTTGTGTGCCAAAGCCTATTATAAGGTCAATGATTTCATAAACGATGGCACATCTTGGGAGTAGGATGGCTGCTTGCAAGGCTACTTCTACATCATTATAATATGACTTACAATAATCATGTATGGATGTTGACATTGTATAATAATTTTAAGTTACAATTGTAAATTTTATTTTAAAAAGATTAATTTTTTTCTCACTTTTTTGGTAAAAAGTGGGACCCCGTGCGAGTTTCTTACGCCGGTTCTTCTCGCCGGGATAGTTCCCGAACCGGTGGTAGGCACCAGTAGTATCAACGTTCTGAAAGTATTTGTTGCAAATCTATTCGAAAATAAAACAATTTTTTTTTTTTTTTTTATTACTTTATAAAATTTAAATAGACAAATAGAATTAAAATAAAGTTATTTTAAAAAGAGCATTTACACAAAACAAAGTCATTAAGTGTCTTTTTAATCAGTTATACTTATTAATCGATAGATGGCGCACTAAGTATCGATTTGAATTCTTGATTAAGCGCTTATTCCACTTATCCTAGCTAGGAAGTCCTAGCTAGGGTCCTAAAAAATTTAGTCAAGTGGAATAACATTTAGAAGCTAGGATCCTAGCTAGGATCCTAAATCGGAAAAAATTTAGCCAAGTGGAATAACATTTAGAAAGCTAGGATCCTAGCTAGGACTTCCTAGCTAGGATAAGTGGAATAAGCGCTTTACAAGAACAGAGCTGTCAATAATTATGATAATATTAAATATTATGAGTAGCTACGCTACATCCTATGCAAGTTTATACAATTTTTTATCTGATAGATCCTTCGATCGTGGAAAAACGAGACACAATAGCCTTTCTATTGTTATCTCAATCGCCGGTGACCGCTTGGGGCTTGAAGCATTAAAATTGTTAAATTACTTAGCACAATATGTTCACTTCACTGATAATATATGATTTTGTGAGTGTGAGTTGTGACTCTTGACAAATTGTAATAAGATACGTAAAATATACGCGAAGGTTTACCTACTAGTGTAACTAAAAAGAGTGAAATTATTATTATTTTTAACAAAAAATTAAAACCGACTTCCAAGGTAAAAACAATAATAACATTAATATGAACTAAAAAGTATTAAATAATTTTTACTATCTAATGGTGCCTTTTTCCGAATTCGGCTAAACCTCAACTATTTCTGTATTCAATCTTCATAATTTTGAAGTCGGTGCCAGTTCCAAAAGTTTCAAATATTCTGTCAGAGGACTGAAGATTCAGCTATCTGGTACCGACTTCAAAATAATGAAGATTGAGTACAGAAATAGTTGAGATTTAGCCGAATTCGGAAAAAGGCACCATTAGATAGTAAAAATTATTTAATACTTTTTAGTTCATATTAATGTTATTATTGTTTTTACCTTGGAAGTCGGTTTTAATTTTTTGTTAAAAATAATAATTGTCGGTCGCGATCGCTTGCCGCGAGCGTCGGAACGGTACCCTCACTGGAGTTAGGACTGAATGTCGAGGGATCTAACTCGCTGGTCGCAAGTATTTGGGAGGTCTTCGTTATTGGTTTTCTGTTCTTATAGGTCTTGTTAGCTGGTTTTCTGTTCTTAGAGGTCTTGTTACCTGGTTGTTCCTTCTCATGGATCTTGGTAGTTGGCCTAGGGGTCTTGATCAGTGGTCGTCCGAATTCAATTTGAGAAAAGGTGACGTCTTGGAATTGTAATTAAATATTGTCTCTGTCGGAGGAAATTTGAAACTATTGACTATTCTGGATATTGTGTTCGGTTAGGCTGATCGCATACACACGTTTTCCGTGTTCGATTTCCTAATGTGGAATTTCGTTTTGGGATTCCGTGAGAATAGCGCCAACGTTTGTTTTTATCACGCGCAAACGCGTCGCGCGTCGGTTCGTACTTTAAACGTACGTGTGGAATTCGTTCCGTTTGGAAAAAAGCAAACGTGTGCCCCAGTTAATGTATTTACTACTGATCACATGCATTCGGATTTCCGAATACGAAGAACGAATTCGGAAATCGTATACATAAAACGTGTGTATGCTGGCCTTAGTAGTCTAATTTTAGTCAGTGTGAAGGTATTTTTAATTAAGGATGATTAAATTAGAAGACAGTAATTGATACTACCATAATAATATTATTTTAAATGTAGAAGTGTGTGCGTCCGTCTGTTTTTCGTGCTGCTAATCGATACTTTTCTCGTTGAAACCGCTGAACCGATTATGATGAAAGGAGACTGATCAAAAGTGGTCCGTGAACACATACTGTTGATCTATTGTTGTAGGGATACCTCAACTACATCCTTGTGAAAAAGGGCATCAAAATCTAACCCGACAGTTTTGAGAAAAAATACTTTACAACTCGGTCGAGTTAACTCCGTAGTCCGTACCTGGCGGCCATACTACATCTATACTAATATTATAAATGCGAAAGTGTCTCTGTCTGTCTGTCTGTCTGTCTGTCTGTCTGTCTCGCTTTCACGCCAAAACTACTGAACCGATTGTAATGAAATTTTGTACACAGATAGTCTAGAGCCTGAGAAAGGACATAGGCTACTTTTTAACCTTTAAGGACATAGAATATTATTTATTCCACAAAATGCACCGTTGCCGTATTTAAAGTAACGGGCAAAATTTTCATAACTGATAAATGTCTAGTACACGCCAAAACTCGTTTATCGCGCAAGAATCGTACATTTTCCAGGGTGAAAAGTATCCTATCCCGGGACTTTTAAGTATCTCCATACCAAATTTCATCAAAATCGGTTCGGCGTTTTGGGCGTGAAGAGGTAGCTGACAGACAGACCAATATACGGTCACCCTTCGCATTTATAATATTAGTATGGATATAACAACTGTTTAAACTTTGAAAGACAACGCTTATAATATTCAGAATAGGACTAGAATCATGTTTATTATGCTGTTTAACCCGCGCGGTCTCCGTATAAATTTTTATGGTGATGAAACTTCCCCCCAGCTATATTAATACAACTCGACATCTCGGCGTCAGCTTATACCACTATTTACTGCTAACTGAAATATGCATGTTTTTATCCGACTACGAAGAAAAGGAAGTCATGTTTTGTTAAGGTCTGTTTGTTTGTTTCAGTTTACCATAAATGTGGTGACGCTAGATTTTCCTATTTTGTAGGGCCTAGCTATATCATTACTACACAGCATAGAACAAGGTTGCTTTTTGTCTGTTCCTATGTATGTTTAAGTCTTTATAACTACATAACGGATTTTGATGCAGTGAAATAGAGTTATTTTCGAAACAGGGGTTGTAACTTGTAAGGGATTAAAAGGGGGGATCGAAGTCGGTATTCGTATGGGCCTATTAAAACCACATATTATGTATTACCTTAAGGTGCTATACTGGAATAAAGGCCGCTAAGTCTTTAGCATTTCTGAGATTTGTCCTACCAAATTCTATCGGCCACCCCCAATTTAATAGTCTTTAGCAATTTAAGAGCTACTTATCTTGGTCTTTAGCAATATAAGATGTATTTCCTGATGCAACCCACTAACCACTCCCTCCTCTTCCAGTACTCGAGACCGGCGACGAACCGGCCGCCTGCAACCACCGCACCCTGGTTATCGCCAACCACCAGAGCACGGGCGACGTGCCCATGCTGATGACGGCGTGGAACCCGCGACCAGGGGTGCTCAGCAACCTCATGTGGATCATGGACAGGGTGTTCAAGTTCACCAACTTCGGGATCGTCAGCGTCCTGCATAAGGACTTCTTTATTCAGGCGGTAAGTGGCCAATAAGCAAGTGTTTCCCAACCTTATTCAGCAACGGACACCAAGAAAATTAATAAACAGCAAATAAATGGATTAATTATGTATGGCCCAGAGATGACACCGCGGATCCTCATAAATATTATACTCGCGGACCAGGGGTCCGCAGACCACAGAATGGGAAACACTGAATTAACCAATAGGTGAATTTTAAAGAAACTTCTTAGCTCTGGTAGTTTTATAGCAATAGTATTGTTACGGATACGGACACACTGAGCCATCTAGCGTCGAACCGGCAAAACTAGGGGGACACACTACACATAAATCCCCTACTCGAAACTAGATGGCGCTAGGTGGTACATGCTCAAGCCTCCTAGAAAGTTCCGACCCTTGTTTACTTGTTTATTTGTTTACGTGTTTACGTGAATCGAGCAAGGAACCTTCTAGAATTCGACTCGCCCATATAAATAGGCGCAGGTGGACGGCCCGCAGTTCAGTTTTATCGGAGCGATCTTCGAGGCGACTTCGAAGTGAAAACAAGTGATCAATAGTGAGTGATAGTGAATCTACGACTCGGCTTCGACCTAGGGCAGTGATAGTGCTTAGTGATTTGGATCTAGTGCTTAGTGTTTGGACTTAGTGATTTGTGTGAGCTAGTGTTTGTGAATAAAGAGAATCACCAGGTCTTTCTCTTCGAATCCAACGAACCCCAGCACGTAACAGTATTCATAAAAAGATGATTTTTTTTAAAATTAATTAATAATCATTTTAAACACATTTTTTTTACAACACATTTTTTATAAAACTAGTGCGCCATAAACCGGATCGGTTTTTCTGGGCACTGGTATCGCACAAAAAAACATACGATTTGCTTTTTTTAAATGTAGATACAATTTTATACTAAATAAAAACAAAATTGAGTATACTAAGACTATTTAAAGTACCATAAGTTTGAACAAATTTATAGAAATATATGATATGGTATGATAAATAATGGCTGTGTGCCAATTGGAACCAATTAGCGTTCTTGATCTATGTATGTGGTTACAATCCTGCATCACGCTATTGAAGTTTTCTAATGATGCGACCGCACATGCGTAGTTCTTCGTGTTTGAGACGATACTATTGGACGATCTGCGTGTATCGTCCAAAGGTATCATCTCATAGCACGAAGCTTCGTGACGATAGACGCATGTGCGGCGCGGCATAAGTACGGCAGTATAATTAATATAACAACAGCTGAAACTAACTACTTCGCCGGTTGAAAGATCTCCCTTTGTGGTCTCCATTCAAATACTGATACTGAGCAGTATGATAGGAGATTTACATTATAGTACCTCTATAATTACTGTAAGGTTAATTGGTATGGCCTATGGGAAAACTTATGACGCTTGGGCGTTATTCATAGAAACATAGAAGTCGACAAGAGTACTTCCGCTACTTTTTAATCGACTTAAAAAAAAAGGAGGTTATCAATTCGACGCGTATGTATGTAATATTTCCGGAACTGCCCAATTTTCGAATATGTTAGTCTATATCAGCGTCTGAACAAATGTGCCAAATTTCAAAAGTGTATGTATGTATGTATGTAAGTATGTATGTATGTATGTTTTTATGTTTGTGTTCGCATATCTCTGGAACTACCATTCCGATTTCAGTAATTCTTTTTTGCTGTACTAGGTATTGTTCAACTTAGGGAATAGTGCAAGTTTCATCAAAATCGGTTCAGTAGTTTTGGAGATAGGGAGTTTTAATTCGTAATTACGTACAATTTTGAAGTCGGTTTTATCTTTTTATAAAATACAGTTATTCAGTAAACTCTTTACAACGTTTGCTAGTTGCTTCACCTTTTATATCTGTATCACTTTATTTTGTGTACATCTGTGGTTATACTTCAGTAGAATCATCAATACCGCAGTCTAACCAACTACCCTGATACCAGCGAATAGCGATACACACAACAATTTCATTAATGCGTTTTATCACTAGCGTCACTCGTTATCCTAATGGCCGCCAATCCATTACTGGTGATGAAAATAATTGAATTATTCATACCGCGCGTAGCCGATGCGGTGATGCAATTGTCATCATCAGATGACTTTTTTAACTGATTGTGGTGAAAGAGGTTGTGATTTTTGCAGTTTATGTACCTGTATACAGTGTTCCTTAGGAATACCCTTAAGAGGGCGACTAACGCAAAAAATCAAACATCGTCCATCTCTTTTCACACTCACGCCCATCTTTCATATGCCAGGTGAAAAAGGACGACGCGGAATCATCGCCAAGTTAGTTTTTTCTTAATAACTCGATAAATATACAACATTTTAAAAATCCGCTAGGTCAGTTTCTTAATGATAGAATTTTAAACATTGTATTAAAATATAAACTTAGTGTAATGCACGGTTATGGCAATATATAAAAATTCGTGAAAATTAGATGCATCTTTGTGATTTTTTCTATAGAGAAAATTTTAAGATATTGTATTTCCGCTAGGTCGGATCCTCGGAAATATAATGTAGTATCTTTGTTTAAAAAAAACCGGCCAAGTGCGAGTTGGACTCGCCCATGAAGGGTTCCGCAGAAGCAATAAGAATTATTTCTATGAAATTATAAGATTTTTTATTTATTTTAATATTTCATTTTTGATATAATGAAAGTTAAAGGTTTATCATTTATGACGTATAAAAAAACTACTGGCTAGATCTCGTTCAAACCAATTTTCGTTGGTAGTTTTTATAGTAATGTGCATCATATATTTTTTTTAGAACCCTTACTTTAGAAGTTAGAGGGGGGGGGACACACATTTTGCCACTTTGGAAGAGTCTCTTTCGCAAACTATTCAGGTTAGAAAAAAATGATATAAGAAACCTCAATATGATTTTTGAAGACCTATCCATAGATATTAATTTTTTTCATCTGACCTATGCGTGTAGGGACACATAGGCCAGATGAAAAATTTTTTTTTGTTTCATTTGTACCTATGGGGACCCCTAAAATTTTTAATAATTTTTCCATTTTTACCCGACTACGGCGAAGCAAAAAGGAGGGTTATGATTTTGGCCTGTATGTATGTATGTATGTATGTATGTATGTATGTGGGTATGGATGTTTGTCTGTTCCCTCGTAACTTTGAAACTACTTAACCTATTTAGACAAATGAGGTGTTATTGGAAGCGTCTTGATCGTCCGCTGGTTATAGGCTACATGACTTTACGTAAAATTGGCATTGGCAAAAAAAATAAAATAGAAACAAACTTTTTCGAGTGTAACCTAAAGTTATTTCGATGTATTTCTTTAAAATGATTCTCTAAAAATATTTATAATGAGTAAATCAAACTATTCGCAATACAAAACGCTATTGTATACATTCGTGAAATCCAGTAAAATCTTCGAACAAAGCACAAGTCATACCTTGACACGTAGGAAATAGAGCACAATTTTGAATAGCCGCAATAATACTAATAGCTCACAGATCGTTTATTTATTTTTCATTCAGAGTGTGGTCAATGTAACAAAGGTCATAACTAACCAAACTTCTTCATACAAAAGTATTCTCTAAGTCATCGAAATACGTAATATAATCGAAACAAAGAGCGCGGCCCAGGTGGGCCGTGGGCAGTGGGTTTATACGGCTATCCTTTAAACATTTCCATATCCCTATAAACTGTTTTCTTGTTCCATACTTTTTAGAGCACGTTTTAGTAGTCGGGTTTTAGTTTTTTAAACTTTTTGTATCAAAATCTTAATGCGGTTCACAGACTACATCTACTTACCAAGTTTCAATAGTATAGCTCTTATAGTTTCGGAGAAAAGTGGCTGTGACATACGGACGGACAGACAGACAGACAGACAGATAGACAGACAGACAGACAGACAGACAGACAGACAGACATGACGAATCTATAAGGGTTCCGTTTTTTAGCCATTTTGGCTACGGAACCCTAAAAATGAAACAATTCGGGGCTTATTTTCAAGTATAAAAATTACTTATAAAATCTACAATTTTGGGTTAGTTGCCCCCTTAAGATCCTAAATAATCTCAAAACTGAATATGACGAAAGGAGATGATGCAGTGCCGTAGCCTTCCTCATACTAATGTTGATTTTGATTTTCAATATTAATTGTCTTTTGAGTGTAAATAATGTCTGTCTGTGCAAAAAAACTTTTCTCTAAGTGTCTAAACACACTATGCCGAATTTCCGCGGCGGAAGTTCGGCAAGTTTACGTCAGCAATGTCAAACGCATACAATATAACGCGACGAAATTTCGGCATGGTGTGTCATCGGTAATTTAAAATACATTGCAGGCGGAATCATGCCGAACTTCCGCCAGGCAAATTCGGCATAGTGTGTTTAGGCACTTAGATTTGTCACAGTTAATGTTTCTCAGGAAAATCTTTAAAAAAGAGGCACCTACGAGTACATGATCTCAGAACACGTCGTCATATTCAAAGGTTCAAGCTAAGTGTTTTACGATACTTCCGTGGTGGTAAATCGTAGGACCAATTTAAAATTTCTATTTAGGGTGGCAAGCGTCAGTGCTTGATACAGGGAACAGATTACACTCAGTTGCCAATCACTCAGCCCTTTGATGGGATTTCAGAGTATTTGTATCAGATTGAGGTACAGTGTAAATGTATACAGTAGATCATCTGAATCACCTGCTTTGGGATACTAGGTTGCATCTGGAAGATTGCATACAGCGTGATTTCAGATAACTTAAAGTAGCAAAACCACATCCCAGGCGGGTGTTTTCTGTGCTAAGCGAGATTTCAAGGACACGTCAGAGACATTCTACTGTATGTTATTTATATTGTGTTAAAGGTGTAACAGGGCACACCATCTTACAAATTGGAATTTGCTAATAGCATTGAATGTCTTGGCTTCAGTTTTACATCCTATCAGTCCTTGCTCCTTTTAAGTTTTAGTTCACACCGAAATGAGACGAGATTCAAGTGGAGGCGTAAAATTGTAGGTATAATATGGATATTATACCTACAATTATCTACAGATAGACACACTTTCACATTTTTAATATTAGTATGGATACTAATATTAAAAATGTGAAAGTGTGTCTATCTGTTACCTTTTCACGCCCAAGCCGCTGAACTTTTGCTTTTGCTGAAATTAGGCATGGAGATACTTTGAGTCCCTAAAAAGGATACTATAATATTACTAGATGACGCCCGCAACTTCGTTGTGCCAAAATTCGTTTATCGCTCGGGAACCGTACATTTTTCCGGGATAAAAAAATCCTATGTCCTTTCCCGGGACTCAAAGTATCTCCATGCCAAATTTCAGCAAAATCGGTTCAGCGGTTCGAATCGGTGAAGAGGTAACAGACAGACAGACACACTTTCGCATTTATAATATTAGTATGGATTATACTTTTTATGCCGGAAAAATTATCCCGCACAATAAACCAACTTTGGCGCAAAGGAGTTGCGGACATCATTATGTAGTTATTTTATATTTTGTACCAACATTGTTACTGTTTTATTATAATACACACACCGGCATATTTAGCGGAACATAAAAAAAAGGTTTGATATAAGTATCATATAAGGTTGCTGGCTGGTTTATACGTCATCTAATTAAAAAAAAAAAATCAAGTTAGGAAAACAATTGAACATCACATTTTATGCAATTGTTTTAATTTTATTCGAATATACCTTATGTAGAGCGAATTTCGAGTATTTCTCCCTTCTGAATTTTATTTAATTTTTTCATTCAAATATTGTTTTTTTGTAAAAAAAAATTAATCTTGTATCTTTTTGGAGTTGAGGAATGAATGATGCCTGACTTAGACCCAACGGAGATTGCCAGGGCACTCGAAATGCGAAGATTTGGTCTAACATACAGATTAATAGCCAGATATCTTCGTCGATCGATTTCAACGGTCCATCGCAGTGTCAAACGATTCAGGGAGACTGGCACTTATGTGAGAAGAGCAGGACAAGGCAGAAAAAGACGCACTTCGAGTAAGGATGACCGTTTCATTCGGCTTCGTGTACGTAGGAACCCCCGTTTGACGGCCGTCCAAGCCCGACATGAGTTAGAAGCAGTGCGGGGAGTAACCGTAAGTGAGCGTACGGTACGAAAAAGATTAGAAGAATCTGATTTGGGTTCATTTGTGCCCGCCAAGGCTCCAAGGCTCGAGGTAAATCATCGCAGAAACAGGTTAACTTTTGCTCAGGAATATCAAACTCAAACTCAATTTTTTTTATTCAGAATAAATTTTTGCAAATATTTTCTGAAAGTCTACATGATGCCTACCACCGGTTCGGGAACTAACCCGGCGAGAAGAACCGGCGTAAGAAACTCGCAGGGGGCCCACTTTATTTACCAAAAAAAGTGAGAAAAAAATTAATCTTTTAAAATAAAGTTTACAATGCTGTAACTTAAAATTATACAATGTCAACATACATACATAATTGTAAGTCATAAAATAATGTAGAAGTAGCCTTGCAAGCAGCCATCCTACTCCCAAGATGTGCCATCGTTTATGAAATCATTGACCTTATAATAGGCTTTGGCACACAAACGTTCTTTGACTACTTTTTTAAATTTATTAATGGAAAGATTTTGAACGTTTTCTGGGATTTTATTGTAAAGGCGTACACATTGACCTTTAAAAGATTTACTAACTTTACTAAGTCTGATCACCGATATTTCTAGTTTATACTTATTTCTAGTGTTTCTTCCGTGACTGTCACTTTTGGTTGTAAATTTACTAAGATTCTTTTTAACATATAAAACATTATCCAAAATGTATTGAGAAGCAACAGTTAGAATACCAATTTCTTTAAACTTTTCTCTCAGAGATTCAAAGGCTGACATTTTATAAATTGAACGTATAGCTCGCTTCTGCAGCACAAAAATCGTATTAATGTCGGCAGCGTTTCCCCATAAGAGGATGCCATACGACATTCTACTATGAAAATAACTGAAATAAACTAGTCTTGCTGTGTCTTCGTCAGCAGCTATCGACTTTGGAATGCGGACCAATGGAGTAAGGTATTGCTTAGTAATGAGTGCAGAATTCTCTTAAATCAAATTGACGGCAGGCAAAGAATATACAGACGCAAAGGAGAACGTTACATTCAGACAAATTTTGAAACTACGGTTGCTTACGGTGGTGGATCAATAATGGTTTGGGCGGGCATTTGTTTGAGAGCTCGCACAGACTTGGTAGTGATTGACAGAGGGAGTCTGACTGCGGTTCGCGATATCAGAGAAGTTTTAGAAGAAAATGTCGTACCGTTTGCCCCATATATCGGTGACGATTTTGTTTCAATGCAGGATAATGCTCGGCCGCATACCGCTCGGGCAACTCAAGCTTATCTTAATGATATAAATATCACTGTTATGGAGTGGCCGGCGAGATCACCGGATATGAACCCAATAGAGCACGTTTGGGCCTTGCTGAAAAAAAAAGTTAAGTCAAGAATTCCAGCTCCTACCAACGTGGGTGAACTGCGAATCGCCGTAGTTGAGGAATGGCGGAGACTATCCCAGGAGACCATCGATAACATAATTCTCAGTATGCCTAGACGGTTAGAAACTTTAATAAGAGCACGTGGAGAAAATACGCGATATCAATCACCATTTTTTTAAATTTAATTAATTGTTATTTTAATAATAATTTTCACTTTTCCCGGTTACATGAAAAGTTCAAAAATGTACAATTTTTCACAAATAGCCTTTACTCGCAAATTTTGTTCATAATGTGATCTAATTTTAAGTAAAACAAATGAAATTTTAAATAACAAAAGAAGTGTAGTAAGTAGATTTTAAAATAAAACCATATTTTTTAAATTATGGACCTTTTTTTTTGTGTTCCGCTAAATATGCCGGTGTGTATATTTATTCATAAAATGTTTAAGATTTTATGTGTATGTGTACTCAGCACGCTTCAAGAGTCTATATTAAGTAGAATTTGAACTTGAATTAAAATTAAAGATTAAAGATCCATCTCGTTCGTAAGAATGACACTAAGGAATCGGTTTTTATAAGAAACGTTTAAGTTATTTAGTATTTAAAACTATTAAGACGTAAGATTTTCATCGTGTGGTGTAAATGACCTGTTTAAATCCGACATTACCGGCGTCGGTTTGACAATTCGCCCACAAATTAACCGAGACAAGCGTGACTCACGCGGAATTAGTGCGTTTAGAGCTGACGTGGGCTGTACGATTTTAAGTCGTCGACGATAAAGAAACTGATAATTTAGAATTGAGACATTTTTTAAAATGAACCCCAGATACAAAACTCAAAAAAGTGTCAGGAAACCGTAAAGTTTTCAGTAATAAGGGGGGTGAGTCAAAATCTTTTCGTTTTCGCTTCGTTATAGAATCGCCGATCAAAATGTATGGAATTGACACAAGCCGAGTCGAACGTCAACGTCATATTAACGAACGCTTATGTCAATTCCATACATTTTCATCGGCGATTCTATAACGAAGCGAAAACGAAAAAAATTTGGCTCACCCCCCCTGATTCTTCTCTCAAATGCCTATTTTTAGGACTCAAAGTATATCAATATAACATGTTAAATTGGTTCATCGGTTTACCCATGACAATTGACTGGTAACAGACTGACAAACTTTTGAATGTACTTAAAATAATATAATTAGAGATAGAAGGAATTTGCAGATATTTACTGTCTTCATGTAATCCATAGTAATATATTATTATATTATAATATGCGAAAGTGTGTCTGCTGTCTGCTACTTCTTCATGCCCCATCGCTGAGTCGATTTTGCTGAAATTTGGTATGTATTATGGAGATACGCGAAAGGACTAGGATACTTTTTATGCCGGAAAAAAGTACGGCTTCAATTTTGGTGTAAGGAAGTTACGCAATGCGGTTACTAGTATTTTTATAATCCTACGAAACATAAAACATAGCAACGACACGACATAACGCACGACAGATCGTGACGACTAAAATGCCTCCATACTTCATTGTCACTGCTTCGTCATTAGTACATGCGCCACATAAAACGATACTTATACCGTAGCGTGTAATGAACCCCTAACAAACACCCTTTTGTCAAGCACATCCAGTAATTGGATGGATTTATTACCGTACTGCGATGCTAGTTAAAAATACTTAGGTCCGTATATAAAACAGGTCAAATCAACTATGATTTTGATCTGTTAAGTGCTAAATACTAACCTAGATTCTGTTATTTTATTTCAAAACTAGCGACCCGCCCCGGCGTCGCACGGGTATAAAATATATAGCCACTGAAAAAATGATTAAAATCGATAGTCTACGATCCTTCACGTGGTCTACTTCTTACCTGTGCCAAATAACATAAAAATTGCTCCAGTAGTTCGCGAGATAAGCCCTTTCAAATAATTTCCCCCGTTTTTTCCACATTCTCCTATTAGTCTTAGCGTGATAAAATATAGCCTATAGCCTTCCTCAATAAATGAACTATCTAACACTGAAATAATTTTTCAAATCGAACCAGTAGTTCCTGAGATTAGCGTGTTCAAGTTAGCCCTTTCAAATAATTTTCCTCGCTTTTTCCACGTTTTCCTCTATTTCTTCGCTCCTATTAGTCTTAACGTAATAAAATATAGCCTATAGCCTTCCTCGATAAATGGGCTATCTAACACTGAAAGAATCATCAAAATCTGTTGCGTAGTTTTAAAGATTTAAGGGAATAAAGGGATATGAAGGAAAAAAAGCGACTTTGTTTTATAATAAGTATAGATAAAAAAAAGCATGAGTACAAATTGCACGTGTCGGAACTCGGAACTCTCTGAACAGTGTAACTTCTGCCTATAAACATGAATAATTTCAACCCCATTTCGAAGTATTTCGATTTATTATGCGTGATGTGATCTTGAAATTTTCGACGCTCCTAAAAGAAATTTCACTTCAAAAATTTTATACTTTTGAATAAATCTGAAGTTAATGTTTTTAAAACTATCCAACTTTTTCATCTACCACTTGTTAGGGAACTAACCCGGCTGGAAGAACCGGCGTTAGAAATTCCCTTGGGACCTTTTAGCAAAAAATAATAAAACCTACATTTATTTGAGTGTGTTCCTTTTTACCAGACTTCGTCAGAAGGAACATCACGTTTTCGATAGTAGGTATACAGTACTATGTGTGTAGATATAAACTACGATAACATGGCGCGCCCCTCCAAATTACTGTTACAATGTGTGTAGTCACATCCTTATGAAAGAGTTTGTATGTAGTAAGTATTCAACCAATCAACGTACTCGTAATATTTCATTTACACCCGGTTTCTGAAAGGTCTGTCAAATCGCTGATCAACTAACACTGCTGTTAATTTAGCATGGATGTCAAATCAATTTGAGTTTCTGATACACTGATCAGCCGAAAATTAACTAATCTATGATCATTTTTAATTTGACTAGCGATTTGTTATTTTTCGTTCATTGCTTCACTATTTACTATCAAAAATGCCAATGAAATGTCAAAAGAAGGAATTGCAGACTGTCATTGCTATCAAAATGTTATGGGAATTTCATATCTGATGTTTTCTGAAACATTGATCAGACGAAAATTAACTAATCTGTGGTTATTTTGATTTGACATGCGAATTGTTTATTTTCGTTCATTAGTCAGAATTTTGATTTCCAATTTTTCAGACGTTAACGATTCCTAAATTCTTCTTCATTATATAAATGAAATTGATTATAATATACATTTTTTGAAAATAAAACGAGTATAGCAAATAAAACAGTTTATTTGCATTTTCGACGTATTTATTACGAAGTTTTATTAAAACTTCATAGTAAATGTGTTTACAAACCTTATAATAACGTAGGTTCAAAGAGAAAATGTAGATTTACATAAAAAATCAATTGAATTCATAAGTTAATTCACCCACAATTACCGATTAGTTCTCTAATAATCTATGATCACGGCTTGACAAGCGTTTCTGAAACCCAAAAAGGGCGGTTGACATATGATTCTCGAGTCAAATTGAACAGCCGTGTCAACTGACGCGCTGATGAAATTAAACTAACTAATCATGCTTCTAGCAACCCAATTGGTACTTGACAAGAGATTTAACTGGCGATTAGTTAATTTTAGTGTTGATCAGCCTTTCAGAAACCGGGTGTTAATGTCACTTGTTACCAAGATTTGTTGGTCAACTAATCATAACTAGCCGACCGCGCAAGACAACGCACTTCACACGTTTTGAATTTTGGAGGGGCGCGCCATGTTATCGTAGCTTATCTCTATATTATGTGCTTTTTAAGCTAGAAACAAACTATCGACGCATCCATTAGTCGCGGCTGATGGATGCGGCTTAACAATGTGCACGTTTCATCCGCGGACGTCAAAGACCTAACCTATATGTCAATGGCAGACGTCCGCGGATGCAAAAACATCCGGCCAGCCAGATTCTGTTCGGACGTCTGAACGCTCGAGGTCGCGTCCGCGACTTATGTCAGACAATTTGCACAGTTTAGTGTATTTTGTATTGATCAGATAGAAACAAGCCGCATCCGATGAAAACGTCCGCGGACGTTCGTCCGATAATTTGTTCCCAGCTTTATGCTCTAGAGTCTAGCCTAAACGGCTTGAAAGATTTCAGCTTTTTAGATGTGTCATTAGATTCGTGTTTACTGTTATAGTGACATCAAAATGTAGTCTGGTTGCTCGGTTTTTTACCATTTCTACATTTTCAAAGGTCAATACATTTCTAAGCTCTTCTGCAATGTTAAAAGCCATTAAAAATTGAACACCGGATTTTTGGCAAATCTTAAAATCTCTGTCGCCGGTACTTACGTGGTTTACCCGAAGTGGAGGTCTATAATACCTCCGAAATGGGGGTCCGGTAATACCCCAAGGGGTCCAGGGGTCTTAAATACTCGTTAATAATTAAGTCGGATGCAAATCTCCAGGTTTTGAATCTGCGGCAATGTAAAGTCTGCGTTCGGCTTAGGTAATGTGTTTTTAACGTGTTTACCCGATTACGCGGTGGAGGGTGCTGTGTTTTCGTTTGGCAGGACATTGTAGCTTCGTTTGAGAGAGGAAGCTTATAAGTAATAAGTGATTTTTGATGCTAAAAATATGCTTTAAAATATTTTTTAATTATCTAAATTAAAACTTAAAAAATAGAAATTACATTTTTACATTAAATACAAATACAAATCTTTATTGTCATAACTTACGGAGGTTATAATATGTATTTATCAATTAATGTAATAACAAAAACAGTATTAACCCTCTATTGCATGAATTATGATAGAATGAAGAAAAAAATATTGAACTGGCTAATATTGCTTTATAAGGGGTAATTAAGAAAATTATTAAGAAATTTATTTTTTAGTAAGTACCTTATTTTAGAAAATAATTTCAGAAGCCATAAATGGCTTCGTATGCATAACAAGTGCAGAATTTAGTTTTTTAAAAGTCTTTGAGCAGTTTATTTTCTCGTTTATGCATAAGAAAACGTAACAATTTTTACATTTTGTATGCTATCGAAACATAATTATTAATTTTGATGAAGTAGGAGCACATTTGTCGAGGGTAACCACTTTGGTAATATGGTAGAGGGCGCAAAGGAAGACCTTACGACTGAGCAAGGGTGTTTTTTCGGTCAGGCCGAAGTGGTATAACATGTAAGAATACTATAATATTATCTGACACGTTAAGAAAACTTCGATAGTGCGATGCAGAATTCTAGCGCTAGTTGGTCCTCTACATATCACTACAATAAACATGATTTTATTGTTTTTGAATAAGATAAAGATAGAAAACGGCAATTTATTATCATGGGAGTCAGATTCTGACTTATCACTAATGAAATTATCACCAGGGATAGTTTTTGTGAACTTATTGGTACCATAAACGCGTGGGAGTAAGATCGGTGAATGCATACGAAGCCAGAAATGGCTCCCGCGGAAAATTGAGAAAATGTAGCAGAAAAACCAAATTTATAGTAAAACAAATATTAGGGAAAATAAAAAGAGCATCTGAACATTATATTCAGATTTTTAACACACGAATATCTTACTTTTTTCAATAATATATATTGTTAATAATCACATTAAATTTTACTTCGTCTGTTTCATACGCCCGCGCCGCTAAAAAGTGAAATTACATTCGCAAATGACATTTTGACATCAGCACAAAAATATGTTTCGATCCACGAAAAAATAGTTGACATAGGAGTGAAAATATATAATCTATGCTCATTATAATATAGGCAGAAAAAAATGTTTAATCTGAAGAGCCATAAATGGCTTCATATGCAGTAAAGGGTTAAAATGTTAGATCTATAGAAGTTGTGCTATTGAGTAAGAAGGACTGTAACTATTATTACTTTTTTTTATTATTAAATAAGGGGGCAAACGAGCAAACGGGTCACCTGATGGTAAGCAACTACCGTCGCCCATGGACACTCGCAACATCAGAAGAGCTGCAGGTGCGTTGCCGGCCTTTTAAGAGGGAATACGCTCTTTTCTTGAAGGTTTGCAGGTCGTATAGGTCCGGAAATACTGCTGGTGACAGTTCGTTCCAGAGTTTTACAGTGCGCGGCAGAAAGTTACGCGAAAGACGCACTGTGGAAGACTGCCACTCATCAAGGTGATGAGGATGGTATGTTTTTCGCGTGGGACGATGGCGAAAAGTTGCAGGTGGTATGATTCCGAACAATTCCTCAGAGCACTCCCCGTGATACAACCGATAGAGGATGCAGAGTGAAGCTACATCTCGGCGTAATTCCAAGGGGTCCAAGCTGTTTGAAACACTATGGCAGTCAACAATTCGAGCGGCCCTTCGTTGGATACGATCCAGATAGTAGGGGAGGTAGTGCTAGCGTTCGCTAAGTCATTTCATACTGACCAAATTTTTGTCCAGCGGTAGCTTAATATTTATCAATCAATATAATCAGCGTCAGTCGCCACACCCGTGGTGGAATGTTAACTGAGAGTATTTCAAAGTTGTAAAAAAAAATAGTTGCGAAGTGATTTTATACCGAATGAAACTTTGATGGATGATTATTGAGGTCATGTTTAACCAAAAAATCACCGTCAGCCGTATTGCAGACGGGGTATTCAACGTCAATCGCGTTACTGAACATGTAAAATTTTTTTGAATATAAAGTAATTTTATACCGTACAAAATTTATACAGGTGAATGTTTCTACTTTATAAATAATAAAGAAAACCGTCAGTCGCTAACACGATGGTGGAAAAACCGTCAGCCAGCGATATAAGTTATGATATTTGTGAGGAAGAATTATATACATTTTACTTTAAAAGCGCCATCTGTTGTTATATACTAAAACTAAAATAACACTTGCCGAACCTAAACGTGTATAATCTAGATATGAACCTTTATTAGGTGCGAATTAGGATCTTTTTAATGTCAATTCAATACGATTCCCAACAACAACTTTGAGATGCTCTCAATTTTTATTCCACCCATTATGAAGTGACTGACGATCAAAGCTGTTATGTATTAGTGGAATACTATTATTGTAACGGTTTTCGCTCGGTATGAAATGACTTTTTAAACTGAGCGCGACCTCCCCTACTAAGAGGGAGCAGTTGGTATTTTGGCGCCCCTGCCCAGAGATGAGAACAATATTCCATATGAGGCCGAACCTGCGCCTTGTAGAGTTGTAGGCGTTGGTCCGGACTGAAGTACTGTCTCGCTCTGTTAAGAACACCAAAAAATTACAAGAATTCTCATTGAGACACCAAAAAATTACAAGAAACATAGAGTGGGTTGCACCAACTAACTTTAACTTTAACTGTAAACACCCCATATGCTCATACGACATCTGTCAATTTTTCCGGTTAAAGTTAAGGTTAAAGTTAAAGCTAAAGGACGCCATATTTAACTTTAACTTTAACCACGCCTCTGGTGCAACCCACTCATAAACTTTCATTTACATGAAAGTTTCCCCACAAGGTATTTTCCTATTATATTAAAGTAAAGCGTTTTCTTTTCAACCAACAATGAAAGATATTAATAATTATATTATAGCTACACTTGATTCACTAATACTGATCCTAATTAGCCTAATAACTACCATAAAATATAGTCGCCTGGAAAGTATCGTGAGTTACCACGACGCGACGTCGTGCCGTATATCGTGGCACGTCACGACGTCGCATCGTGAAACGACGCCGCGTCGTGATACGACACGACGTCGTATCGTGTTTTTGTGTCCTGGCCCTAAGTCGCACCGGACGTTGAGATAAGAAATCGATGATACAGATGCTGATCGGAAGTTGCTCATCAACGGGTCTACAAAGGGATGTAATGTAAACCCTATTGCTGTGTGGCGATACCCACTATTCGCCTAACATTCCTGCATCGCGCTATCGAAGTTTTCTGAGCGCGTCAGTATATATACGACAGCTGAAATGCATCACGCGGGCTTCGGCCTGACCGGGCATACCACCTCGCTCGGTCGGAAGATCTTCCTTTGGCCTCCACACTTATATTCCTACATTGGTGACCCTCGACAGAACACGCCTCCTTCATCATCATCACTCCCCGCCCCTCCGCACCGCGCCAGCCAGCACCGCCTCATCGGGTACCTCGTCCACTAGCCGCAATGTACCGCGGCCTGGGCGACTCCGTATCGGCATCATCGGGCTTTCTCACTACACCGACCGGTCAGCAAGCAGAGCACATCTCTCCTGGTCAGCACGTAGCATCGGCCCCGCACGGCAGCTATCCGACTCACTGGATCCCGTGCAGCAGCTTCACAGTTCCGACTCACTGGGACTCACTGCAACAGTTCCGACTCACTGGAACTCACTGGCACTGGCGACTCAAGCGACAAGACTTCAAGATTCGACCTCCGGTCTTCGGGGGGGAGTGATGTGGCGATACCCACTATTCGCCTAACATTCCTGCATCGCGCTATCGAAGTTTTCTGAGCGCGTCAGTATATATACGACAGCTGAAATGCATCACGCGGGCTTCGGCCTGACCGAGCATGCTATCTCTCTCGGTCGGAAGATCTTCCTTTTCGGCCGCCACGAACAACGTTAAAGCTGTAATATTAAAGTTTAGTTTTGAATGGAGAACTGCATAATCATGTTTGGTACGAGCTATCGGCGTATTTGCTTCTAAAAATAGTTTATGAATGACCATATTAATAAAATTATAATTGATCAGCTAATAATAATTATTAATTATATTATGAGTTTTTTCACAATTTTTATTTAATTCTTAATGTTAATATTATGGATGATTCCATATTATGTGATCAGTGATACACTGGTTTAGGCCAAAATTACATCTACTTTTGTTACATCATAAGGTACGCGCACATAATGTGGGGCCGCAAGTCGCAACGAAGCGGGTCGTATTTACTATTTACCGTACGTCCCAAATAAATTAAAAGTCCTCAGCGTCGCGCACACGAATGAAATTAAAAATATAAATTGGAATTTTTGAGGAAAAATGTCGAGTCCGGTGGGAAGGTTCCTATTCTCGACATAAATAAGTTGAAATTCAATCGAAGTTTGATCGAAATTAACAATTTCGGTCGAGACAAGGAATGTTCAAAAGTTTTTATCGATATTTTTAATATATTTTGGGGAGGGGTAAAAATTTGTTTAAAATATTCGAACACCGCCATTTTGTTGAGTACCAGTAGAGATACAGCTGTTTTACAATAAAGTTGCGTTTCCACCGGAGATGTGTTGCGAGGAATGTGTTTTAAGATTCAATAGAATTGCTGCGCTGAGCGAGGTCACGTCAATTAAGGTGACGCCGCGTTAAAGTAAGAAACCGTGTTGGATATGTTTTAGTTTGCTTGTTTTGTTTTAGATTGCTATGAGAGGCCGGGCCGGCCTCTCATAGAAAACAAGCAATGGAATAGCAAAAAATGGAAAGGGCGTAAGCGACAAAATGGTTATTGTCGCGTAATTTAAAAACCATAAATACATTTCATATAAGCTATGCACATATTAAAGTGTACGCTTCAACCAATTTATGTACAAATTTTGGAACCTTAAATCACTCTCCTCTGTTGGAAAAATAGGAATCCCTTTTTTTACATAGGTCTTTTCGATTGATAATTCTCTGTTATAAAAGTTGTCCAATCGTGTTATGCTATGGGCAATTCAAAGACAAAGACATGATGAATACTGACAATGAACTTTAGTTTCTTAGCTTTAGTCATTGCTGAGAAAAATCGGCATCGCTACAGCCAAATTATCAAGGCGTCGCCTTAAGTGATTCTTCGTGAATTCTGAAGCGAGGAATGTGTTTCTCGCGACACATCTCTGGTGGAAACGCAGCCTCAAACGCCAGCTGTCAATCTCAAATATCCTCAAGCATAGCTTTTTTTTAAACGGGCTTTGGCCCACCACACATTCCCACCACTGTGTCGCCAGGACCGACAGCGGTATCCAACCACGATAACCCTTATCCTCAAGCATAGCTGAACTCACACTCGTGTTGTTATGACTTACGAGTAACAGCTATCACATCCTTGCCTTTATGACTTCATCCTCTGGAATGAACTGTGACCAGAATTATTTCCGGATCTATACGAATTACGTTCTGCAAACCTTCAAGAAGAGAGCGTATTCCCTCCTAAAAGGCCGGCAGCGCATCTGCAGCTCTTCTGATGTTGCGAGTGTCCATGGGGACGGTAGTTGCTTACCTTCAGGTGACCCGTTTGCTCGTTTTGCCCCCTTATTTAATATAAAAAATATAAAAATTCTTGTATGCCTGCTTCAAGGTACTCATAGCTATTAGTTTGAAATGTCGTCATTACCCACGTTTTACACACGTAACAGCTGTTACATCCTTGCCCCGATGACTTTATCCTGGTAGGCCTGCTACAAGCTTCTAGTTACTAGTGTCAAATGACGTCATTAACCACAATGACGCTTCAAGTGCCAGAACGGGGTCAGTGTAGACCCATAAACTCCAACAGCTAACAATGCTACTGTCATTTTCAAAACAGCTGTTGCATCCTTGCCCCTTTGACTTTATCCTGGTAGACCTGCTAGTACTGTTACTAGCTACTAGTTAGAAGTGTAAAATGACGTCATTAACCACAATGACGTCACACTTCAAGTGCCAGAACGAGGTCAGTGTAGGTGACCCATAAACACCAACTTACTCCGAGGCTGGACGCCTGCCAAACAGACACGACTTCATGAAGATAACCCGCGACTTTATATTTCAACTTTAATTTCGACGGGAAAATGTCGCGAATTTTTCGAGATTATTGTGTTCTTCTCGACGACAGTGAAAAACCGGGTTAAACTTTTGTGTGTGTAGAATTTTCAATGTTTCTGTAATCCATCCATGGCTTAGACTCGAAACTTTAGTTTGGTTCTTGACTTGAGGTCTTGAGTTAGATTCCCGCGATGGAAAAATGTTTAAGGATAATGCAGGACCACATTGTCTGAAAAGATGATTTATGTGTCGGATGGGCATGTAAAGTCAGTCCTGCGCCACTTTGAGTAAATCATACAATATTTTGAAAGATTTCCTGCGCAATTACAATTCAGCTATATGACTATTCAGCTAAATGCCTATAGAAAGCTGTAGAATGTTATTTTTCATCTGATTTGTAACCGTTTTATGAATTCGGTTATGAAGCACAATTTGCCACTTTGTCACTTTTAACAGGTGCTCAGAGTGGCCATTTTAGATCCCTACTTCTACTTTATTATTTTACTACATGGATATTTTGACCGACAGAGCGTCCGTGACTCCGTGGCCATTTGGCCATTGGGTAGACCTTTGGTTCGCACTCGTAGAGGGTGCAGGTTCGATCCCGGGTGGTGGCGTGTACCAATGAGACATTTTCTGATCTCAAGTACATAATACGGACGCTCGTACGGTGAAGGAAAACATCGTGAGGAAATCCGCACAATGCACATAGTTGGTCCCAGACGTACCTATTGACTAGTTCTTTCCTCTGGGCTAGGCTGACTATGTTGCGAGAATGCCGTATGTGCTTGGGCAACCATACCGTCATTTAAAAACCTTGTCCCAGGCACTACAGTATTTGAGGAGTGGTTACTTCGCTCTGAAAACACTATAAATCATCCACGATAGATGCAAAGGCCTAGTTTTTTATTTTGACCGAGTTGAACGTATTATTAAACCCTCTCGAATCGCTCTTTATTCAAATCCGTAAATACATTTAAAATAAACAACAAAGAGACTTTACATACTACATAAACATCCGCAATCAACGGTTTTTACAAAATTCCGATAAAAGCACACAGAGATTTGTCGCTTGAAATCCATTTAAAACTTTCCCAGATTCTGCACTGAACTCCGTGAAAAGTGTTTATTGATTTGTAATTCACATATTTGTAATGACAACAGCAGATGCAGCTCAGCACTTTTCCGGGGGGTCCACCCCCTCGTTTGGGGGGGTCTCCCTGGATATTGGACCGCGTGAAAGTTTAAGTTAAAATTTTCGCGAGCGCAACCGAGTTGGCGCCGCGCCAGACGCGCTTTTGAGAAAAATTGCTTTCGTTTAATTGTAATATTGTAATTAAAAAGATGGCTCTCCCCATGTCTGCAGGTGTAGGATAATCGTTGTAGAAAATGTTTTAATATAAATTAAAATATTATGACCCTTTTCTAATTTCTTTCGGTGTTGGATTGATCCGATCAGAAATTAGATTGGCCATAGTTTTTTTCTTTTAAATTCTCCATTTCACCTGCATTTAATTTATTTAAAAATTGATATTTCCGTGTTGCTGATGATATTTTCGTATTGCTGAATTTTGTTCGTGGTAGTCACTGACCACCTTGAGAAATACTTTGTCATACGCCATCGTTTTCGTATTATGCGTACTCGATGAGATCTCAGTTTATCTATAAAGTTACTGATTTCATGAATTACAGTACATCATGGAAATAAGGTCGCCCACTGCAGAGCTGTTTCTGTATAATCTAATATATAAAATTCTCGTGTCACGGTGTGCGTAATTGAACTCCTCTGAAACGGCTCGACCGATTTTCGTGAATCTTAGCGAGCATATCGGCTAGGGTTGAGAATCGGACAACATCTACTTTTTATATTGATAAGTGCATTTGTTGAATAAATAATAGTAAATTATTACAATCTGAGACTGACGGCGACCATTGTTTGTGCGACGGGGTAGCGATCGACGTTGCCATGGCGACATACTTATTTAGTCACTTCAATAAAATAATATGGGCGAAATACTTTATATTATGGCAAAGCTACGTTTGCCGGGACAGCTAGTATTATGTATAATTCTACCCTCGTTGTGTTTTATTTAGTCATAATGACACTGTAATTTTATATATTTTTTGTAGTTTTCCGTCTTTTTAGTAAAAGATGGCCCCGTGCGAGTTTCTTACGCCGGTTCTCCTCGCCGGGTTAGTTCCCGAACCGGTGGTTGGCACCAGTGTAGTCCCGACGTTCAGAGAATATTTGAAAAAAATTATTCTGATTTAAAAAATTGAGTTTTGAGTTTAATATCACGAAGTAGGTAGGTATTATAATATATCAGTTCGAACTCATAAAAAGTTGAGATTATTCTTAGTCTTTGAATTACCAAGGTTTTCCGAGGAATCTATAATATCTGTGTCTATAAAAGAGTTCATTTTTTTTCTTATGTAAATTGAATACAGTGCGAGTATTTTTAATTTAGCTCCTAGACTAAAAAGGTCAATGACCGCTGGGAACATTTCATTTTGACTATAGTTTGCACAATTTTGAAATACCAGTCATAAACAACATAGCGGCTACCGTGAGAGGATCACCTTTAATTAGACCAAGCATTTTAGTTTGCCTCAATAATTCATATTTAGCGCTAAAGTTCAATACGGTTGCACGGTTACTCGACTTATTTAGAACTCTATAACATCATTAATAAGGTTTATAGTAGCGCGTTCAAGTGGAGACGGCTTGAATAAAATATATTGATGAAACGCGCCGTGAAAATAGGCCAAGCATTCTGCATTCATCAGTGATGGCTTGATGGGACATTCTTGATGAATTTCTCGCATCCTAACCTAACTAATATTATGAAGGCGTAGGTATGGTCATGTCTGTTTATCTATAACCTACGCTTAAACATTTAAAGTATCCCTGAAAACGACACTAGGAGCGGTGGTTTTTAGGGTTCCGTACCCAAAGGGAAAAAACGGGACCCTATTCGTCGTCCGTCTGACTGTCCATCTGACTGTCTGTCTGTCTGTCCGTCTGTCTCCAGGCTGTAACTCAACAACGGTAATAGCTAGAGAGTTGAAATTTTCAGAGATTATGTATATCTGTTGCCGCTATAACAACAAATACTAAAAACAAAAGAAAATTAATATTTAAGGGGGGCTCCCATACAAGAAACGTGATTTTTTGGCTTTTTTTTGCTCTATATCAATAATGGCAACAGCCTACCTGTTGCAGGCAATGGCAACAGGTAGGTACTTGATTTTTTCTCAAAGTCCTAGTTATATGTCTTCTTTAATATGTAATAATAATATTAAAATAAAATAAAAAATTAAGTGCGGCTCCCATACAAAAAACACAATTTTTGGCCTGATTTTGCTCTATAATGGTACGGAACCCTTGGCGCGCGAGTCCGACTCGCACTTGGCCGATTATTATAAATCTCACGTTATTTTAAAGGCACTATTGCAAAAGCAAAAATGTTTGTAACTTCTTCAAGCTTAAACCATTGAACTGACTGTGAAAGGTTGAAGATACTTTGATTTTCAGGAAAATGTATTGCATTTTATCTCTAGAAATGTACGGTTTCCGCAAGTAACTAAGTTTAAACTTTGGCGCAACGAACTAGTGAACAACATTTGGTTCATAAAGGTGCTCCCAGATAGAAGTTATATAACGTTATAAAACATTGTGTAACACGATGATATTTTATAGCAGCGTGTAACATACGCTACAACATGTCAAAAAATAAACGTGTCTTTTGTCATAATTTGTTAAAAAATGTTAGACGAAAATGTTATCTGACGTTATATAACTTCTGTCTGGGAGCACCTTAATATTTGATAGCACTATTTTTCAATTTGATGTATTGAAATCATTTCAACATTCAAACGACGCTAGCGGCGCTAGTTTTAATTACACAAAACTCAAGTTAAAATTAAGGTCAACGTGTCAATCATTAATTATATTGATGATCCCAAATCATTAAATGATTCATTAGGTTGTGGGCGGATTAGCTAACAGTGCGTTCGGAGTTGTTTTTCTTTTAAGATGACCCTTATTCTAACTACATAAGAGTCAGTTTCAAGGAATCTTCGAGGTAACTTTTAAGTGCAGTTTGGCCTCATTGTAGTGGTTTCGACATTTTCTAACGCGAAATTTCAAAATTCGGCCCTTAGCATAATGAGTCTTCAAAGGTGTTGTAAATTGTAATAATCAAAATTAACACTCGTTTGTTTGGTAATTTTTAAATAACTCCAAAAAAGAAGTAGTTTGTAGGTTTGGTCGTGAATCTAGATTGTAATTTATAATATTTTTTTAATAATTATAAAAGCCTAGCACTTTTACGTGAGATGATATTTAATGTTGTTAACAGTGTACCTATGTATAATAATCTTATATATAAAATTCTCGTGTCACAATGTTCGTTCCCGTACTCCTCCGAAACGGCTTGACCGATTCTCATGAAATTTTGTGAGCATATTGAGTAGGTCTGAGAATCGGCCAACATCTATTTTTCATACCAAAAATTATTTATATGGCAAAACAACGTTTGCCGGGTCAGCTAGTATAATGTAATATTATACTTATTCTTTTAACTCATTAATTTAAGTCATTGTTTTATTGTACTCCTATATCAATTTTAGCTTTTTGCTAGCGTAGATCTAATTTTTTTTTCTTTTTTTTCAGGTAAGTCAACTCAAATTCATATTACCTACTCAGCGGTAAGAAATAATTTTACTAGTCTAATGTGATGTTAAGCAAAGGAAGATTGGTGGGCCTACGTCGTTATTGGGTTCGAGTATCTTAAGTCAATATATTTAGTCCTGAACTGTTGCTGGGCTTGACGTAACTCGACTAAATTATGTAGCTCCATCATCTGTTTATACTCTATATCCGCTATCCCCAACCCGCGGCCCGCGGGCCGCATGCGACCCGCCAGGACTTTATTTGTGGCCCGCGTGATGTTAAGCAATTTTGAAATTCACGCCCACCGTCAAAATAACGTAAAGTCTACATCAGGGGTCACCAATTAGTTTAGCTCGGGGTCCGTTTTAAGAAATAAAATGACCTCCGCGGTCCGCACAAAAAAAAATTTTTCAAGAAATATGTAATTTAGGAAATTACAAAGGTATTTGTATCAACGAGAAAAGTGTCAGCTTTTGTTGACTACATGTTCAATGTTGATCAGTATGTCGAAACCAACAATTTTTTTTCATTTTCGAACATGCTTGGTCCGCACACAATGGTTCGGCGGTCCGGATGCGGACCGCGGTCCGCCATTTGGTGACCCCTGGTCTACATGATAGTAGTTAAATTTTTTCCACTTTCACACACAATCGTTGTCTCGTATAATCGTCACTTTTGTAGGTAGAATGTTATTTTTTAACCGTAAAGATTTTTTGTTGCGGTCCGCGACATCTGCAAGACCGAAACATGTTTGTGGCCCGCATGAAAAAAAGGTTGGGGACCACTGCTTTATATGTACATAATATATTAATTTCTCTGATAATACACAATGCTAATTATTATTATTACATTATGTTGCCTGTAATGATGATGAATGCCAACCAAGTGTACGGTACTCGGTGCAGGTCAGCGGTCGGGTCGACGGCAATTTAGTGCTCCATATGTAGACACTAGATGCTATCTAGACCCAGTAATGACTAATGATACAATGTTGAGTCTAGGGTGTATTATGGGACCTAGAATGTAGGTCCTAGACCGTATCTACGCCTTACAGTGTAGGAATTTATTTCGCTTTTGTGGTTATTACGAGAAAACTGTAAAGTTTTCCGGGTTTAAAAAGTACTATCCTTACTCGGGATTCACAATATCTACATACCTAATTTTATTAAAATCGGCACATTGGTTGCTTTAGTAGATATATTTTACAGATAGTAAAAAGTATGTCATTTTGTTCCGAGCACTCAATTAAGTATCTTTATATCCATCTAAATCAGTGATTCCCAAAGTGGTCCAGGTGGACCGGTCTACGTTGGTCCTGACAAAAAATGGGGATCCACAATTGTAGGCGGGGGTCCATGTAAATTAATTAGGTTAGATGATTTATTCATATTCCATAATATGTAAATGCAAATGTTCCAAAACATAGGCCAGGGATGGCGAACCCTGCCTTATCAATGCCACTTTTCTGAATAATCACTAAAGTGATGTCATAGACGTGTCATCAAATAATATTATGATCAGTAGCGTGCTTAGAATTTTATGTCGCGTGCTATTGGTTCGCCATACCTGGCACAGGCGGATAATTTGTTGTAAAGTACAGCGACTGTTACTTAAACAGGGAGGGGAGCTTCAGGGGGTCCGCGGTATGCCGTATGCGGTATGCAACATTTGAAAAGTGGGCCACGAAACAAAGGAGTTTGGGAACCTCTGATCTAAATCAATTTAGTAATTTAAGCGTGAAAAGGAAACGGACAGACACACTTGAGTATGAATGTTTTAATAAGACATTTTCACATATTCAGAAGCAAGTAAAATCACAAAAAAAGTTCAAGCATTCACGTTTTTTCATAAAAAAGACAAAATAAAATACGTACTTATACTTCATAATGGGTTTCTTGTATCCACCTGTAGCGTCAATAGAGCGATAGTCTAAATCACTCAAAGCCTGGAGAGGCAGCATTATCCCCAAACCCATTTCAGGTGTCCTTTAAAAAGGCACGCGCGGCCCACAGGGTCGGTACACACTGGGACGAAACGCAGCGACACTTTACAGGACTACGTTGAAGCTAAAACAATTTATTTTTTCTGTGTCGTGTACTTCTCGCTTACACCGAGCGGATTATGACGTCATTTGATGTAAAAATGATAACTTTCCTCCTGAAAAAACGTTTTTCGACGCAATGAAGTTGCAGGAAATATCTTTTTTATGAACAATCTCAGTTAACATAGGTAACTTCTGGATTTGCAGAATCAGTGATCCCACTTCTTTTTTCAACGTTGAATAATTATTAATTATATATCGTATAGATCTAGTAAATAAAACTCAATTTTTGATAATCATAATCTAGTGCGCATTGCGTGTCAGTGTTACCTGACCCTCAGGCTCAGCGTCTTAGCGACCCGCCTGATTGAAATTCTATTATCATCGGCGACTTGACTGTAAATCTTGTGAGGTGTTCTCATATCCGATGGATGTTGGACACTTTTTGTGATATAATGGCCAAGCCTATGTAGAAACTGGGTATCTAGAAATAGAATAGGATTTGGATGTAGAAATTGGCAACCTTTTTTTTTAATTCGTCATCATCATATCAGCCTATATTCGTCCACTGCTGGACATGGTCGTATATCTTCGTTTCGAGGGCACATCTTTAACCATCTCCCCTAGCATTGAGATACTTGGCGTCAACATATCGAGCGAAGTCCAGTTCCGATATCATCTAGAGGGTAAGGCCAAATTAGCCTCGAAGAAGCTTGGTGTTCTTAACAGAGCGAGACAGTACTTCAGTGCGGACCAACGCCTACAACTCTACGAGGTGCAGGTTCGGCCTCATATGGAATATTGTTCTCATCTCTGGGCAGGGGCGCCAAAATACCAACTGCTCCCTCTGGATCGTATCCAACGAAGGGCCGCTCGAATTATTGACTGCCATAGTGTTTCAAACAGCTTGGACCCCTTGGAATTACGCCGAGATGTAGCATCACTCTGCATCCTCTATCGGTTGTATCACGGGAAGTGCTCTGAGGAATTGTTCGGAATCATACCACCTGCAACTTTTCGCCATCGTCCCACGCAAAAAACATACCATCCTCATCACCTTGATGAGTGGCAGTCTTCCACAGTGCGTTTTTCGCGTAACTTTCTGCCGCGCACTGTAAAACTCTGGAACGAACTGTCACAGCAGTATTTCCGGACCTATACGACCTGCAAACCTTCAAGAATAGAGCGTATTCCCTCTTAAAAGGCCGGCAACGTACCTGCAGCTCTTCTGATGTTGCGGGTGTCCATGGGCGACGGTAATTGCTTACCATCAGGTAACCTGTTTGCTCGTTTGCCCCCTTATTAAATTAAAAAAAAAAACATAGGCATCTCTCAATGAACACCAAGATAACTGATCTCCTGCTACTCGCATCCAACATGGACCCGCAGGTCGCAACTAAACGGAGATCGTCGTCTTGGAGGTCGACCTTGTTCATTTCATTTCAATTAGCATTAACTATGTAGTTAGAATGATGAGTTGTTAATTTTGTGTGAGTACGTACGGTACAAACTACGGAGATAGTCGTTCGGTGTTAGGGAAAGCCTGGAAAAATTGAAAAATAGAAAAACTGATACAATTCTATACAGGATGTAACAAAACTGAGTGATAATACTTTAGACTGTGTACGTGTTCCCCGTAGATAGCTCACTGTGAAAGCAGCAGCACTAAAAGACAAACATTTTTTTCACTTTTATAATATGGGCAAGCACCCCAGCATCACGAGTTTCCCTATACAGAAGTGAAAAAATCGTCTATTAGCGCTGCTACCTTCACAGTGATTTCTCTACGAGGAATACGTTCACACCCTTAAGTATTAATCACTTAGTTTTGTTACACCCTGTATAAAATACCTACAATAAGTAGGCATCAATCTATTTTTATGAAATCCAGAATGTTTTAGAGTGGAAGAGTTGTGGAACACATAATAAATAATAATATTATGTTTCCCTATTCTTAAAGCTTAAATTTTTTGTCATCAGTATCTAATATTTGTACTACGTTCTTTTGTACTGTGAGAGAAGATAATAAAGATTTTGAAATTTGAATTTTTTAAAGCTTAAAGTCGCGGCTGACATCTTACCTGCTTGTTGGATTTACAAAATATTTTTTATACATTCAGATTTTTATCCATTCGATTCCCAGTACGTGTGACACCTCCTTGTTTCTGCTCCGGCGCCCTCGGCTCGATTGTGTCGCCTGTCAGGCACACACCTTTTGTGACGGCTAAGGATTGCGGCGTCGTGGAATTTTCACGCACGTCACATGATGAGGGGCCCATAATCTCATATTGGAACGGCTTAGCGGTTTATCTTTATTCTCAGCAGGTTTTGTGCTGTCCCAATTTTCTATAATTTTCCATTTTATGGTAAAGATGAGCTTAGGCGAGAAGAACCGACGTAGGTTAATTTATAACCGGTGGTGTAGGCAATGCGCGCTTTCATAAATCTGGACGTCACGTTATCGTGGACGCCGACTTCCACAATAAAACGTTGGGTACGCTAGTTACCCTTTTGATTTTACGCACCGCGGGCGGTTTGTGCGCTTCAGAAGAGTGTAGATGTCGTGATGCCCTCTAACGTGCACGTTAAAAAGTTATCGTCGACGGAAATTTAAAAGCGTCTTCATATATTTCCATACATTTTACTTCCCTATGTTAGGTTAGGTTAGTTAGTAGTTAGTATCGTTTTACCGCGGACGTCCACGATATTACCGCCACGTCCAAAGTTATAAAAGCGCACAATAGAAAAGGCTCAGAAAATATTTTGTACATAATTTATTCTAAGTGTCACAAATATTAATAAAAACAACATTATAATAGTTACTAGATCCAATCAGAGCCCCTAGCCAATACTTTTTCTTTATCACTTCTTTACAGAATCGCCGATCAAAATGTATGGAATCGACATTACACGAATCGAACGTCAACTTCATAATATTATTATCGAACATTTATATCAATTTAGATCGGCAATTCTATAAAGATGCGATTAAGAAAACATCTTGGCTAGAGGGCCAGGGCAAATATTATAAATTATAATAATATTGTGCTGCGTACGGCGTAACGCAGACAGCAAGCAACACAAAGCATTTCTTGCAAATAAAATATCACTCTTAATAAAATATCATTCTATACGTGGGAGAGCCATGCTTCGGCACAAACGAGTCGGCTCGACCGGAGAAATGCCACGTTCTCACAGAAAACCGGCGTGAAACAGCGCTTGCGCTGTGTTTCGCCGAGTGAGTAAGTTTACCGGAGGCCCCATCCCCTACCCTATTCCCTTCCCTTCCCTCCCCTATTCCCTTCCCTTCCCATCCCTACCTTACCCTATTCCCTCTTAAAAGGCCGGCAACGCACCTGCAGCTCTTCTGATGCTGCGAGTGGCCATTGGCGACGGAAGTTGCTTTCCATCAGGTGACTCGTTTGCTCGTTTGCCCCCTTATTTCATAAAAAAATCACGTCTCATCGTGTTTCGTTGTGTGATGCCTGCTACTAATTTCTAGATTCTCGAATCTAGACATTAGTATTGCTACAAATGCTAGGTAGTCTTGGCCAATTAGAATGGTGTAATTGCTGAAGCTATAATATTTCTTGCCAGAAAGTCTGCGTTTCTTGAAAAGCGTTGATTAGACCAATTAAAAGTTTTAAGCCTGAAGAATGAATGGCGGAATACAAGTTTTCATAAGCAAAGAAACAAGTTGTGAATTTTTCTTTTGAAGAAAAGAAAAGGAAACCTCTTAAAGTTAATGAGTTAAATAAAATTAATGGGTAAAATTAGTAAGTTAAATTATGTCATCATAGGCTCTATACGTATCTTTTAATTATTATTATTACCAACCACTGTACAGTGTACATTGTTACTTGAAACTGATATCGACATTTTTAAACCAAAAAACGTAAATTTATCTTATCGTATTTTGTTTAAACTTAAAACGGTTTCTGAATATATCTATACAATATCTTCAAATGCACTTTAAACTTTCGGAGCTAAGGCTGTGGAAAACATTTATTTATGTACAGCAGTAACTGAAGAACCTTGGACTGCTACGTGCAGAAATATAGTGCCATAACTCAGGAACGTCGGTTTTTATGGTTTTCGGCTGAATTGCAGTCTGTACTGTTCCCCTGTTACACGAATTGGACTTAAAAATGCACGCGAGAATTTCAAATTCATCTGCGGAATTCCTTGGAGCGAAATTTTAGCACGTGAAAAGTGAGACAATTTCTGGTTGAAAAAACATCCAGGAACCTAAAATTAGTTACTGTGAATTTATAATGTTTTAATTATGCGGTTTTTCTGCGTTGGTGGTTGGTGCATGAAAATGTAGACTATAGAGAGTCGTCCTAGATGATTGCTAATGGAAGACGTTGATTGTGCATGATATAGCAATCATGGTTAATCATTCTCGCCCTAGAGGCAGAAATTGTGAACTATAAAAATAATAATTATAAGATCATTGCAACCAATTTCTTGGAAATAAAGACTTACTTACATCATAATAGACATAAAGACTATTGGGACACCATGGGGATACCATACAGGTGGTAGGTATCATTGCAGACCCAAAAGAATAAAAATAGCAGAATCAAAAAGATTAGCATAAAATGATATTTTGATGTAATTTTACTTAAACCAATGTGAAGAGAGATTTTTAGGCTTTCAAGTTTTTAAGTTTACCTCTAATATTCTTTTTTTGTAACGGTAAAAATATTGAACACCTATGCCAAAATGTTGTAAGTACTAAAAATAGAAAATTAAAATTCTGATTAGCTTCGACGTCGTCGAGGGAGAAATTCGATAAAATGTAACTTAAGGCCGTCCCCCGAGCAAACGACCTTGACCATACATTTGCCGTGTTGCCGAGATCGCACCAAAACCCTATTTTTTTACTTATCTTAGTTCAAAATTGACCTAAAAAAAATTAAAACGGGAAATATGTAGTTTATGATATTGTCGATCTATTGGCGTGTGTTTCAAATAAAAGTAACTTGTAAATACTAAGGAGATGCTGAATGTATGCTTGAATTTTAATAAATTGGCTTTACTTTGGAAGCTGATATAATATGTATAATAAACAAAAATAAAAAATTTAAAACGTGGAAAGGAATGTTGAGATACTGAAGATTATTTCTGTATTTTTATTATAACTCTGTAGCTTTCAAATTATGAGTTTATAAGCGTCTAAATACGATAAATTATGGAATCTCCGTAGGGAATGCCCTTAATGCGCCCACCGGAGTTATTTTCGAGCGTTTTCCGAATAAACATTTATTACGGGCAAATATATGAATGGAGGAATTGATGGAGATTGGTTATTTGAATTTGGAATGTTGGGTTCGAATGGATAGAACGAATGTAATGGAATGTTCTATAGAGGTAGTTCTACCGGCAACGAAGTTATTTGAAGTGCACCAAAAATATTGCAAACTAAATGACCCGGTGAACTTCTTTTCACTTTTCTCCTAATACAAACCTTCCCTGGACTTCCACGAACATTTCAAGACTAAAATTAGCCAAATCGGTTCAACCATTTTCGAGTTTTAGCGAGTCTTACAAGAGTTAAAATTCATTTTTATTTTATAGGCTAGCTCTTTAGCTGCACGCGTACTTTAAAATCTATGGGCGCTTCACACCACGTCAGTCTGGCCCCGTGCTAAGTACCCGAAGGACTTGTGTTACGGGTACCAGACAACGGAAATATATTTAATACTTTTATACTATACATATATTTAAGATTTTTATTATATGATACACATATTTAATATACATCCATGACCCAGGAACTTTATAAACTTTTTGTTCCGTGGGCGGGACTCAAACCCGCGACTGAATGAATCGTCGTCGTCTGAATGGAATAGTATTTTCATGTGATAAAAATATTCTGTGTATTTCTCCGTTGTCTTATCTATGGCATCCATTACACGGGCATGCAAGCGTCAGTCAATTCCGTCAGTCATGAATTACGTTTGACTGACTGATGGTGACCGATGGACTGACGAATGGTATTAGACAGTCACTCAATTCTCTTCAGTTTTATGCCAGTCAAAGCCAAAATTTTCAAAGGAATACGTTTCTAATTTTTTTTTTCCAATTTTGTCAGATGTGTCATGTGACAAAACTCACTCGAAATTCGTGACTGATGGTTGCATGAAGCAAAAATCAAAATATCCAGATTTTCGTCAATCATCTTCATGCAACCGTCAGTCACGCTCTTACACGGTACCTGTTATCCATCAGTCACAGTCATGACTGTGGTAAAACTGACAGCAAAATCTACCGTCTAATGGATGCCTTAATCGTTGCCAACAATCAAAATCAGTCCAGCCGTTCACGTGTTTTGAATGACCAAAAGGACATTGACCAATACAATTGAGTTAATATAAAGCCTCTTCCTTAGGGTCAATTCAGACCGCAATGCGACGCGTATGCCTATGCATTTCCTTTCTATGGATTTGACAGATTTGCAAGACGTCTCACGCAATTGAAGTCTGTCAATTCAGTATTTAGAAATGCATCTACGCGTCGCGTTGCGGTCTGAATCGACCTTTATACGTTAAGCATTTTTACATTAGCCTGAAAACAAAACAAACAAACGTGTACTTATTGTTTTTTTTCTCGTAATATATTAAATATACTTTGATTATAAATCTTAATTTACAAACGTAAAATGATCTCATAAGACGATTTCGCACTTACATGAGAGAATTCTCTGATTTCGTCGTTAATAAAAGCCTCACTCTGTCCCTTTTCACGTGCATTTCAAAACGAATCGGCAAATTAAATAAGGGAAAGCAAAAGGAAAAACTGTCAAAGGGAATGAGAGTAAAAAAATATCATTAGCCGAGCACGAAATGTTCAGGGGCGGGATTCTCAGGCTTCGAATGTCGTTTAGATCCCAGCCCGTCTTAAGGTACCGTTCTGACGAACGCGGCAAGTGACCGCGACCGGCAAAATTAAAATAAAATGTCATTTTATGACGTAGCTTAAGCTTATTTTGGTCTACGCCACGCCAGCATGGGTCGCTAGACCAATATCGGTAGGAAATTAAATACCTATGTCCTATACGTCTATTAAGACGCTGATAACTGCCAATGACCTTGATCTCGCTCACTCTCGCACCTGTGTCGATTTTCATGCCAGAGAGACAGAGATGTGAAGTGTTCACTCGGTAGCGTGGATACATTTATTTTTTTGTTAGAGGAAAAAATAAATATTGTTGGAAATCTAGAAGTCAGAACCGAAAATTAAATCCGGCAATCTTCGGATTTTTGTAAAAGGTATCAAATAAACAAATCTTTAATGCATAGATTGTATTATTACTTTAGTTAGAACTGTTTAAAGTTCCTGAAAGATGTGACTTTGGTATTTTTTGTCATCCAGTAGGAGTACATTATTTTATTATTTAAATTCGACAAGCTTTTCCAAATATAATCAAAAATCAAATATATATTTTTTGTGCCAATCAATGAAATACATACGTCTAGAAAACTGCACAAAGATGTCGAATTGGCAGCTGTCTTCCCCTTAAGCCTTGTCATAAAGTGGCTTTTTATTTTATTTTTTGTCAATTGCGGTCACTTGCGGCAAAGATACTTTTTTTTTTTTAAACAGACTGTCGGTGTTGATTATCCGACAACCTTATGCCTTATATCATCTTATCATCAGTGAAAAGACTTTTTTTTTTCTTTCCCTCTCCGGCGCATCAATGTAGTCAGTGTTCTGGCTTCGCTACTGATTGCTTTTCGCCACTTGCTCCACAATCTTCCTCGCCATCTTCATGAAAGTAGGTCTGCGTTTTTAGGGTTACGTAGCCAAAATGGCAAAAAACGGAACCCTTATAGATTCGTCATGTCTGTCTGTCCGTCCGTATGTCACAGCCACTTTTCTCCGAAACTATAAGGGTATTGAAACTTGGTAAGTATATGTAATCTGTGAATGTAGGGTATCTATGGATAGGTCTTCAAAAATCATATGAAGGTTTCTAATATTATTTTTTTCTAATCTGAATAGTTTGCGAGAGAGACTCTTCCAAAGTGGTAAAATGTGTGTCCCCCCCCTCTATCTTCTAAAGTAGGGGCATGATAATTCAAAAAAAATGTATGATGTACATTACTATAAAAACTACCAACGAAAATTGGTTTAAACGAGATCTATCAAGTAGTTTTTTTATACGTCATAAATGGTAAACCTTAATTTAACTTTCATTAAATCAACTAAAATATAAAAATAAATAAAAAACCTTTTAATTTTATAGAAATAAACCTTATTGCTGCTGCGGAACCCTTCAGTGGCGAGTCCAACTCGCTCTTGGCCGGTTTTTTTATTTATTTTTCATTATATCTTTCATGGTGTCTGTTGTTATGACTTGGTCTATTTCTTCTTCTGTTTCCCTTCTGAGTGATCCATAAATGGGACATTCTGTGAGACAGTGCAGAACTGTTTGAGTTGTGAAGTTGTCACATTTGCACGCCTTGCAGTTCTCCCTCAGTTTCATTCGGTCCAAGTACTCTCCGAAGCCTCCGTGTCCTGTAAAAAGTTGTGCTGACAGGTTGTCTTTCTTCACTTCGGAGAGAATCTTGTACGCTATTCGCAGGTCGTCGAAGAAATACGGTATTGTTTTTCCGTGGCAAAGATACTAAAGTCACCAGTCACGCTTGAGTCAGCATGTGCGCAATGCACATTAGCGCCGTGTCAATACATATGATAATAAACATATGTCAATGTCGTTTGGAAATTGGATCGCAGGCTATCTAATATCTAATAGAAGCCTGCGATCGAAACTGAGAATTTTGACATCTGAGAATCGGGCCCCTGTACCGCAATATACCGATTTTTATGAGTAATTCCATTCGGAGGTAATGGTGTGTCGTTATTAATAAAACCGTTATTATCGAGATGTTTTATTCGGAGTTCCTTCGCGAAATCCGAATGGCCAATAAGGATTGTTTCGGGGTTTTGTGGATTTGGCTGGATTTCAATTTTCAATCTAGAGATATAGGTTTTTTGAAGGGCGTTGATTTGCTTGTTATATTATCAAGTGAATAAAGATGAATGTGTAATGCTACTCTTTGAAATACTTACAATATAGTCTACTAGATGACGTCCGCAACTCCGTTGCACCATAATTCGTTTATTGCGCAGGAACTTATCAAAAAAAGTATCCTTTCCTACGAATCAAAGTATCTCCAAAACAAATTTCAGCGAAATCGGTTCAGCTGCTTTGGCTTAAAGTGGTAACAGACAGACACACTGTCACATTTAAATATTAGTATGGATTATTATACGCTTAAATATTTGCTGGAAACGTGTTTCATAAAATAATAACCTGACTTTCCTTTAAATTACAATATAATTGCCAACTCCTACAAGATTCTGCTCATAATTCAAAGATCATCCAATAAAGGTTACTATATAATCAGGGCTCGTAAATCAGCGGGGACAAAGGTGGAATTGTAAACGACCTCCCGATAATTCTCCCCTCGCATCAATCAATTAAATCCCCCCGTTTCTTTACTTTGCCTAAAAAGTTCTGGACCCCTGTTTATGGAGCGAACGTGTGGAAAGATTGGGCGGTTTTCAGGGCACCTGTTTTGGTATAGTGCTCGTTTCTAGGTGAACGAAAATTGAATGAAATTTTCAGAAGTCGGTTCGATCCTTGAGATACAGCCTGGAGACAAACGGGCAGACATCGACGTCAGTATGTAAATAAACAAGGCCGAAATTACGCGGACTTAGTTCGGCATGATTAGGCCTGCAGACCTAAAACATTGCCGCCGAATCGATGCCGAACTCGCCCGACTTCGGCTGTACGCTATAACGCGATGTAATGTCGGCATGGTGTGTCATTACTTCATCAGTTATTTAAATACATTGCAATGTATTTAAATAACTGATGAAGTAATGACACACCATACCGACACTACATCCTAAATACATTGCAATGTATTTTAAATAACTGATGAAGTAATGACACACCATACCGACACTACATCCTAAATACATTGCAATGTATTTTAAATAACTGATGAAGTAATGACACACCATACCGACACTACATCCTAAATACATTGCAATGTATTTAAATAACTGATGAAGTAATGACACACCATGCCGACATTACATCGCGTTATAGCGTACAGCCGAAGTCGGGCGAGTTCGGCAGCGATTCGGCGGCAATGTTTTTTTTTCAACGTCGATTCGGCAGCGTTCGAAAACTCAGAATACTCGGACATAGTTACGAAACTGAATTTTTACCGGTTCGGCTCTTATCGTGTTTCATAACAGCCGATTTTGATTTGATTGAGATTGATTCGGTTGTTTTTTTTCTGCCCAGTGTTTACACACTTAGTCCCGTTCCGTCCCGTAGACGGTTTTTTTATGAAATAAGGGGGCAAACGAGCAAACGGGTCACCTGATGGTAAGCAACTACCGTCGCCCATGGACACTCGCAACATCAGAAAAGCTGCAGGTGCGTTGCTCGCCTTTTAAGAGGGAATACGCTCTTTTCTTGAAGGTTTCCAGGTCGTATAGGTCCTCTAGGTCGGGAATCTTCCCGGTCCTGTTTTTACCCTTTGGGTACGGAACCCAAATGACTTCGAATATTATTTTTAAATTTGTTTTTTTTTTACTCTTATCACGTAGCGCGTCTCAAGTGGATTATCCATTATGTGCCTCCCGCGGGTGTGATCCGTTAACTGCGACGGTTTCTTAAAACTCTCATACTTGGATAATATTAACTTTTGTTTCTGAGACGAAATTGCTGTATATTGGTTGTGACTTATGGGTTTGAAATGAAAATCACGTATACTGAAAGTATTTTTCGTGTTTATATTGTAGTCTCTGCCTATTTGTCTGTATATTATACAAAATATTGGTAGGGAGATATTTCGAGTCATGGGAAAAGATATCTATATCCTGAAAACTCCGTTGTGCCAAAAATTATTTATCGCGCGGGAACTGTACAATTTTCCGGGATAAAAAGTATCCTATGTCCTTTCCCGGGACTCAAAAGTATCTCCATACCCAGAAAATCAGTTCAGTTTGGGCGTGAAGAGATAACAGACAGACAGACAGACTGACACACTTTGGCAATCTATATCTATATATCTATATACATATATAAAACTCAAAGGTGACTGACTGACATGGTGATCTATCAACGCACAGCCCAAACCACTGGTCGGATCAGGCTGAAATTTGGCATGCAGGTAGATGTTATGACGTAGGCATACGCTAAGAAAGGATTTTGATCAATTCTAACACCAAGGGAATAAAATAGGGGATGAAAGTTTGTATATAATAATACTTCTTAACGCGAGCGAAGCCGCGGGCAATAGCTCGTAATAATATAAGTATGGATGTGATGTAGCTACAGTACTCTACATTCGTACTCTATTCTGAATACAGTTTGTTGGTGTGTCGGGCTGATGATGATGAGGCAAGGGTCCGAATATCAATCTCATCAGGGCGTCTCTGTGAATATAAATTTGAAATTTTCACTCTCATTACCCTCATCGGTGATTTAAAAGGTAGAAACGACTGTCCACTGCACAGAGCAGTGACGTCACAGAGTTTACGTTTTATAACACGGCCACATTAACTTGATGCATCGCTGGAATACAATAACATGCCCGCTCCATAATGACGTCATCAAACCATGCGTCAATTTGACGTGACCGTGTTATATTTTATGAGTTTTATGAGAATGGAAAAAAGTCTAGCTTAATACAGAGACAAGTTTTATGTGCATAATTTGTAATACGACATTGCTTTGCTACTTTGAGCTATCGTAATTTACTCGTGTGCTAATGCCCTCATTAGAATGGTCTATGAAGACAGTCTACTGTACAGACCTGTGGCAACTGTCTGAAACTCTTAACCGATTATTCATTATAATGACAACTACCCTCACTTATTTTTTATTTTCTTTGTGTCTTAATTTTTAATTGTTCACTCTATGACTTTAAAATTCTTGCTTCAATATCTAAGTCCACTCGTTACGAAATGTTTACTACATTACATTCTAACAATACTTGGGCTTCTTTAGAATATAACTAGCTAGCAGTGGCGAGGGGTGAATATTTTGAGAAGGGAAGCCGGAGTAAAAAATCTACTTACCAATTTTGGTAATTTATAATTGAATGACATGCTTTTAATTTTCAAAACTAAGTTTGGAAAACAAAGTTTCCTTCGACAACAAAATATAATCTGTCAGACAACAGTCTTTCTGAATTAATGCCATATTTTCCGAACTACACGATTACGTCATACGACTCACAATTCACAAGTCACAATATAAATTAATTTAATTCACGACACTCTTCTAAGTTCTAACGCTAAAACAAAATTTAAATTCAACAAAACAAAACAAACGACATGTTGTTTACAAACACACTATCCGCCATATTAATATGTCAATCTAAAAACCAGCAAAATAAAAATGTATTACGCGCCTGTCATATTTAGTACCGCTAAAGGCATTCTTAATAAAGTCGTATTACAAAAAATCCTACCAAAATAAAATGTATTACGCGCCAGCAAAAGTATAATGTCGCTACATTCATTCTTAAATTCGAATCATAACAATTTTACTTCATGACTCATCTATCTCGCTTGCACTTGTGCGTTGCTAATTAACCTTTCTCCGTAATAACTCGTCGGGCATCGAGTTATTTCCAAGTATATATCGCGCGTGCTAGAACGAGACAGAACATGACGACCAGTTCACAGGAATGAAAAGGACAGATGCTTACTATGAACTGTCGTTGTATGGAGAAATAAGCCGCTAATCCTGCGGCTTATTTGATTCTCTGCGCCCGCACATTGCATTGCCTTTTAAAATTTGTAGGCGATAGTTATTAATTCAAACTATGTATTTCAAGTGAGAGAAAAATTTATTGCATATAACATTGTGAATTCAAAGTTTTTTAAGTAGGTATGTAAAATATTTATTAGATAAATATGTCGTTGGCCCGTATATTCGATTTTTCTAAGCCCTAAGGGAAGCCGATGGGAATCGGGTTATATGGACGCTTCGCCACTGCTAGCTAGTTGCCTATGACTTTGTCCGCGTTAGCATAATAATCACGTCCGAAGTATTATTTTTCAAAAATATTCATATTCAATGTACAGAATTGACTTTCCTACGATTTTATTATATGTATATAGAAATAACAATTCCAATACAATATATAATTAATAATGTGTACCGGTGACGAGGCCGCGGTCCAATAAATCTGTGTGTCTGTCTGATAATAGTGCGGTTTGACCCCGCCGTTTGTCATAACTTGCGGTTGTTATCAATTTTGTCGCTGGAAGTGTGTTTATTCGTTCATTGTCCTCGTTGGCTGATGAATGAATTATTATTAAATGTTTTCCGCAATTTCGTAAGGAACTTTTTAGCGAGAATCGGCTTTTTACGGAGAACTAGGTCTGTGTATTTTTTAGGAAATTAAAGTACCTATGAATGTTAACAAAATTTAATTAATATTTTCTTCAAAATATCGGTTTAACAATTGAAGAGGTATCATACAGCTTCGATTTGATATTTTGCAGAAACGAATTAATAAGCTGCCTTACAGAATATTATGATCGTACAGTGTGGAAGAAGAAGATAAAAGATAATAAGAAGAGACAATATTTAATTTTTGTGTCAATAGTCTGTTACGGCTTACTCTGTGCTCCCATTATAAGGTTGTCTTTATACCTGAGATGAATGCAATTTAGCGCGATTTAGAAAAAAACTGTCCCCTTTCTATGCGAATACCGAATGAGAGTTCAGTTCTTATTGGATCTAATGTGCAGGATTTAATCTGTGCGATTCTGTTATTTTAATTCAGCTTTGATCTTTTTTCAGTCCAGTCCGGCTATCGGTAAAATAGTATTTTGACGTACGGCGTTCCGATCTTTGCAGCATTAAGCGACCGCGACCGACAAAAATTCAAACAAAATGCTACTAGACCTAGGATCAAGTGGGTTTCATTTTCTACCGTGATTGTCGGCGTAAAGCAAAATGAAACCTTTAGCTTAAGGCCGTCCCCCGAGCAAACGATTCCGTCAACTGATAATTATAATTGAAGTTAGTTGTGCCATATTGAGGGTCATTGGTCTCTAGGTATGACTGATGATGGATCTGAAGATCTGAGGTTGAATCTCTAGAGTGCGATTCCTAAGCCGAAGGCTTAATTGTCATAGAAAAATAAAACGTCAAATTAGTGCCGTCATAAGAAAAAGAAGACGAAGAAGACAGTAGTTTTTATTTGTAGTGAATTTTGTTAATTCAAAACTTTTTAAATTAATCGATTTTGATTGACTTAGATTAGTTTTCCGTTCGATACATAATTTTTTCACTTCCTTTTGTTAAACTTAAGATAGTCAAGAAAAAATTAAATAGACCAAGAATAGTTTTTTTGCATGTCACAATTTAGTTTATTTATATCCCTAAAATTGTAGCTAAAATAAGTTTTTATGAGATCTTGTTTGTATTTATTTCAGACCTTGGTCAAGTTTATAGACAACCCCATTTTAGAATTTATGAAAGCCTATTTTAACATTTTTATCCGCCAATAATTTGTCGCCTTAGAAGAAATTCAGTTGCCACAAAAGAAAATCACTGCCAGATAAAATTTAAATAAAACCTCAAAAAATCATTAAAAAGCCGCCGCTTTCTAGTTAAAATGCTATCTCAAATTAGTCGCCAAAGTAGTTTATTTACTATCCATTTTCAGTTTTTTTAAGACCTGGAATGGTAACAATTTGTCGCCGCGTTAAATACATCCCTTTATGATATTTTCGATCTATTGGCGTATGTTTCAAATAAAAGTAATTTGTAAATACTAAGGAGATGCTGAATGTATGCTTGAATTTTAATAAATTGATTTTACTTTGGAAGCTGATATGATTAATGATGAGTATAATAAACAAAAATAGAAAATTTAAAACGGGGAAAGGAATGTTGATATACTGAAGATTATTGCTGTATTTTTATTATAACTTTGTTGCTTTCAAATTATGAGTTTATAAAGCTCTAAGGCCCGTATAAATAGTCAGTACTCAAGATGCATCTCGGTCTCAAGACACGGTTCAGGCTCTGTGATTGGTTGGCTGTCAAAATTTGGACCAATCATAGAGCCGAACCGCGTCTTAAAACCGAGATGCATCTTGAGTACTGACTATTTATACCGGCCTAAATACGGTAAATTACGGCATCTTCGTAGGGACGGCCCTTAAATCATAAAGTGGAATTTTGTTTGCATTTTTGTCGGTCGCAGTCGCTTGCCTTTATCAAAAAATTTCATCAACATCGGTTCAGTGATTTAAGTAACATAGACACATTTTCTAATTTATATTATTAATGGACCTATCAAATCATTCATTACTCAAACAGGGAAAACCGGAAGGACAATCAAATATTAATTAATTAAATAATTAATATAGTAATAAGTAATAAATTTATTATTAAAGTATATTTCAATTCATGGGTAACCATAAAAGTTAAAAAGATATTGATCTGAAGTCTTCATAATATTATCTTCCCTTTTATTGTCCGCTGAAAGTACCTGCGAATTTGCCGACCTGCAAGCCAAAACCACCTTTATTGTCTGGGTTATTAATCAGATAGAGATCAACTACGATAACATGGCGCGCCCCTCCAAAATTCAAACGTTTGAAGTGCGTTGTCAAAACGTTTGAAGTGCGTTGTCAAAACGTTTGAAGTTCGTTGTCTTGCGCGGTAGGCTAGTTATGATTAGGTGACCAACAAATCTTGGTAATAAGTGACATTAACTGAAATATTACGTGTACTGTGATTGGTTGAATACTTACAGCATACTAACTCTTTCATAAGGATGTGACTACACACATTGAAACAGTCATTTGGAGGGGCGCGCCATGTTATCGTAGTTGATCTCTACTTCTTTGTAATAAATGTCGGAGAGATAAAAAATTGTCCATTTGTCGTCAGGTGTGTTTCTGTGAACTGATTTCCGTGTCCGAAGTGTTTGGAAATTGGGGTTTGAGGGATCGATAAGGTGTATTGAGGGAAGGACCGTTTAGAAGACTTAAGAGAACGAGAAGAAGAATATTAAAAATGCGAAAGTGTGTCTGTCTGTCTATTACCTCTTCAAGCCCAAACCGCTAAACCGATTTTGCAGAAGTTTAGTATGGAGATACTTTGAGTCCCGGGAAAGGACATACGATACTTTTAAGGCGCTATATTGAAAAAACTGTCCTTTTTGACGTAATACTATAGGACCCTCAGAAATGTTACAAATCTGGTAATGAGATACTTCATAACCTTATCTAGGTTTGAGAAGAACTAGAAACACGATTAATGTATTTTGCCTCGATACATTTAATTTTCGAAATGACCTCTTAAAAATACGAAATTCGAAGATTATTTTTAAACGGAAATAGATGTATTGTAGGAAATTAGTCTAATTGATAGATACTTTTGAAACTCAAAATCGTATAGAAGCATTTTGCTTAAATGCTCCTAGGTATTTTTTAAATGATTATAATTACTTTTTTTCGCATGTTTTCTGAGCGAGCTGATAGCTTCTGGCCGCAGCGTATTCATGACTTTATAGTCATACAAATTAAGTATAAAATTGCCCTTGCGGTAAAATTACTTTCGATATAGCGCCTTAATTCCGAAAAAATGTACAGTTCACGCGCGATAAACGAATTTTGGCGCTACGAAGTTGCGGAATTCCTCTAGTAATATTGTAAAAATGTAATTATTGTAAGTTTGTTTGCTTCGCTTTAACAAGCAAACTACTCAACCATTCTACTGATCATTATAAAACTTTGTGTATATTTTTGAGGTATTACAAATCGCGGAAAAAAGTTGTATATCAAAAAATTATATTATAGATTGAAGTCCTCAATATTTTACGGAACCCTTTGAACTGAAGGTAATATGACGTGTCCTTTGCATCGAGTTGGGGTCGTGGTAGTGGCATCACAACTCATGTGCTAAAGATGAAAGGAATATTTCCTTGTGAATTTTCTTTACCTTTTTGTATTAGGTCAAAGGAAGTTCAGGGAATGTTTCTAACTTTTAGGGTAAATCCAGACCGCAACGCGACGCGTAGATGCATTTCTTAAAGCTTCTCCCAGACAGACGCGGCCTGCGGTGGCGGTGGCGGTGGCGGTAGCGGTTAGTTGAATAGCTTGGCTTCGTGGCCGCGTGTGTCTGTGTCGTTCCTAGAACTCTCAAGTTATACAACTGACCGCCACCGCCACCGCAGGCCGCGTCTGTCTGGGAGACGCTTAATTTGCATGGATTTGGCAGATTCGCGAGACGTTTCTAGCGTCTCCCAGATAGACGCGGCTTGCGGTGGCGGTGGCGATGAGTCGGATGGCTTGACCGCGTGGCCGCGTGTGTCTGTGTCGTTCCTAGAACTCTCAAGTCATCCAACTGACCGCCAAAGTAGGACGCGTCTATCTGAGAGACGCTTTACGCTCACGAAATTTGTCAATTCAGTACAAAAGAAATGCATCTACGCATCGCGTATTGAATGAATTTACCCATAGCCCAGTTACTATAGGAGAGGGAGGGAGGGGGAGTTTTTGATCGAGACTACCAGTTGACCTCAAGTAATTCTCTGACTGCGCACTCTATGCCCTCTATTTTGAAAACAGTTCATGGTATAAAAAATCTTAAATAGAAAAGTTGTAGAAAATTTAATTGTCTACAACTTCCCTATTTATACAAAAAACGTAAAACGCATATAAAACGAAATATTTGCAAAAAAAAAGTAAAAAAATCGATATTGGTGACTTTTGCCCCTGATTTTAAAACTCCTAAAATAGTTCTCAAAATTGCATGGTCGCACCATACCATTTTGAGAACTATCTTGGGATACCAAACTACAAGTTTTACGTGGTAATTTGCTCCTAATTTGGCCTAAAGTGATTGGACTACCAGTGACACGAAGCGCACCGAGACATCATGTAGTAGGGGGCGTCCACAAATTACGTGAGGTGTTTTTTTTAATTTTTTGACCCCCCCCTCCCCCCTGGTCAGATTTCGTGAGATTTTATTCAACCCCCCTCCCCCCTCCAAATCTCACGTGAGATTTTTCAAAATGTGGGTTTCTTACGTAAACGTTTGGTTTGACAGAGAGTAGATTTTCTTTCAAACGAATATGTGAATGATCTTAATCGTATAACGATTACGCTTATGATTAAATCTTAAGCATACATACAATCTGAATGAAATGGACCAAAATAGTATTATTTCATTGAGAAAAAAATTACGTGAGATTTTTCAAAATGTGGGTTTCTTACGTAAATGTTTGGTTTGACAGAGAGTAGATTTTCTTTCAAACGAATATGTGAATGATCTTAATCGTATAACGATTACGCTTATGATTAAATCTTAAGCATACATACAATCTGGATGAAATGGACCAAAATAATATTATTTCATTGAGAAAAAAATTACGTGAGATTTACCGAGACCCTCTCCCCAACGTGAGATTAGATGAAATTTGACTCGACCCCCTTCCCCCTCTAAACACCTCATGTGATTTGTGGACGCCTCCTATGACTTAAAAGTATGATAATATTATGTATGTTGTGACATATCTCGTGAGCAGTATTTGAGATTCAATAATGCTCTTGCTAAAATATTTCAACGAGTAGCAGCTAAAATGAGCCATTTTTCGCTCAACGCCGACGGCTACAAAAGAATTTGTCCAGAAAAGTATTTCGTAGCAAAATTTAGTGCGAATATATTTGGCAACATTATGTATCTCGTTTGGCTAGCACCTGACTAATTTCCATATTATTGTCTCCCCCTTAACAAAATATTTCGTATTCGAATGTAAAGCTGTATTTTCGTTTGAGGTTTTATTTCGATTTGTTTTTACGTTGTCTACGAATGCGCATTGAATATAATATTTCTTGACAATGTATAATACAGCTAAAATAATTATCTATACATATTATAAAACAAATCGCTTTTTTCCCTCATGTCCCTTTGTTCCCTTTAATCTTTAAAATTACGCAACGGATTTTGATGATTATTTCAATATTAGATAGCCCATTTATCGAGGAAGGCTATAGGCTATATTTTATCACGCTAAGACTAAAAGGGGCGAAGAAATAGAGGAAATTGTGGAAAAAACTGGGAAAATTATATGAAAGGGCTAACTTGAACGCGCTAATCTCAGGAACTACTGGTCCGATTTGAAAAATTCTTTCAGTGTTAGATAACCCATTTATTGAGGAAGGTATAGCTATATTTTATCACGCTAAGGCTAATAGGAGAATGTTGAAAAAACGGGGGAAATTATTTGAAAGCTTATTTTTTTGAAATTATTTATTTGAAACTACTGGAGCAATTTTTATGTTATTTGGCACAGATAAGAAGTAGACCACGTGAAGGATCATAGGCTATCGATTTTAATCATTTTTTCAGTGGCTATATATTTTATACCCGTGCGACGCCGAGGCGGGTCCCTAATTGTGAATATAATATTTCTTGATATTAATATCAAAACAAAGTGATAGTACTTTAGGGTGTGTACTTTGTATTAGTCAGAGTATAGAGTTCTCTGGCATCACAGAATGAGAACTTTTTTTAACTAAGGTATGGGAAAATCCACGAAACTCGGGCGGTTGCCCATACAAATCACAAAAAATGTTCTTTCAGCGCTTTTACCATCACAGTGAACTCTATATAAGGGACGAACACTAAAAACTTACTTTTGCTACACCCTGTATATAAACAAGTAAATACACGTTTTTATGTCGCTCCTATACCTACCTATTATAGTAATAAATAAGTCCATAAACACAAATTCTGGTAAAATTGCGAGAAAATTATAAACTTCCCAGAAATTTTTACAACGTTTCGCACCGTTTAAAATTCTTAAAAATTTTCGCTCAAGAAACATAGTTCAGGCTTCAAGCAGACCCATAAACTTTCCATACCTCTAATTTTAATCTATATTGATATTGAAACAAAGATTTTCTAAAAGCCTTTTTCCGAGCGTTAACTAGCGTTCTATTTTCAAGAAGGTCGGTTTCTTTTTAATGATTGACAATTTTAGATTCGAAAAAAAAGTAAAGTGTAATTTCTGTAGCATTTGTTGGATATGGGGCAATTGTAGGGGCATGAATGGTTAATGCCCTCGGGGCCCTAGCCCGGGGCCTCAGGGCTAGGGGCCTTAATTCGGCAGTCCCGCGGGACACGGGATCGATTTCGTGACTAGGATTAAGCCCGTCTTAGATCAGTTGCAATATTCAAATTAGTGGTACATATTCTGTAATCACATTGATGATAATATTGCCTTGCAACTAGTGCCTAGTGACGAACGTGCTGTTCTAGGTATTATAATTATTAGGGCGTAAATCTAGCTTATCCAATATCCATACTTACTAATATTATAAATGCGAAAATGTCTGTCTGTTACCTCTTCACGCCCAAAACCGCGGAATCGATTTTATTGAAATTTGGTATTGAGATACTTTGAGTCCCGGGAAAGGAAATATAATACTTTTTATTCCGGAACAATGTATGGTATCGGCGCGATTATTAGATTAACATAATATCAGAAATAAGATTCTGATATTTTTAATACTAAGAAGTCATATACATCACCTTTGGGCATTCTACCTACATTTTGATGGCAATTCTTCACGGAGTGTCCCCACAAATCCTGACTAAGCACTGTGACATTCAGAAGTGGGATTAGCGGGACTCAGCCGGCACTTGCGAGCCAGGTCGTGCAGATTACCGAACAAATGTCTTACAAGAGTTTAACCTTTTAAAAGGATTTAGTAGAGTGTAAAAAGAGCTGTGAAGTTTTGCATAGACGGGTGGATTTAGTGTCAAGGTATTTCTAGAGACCTTATATGGGCTGTAATCGATGACATTTTTTTTGCTACTATCGGAAACGATACGTAATCCTTCGATCGTAGATTCTTTGGGAACCTCAAAAACGACAGTATTTCTCCACTATTTAATGACTGTTATTATACTTATATACCTTTCTCTTTAATCATTCTATCTATTAAAGAAAACCGCATCAAAATCCGTTGCGTAATTTTAACTTAGATTAAAGGGAACAAAGGGACATGAGGCAGAAAAAGCTACTTTGTTTTATACTATGTAGTGATAATATAATTTTTATTTCCTTCCTATATAAATATCTAAAGTAGCAACGTTCTAACTTCTAACCAGGAAAGTGCGTTTTTACAAGTATTGAACCATGCAGTTGCATCGAACACACGATTACTTTGTCCACACTGTGCCTTTTTTTGTTCATCAAGGGCATGCGTTATAGCGCAGTCAACAGCGAACGTGAGGCATGCCCGCGACGCATGCCCTCTGACCTAATCCAAAACTTTCACTTTGTTCTTCAATGACAATGTTGACGTTGCGTTCGTTGACGCATTCAATTATTGAATGCGCCAAAACGAAAGTTGGATGAAAGAGGATGACGAAATTTGAAGATGAAAGTGCATAGTGTGGACATGGTTCAGTGACAGAATCATACAGCCAAACACTGATTGTCTTATGAGTTATGAGTTATGAGCAAATGAATCTTTGTATAGGCATGTATAGATAGGTGTGTACTCGCGAAATTCGAGTAGAATTAATCATTGAATGAGTTCTCCTTAATCCGCGGCTTCGTGGCAAATGGTGTTTGTACACGTAGGGAGTCACGGTATAGGGGGGTAGATGCCCCCCCGGGGGTCACGGTGCGGGGGGCAGATGTCCCCCCGAATGCGTGACGTTTGATTACGTCGTGACAAAACACGCCGCCTTCATACCTGTGAGACCGCAGCGGTGACAATGATTGTGGTGTTATGTGGATTGTCTAATAAAAATGTGATTTCATCTATGAAGATGTTGCCCGAAACTTTGTGCCGAAATTCGTTTAGCGAATCGTACCTTTTTCGGGACATTTATCTACCCTATATATCCTGCAAGCTTGTATTGACATAACAGTTTTTAAAGGAATAAAATTAATGTAATGATTAAAAGTTGCAAAGCGACAATAAACAGACAAATAGTCAGACAAACTTATACTGTGTGTTTGTGTAAACACCGTTATCCTTGAAACCATCAAATGAGCCCGTCAAAATGAACAACTTTTTCTATGAGAACAATGCTGGGAACTCAAAAAAATGCCGTCTTCATACCCATACGGATGCCCGGATCGGCAATTTGTACGGGTATGAAGACATATTTTTTAAATTCCCAGCATTGTTCTCATAGAAAAAGTTGTTCATTTTACACACACATCTTGTATATTAAATAAGTAGGTAAAGATTACAATTGGTGCTAAACATAATTTGCTTACTTATCAGAATGTCTACCTTACTTCTAGCGCGAAATAGTCGAATAAAACTAATAAAAGGAATAGACACTCATGTCCTGATGTCTCGCTTTCCTTTTATTACACACCATATAAATCTTTTGTTTAATAATAATTTTAAATTGGAACTATATTTTACTTCAACTTTCAGCTTGAGGTGTATTTCATATTTATTACCTTAGAATATCTTTTTGGTACATTTAAGATTAATTATATAGCAAAAATTTCTTAATAAGTATAATACACAAAAGCTAGTTTTGCTAATTTCATTACGTAAATTGAATAATATTGTAATACCATGTTTTAGGAGTAATTAAAAGATATTTTGATACTTAATCGTCTTTTAAGAGCAAGCGTTAAACTTGAGACAAACTTAAGTTAACTACAATTGCAATACAAAATGTTTGTTGGTGTCTGCATCTCCATGCGTATCGTATAGAAATAATGATAGCAATAATATAATATTATTATATATAATATATGTATTAAGACTGTCATGTCTCAAGTGAGCTGCTCTTACAGGGTTATATCAGTATTCTTTATAACAAAAATAATTGTCACCCTACACACCTTTTTCTGTATATTGAAAACATAAATATTGTTCATAATAATTCCGACGTGTGAAGGTATTCGCGTTTGTTCCGAGTGTTTTACGGAAAATGTTCCTTTTTGTGACGGCCGAGGGGGGAAGAAGGGGGATAGGAAGAGTCTTCGTCAATATTCAATTTTCCCCCTTTCAAAGTACTCCTTATATAATAAGAATCTTTCAAATTATCCCCCGAACGAGCAGAGAATCTTTTTTGAACGACTTGTTTTGTGAATTTGTGAATCTTTTTATCGGTTGGAGTTGAAGAGGCGTATTTTATTTTTGTAACTTGAGGTTTTGTTTTTGTATAATATTGGTATTCAAAATGTAATTAATGTTATTTTATTTGAAACTTATTTCTATATAAGTATAATACGCAATTTTCTTTGAATCCATACTAATAATTTGAATGTTTGTTGCCACTAAAACTGCTGAACTGATTTTGATGGGTAAAGAGATACTTTAAGTTGAAGAAACTTTTTCAGCGTTGCTACTTTTACAGTAGCTCTATAAAAACACATACACACACTAGACTTCACTAGAGTATTATCACGTTTTGTTAAATTCTGTTAAAATCGAAGCAAATACTCCAATCCAATCCATTCTAATATTATAAATGCGAAAGTGTGTCTGTCTCTCTGTCTGTTACATCTTCACGTTCAAACTGCTGAACCGATTTTGCTGAAATTTGGCATGTAGATACTTTGAGTCTCGGGAAAGGACATAGGATAGTTTTTATCCCGGAAAAATGTACGATTTCCGCACGATTAAAGAATTTTGGCGCAACGGAGTTGCGGGCGTCATCTAGTAGTATAATAAAGCCCAGAAGGATTATCTTTCTTAACATACCAACACCCTTGTATTGTAAAGTAAAATCCTATTAATCTAAGCAAACATAAAAAACTCCGTGTAAATGCTAACATCCTTTAGGCCCCGTGTGCCCCTGCCGGGGGCCCCGCGCCCCCTAATTTAAAATTCTGTTTGCTTAGCTCCGCCACTTGTTTTGTGAATTAAAAGTGTGTTGACTCAAGGATGAAGGTTGTACGGTGACAGATGTGGAGTCAGCGATTTCAAATTCTATTGCGTAGCTATAAGGTTGTTTTTCGCTTGAGATTTTCCGACGAGGCCTGTATGAAACACTTGAAAATTTAGCGCATTGGGTTAGCGTGTTAGTTTTTAGGGTGAATTCGAATTAACTCGGTCGACTAAATTAAATTTTTAATTGAAAATTGATGTTATGAAAGTAGGCCTGCAAATAAAATTAAAATCCGTGAGTCTATGTCTAAAAAAGAGAATATAAGTTGTATCAAGTTAGTCTTATAATTTTAACAACTTACTAATTTTCATTTTCGTAGTTGAAGCGAGCATTTTCAGCCGTGTTTTTTACTTTTGGGTTGGGTGAGATCAAAAAAGTCGTTGCATGGACGGAGAGTTGAACACCGGCGCGGCGCAGGAGAGAAAGTAACCTCCTTTCTGTCTACCGCACGGCTAATATAACCTGGCCATTTAGCCGAAACTTTTTCGTTTTCGCTTCGGTATAGAATCGCCGATCAAAATGTATGGAATTTACATAAGACGAGTCGAACGTCAACGTCATATTAACGAACGCTTATGTCAATTCCATACATTTTCATCGGCGATTTATAACGAAGCGAAAACGAAAACATTTTGGCACACCTCCTGGGGTTTTTTTTACTTATATCACCACTTCCAAAGTTTTAACCCGTTTGTGAGTACTACAATATTCGTACTGGAGACTACGCCAGTCTCTGTCAGTCAGTCTATATCCTCAGTCCACATACAGTCACCGGAATGACAGTATCAGTGGCGTATTCCTACCGTAATGGGGGCACCGCGGGCACAATAACAGGGCATTAAGCCCCGGGACGTGCCCCGCATGGCCCCGCCCGTATTAGCCACGACTTAACTACGCCCCGTGGTACCAGGCAAACACGATTGTGTAGGAGTTATGATTTAATATTAACTTTATCATCATCGTTACTTCGTAAAACGATTGGCAATCCTAAGTGACAATCGAATGACATGCTCACGTAATCATGCCGAACTTCGACCGTGTAAGTACTTTCGGCCTAGTGTGTTTAGACGTGGTTTAGACGTGGATTTCATCTTTTTTTTTATTTTATGAAATAAGGGAGCAAACGAGCAAACGGGTCACCTGATGGAAAGCAACTTCCGTCGCCCATGGACACTCGTAGCATCAGAAGAGCTGCAAGTGCGTTGCCGGCATTTAAGAGGGAATAGGGTAATAGGGGAGGGTAGGGAAGGGAATAGGGTAGGGGATTGGGCCTCCGGTAAACTCACTCACTCGGCGAAACACAGCGCAAGCGCTGTTTCACGCCGGTTTTCTGTGAGAACGTGGTATTTCTCCGGTCGAGCCGGCCCATTCGTGCCGAAGCATGGCTCTCCCACGTATCCATCTCCTATCTATCTTGTAAATGCAAAAGTTCGTCTGTTTGTCTGCGTGCCTGTTACCTCTCATCTCTTAAACCGCTAAGTCGATTTTGGTGAAATGTGATAAAGAGATACTTTGAGACCCGGTAAAGGATATAGCATACATTTTATCCCGAAAAAATGTACGGTTCTCGCGCGAAAATCGTTTTTTTGCGCTAGAGTTACGAGCGTTTTTTTCGGGCTAGCGTCTATTTACGATGGCTGATACCTATAACCTTTTCGGTAACTAACCGGAAGAGACTTAAGAGGGACCGCGGGTACAGTAGAATTTAAACGAAGAAACTATTGCCATCACGCTTCACCCTTTTTTTTTGATGCGCAGAGGAAACCCTTTATGGGTGCCCCGGGTTGGGGATGTGCCTCAGTTAAGCTGAAGCACCCCGGGGGTATGTGGGACTCCCGACTTTAGGTTTACCCACTAAAACCACCTGCGGTTTGCCTTCAGCCGTTTACGGAGGGATATCCTGGATCTGTCTAACACTGCGCCGGCACGACGTATGTAAAGCTAGCATGACAAAGTCAGCACAAAAACTCGGGATTGCGTTATTAATTAAGTGCTAATTGAGTGCTATTTTGGTGCAAAAACCGCGAATTTAGTGCTCTTCAAAATTCGTAACAAATGCGAATACTGCTAAATTTACGTCAAGCTAGCAGTATACATAACCGCATATTTTTTTCCCGCTTATCGCTAGCACTATTCCTAAGACTCGTTTATGATTGTAGATTTCGTCAAACTATCTAAATCAAGAGGAGCATCTCGCTGTTACCGTCAAGTGAGCAATATACGCTATAAAAAATCAAAAAATGCAATGATTTTTTAAATATCTTTAGGAAGAGTGAGTCTATGCCTCTACGTTTTTATTTTATCTTAAAGATCTTTCAAAATTGTTTTATGGTCGGTGGATTGGCGGGGTACGGGGCATTGATTTTTTCGATTTTTGAAGGGTCATATTTTTTTATAATATTAGTAAATTTAGACGTGAAAAAACAGTGTTAGCGTATGCTCTTAAGCTAATTTGAACTGATTTAATTAATTTTAGCCTACGTATTACCTTCCATTTATTCGATTCCTTTTTGGCAAAACATTGTCGATAAAAAAGGTTGTCATTATCAAAAAAGCCTTTTAGGATACACACAAATACACAGATCACCGTGATAAACTCGACGTATCGCATAAAGGGGTTGTTGTTTCCACATTAATTACATTATCCGTTGTCAGTTTGATGGGATCAGCGCTTTGTCGAATTTGTTAAACGCTTTGTGGAACAACGAAATAAAATTCGTAACAAATTTTCTATGTAGCATTACGTGTACAGATCGGTCGTAGTACAGATTGCTTTGTCAAGCATTCGCTAGTTTTGATAGAGAATGTCAAAAATGTATGAGATTCAACATAACGCGTCGGTGTCATGGCGCTTAAGGGCGTTCCCTACGGATATTTCGTAATTTACCGTATTTAGGGGCTTATAAACTCATAATTTGAAAGCTACAAAGTTATAATAAAAATACAGCAATAATCTTCAACATATCAACATTCCTTTCCACGTTTTAAATTTTCTATTTTTGTTTATTATACTAATGATATCAGCTTCCAAAGTAAAACCGATTTATTAAAATTTAAGGATACATTCAGCATCTCCTTAGTATTTAAGAATAGGAATAAGAATAAGAATATTTTTATTTTGTCACCACACAACACATTTAAAGCAAACAATAATACAGAAGTACATTAATTTCTACAATATCTACAATTATACATACATTGTGTGATGTCAAAATTGGCCCAGTCTCAGCTATACGCAGCAAGCTAGCTCGCTGCACTGGTATTCGGCCAGGGCCAATGAGTGACATCACCACAAAATAGGCGTAAAATCTATCCTACCAAAAACATGAAATTTCAAAGGAGCCAAGCAAAATACTGCAATACTATTCAATACTTCTGTCGTAAAAAGTTTTCAGATCACATTCAAGCCAAGCCTTCAACTTATTTTGTAATTTAAATCAACATTCAGTAAATGTATCAATAGATTTCTTTATTTTATAATTAATATAGTGGCTCGGCAATGAGCACAAGAGAAGCAAATATAAAACTGCATATTTGGAGGAGTTCATACTTACAGAGACGGCAAGCGTAAAGTGTTTTAGTACAACCTATGTAACGACGCATGTGGCCGATGGTACCCAATAAATCCAATTAGTCGCTGATTATTTCTCTAGTGCTCATTGCCAAGCTACTATAATAATTATAAAATAAAGAAATCTATTGATACATTTACTGAATGTGGATTACTTCTACTTGATTACAGTGAACCACCTTGTGAGACATATCTGCACTAAAGAGTAAGAATAGTAGTGGGCCTAGAATAGATCCCTGAGGTACACCTTTGTGTACTTCCGCGCAATCAGAGAATGTCCTAGTACCATCACTAGCTGTAACTTCCACCCTTTGTGACCTCCCTGATAGATAACTACGGAACCATTGGACTACGGATGGTTCGAAACCATAATATGATAGTTTAGAAAGAAGAAGTGGTATGTTAACAGTGTCAAATGCCCTGGAATAATCCAGGAGTACTAGGATAGTCCCCATGCCCTGATCTTGAGCAGAGATAACATTGTCAATAACGTCAAGTAGAGCAGTAATTGCGCTGTGCTTACGTCTAAAACCAGATTGATACTTAGGAAGAATTTTATTGGTCTCAAGATAGTTAACAACCTGGTTGTAGACAGCTTTCTCAACAATTTTTGAGATACAGGGTAAGATACTAATAGGGCGGAGGTCACAAGGGGAAGTAGGGTTAGGTTTCTTCGGGATTGGTTTTATCAGAGCTGTCTTCCATATAGAGGGAAAGGTAGATGTTAATATAGATCTATTTACTATATTAGTAATGGTAAGGATATTAGGAAGTGTTAATAACGTCAACATCTGCAAGGATACATTATCAGCACCAATAGAATTATATTTAAGCCCTTGTATAATTTTCAGCACAGTAGTTTCAGAGACTGGGGAGAGACTAAATCTGGTCTCACCTACTGTGCATGACTGATAATGAGCCATCAATGATGTACAATTTAAGGGATCACCAGGTACATTGAGAAAATGCTGATTTAGGATATTAGGGTCATTACAGGAGTCAGGTAAAAAGGATTCATGGGATTTAGTTAGGTTTAAGTTGTTTTTAAAATTTTTCCATAAAGTTTTTGTTAATATTTCTATTAAAATAAGCATGTTTCTCTGAGTTAATGGCCGATGCAACAAGTGATTTCAGGTATTTTTATACAAATTACTGTTATTTGAAAAACACGCCAATAGATCGACAATATCATAAACTACATATTCCACGTTTTATTTTTTTTTTTGGTCAATTTTGAACTGACATAAGTAAAAAAATAGGGGTTTGGTGCGATCTCGGCGACGCGGCAAATGTATGGTCAAGGTCGTTTGCTCGGGGGATGACATTTAGAGTCGTAATGTTATATTCCATTCAAATTACAATTTTAACTGGCGCACGCAACTACGTTTTTTCGTGATAATCTTATTCCTTTCCCGGGTACCCAAAGTATCTCCATGCCAAATTTCAGCTAGATCGGTTCAGCGGTTTAACACTTTCGCATTCATAACGTTAGTATGGATCTAACTTTGCTATCGAAACTGATCTATGCATTTTCACTTAGCACTCTGTATTTGACTTTATTTACTGTATCCGAACTGAGCAGTTTTGTCGTTTTATGTAGCGGGCATCAGACGAACAGAATACGCGATAAGATAAATTGTGTCAGACCCGTATTGTGAAATCAAACATCCAAAAACTGCTTATCATTTTTGTGATATAAAGCGTTTTAGATGATTACAAGTTTTACAAAGTGTAACAAAACAGTGTTTTAATGAAATTAGGGGGCAAACGAGCAAACGGATCACCTGATGGAAAGCAACTTCCGTCGCCCATGGACACTCGCAGCATCAGAAGAGCTGCAGGTGCGTTGCCGGCCTTAAGAGGAAATAGGGTAATAGGGGAGGGTAGGGAAGGGAATAGGGGAGGATAGGAAAGGAAATAGGGGAGGGTAGGGACGGGAAAAGGGTAGGGGATTGGGCTTCCGGTAAACTCTCGGCGAAACACAGGGGAAGCGCTGTTTCACGCCGGTTTTCTGTGAGAGCGTGGTATTTCTCCGGTCGAGCCGGCCTATTCGTGCCGAAGCATGGCTCTCCCACGTGACAAGTGTGTGTATATGTGTCTCATAAATTATAGAGTTCATTGTGAAAGTAGCAGCGTTGAAATAGTTGTTTTTTTACGAATAGTCCCTAAAGTGTTATCACTTGTCACTTTGTTTTATTTCACCCTGTATGATATGAAGGTATCATCTGCAACTTCGTCTGCGCAAAAACAGCTGGGCTAAAATGGTCGCTTTGGAGAATCATATTATGAATCATAATATGTTTATTTTGTTAAATCGCAATATGACACTCTGCTTGCAATTCATGTCTAGAGTAATTCGTATTAATTTGATATTCGTCAGTTTGACAGTTTTGACAATTCATTTGCTGAATTGATTGAGAGGAATTGCTAAATGTGACCATCTTAGCCCCGCTGTCCTGTGAGTTGTCTCGGTAGTGTCGGTACGTATCTTTATAAAGTTATCAAAATCGGTTTGGACTTCAAAGGTAATTAGACTATACTTTCGCCTTTAGTAGACTAAAGCAAAGTCCAGTTCCGATATTATCTTGAGGGTAAGGCCAAGTTAGCCTCGAAGAAGCTTGGTGTTCTTAGCAGAGCGAGACAGTACTTCAGTCCGGACCAACACCTACAACTCTACAAGACGCAGGTTCGGCCTCATATGGAATATTGTTCTCATATCTGGGCAGGAACGCCAAAATACCAACTGCTCCCTCTGGATCGTATCCAACGAAGGGCCGCTCGAATTGTTGATTGCCATAGTCAATAGTGTTTCAAACAGTTTGGACCCCTTGGAATTCACTCCACATCCTCTATCCGCTATCGGTTGTATCACGGGGAGTGCTCTGAGGAATTGTTCGGAATCATACCACCTGCAACTTTTCGCCATCGGCCCACATATAAATATACCATCCTCATCAACTTGATGAGTTGCTGTCTTCCACGGTGCGTTGCTCGCGTAACTTTCTGCTGCGCACTGTAAAACTCTGGAACGAACTGTCACCAGCAGTTTTTCCGGACCTTTACGACCTGAAAACCTTCTAGAAGAGAGCGTATTCCCTCTTAAAAGGCCGGCAACGCACCTGCAGCTCTTCTGATGTTGCGAGTGTCCATGGATGACGGTAGTTGCTTTCCATCAGGTGACCGGTTTGCTCGTTTGCCCCCTTATTTTATAAAAAAAAACTAAGGGGCTGTTTCACCACTTCCTGATAAGTGCCGAATAGGCTATCCACATCTTGTCTGACAGATACTCCATACCCTATCTCAGGGGTACCCAAACTTATTTTGTCTACTGCCCATTTTGAGAAGAAATTATGTTTTATCGCCCCCTTTGCTTCAAATTAAAACGAATGTAGATGAAATAAGTCACCCCCCAAGCCTCTACACAACGCCCCCATTTTTTTCTGAATCCCATTTAGACCTTCAGCGCCCACAAGGGCCGTTAGCGCCCACTTCGGGAAAGGCTGCCCTATCTACCCAGCCTATACGGCACCTATCAGGAAGTGGTGAAACATGCCCTTAGTCCAAGCAGAGTTACTGTCGGTAAGTTAAATCTTGTTATTTTCTTCTTACTAACACACTATCGTGTTGGACAATAAATCACGCTGCGATACAGAGTGATGTCGGCCATTGGTCAACCTGTCGCCCCCTACCCTCCGAGGTCGTATACTTCATTACCCGACTACGTTAGAAGGAGGGTTATGTTTTTATAAAGTGTAGTATCAAGTCGCTGATACGCTTTAAAGTATTTTCCCGGTGTTTCGCTTATAAAATCCATACTAATATTATAAATGCGAAAGTGTGTCTGTCAGTCTGTTACTTCTTCACGTCGAAACCGCTGAACCGATTTTGCTGAAATTTGGCATGGAGATACTTTGAGTCCCGGGAAAGGACATAGGATACTGTTTGTCCCGGAAAAATGTACGGTTCCTGCGCGATAAACGAGTTTTGGCGCAACGAAGTTGCGGGTGTCATCTAGTAAAAAATAAATATACAATATACATTTTCTTTGCCTATAAAGTGAACCTGTAAACGATCATATTGATTGTCCGATAAGCGATTTGCTGAAACAGCCCATTCGTGCCGAGGTGCCTTAAAAATAGTCTACTCAAAGCTGAACTAATACGAATCATTCTTTAGTTTGAAAGTTACACTGTATTAGCACATTATAATATCTCGATCTCTATTTTTTACCACAAGTCTAATGTTCTGTAATTTTATTCCTGTAAATTGGCAACACTGCGTCACTAAGTAACACATAAAGTTATATAATTTAGAAAATGAAGGCTTTAACGTTTTAGGTCAACAGCGTGAAGAGCCCGCGCTCGGCCGAAGGCTACATTTTAAACTTTTCGACTCTATCTCAACTGGATGGAATTCTAAAGATAGCTCTTTTATATTTGTGAAAATGTGGACCAGAAAAATTACCTTAGCTGGAAAATGTGATGGTAATGAGCTGAAAAAGTAGATGAATTTATGATTATAATTATTTGTGTGAATAACAATTTTATATTTTAACTAGCTGTTAATTTTATAAATTTTACAGCGCGCGGGAAACGGGAACCACCCGTTTCTGTGGAAATTGAGGAATAACTGCAAATGCCTACTCTACTGTAAAGTTATATATTATTTTCTTACAGTTCTTGGGTGTTTTAAAGGAGATAATGATATTTAATATTATCTGTATGCGTGAATTATGAAATATAATATTTTTAAATATGGTACATAATTATTTAAGTTCGGAAATCGGAGGATAAGTTTTTTCTTATTTTTTGACGTCTGCAACTTTACATTGAAGGCCTCGTCGCTATAATTATACCTTGAGAGTTGAGACGAAACTCACGATTCTCTGGAGCTGATGATCATAGTCATCCTGTAAACACAAAAATTCGTAGAGGCAGACATCCAGGGCTCTGACTTTTCTAGTTTTCAATTTTTTAAGTTTTTTTTTTTATGATTTAAAAACTCTATATGAAGTGCACACTTGGCAGATTGAAATTGTTCGATTAATAACAATGAGAAGGACCACAGAAAAATAGTCTGCCAACATGTTGCCTCTGCGTTCGCTATGGACAGCGTTTCAAAAATGTAAAAAATAAAATAAGTGCTATATTATGCGCACATGTCTGCCTCTTGGATTGATGTTTGAATTTATAATGAAAACCAAGAAACTCGATGAGGCAGACGTTCAGGCCTCTGATATTTCAAAGGCAGACCATTTGAATTTTTTTTTCAACCCAACACTCGCGCCAAGCTAGAAGTACAAAATTCAATTTTAAGCACGCGTCAGAAATATTCGGCTTCTACCTGTTAACTACGTCTCCGCAGGTATGAAATTTCTCCATAGTGATTCCATATGTAATTACATAGATTTCAGCTTTAGAAGAAGTTGAATCGTTACCGCGACTTCAGCGAATAATATTAAACTAAATAATAACAATAGACTATAAAGAATGACAATAATCCCTTGCAATACCGGATACCCGCTTCCCCTTGATTCCGTGAATTTCAATCAGTTATGCACCTAAAAATCAGTGAGCAGAATGTCTGCCAAATATTTTTTCATATCCACGGAGTCATAATGAATCGAATGGGCGCAATGAGAACTGTGTGCAAATTACTTAGTAGAGCTTTTTTTTTAAACATTTTTACAACTCCGCCCCATAATAATGCAGAGCCCTGAATGTCTGCCTCTTCGATTTTCTTCGTTTCCAAGCTGTTTGTGACCATGAACCCCAGAGGCATACATGTGCAAATGATTTAATATCCCCTTTTTTTTAAGCAACTTCAATCGGCTGTAACGCGAAAACGCAGCGACGTCAGACCTTAATTGACTGGACCAAATCAATTCGTAATGACATGAACTGCAATCTACCTCGATGTGAAAACTTTTGCAAATCATATACTTAAATGCTCACCAGCTCCCTAATTATTACAAGAGGCATTACAATTGTCCGGGACAAGACGGCAAAATGTAAGAGCAGCTCAGCATTATAACATGTACCGCTTCAAAATGATTGTCGCGGTGGTCTCAATTTTTAGGGATATTTTCAGGGATTTTTTGACTCTTTAATTTTTTTTTATTTATTATTCGATTTACATTAAATTGAAATGATGGATCTTGTGTAACATTTAATCCATCCAATAAAATGTAAAAATTATTCAATGTCACATGTACCTAGTATGATTTCAAAAAATCTGAATGTTTAGATGAAGACGAAATTAATTTTTAATAAAAAGATTTTGAAACATATTATAATTATTACACTACTATAGCTAGATGTTTATTTAATTCGAATTGGTATAATTAATAAAAAAGTGTGTATATTTTTGAGTGCCATCGTGCAATCATCCCAAACTATCCCGAAAATCATAAAAGTTTATTGTGCGGGAACTGTACATTTTCCGGGACAAAAAGTATCCCTTGTCTTTCCCAAGACTCGAAGTATAATATCTATGGACGCTTCACAAATCACACCACGTCAGTCTGGTCCCGTGCTAAGTAACTGAAGGACTTGTACCTGTAGTACTAGACGCAAAAAAATCGTAACCTCGGAATAATTAGCATAGAGCTGAAAATTGGTAGAGACGTTAAATACACCGTTATAAATAAAACCTCAAAAGTCCCCGGCGATCCTCCTTGTGCTAAAAATTTTATTCAAGGTGAAAGGTATGAAAATGATGTTTTTCCCGTTTTTTTTCCAAACTGTACATTTTATCATAAAAATAGGTATGGCAAGAGTGCAGAGCATAGAATTCTCTAAAAAAATATTCAGACACTTTTTTCATACGACTTACCATTCCTCATGATTTGCGGGTTTAAAGTTTGGGAAAATCATACTTATACTTATATTATAAAGTTAAAAAATTTGTGGAACCGCTGGTTTGAACTTTGAATTGAAAAATTTGTTTTACGTTGGATAGTCTTATTTGTCGAGGAAGACTTGAGCTACATAACATCACGTTGCCACGTTGCGTTACGTTGCGTAGGGTCAAAAAAACAGAAGAAAATGTGGAAAAACGGGGAAAATTATTTGAAAGAGCTTATCTCACAAACTGCTGAAGGATTTTTTTATGTTATTTGGCACATATATAAAATAGACCACGCGGAGGGACATAGGCTATTTTGTTTTTCGGGAAAATGTACGGCTTCTGTGAAATACATAATTAACAGGGCGGAGCGGAACTTCTTGTACTACAGCATACGAGGGCTGTTCACAGCCAAACATATTTCTGCGTGACTTATTACCGTTACCAAATCTTATCTTTTCGAGTCGAAAAGAGCAACAGTACGCTTGCAAGGCACTCAGAAGTATGTCAGGCCGATTATAACATGTCAAACAACCCTAGTATGTAGCACTAGAATATGTTAAGCGTGGTTCTGCCGGCGTTTATTATAAATTTCACGGAAACCGTACATTTTCCTCAAAAATAAAATAGCCTACGTCCCTCCACGTAGTCTATTCTATAACTGTGCCAAATAATATAAAAATTTCTTTAGCAGTTCGTGAGATAAGCCCTTTCAAATTGTTTTCTCCATTTTTTTCACATCTTCATCTATTTCTTCCCTCCTATTGGTCGCAGGGTGATGCTATATAGCCTAAAGCCTTCTTCCATATCTAAGACTATCCAGCACAAAAAGAATTTTTCAATTCGAACCAGTATTTCTACAAATTCTTCAGCTTTAAAATATAAGTACATAGATATGATTTTCCCAACTATAAGCCTGCTATGTATAACGTCTTACGAAAAAAAGTGTAAATATATTTTTTGTAGAGAATTCTATGATCTACACTCTTGTCCTACCTATTTTTGTGATAAAATGTACAGTTTTGAAAAAAAACAGGAAAAACCTCATTTTCTTACATTTGACCTTGAATAAAAAAAATTGCATAAGGAGGATCGCCGGGGACTTTTGAAGTTTTATTTGTAATGGTGTACTTAATGTCTCTACCAATTTTCAGCTCTATGCGAATCATTCCGATTTCCGAGGTCAAATGATTAATTTTCCTGGGGTATATACCACTTATACCATTGATGACACTCATGGAAAAGTGTCACTTTAAAAATATCAGACTTGTGTGAACAGTGAAGAACAATCTCACATCACAGTCGATGTGAGACCCTCAGAATACGCGGTAGGGATGGCGATCTGAGATCGATTAATCGCATAATCGATCTTTTGGAGCAAAAAAATCGATCTTTTTAATCGATCCAACGCATTGAATCGATCTCGTGAATCGATCTTAGATCGAGTTACGATTTTTCTGTTTGAGGCTATTTCTCCAAACCGCAAAATTTAGTTGTCCGGACGTATAAAGCACCCGCAGAGTTACATAAATAGACTTTTGTATTTTTTTATAGTTATATAAGGTGTGATCTAACTGAGCCACTTAGATTTTTTAGAAAAACTTAATTGTAAATATAATTAAAATAAATTCAAAGACCCCAAAATTGATTCCCTAGTCCTGTCCCCAGAATTCACCATAAATTCTCAAAAAATACCACAAATACGATGAATTAATTCTAATTTAAAAGTAATTAAATCGTTAGAGCATGAATAAAATATTTATAAAAAAGTTATAAATTAACATACATATCGTTATATATAAATAGAAAAAGTCATTTTAAGATTTGTCCTGGCTCGCATAGTGATTCCCTATACGCTTCACTTGGAGGCTCGTACCTCCCTAGTTATAAGTAACACGTGGTTGCGGGTTCTCCAAACCAACTAGCAACAGACTAGTCATAGCCACGATTAAACTACCATGGTCTTAACCAGACCAGTAGCTAAGACCCTTTCGAAAAAAAAAAAAAAAAAAAAAGTGGTTGCGGGTGCGCAGGGGCGGGAGGTTCGGTAGCCCTCTAAACATCATGGAAGGAGGTCACACAATTCGTTGCTCCGTTACCGAGTTACAAAGGAAAATATTTGATTCCCTCACCCTTGGTTCCTTTGATTGATCCTTGAATTGATTCCCTATTCGCTAATTACATTAATTCCAAAGTTAAGTTTACTTAGATACGATGTAAACGACGATAATGAATATGGTGTTTAGTTAGTATATTTATTGTTTAACTTACATGCACAGTTTTTGTACACCTCAGGAAAAAACTAACTTTTTATTGATTCCCTCTACATACATTTTGATGATTCCCTGGGTATTTTAAATAGGGAATCAAAATCTTTTACATTTATTTATCTAATTGGTACATATCTGTTTATTTTTATTAAAATAAATTACATTCCCTTCATATTCTGATACAAATAAATGACACCAATAAGTAAAATATGTAAAAAAAATTTCTTACAGTCAAAATATTTCAAATAAATTCATTTTCAATTCATTATATTTGGTTTTAACGAACAAGTTTAGTTTGTAGTCAATTTTATACATGTTTATATTTAAATTGAACATGTTTATTTAGCTAAAAAAAGCTTTTTTCTATTAGCTTTTTGATTAGAAAATAAATAGGTTAGGCTAGGTTAGAAAAATTGAAATCAAAATATCTTCTAAAATTGTGAAGTGAAAAAGGGCCCAAATAGATAATTATTTTTATAATTCACTTAAGAATAATATATAGAAATAAAAATGTACCAGGGAATCAACTAAATAATCCAAATCTGGAGAAATGCCCTTGAAGGCCCGTAATTACAAGAGTGAGCTGTATGTTTAGTATCCTTCACCTCACTTCTCACCAATAAAAAATATACGTTTATAATTTTTGACTTTTTAATCGACTTCCAAAAAGGAGGAGGTTATAATATGTTCGTCTGTATATCTCTTTTAGGGTTCCGTAGCCAAATGGAAAAAAACGGAACCCTTATAGATTCGTCATGTCTGTCTGTATGTCTGTCTGTCTGTCTGTCCGTCCGTATGTCACAGCCACTTTTCTCCGAAACTATAAGAGCTATACTATTGAAACTTGGTAAGTAGATATATTAGTCTGTGAATCGCTTTAATATTTTGATACAAAAATGGAAAAATTATTAAAAATTTTAGGGGTCCCCATAGATACAACTGAAATAAAAAAAAATTCATCTAACCTATGCGTGTGGTTCATCTAACCTATGAGACGGTTTAATCTGTGAGCGGTGGAAATGCACTTCCCTACATAGTACATACTTTTTTCCAGGCTTAGGACTGGCAGGCAGGCAGATTAATTACTGAAATTTTACATTTACTTAATTAATTTAAAATATCACCACCCATCCGTCGATCGCGTCGTCGCGTCGCGACGAACGGTCTCTGTCACACACACCGTTCCGGCAAGGCAACCGTTCACGCATAAACCAGTTTATCAGTAGACGCTAAACTAGTTTACCCATTCATGACTAATAAACAGTTTAATAAAACGGTTCGTTCATTCAACGCCCATCCCTAGTTTTTACAGTACTAAGTATTATATCAAATTTATAAAAACCGACCAAGTGCGAGTTGGACTCGCCCATGAAGGGTTCCGCAGCAGCAATAAGGTTTATTTTTATGAAATTAAATGCTTTTTGATTTATTTTTATATTATATTTAAGTGGATTTAGTGAAAGTTAAATCCGTGGATTTAACAGATTGGCTAGACGTCTCATGCAGTTGAAATCTGTCGAATCCCAATAAATTTAAAATGCATCTACGCGTCGCGTTGCGGTCTTAATTTAACCTTTAGTTGTAACGACAAAAACTCATATATAAGCAATTGCGAGGGGGTTAAGCAGCAACGATTAATAGCTACGTATTCACTATCTAATAACGTTACGATAACGTAGCCAACAATGCTTACCCCACAGGTAACCTAAAAATCCTCAATTTGTCTCGTACATAAAGATGGCCGAACGAGTGATTAAATGCAACGCCAGCGGATAATTCACTTTTAATAGCTGGAGGAGTAATTAAATTTTTAATATTACTTATTGCCGCCACAAAAAGGAAAACACCGTTAAGGCTTTACGGCGGGCAAAATGGTGGTGGAAATCGGAAAATTCGACACGCGATTTTCCACTGTATTCCCTATACATTAAGGTGGATGTCTTGTGCGTTTATTTCCCTGTTTTACGGTACAGCCTTTAATAGTCCGTCTGGGGCCGCACAGTTCTCGTAAAATGGTTCCATCCTATACTAAGTTATGAAAGTCTTGTTTATGTTTATTGAAAAGGAAGAATTGTTTGGTTAACTGTTTGTAATAACTTTTTACTTAACTATAAATAAGGTATTGTTTTTGTATTGTGTTTGGTAGCAAATGAGCAGATTTTTTTGATCCGCCTGATTTTATGCAAGGAATTTTACACTGTTTATGATTGCTTTTAAAATCCTATACATTACAAATGCGAAAGTGTGTTTGTCTGTCACCTCTTCACGCCTAAAACGCTGAACCGATTTTGCTAAAATTTGATATTATGTTATTCTTTGATTCCTGGGAAAGGACTAAGAATACTTTTTATCCCGGCAAACACATTAGTCCTGTGGGATATACAACGTTAAAAGTTGCCCGTATGTCGAGAGTACTCTAACATCTCCCACTTGGCGATAAAGTTTTATTTCGCGATCACAAAACGCTGAAACAGCATTGTGATACAAATGCAACAAAATAACTATGTTATGGCGCGGTTACACTATTCTAACAGTGTTACTTTAAAATAATTATAAGAAGTCCGATTTTCTCAGCAATCTTAAAATTGCGCATGACCTAGAATAGGCGACACAAGCCCAAAATGCCTGACTTAAGTAGTAATAAAAAAAGACACTAATGGTCTAAACTGTAGCATAGGCTAAAGCGGTTTAATAAATAAATTTAGACTAATCGCGTCACTTACGCTGCATTAAAAATAAGGGTGCTTTTCCTGTCATCGCGGATCTGGTCCTCATGAAAGTTCACAAAACGCCGCCACCGGCATATTTCCCGTAGTTTTCATACATTTTATATGGACTGCACACGGTGGACGCCCCACACGCTACAATCGTCCAATCGTCTTGCTTCTTGTGAGTTGTGGCGGCGTTTGTGGCTATCGCGTGTTGCCCGTGTGCGGCGACACATATCTGTTTTGCCTGTCATGCACACACGCGGCAAGGCGCATGTTGTCACAGGCATGCGGACTAGATCCGCGCGCGGGTAACACGCATGATAGGAAAATCGCCCTTAAAGCTGATCGCACATTGATTTTGTCAGCACGCAGCGTACGCGTCTAACGCACCACATATTACACGAAATGCGGCGACTACGGCGCGGACGACTGTTCGAGGTTTCACATCATTTCATACAACGAATTCTAAAATGCGATCGCCTTAATCCAGCCTTAAGGCACACTCTTAACACTACTGTCATGTAGACTTGGCTCCAAGTGTAAACCAGCCTTAACACGTTTCGCGCGTTGTTTACATTGTGGCAGTAACACAACTGACACAATGCATCTTTGTAACTCAAGTATTAATGTAGCGGCCCACATCGCAAACAATTTACAGCCTAGATAGTGACACACATTTCGTTGTGACAATTGTGTATAGCTATACACTATACATAATGTGTATAGCGAGTTTACTTAGCACTGTGACATTGTGAATGACAAAATGAAGAGCAAGATAAGTGTGCTAAGAATAAAGTGTCTAACTTTAATGTTGTCTGCAACTTTTTTACACCGTCATTTGTTTTTCGTTGGGAACCGCAAACTTTATCAATATCAATATACCTATACTAATATAACAACTTTTATATTATGTCCTTTACGGGACTCATATTGTTATCAACTCAACTCCATACTTCCACAGTTATAATGGTATCACATTAGGTAATTAATACGTTCTCATATTTTTATATTAGGACAAAAAATCTATAGAGATTTGCCGGCAGTTAAAGTTTGTCGTAGCATTTCCCTTTTAATACATCGATGTGGGTATCGCAGACACAATAGATTTTCAATTGTTACGCGGCAGCCGGGTGCCGCTTGGGGATCGATGGGTTAATTTAATCTTTTTCCTATTGAAATGTACGTTATAGCCTATCCTTATTCTTGAAATATCTCATAATATATACGAATACGAATACGATTCTGTGTCGACAACATAATTACTAATTAGTTTTCGTATCTAATTAGTACGTCTAACACACAGAACGTATTCTATTAAACACACCGTGAAGCTACAGACTGAGAAATGTCTGTTTCGAAGTGAATTTTTCAAAAGTTCTAACAGCAATAACGCGGCTATATATACCATAAATCGCGTGCGCGTTATACACCCTTGTCACAGTAATGGCGAGTATTAGTGGCGTTGATGTACCGTAGATATAGATGTCTATGGTACGCGCACGAATATTAATACTTCAGTCGGAATTTCCAGGAATTGCTATTGTATTCTATTGTTGTCGCGATCACCGGTGCTCGCGCGGGGCCTGAAGAATTAAAATGACATGGTCGTCGCGTCAACCAGCCGTCTAGTCCGGTCAGGCAGATTAGATTGTTGCTTGTTAGCTTGTTGACGTGGACAGTAATCAAAAGGATGAGACGATGAAGAATGAGTTATAGGTACAGAACTAGGTGCCTCGATCTGCCCTTTGGAGAGTGAAGGGAAGTTTTTGATGGCAATATATATTTTTTTGTACAACATTTTTGATATTTTTTTATTTTTATACTATTTCAAATGGAATTGCAATTAAAAACTGTAGTGACTTGTATGAAATTAAATAAAATGAAGAATGATTTCTTTCAAAAAATTTACAAATAAATTACAAGTAACAACAACAAGTAAGTTTTAGAACGTCTATCTAAGCCTCCCACCAGTTTGGAAACTCACCTTATTATTCAAGGCATTCGAGAGGTCCCTTCTATGGTACCTCAAAGCCCGGCGGCATAAAACAATATAGATTATGGGTAGCGATCTCACCTCCATACATAAATCCCAGCCAGCCACCTGAGTCTCGCCGTGATTGTCTATGGTCTGTATAAATACTCGTAAATAGACATAAAAGGCATAAAATTTTAGTAACAAGCTATATTTTAATGCTAATATTGCGTAGTAAATGTTATAATTTGCTAGAAGTTGCGCGCGGCTCCGCCCGCAGTAATCGTAGATTTTTCCGCGATACAAAGAATCGTATATATTCTTCCTCGTGGTATAATATACTAATTTTCATCAAAATCGGCCTAGTACTTTCGGAGCCTTGTCGATGCAAACAAACTAATCATCTATAATGAGTAGAGATTATACATGCTAATATATCAATTCAATTCAATTCATTTATTTGCTCTAAAAGTGGTAAATAGTTATATAATAAATGTTTGTAGTTGTCTTAGCCGATTTAATGGGTATTAAAGCACTAAGAGTCCTGGGATATGGGATAATTTTTACCATGGAAAATGCGGGGCTCTCGTACAACAAATGAATTTCTGTGCATTTTTTTTTATGAAATAAGGGGGCAAACGAGCAAACGGGTCACCTGATTGAAAGCAACTTCCGTCGCCCATGGACACTCGCAGCATCAGAAGAGCTGCAGGTGCGTTGCCGGTCTTTTAAGAGGTAATAGGGTAGGGTAGGGATGGGAAGGGAAGGGAATAGGGGAGGGTAGGGAAGGGAATAGGGTAGGGGATCGGGCCTCCGGTAAACTCACTCACTCGGCGAAACACAGCGCAAGCGCTGTTTCACGCCGGTTTTCTTTGAGAACGTGGTATTTCTCCGGTCGAGCCGGCCCATTCGTGCCGAAGCATGGCTCTCCCACGTATAAAAATGGATTACCTTTACCTTACTATACTAATGGAAATACTATAATATACTTATAAGCACTTTTTACAGAGTATAAAGGGCCTTCCGCGGCGTAACGTTTTATTTGTGTGAAAATAATTTCCCAGTCAATAACTGTTTTATGTAGCGATTCAGTCACATTCAGCTTCGAGTACACTTGAATTATTCAATCAAAACCAAACTCTATCACAAAAACATAGGATTCAAATTGCAAAACACGATCACCCTGTAGCGAGCCACTGTCGATCTAAAATCTACCTTATGTTTTAACTTTAAGGTGTTTTATCGAATGTTGTAAGATTCCCGAAGCAGACCCTTGTCGATCTAATACGTACCTTATGTGTATAGGTTTAAGGCGTATTATTGTATGCTTTAAGCTTCTCTCCCGGGCTTAGCTGGTATCCTGGGAGACCGCCTGCTCCCCTCTCCCCCCTCGAGCTGCACTTTCAAGCACAGCCACTCAGTTTAAGTTTGAGTTGATTCGCCATTATAACATGGAATGATTAGTAGTAAGTATGTAATGTAATGTTTGAATATTACAATGTATTCAACTCTCTATTTTTGATGAAAATTCCATACTAATATTATAAATGCGAAAGTGTGTCTGTCTGTTACCTCTTCACGCAAAAACTGTAGAACTGATTTTGCTGAAAGGTACGGATATACTTTGAGTCCCCGGAAAAGGACATAGGATACTTTTTATCCCAAACAAATGTACGGTTCCCGCGCGATAAACGAATTTTGGCGCAACAGAGTTGCGGGCGTCATCGTGTGATATATAATATTTAATTAGTCACTCATTTTCCTATTTCTTGATAAAATTATTTAAAAAGTTGTTAATAAAAACAAGGCAGTTGTTTTTGTTTGTCACGTTCGAAATTGCGCTTGACAGATATAAAGTAGTTAACTGCTGTTTAAATATTTTATTAGTTATTAGTAATTGCCATAAAGACAAAGCGAAGATACTTGGTAATATTTTGTAGGTCACAAGTGTTTTTCTCCTAAGTAAAAATTTGTTAACAATTTACTAAAAATATGCCAAATTTTAAATATTACGCCGAAGTTAAACGATACACATTACACTTCATTGAAATGTCTAATGTCTATCTTTATTACTTTACTTAATGACCCGTGAACTTCGTATCACTTAACTCCTAAATATTACTACCACTAAAATCAACCAAATTGGTTCAGCCGTTCTGAGTTATAGCGTCCAACAAAATTAAAAAATATTATTTTTTTATACACTTTTTTTTAAGTTATTATTTTTATTTTATTATTTTATCAAAGCCAAATAAGTACATATTACTTAAACTTAACAACATCCTCTAACATAAATAATTTTATGTAGCATACATAAGCGTTAAGTGCAGGATTACCTAAACTATTAACGAAAGCACAATCGCAGGTAAATACCGAGAGCTTTTACCAGGCACTTTTGTAAGCTCCGCTCAAGCTTTCCATAAGGTCTTTACACACTGGTTCTGCTTTTATTGTTACTTTTATGCTCTTTGAAACGGGACAAGAATATGGAGCTTCTTATTCTTTTATTATATTTGTTTGCATATCATACACTCGACCACTAGACAGATTTAGAATGAGCCACGTGCAAGGACACTGGGTAGTTTATATTTAGGCAGATCTGTAACAGGTTGATATTTTCTTGTAGACTAGTAAAATGTCAGATTTAGATTTAATTTAGCAAATTTTAGGTCTTATTCCACCTCCTAGCCTACTTACTGTGCTCAGTTGCAAAGTATCCTTAATCATATACTGCTAACTCCTTTTGCATATTTTATGATGCATACTAAAATATGACAGGCATAATATTGCATGAGCTCTCGACTTTGCTACGGCGCATAGTAAATTTGATTTTCATTACGAAGTATGAACAATATTTACGTTTAATATCGTGGTGTTTGTTCGAGGATTATTACGGAAGGAGTTATTAAATTCTTACGTAAATCGCTACGAAGCTACGGTGCTACGAACGTAGACGTGCTACGTAGCTTCAGTGCTGCGCTGCGTAGCTACGGCGCTACGTGACGTAGACGCGCTACGTAGCTACGGTGCTACGTAGCTACGAGCTGACGCAAACGCAACGTTCATACAATGCTACGTTTCTAAGGCCCAACCGACACGGACCACCACCACACGACATCGCAACGACAAAATGTCGTCGAGCAGTGGTTACGTGTGAATGGTGTCGCTGCAGCTTTTTGTAGTTGCGTTGTGGGACCGACAAAATGCCGACGTGGTTGCGTTGTCGTCAGTGGTTGCGATTGGTTGCGATGTGGTTACGTATGAAAGTCAATGAAACTGAGGGGGGAAAGAGCGTGGGCAGTGTGCGCGCACTGTCGTTGCATCGACGCAACGTTGCGGTTGCGATGTGGTTGCGATGTGGTCTGTATCTGACAAGTGGTCGATAACCACTGCAAAATGTGGTACGTGTGAATAGTCCAGTTCATTTACAATACGAAATGTACGCCCGACCACATGGTGTGGTTGTCGTGTGGTTGTGGTTGTCGTGTGGTTGTGGTACGTGTGGGTTGGCCCTAAGCATATGATGTTAGGGGCGTTAACAAGTAACACGTGCTATTTCAGGGGACGGGGGTCTAGCCAGGATATCTCATATAATCAAAATATTTTTATATGAAATATATATGTGGGGTCTGTACTTTGAACCCTGTTTGTAAGTGTGTGAATGCTGACGCGTGCGAGTTGCAATTGTGTATGTAAGATGTGACGTATGAACGGAGCTTAGAATAAGTAAAATATTATTTCAATAAACAGTTGGTCCAACGCTCTCGAGTCTTTCACTTGTGCCCTCCTGCTGCTGCTCCGTAGTCTATGTCTCTGTGTGTCCCATATACCACCGAAGACATACAGCATAGACATAACATTGGTGACCCCGGAAAGTAAAGTCTCGAGACGTGAACACGAAGACAGCTCCGACTCCGGCTAAAACTAAGACAGCGAAGACTCCGACCAACGAAGGCTCCACCCAGACGACCACCGGGCTGAAAATATAATGAACGAGCAGCAGCATAACCTGATGGGCGCCGCACCGCAAGCCTCAACAAGTGGATTTTCACCAGCTATGAAGAAAGAAGATGCAGAATTGGCCACAATTTCCATTGGTAGCAGAATCCCAGAATTTTGGAAGGATAACCCTCGCCTGTGGTTTTATCAAGTCGAGGCAATTCTAGCTCCACAAAAGACATCGGATGCGAATAAATATTTTATGTGCGTCGCGAAGCTGAACAGGGACGCCATTCAGCAAGTCGCAGACATCTTGGCAAATCCGCCGCAGCAGAATAAATATGAAGCGCTGAAAAATCGACTACTGCAAATTTATGAAGAATCGGAGGCGCGGCAAGTAAGAAAATTAATTTCCGAAATCGAGCTTGGTGACCAGAAACCGAGTCAGCTGCTTAGAAGAATGAAGGAATTAGCTAGAGGAAAAATCGAAGACGAGACCCTGAAGATTTTGTGGCAAGGTCACTTACCTTCTTCGGTCCAAGCGGTCCTAGCAGTGACGTCCACTAGTAATCTAGAAGAATTAGCAGGAATAGCAGATAAAATCATGGACACTCACCAGCCCTGTAATATCGGCGAAGTAGCAAGTGGTCAGCAGCAGCCATCGTCAATCAGCTTCGAGGTAGCAGCCATAATAGCAGAGATCGCGAAAATGAACCTGAAAATTAACCAGTTAGAAGCACAAAGATATGGAGTCCGGAGCAGAAGCAGGAGCAGGAGCAGGCCGACTGGGAACTATGCAAGGGAGCGGACACAATCGAGACCACGTCGAGCGCCAGGGAGTCCAGGTTGGCTGTGCACGTACCACTGGAAGTATCGAGGACGAGCTTTCCGATGCGAGCCCCCGTGCAGCTGGGAGAACAAGAGAGAAGCCCCCGTTCCGAGGACGGAAAACTAGCAGAGCTGCAGCCGGTGGCGGGAGGCAGCGCAGTTTCCGATCACCGCCTAATTGTAAGTGATAGAATATCCAATTTAAAATTTTTAGTAGATTCAGGAGCATGTATTTCTGTTTTGCCAAAGAGTGTAGTAAAAAATAGACTGGACATAAATTTAAATTCTAATTACTCGCTTTTCGCAGCGAATGGTTCTAAAATTAAGACTTATGGCACTAAAATTCTTACCTTAGATTTAAAATTAAAGAGATCTTTTAAATGGTCATTCGTAATTTGTGACGTTAAGCAGCCAATTTTAGGCGTAGATTTTTTAAATCATTTTAAACTTATTGTAGATATTAATGGACGCTGCTTAGTAGATAAAATAACTAACTTGGCCGTACGTGGAACGATCGTAAACCATTGTGAAAGTACGATTTCCACATTAAAAATTAACCATCCAGTTTACGAAATTTTAAAAAAATATCCGGACATTCTTAAGCCGATGTCATTTAAGGAGGCCCCAAAGCATTCTATTTATCATTATATTGACACGCAGGGTCCACCCATTTTTTGTAAGCCTAGACCGTTAGCGCCACAGCGTTATAAAATCGCTAAGGAGGAATTTCAAAATATGTTAGAAGCAGGCATATGTAGGCCGTCCAAATCTGCTTGGGCGAGCCCACTTCATTTAGTTCCTAAAAAAGATGGACAGGTACGCCCTTGTGGTGACTATAGAGCTTTAAATGCAATAACTAAACCTGACAGATATCCCATTCCCCGTGTGCAGGATTTTACGTATTTACTTTCAGAAAAAAAAATGTTTTCTAAGATCGATATAAAAAAGGCTTATCATAATATTTTAATTAATCCAGAGGATATTTGTAAGACAGCAATAATTACACCCTTCGGATTATATGAATTCGAGCGCATGACCTTTGGTTTGAAAAACGCAGCGCAAACATTCCAGCGTTTCATGTCTAATATCGTGCTATCGGGACTAGATTTTTTATACTGTTACTGTGATGATATTCTTATAGCGTCCTCTAGTGACGAGGAGCATGAAAAACATTTAGAGCAGGTATTTAGTCGATTAAATGAATATGGTATTACAATTAATTTAGAGAAATGTTCTTTTAAAGCTACGAGTGTAGAATTTCTAGGATACCAAGTTTCAACATCGGGGATTCGGCCACTAAAAACTAAAGTACAAGCAATTATCGACTACCCCAAACCGCGAAATGTTAGCGAGTTAAGAAAATTTTTAGGCATGGTCAATTTTTACAGAAGTCATTTACCTAAAGCGATAGAATATTTAGATAAATTAAATAGTTATATTCATAAAGCTAAAAATAACGATAAGACTCCTATACATTGGACACCGGATGCTGAAGAAGCATTTCTAGAGTGTAAACACGGTCTCATGAACGCAGCGACCTTGTCGTTTCCTGCGAACAACGTGCCGCTTGCACTCTTTACAGACGCATCGAATAACAGCGTAGGTGCAGTTTTGCAACAACATGTTGACGGTAAATGGAACCCGTTAGGTTATTTTTGTAGAAAGCTAACGCAGACACAACAAAATTATAGCACTTATGACCGAGAGTTACTTGCTATATTTTTAGGTGTAGAACATTTTAGAAGTTTATTTGAAGGTCGTGACTTGATAATTTTTACCGATCACAAACCATTAACTTTTGCATTTTCTAAATTAAGTAAAAATAATAAGAAAGAAAGTCCAAGACGAATTAGGCAATTAAGTTTTATAAGTGAATTTACTACAGATATACGACATGTTAGTGGACAAGATAATATTGTAGCAGATGCATTATCTCGAATAGAAACCATAGAATGCACCACAAGTTCAATAGATTATGAAAAATTGGCTATACAGCAACGTAATGATTCAGAACTTCAGAATATTATTACTAATCCTAAATTCAAATTCAAAAAGATGCCAATTCCGAACTCCGATCATTATATTTATTGCGAAATTTCAAGTAACATAGCTAGACCTTATTTAACAGAATCGTATAGAAAAGCAGCATTTAGTAGCATACATAGTCTTAGTCATCCGGGTCTGCGAACATCGCGCCGCATGATTAAAGAAAGATATTTTTGGCCAGATATGAATAGAGATATAGGTTTGTGGACGAAGACTTGTTTGAATTGTCAAAGGTCTAAGACAGCGAGGCATACGAATTCTAGCTATGGTAGTTTTCCACAAGCGGATAGATTCGATCATATTCACATTGATCTGATCGGACCACTTCCGGTCACAGTAGATGATTATAGGTATTGCTTAACGATAATTGATCGAGGCACAGGGTGGCCAGAAGCGTATCCTTTAAAAGATATTTCGGCGGATACGGTAGCGAATGCAATATATAGAGAATGGATATGTAGGTTTGGCTGTCCTGTGAAACTCACTAGTGACCAGGGCAGACAATTTGAGAGTAAATTGTTTTCTAGTTTAATGTCATACCTAGGCATTAATAAGATTAGGACAACTCCATATCATCCTCAAAGCAACGGTGCTGTTGAGAGGTGGCATAGAAGCTTGAAGGCATCTTTGATGGCACGGCTTAATGGTAATAAAAATTGGAGCCACGAACTTCCTAGCGTGATGTTAGGGCTTCGGGCTGCCATTAAATGTGAGACAGGTGTGAGCGCAGCTCAGATGGTTTACGGCCGTGCACTACGATTGCCAGGAGAATTTTTTGTAGAAAGTCCTGAAATTCCAGATCCTTATTTAGTGTTGCAGGATATTAAAAATAATATTAGACAGTACAAGCCAATTAGTGTTAAAAGTCATAATTCGAAAGCATTTTTTGTTCATCCAGACCTTAGAAATTGTTCACATGTATTTTTAAGAATCGATAGAAATAAAACATCCTTAGTTTGTCCTTATGAAGGTCCATATAAAGTAATTGAAAGGTCAGAAAAAGTTTTTAAAATTCAATTGGAGGATAGAGTAACTTCAGTTTCGATAGATAGGTTAAAGCCAGCATATATTTTATTAGATAAAAATATTTCAGAACAAGATACCTCTGTAGAAAATGATATTACAGAAAAAAGTAACGTAGAGTGTAGTAATCAAAAAATTACAAAGTCTGGAAGGAAAGTTAAAATGCCAGTAAGATTTTTAAATGTATAAGGAAATTGCTAATTTTAGTTTCAAACGAAGCGTTATGTTAAAAAGTATGAAAATATTAATTTTTATGTAATTGTGGTTAAAGATAACCGAGTTAGAGCAAAAATAAGAGTTAATCATTCGTTTAAAGTGACTGTGGTTCAAGACAACTGACTTAGATCAAAACAAGAGTTAATCATTCGTTAAAAGTAACACGTAATTCAAGTTCGATAACAATGGTAGCGCCGCGAAGGTAATATGAGTACCGCGTCATAGCTTATGAAAACAATGATATAGTATACAGTACAAACAGTAAGACAACTTGTACATTTTTAATGAGTACAACTTATATTGATCGTTTATATGTGAAAACATAACATAAGTTGATGGAATTTTAAATAAAAGACAATTTTTACTAAAGCATTTTATTCTTATATTGTATACAATTTACGTTTACACCTTGTTTTTACACTTTTTACTTTGATATACTATTTAGATTATACTATGATACTTTAAAAATGCAAAGTGAAATTTATTTTACAATAGCATTACTTAGCTATAATTGATTTCGAAATTTGTTTTTTGGACAAGTTAAATATTGATGTTCGACAATTATTTTATCATTTAATTTTAAAATTTTTTTTTCGAAAGATTAACTTTTAATAAATAAATGTAAAATGTAATAAGTAATAATATTTTCCCTATTTTAAGTTAAAATATTATGTGACTTGTTTTATAAAGCATTTTATCTTGTGATTAATAATTATTGTAATATTAACAACAATGTAATTTCTGCGTCAGATTTTGTCGAACGTTATGTAATGTAGAGCAACAAGGAATTTTAATGTACTTATACTTAATTAAACATTGAATAAAAATGCTTAATATTAAAGAGAAATTTAATTTTAAAGCAATGTAATATTTTTTCTAAAAAATATGTAAAGTTGTAATTAATATTTTCAGGAACTTATTTCCTTTGTATTATGATAATAATTTTGATACTAATAATTATGTAAAAAATTTTTTCAAAAGGGGGGGAATATTGTGGGGTCTGTACTTTGAACCCTGTTTGTAAGTGTGTGAATGCTGACGCGTGCGAGTTGCAATTGTGTATGTAAGATGTGACGTATGAACGGAGCTTAGAATAAGTAAAATATTATTTCAATAAACAGTTGGTCCAACGCTCTCGAGTCTTTCACTTGTGCCCTCCTGCTGCTGCTCCGTAGTCTATGTCTCTGTGTGTCCCATATACCACCGAAGACATACAGCATAGACATAACATATATTTTAATTTTAAACTTTAGAATCTTAGAACCACCTTTAAATCTCACGTGAGATAGGGTGAAGGTAATACGAGTATTATAGTCTGTTAGTTGGTTAAAAAATAGTTAAAGAAGTTTCACGCATTCTATTGTTTGAAAATGCCGAAATTCAAAATAATATGTGTTTTAAGCATTGTTATGTAAAGTTGTAAAAGTTAATAAATTGTGGAAATATGTCTCATTACAATTAATCAAGGTTAACCCTAAACTGGTATCGGGGGTCAAAAGTTACCCCAGGCGTTCGAATTTTCCACTTTCCACGTTCCAACTTAGAAACCAGCCAAGGGTTAATGTATATTTTATACTGCAACGTCACTAAATACTGTTCATCAAAAAATCACACATCTTGAGCTCCATTATGGCGAACACTTTCAAAACCCTTCAGAGACTTTTATGTGGGTGTCAAAAACTATGACGCCCTCACAATAGGGCCACAAGGGCCCTGAAGGTAGGGGCCCTGGGCCCTAATGCCCCTGTTCGTTAAGCTGCATTGTGCGTGATCAATGTATGGCTAAAAGTTGCACACGTAACATATGGCAGACGGGGGAAAGAGACAGAGATATATTATTTTTCTTACTGTAATATGCAGGTTATTGTATTGATGTTATTATGACGTAAAATATAATATTTAGAATAAATTCGGCATCCGCTGTCTTGTCCTATCTTCTTATATATAAAATTCTCGTGTCACAATGTTAGTCAGCGAACTTCTCCGAAACGGCTTTACTGATTTTTACCAAATTTTATATACATATTCAGTAGATCTGAGAATCGGCTACTCGGTATTTTATATATTGATACGTGCATTTGTTGAATAAATAATAGTAAATTGACAAACAACCTGAGACTGACGGCGACCATGGTATGTGCGACGGGATAGCGATCGACGTTGCCATGGCGACATACTTATTTAGTCACTTCAATAAAATAATATGGGTGACATACTTTATATTATGGCAAAGCAACGTTTGCCGGGACAGCTAGTATTATTATAACTTAGTTCTTTAAAACTACACTAAAGATTAGTGGTTAAAATGGTATTATATTATTCTGTTACCTCATTAGGTTTACCTCGTTACAGCTTACATTGCAACGCGACGAAGCGTCGCGATGCATTTCTAAATGAGCCATTAAAATTTGGTAAAATTAAAAAAATATATTAAAAAATGAGCAAAAAAATAATTTATATCTTCTCGAATAGTAAATAAAGTTCAATTTTGAATGTCTCATTTAAAAGTGCATCGCATCGTTTCGTCATAATAATAATATGTCCAATAAGGGCTAGTTTACATCAGCCGTCATGTAAAACAAGTTTTAATGTAATATTTAGTACTTTCCCACCCCTCTCTCCTTTAATAACCCAGGAGCCAGCGACACGTAGACTTACGTTATTTTATAAAAGCTGAAAGTTAGCTGTACATGACTCTGACTAGCAACTATGGAGTTTCGGTCGCGGTTACTTTAGGAGGTATCCAGGTCTGATGGTCTACCTAACCATCGATAAAATATTAAGCTCATTTTCCTATGGAAAACTGTAGAAATCTCATCACCCACTTCCAGATACTTATGACAGCTGCCATGCCACCTCAAAGTCTAAAACAGTTTTGTTTTTTTATTAATTCTTTTTTTATTGTCATTTTTTTTTGTACTTAAAATTGTTTTTGTAGTATAGCGTGGTAATTAAAAGAATTATACAAAAGAAATGTCCTTTAATTTATTTTTTAATACATTCTAGGCCCCTTTACGGGTGTCTGGTAGTAGGTGGCAAGTCTGGCTGTCGCTGGCTCTCGGGCTATACCGATCGATCGCGCGCACTTTTTGCTGGAATAAAGTGCATTTTTATGTTAAACGTAATGCGATTTGTTATGCTTTGTTCACATTAGTTCGTTCGTCCGTTCATTCGTTCATTCGGTCGTTCTTTTAATAGTTCTTTAAATATAGTATTATATTAAATATATTTTTTGCTTCTTTTATGATGGTATGTAGTTTAAGCGTTAATATATTTTATGAAAGTAAAAAATTTAACTGATAGCTAAGTTTAATAACTATATGTATCTTTTTATGGACTACATGACGCCCGCTACTCCGTTGCGCCAAAGTTCGTTTATTACGCGGGAACCGTACATTTTTCTGCGATAAAAAGTATTTATGTCCTTTCTCGGGACTCAAAGTATCTTTATACCAAATTCCAGCAAAATCGGTTCAGAGGTTTGGACTTGAAGAGGTAAAAGACAGACACACTTTCGCATCTATAATAAAACGCGCAGGGACCAGACATTTTGTTCCTAAAAATGTAGGCTAGCTTGTTGCCTGTGTCGAATTCTATTAAAATAAGTTCAGGTAAGACCAACAGTTCTATGGCCCATTTTTTGGTAAAACCTTATTTACTTCCGACCAGTCATTTAAGGTAAAGTTATATTAAGAAAAAAGTTAAGAAAAAATAAAGTTATATTAACTTATATAACTTTACTTTTTCTTCATTGAAATAATTTTATGTTTTTCTGTCTCTGACAAATTATACTACTACCCACATTTCTTGGTAATATATCAATTAACATGCATATTTATATGATGAGATAGAGTAACACATAGCTCCTGTGCATGTGACATATAATTCACACACAATTAAGTATCCAATCAGCGGCCAGCGGTTACACAGAGGGCATAAGTAAACGCACAGAGATATTAATTAGCGAATATCTGTGTAGAGCTGCTCTGTGCTCTTTGTGCATGTACAATGGCGGGAATTAATTTTGGTTAAATGATATTCTGATGTAATAATAATGGCACATTGGTTTTAGTGGTGGGCAGTAGGAATGAAATGGGGTCAGCTATGCAGAAGTAATTTTTATAGTGTCCAGGTGTTTGCGCACTTAGAAGCGTCGTATTTCCCTTGACTCATATTAAGTCATAAGTCATAACCCAGACAGATGAATGACATCTACTAAACTGTATGAATCGGGCGCTCGCGCGAAAAAGAGTAATTTCAACGGGGCTAACTAAAATGGTCACATTAAGCAATTCCTCTCAATCAATTAACAAAATGAATTGTCAAAACTGTCAAACTCACGAATGTCAAATTAGTACGACTTTAGACATCTGAATTGCAAACAGAGTGTCAATTTTGCGATTTTTAAAAATGAATCATGTTATGATTAATAATATTATGGTTCTCCAAAGTGACCATTTTAGCCCCGCTGGTGACTTTATGTAACAAAACATGCAGTATCACATCACACGCGTGTAATCTTACCTCTGTGTTTAGTAAGTTTCATTTGAAGGACACTCCCAATTTATTTTATTGCAGTGGTGCCTAACCGCTAGCCCGTGGGCACCTGCTGCCTGATTCACGATCGTCGGAAAGTTTTCACGTGAAAAGATCTCATATTCTGTCAGTATTACAGCGATTCACAAACTTTCCGCCGCGGGAATGAATCCGAAACCAAACACTAAAGAGAATAATTGACACTAGTTTTTTTTTTGACAATAAGTTCTACGGCATAATATATAGCTACTCATTAAAAAAAATACAAAACACTACTTACATTCGTGAAATCCAGTTAAAAAAACTTCGAAAAAAGTACACGTTATAGCAACACACACTAAATAACGCACAATAGCCGAAAATATACTAATCGCCCATAGTCTATATTGTAGTATTTTTCATTCAGAATGTAGCCAATATATCAAGGATCGTACGTCTAATGAAAGTTCTTTATTCTCAGTATATAATTATACTGTATTATCTATGTTCTTTATTCCGTCAAGCCCCATAAGGGCACATCACACAGGTGACCGCGACAACAATAGTATACAATAGCATTTCCAAGAATCCCCGATGGAAGGATTATACAAAAGTAGTCTGTAAGTCAGCGAAATATGTTACATAATTGAATAAAAGAGCGCGGTAACCGGCTGCCGCTTGGGGCTTGAGTCTTGAGTGGATGGCGTACCGCGCAGTACAAAGTACAAATAGCGCGGCTGCCGACTGCCGCTTGGGGCTTGAGTGGAATTAAAACAAAAAATATTTTTTATGTGCCGACTGCCGAGTGACAATGACAATCTGTCAAATCTGTAAATCGTGTGTTGAGTTCCGATAAATCACAGAGTACTTTAATAAATTAATAAATCGGTAAATCTTGTTGTGTGAGAATACCTTTTATTTATGTGTAAAACAAACTCATTAATTTAAATTTTATATAAGTTTCTTTTGTTTTAAATTTGTTTTTCATTTAATATTAGTTTTTATTAGATATAGTATGGAAGTTCCAGTGTGGTGAGTATGACCTTGGAATTATAATGATATTATATACTTAAATAACTATTTAAAATTATTGTAAAAGCACAATAATGGTTTAACATAATACATAAGTATTAGTCCTTCAAGCCCCATAAGGACACCGGTGACCGCGACAACAATTGAATACAATATCATTTCCAAGAATCCCCGATTGAAGGATTAATACAAAATTTAAAAATTATCATACTTATTTCTAAATCTTTAAGTACCGAATATTAATACATTTATGAATAAAAATATTTATTGTTCAATCAACACTTCCTAAAGATTTAACACATAATTATTACAGTACGACATTTATTTAATATTTTAAACAAGACACGACTAACTAAGTATTAATAATTGCTTTGTTTTATTCTTATCATTAAATAATTTCATCTAACAATATTCGCCATGACACGGTTCTCGTAGTGAAAAGATTTCACGAGTCTCGGAGGTGGCGGGAACATTCCGCGAAAACGACTCTAATCCTCGGATAATTTCCCGCCGTCGGATGTCAAACTCCCATCCGCGGTGAGATCTTTTCGAATCCGTGGCGGAAACTATTTCATTCATACAAAAGAAATGTCACTACTGTCAAAATGACAGCAAAATCGGAAAGTATTCACTTGTCATTTGCTTGAAAGTGAAATAGTTTCCGCCAGCGGGAAGATTCCACGCGGAATCGCTTAGTGAATCACCCCGCTGGTAGGCCTGTTATCTAGGCGCCCGCGAACAATGTGGGTCAAATAAATTAAATAAACAGTAAGTAAATTACCTAGTTTCCTTTATAAGTTATATAAAAGTATGTCTTTTTTTAAATGTTTTTTTAAAACTTCGTCGGTGCCTGCGTGTCTTATCGGGATTTCCAAAATAGCCCTTGGGCACCACTGCTTAATTGTAGGACATAATATTATGTCACACATAAAGCAGTGGTAACACCTTTTTTTATGAAACTACGTAGTACGCGTCTCACGGCTCAGACTATAGCTTCAACAGTCATTACCACACTCATCACCCCGCATACCCACACACCGAGACAATAAACAGCTACACCATTAGTGACGTCACGTAGCCCGCAACGTAAGTCACGTGACGCCGCCCGTACATTCACGTAACGTATACGTGGCGATAAGGATGCTTTACGGTTACGACGTAATTATTGTGCGTGAGCTTTATCTATTTATCTATGAGAGTAGAAATATAATATGTAGGGGTATTGAATCCATACTTACATACTTCCATACTAATATTATAAATGCGAAAATGTGTCTGTCTGTCCATCCGTCTGTTACCTCTTCACGCTCGAACCGCTGAACCGATTTTGCTGATAGTTTTTATCCCGGAAAAATGTACGGTTCTCGCGCAATAAACGAGTTTTGGCGCAACGGAGTTGCGGGCGTCATCTAGTTAGTAATAAAAACGTTTGCACGGTGCACTATAAAGGGAAGCCTTGTCTTTATCTGGCGTTTTGGAAAAATAATATTATGAGAAATAAACACAGCAAATGTTATATAGCTCTTTTTGCAGCGAAGCGCTCTGAAAGTTCTGGATCTGGACAAAATTCTGATGAAGGTTATGGAATTTTGTCAAGGATGAAGACTTTAGTCGCCAGTCCAAAAGCATCAGTAACAATTAAAGAGCAAAGTATAAACATAATATACCTACGTAATACGAATTTTGACTAAAAATCAGTAAAAACTTTGGCCCTAAATACTTTTCACCATAAAAATTGTATTTTTATTTTCAAAAATAAAGGTTTCTTATTTCGTTTATAACGATAAACCCCCTTAAATTTATTTAAGCGTATACACGGTCCATAAGCAAACATGCAGTCGATGACACTTAAAGTTTATTTCATTCCAACCTTAGTCCCCTTATAATAACGTTGATATGTGCTAAGCTATATATGTCGGGGACTGTACAGCTAACCCCCTGAGAGTGTTTATATTGTATCCTGGGTCTAATTGTCCCCAATATGTGGTGACTGGTGGTCAGTGTTGTAATGTTGGGTTTTAATGTGTTATTGTTAGAGTTAACGAGGTTTAAGTTAAGATGATGATAATGCTTTCTACATAGGTTTCGGTAACGGAGGTTTAATGGAAACCAGGAGTAATATTGTGCCCGAGTGTGTGCGCGGTATATAAAAGCACTCTTATACCCTAACCCAGAGCAAGTGGAATAACAAGAAAGGCAAAAAATTAGACCAACTTTTTAAATGACACAAACTCTTTATAGTAAAAAAAAAACGTTGTAAATAAACTATACTTTATTTGAACAATGCTTTGTCCTCGTCTGACACGTTATAAGTCTCTTGAAAGACAAAGGCAAGATATTTTATAATTATAACTTCTTTTTTCACAGTGTACCTACACTTTTTTAAGGAGAATAGTGTTTTATTTAGTTACTTAATGTTATATTTTTTTTGTTCCAGGTAAGTGTGACATGAATAAATAAGCCGTGCAGCACGTAAGTTACTCGTTACACATTACTACAGTCTACAACTATATTATTATAATTGGTCAAAAGGGGCATATTTTTCTTTTCTTAATTTAAAGAGGGTCTCATTTATCCCATTGATTATGTTTCGTCTTTTCTGTTTCATTGTATGTCTTTCACCACAAAAAGAACATCAAAACCTCCATAGATTTAAAATCAAAATAATACAGTTTATAAAGTTAAAAAATAATATTTAATTTTATAACTCATACATAGCTGTAAAAGTAGATAATGCTTCGCGGTTGTGCTCCAGACAACATTTACTTTAAAACTAAATTAGAAACGTGATTGAAATGGAAAATAATGTACATTCATACGTTGTTTTGTCTCGTTCTATCTCTTTGTCTTTGGATACGACCGTCTCTTTTAATTTTCAATCTTTCAAACGCATTCCCTTTTATATTATACCGACTACATCATAATTAGCAACTTACTCTATGAGAGCGACAAGGTGTAGTGAAAACAGTATGCTAGAATAAAATAAAAGATAAAAATTACGATTGTAGAGTTTAGTGTAATTCTGTAAAAATAAAAATTATTTGTTTGTCAAAATTTCTTAGAATGTGCTTATTATAATAAGATACTATTTGAGTATATTTTTCTAACTTTCTGTCTATATCTTGCCCTTTACACCAAAGCCACTGAACCAATTTAAATATTATTTAGAATTATTTGTGGCAAATAAACCAAAAACACTCGTTACTAACTTGCGATACCAGTTGACGATTTTCCGATTCTCATGGAATAAAACTTACTAAGACTGAATCAGCACAGTATCAATGAATCAATCAGATGTGGAATAGACAAAAACATGTTTATATGTTTAGATTATTTACGCATTTTAATTATTATTTACGAGAATTGTAATTGTAAACATATTATATTACGTTTTAGCCCGAGAAAAATCATCATCATGTATGATTGTTATATCATCATTAATATGCATATTTATGCATATTTAATTTAACCTACCATTTCTCTACACTACGCGTCTGCTGACATACGCAGATGCAGCAACAAAGTCAATTTAAATATTCCCCCTGTGTAGTGATGTGTTGTGACGTCACAACATCACTCATAAGGGCTTAGGGCTAGGGACTAGGGATTAAATGAGATGTAAGAAGTATTGTGTTACGGTAGATATAGCAAGTAGCCTTATTTGCGAAGAAATTAATTTAACGCACAGGAATATAATATGGACTAGTTTTTATCCCAAAAAACCACAAAGTAAAATCAGTTTCTGGGACTCTAACTATCTCTTCTCAAAATTTCATCTAAATCGACGTAGTGTTTCAAGCGTGAAAAGTCACAAACAGGTAGCTTAATGTCGTTACGGATAGGCTCCTTAAAAAGAAGGTTTGGAAACCCTACTCTGTAGCGAGAGAGTGAAAATAAATATTTATACACTAGAATCTAGATATCCCGGTGAATTTTGTACCACTTTCCTCCTAATATAAACCTTCCCTGAACTTCTACGAATGTTTCAAGACTAAAATTAGCTAAATCGGTTTAGACGTTCTTGAGTTTAAGCGAGACATACAAAATCCAAAATTCATTTTCGTTTATATACGTACTAAAAACATACATTTACAAATCAAAACCCTCCTTCTGGTTCAGTCGGGTAATGAACAGAAATCTCACACCCCTTTCAATAGCATATTTCTAATTCAGATGCATATTAATCACGACGCGAGCGGCCTATATCGCGGCCATGCTAAGCAGTCGACACCCTCTGGGTCATTCATATGTTACGTAACAGCCTAAGGAGGGGATGTTAACTTTTAGCTAAAAGCCATTTAGAGCTAATAGCCCGCTGCACTTCAAGAGTGCCAGCAGAAAAGAAAACGAAACAGTAGGACAGATAGGTTACAAAGAGGAACTTTACTTTTACTTTTTAGAGTTACTTCCTTCCTGTCCTACACCGCGCCGGCGGCTCTATGTCTCCGTCTTAAGAATTTTCATCCAGTTGTGTCTCGACGCGAGTCTAAAATTTTTTATCCATCCAAAAAGTGCACAACACAAAGACACAAGTCGCTTAAGAAGTTTTCACATGATAATAATATTATGCTTAGTCGATTTTGACATTGAACGTGATTTGCGAGCGGCCCTATAGTCGAGGAGCCCGCAGGCATATCGATGGGTTAATTTTCATGAGTTATTTGCATCCAGCCAAAGGAGTTGACTTAGCGGCGACATCTGCATACAAATGGTTGTAATTTACAGACAGACAGACAGACGGATGTGCGGGCTAATGAGTAAGGTCTTGCTGTAGAAAATTGACAGAGTAGGTTGGTGTAGTGATTGAAATTAATTGAATAATCTGCCTCATCTCTTATAGTCTAAGATCCGGACTTAGGTCGACCAGTACGAGATTCGTCTTGAAAAATGATATTGAAGTTTCTAATTTTTAACTGAATAGTTTGCGCGAGAGATATGTCGTAAAATGATTGCTTCCTTGTATTTTTTATACATTTAGATACATTACCATAAAAACTTTCACCGAAAATTTATTTGAACGAAATGTAGTATTTTTTTTTATGCGTTAAAATAGGTAACCATAATTTACTTTTTATTCAATCAACTATAAAATAAACTTTTTTGCTCTACAATGGTACAGAGCCTTTTGTGCGCGAGTCCAACTCGTATTTGGCCGCTTGATTTATTTACATACATAAATAGGTTGACTATGTTATACTCAAACTGATACTGGGTAACTAACGTAAGTGTAATGTAAGTCTATATCATCTTACATGTAAATGGCCCGGCGGAAGGTCAGGCCTTATTTCCCGCGAGACCGGCCTGGGACTTCTCATTTATCAAAGGGCTTAAGGACTGAATTTATTTTTATCTCCTCCTCATGTGAAGTTCAACTTTTATGATCTACTTGCAATGAGAAACTGGGAAACGTAATAGAAGGTATCTCAAACTGCACTTAGAGATGAATATTAATTATTTAACTGTAACTAAAAGAAGATTTTTACGGTACGTTATCTGTCAAACTCTTTTTTTTAAGTTTAATAATCATCAAATGTTATTGATATTGAGAGCAGCCGTAAAAGTATGAACATATGTTTTAATGTCTAAATATGTAAGACAGGTGACTCACCGACTGACTTATTGATCTATCAACGCACAGCCCAAACCACTGGACGGATCGGGCTGAAATTTGGCATGCAGGTAGATATTATGACGTAGGCATCCGCTAAGAAAGGATTTTGATCAATTCTACCCCCAAGAGGATAAAATAGGGGATGAAAGTTTGTATGAAACTATATAATGTTTTTAATATTTTTCTTAACGCGAGCGAAACCGCGGGCAAAAGCTCGTTTGATATAAATGTAATTTAACATGACAGTCTTTCTGTATGTGTATCTGTCCGTGACATTGCAGTAGCCTTCTAACGGTAATTAATTTTTATTTAGTTTTTTGTACTTGAAAGCCGTCATAATCGAGTGTTTTTAGCCGTAATTATTCACACAATTGATTAAAGGGTAGATTTAACAAATTACGCTACTAAATATTGAACCTTTTTTGCGCGAGTAGCTCGTAGCTAACTTAGCTTAAAAACTCCTAATTTCGCCTCAGTTAAAACAGCCAACAAAAGTCAAAGAGAATTGTATTATTTCAAAAAAAAGTGAGAAAATGTAATTTTCCCTTTTCCCCGGGAATATTTCGCGCTCTTTGTGTTGGCCGGCTAATTAACGGGGTTCCTAAATAAAAAAAAAAAAACACATAAAATGACAGTTGAAATGAATTTGTTTGTGAGAATATTTGTAATGAGTTTCTCGCTTGAGGTGTGAGTGTCCACGCGATTGTAATCTGTAAGCTGAGGCGGTAAAGTTGATTTTCATTTTGTTGGAAATTATTTTAAAAGATTTTTATAAAAACTAATGAATTTATGTGACATCTATGGGGACGAATTGAACTCGAAAAGGTGTGAAAATTAAAAACCTTACGCTTTACGCTTTTTTAAGCTCTTAAATTATTATTAAAATATTATCAAGTTCTTGACATGACATGACGTCTTCTAGACATGAAAACCGTTTATATTCAGTATCCTTATACTATAATATTATTGACAGGTAATTAAATGCCTAATAATTTCTTGTTCTATTCAGTCCTGCTTCCTTGCTCATTCCTTGGTCATACAAACATTTGATATTTCTTGAAAATTATACCACTTTGTAGATTTACAATAAATAGACTAGATCGAACAAGAAATAAAACTACATTAATATTGCATTTAAATAGAGCGCTACACCGGAATGGCAGCGGCGAGGCGAGCACTTTCAGTGTCATATGATTTTAAACTTTATCTTCATTACTGTAATACATAGTATCGCATGAGAAGTCTACGGCCGCCCGTGCTTTCTCAAGCGATACTATGTTTTACAATAATGAAGATAAAGTTTAAAATCATATGACACTGAATGTGCTCGCCTCGCCGATGCCATTCCGGTGTGTCGCGGCCCTTAAGGCCCTTTTGCTTTATGGGTTACAAATCTAGATGTAGACAATCATTTTATACCAATGAATTTCAGAGTCTGATAGAACAAAAGTACCCAACAGTTTCATCTAAAATTTGGGACCACAACTCTGAAAGCCAAAAACTAAGTAACTCCCAGTTATTAATTTAGGTTTTTAGGTATCCGAGTTGCGAACATATCTCATTAAAATTTGCCTCAGTCCGCTATCTGTGTCGTATTATACTCGCAGCGGATTATTGCGACATGGTTCTATCACAAAAGAAGTCACACATGACTATTCATAATTAAATAAAACTAGTTTTTTTGCATCCGTTGTGGATGATTTATACAGTATTTTCAGAACGAAATAACCACTCCTCAAGTACTGTAGTGCCTGGGACAAGATTTTTAAATGAACATAATATTTTCTTATTTATATATATATATATAACCCCTAATTAATTTGGCACAAACAGACATACTAAATTCCTCGTCCACCACGGATCGCGCGCGTCTCCTAGCGTCCGCCGAGCCGGAATCAGGCTACTGGCTTCAGGCAAACCCATCATCCAATACCGGAACACTATTAGATAATCATACATTCAATCTATCACTCAGTTTGCGACTAGGAGCCAATATCAGCGAACCCCATCGCTGCCACTGCGGCGCCGCAGTAGACCGCCAGGGTCATCACGGCCTGTCTTGTCGACGCAGTGCCGGCCGCCAGTCCCGCCATGCTTCCTTGAACGACGTGATCCGCAGGGCCCTTGTCTCCGTCAACGTGCCGGCCACTCTTGAGCCGAACGGTATCGCACGTGACGACGGCAAAAGGCCCGACGGAATGACGCTCGTTCCGTGGAGCCGTGGGAGGCCTCTCGTATGGGACGCCACCTGCGTGGATACGCTAGCGGCGTCGCACGTGACGGCCACAACGAGAGAGGCGGGAGCTGCGGCGGCACAAGCGGAGACAAACAAAAGAAGAAAGTATGAAGCACTGGGAAGTGATTACTTTTTTGTACCTTTCGGGGTTGAGACCCTAGGCCCGTGGGGCCCTGGTGCCAAACTACTATTCAAGGAGTTATCCCAAAGACTGGTTGAGAAAACTAATGATCCCAGAGCTGGCGCTTACCTCGGCCAACGTATCAGTCTTGCGATACAGCGAGGTAATGCTGCCAGCCTCTTGGGTACATTGCCCGCAGCCTCCGACTTAGATTTAGTTTTTTATATATAGTCTTTCTTTTTTTTATTATTCTCCCCCTGTTTTATATTTTAGTAATATATTTTATAGGCACCTTATATTGTTAGAGAATAGAGTATTATTTTTTGTAAAATATAACCTAAAATAGTTTCATATTAAAGTGGTATATATATATATATATATATATATATATATATATATATATATATATATATAGTATATATATTTTTTTTTTCTTAACTTCGGGGTGTGTACGCGTCCCTAATAATATAGAGTTCAATGTGAATTGCTTTCCATCGGGTGATCCGCTTGCTCGTTTGCCCCCTTTTTACAAAAAAAAATCATAATATTATTGTGGTTTGATTTAGATCAGTACACATTTATAAAATTATTTTAATTATTTACTGTTACTTAATAGATCAGTACGACACTATCATTGTCTACTGTCACTTAACTGTGCAGACTGCAGACATAATCTGGGGGCACGGTAGTGCCCCAGCCAAGCTTTTTAGCAAAGGCACGGCCGTACCATACTTTTTTCGAAGCGGTTCGCAGCTATTTCACACCCCCTTTATCTTCGATGTTAACAAAACTAGGGATTCAGAATTTCGATCACTAGGAGCAAGTATTAAAAATAGCTTATCCTCCAAATTATATGAAATTTCGATAAATAGTTTAATAGTTACGGATGGTCAAAGTTACTACATTTTGTCACTCACTGACATATAGATCATCAAAATTCTAAGGTACTTCTAGCAGACTTAGAACCTTGAAATTTGGTACCCGGATAGGTCTTTATTTACAATGAAAGGAAAAAATTATGAAACCGGCCAAGTGCGAGTCGGACAGGCGTACATAGGGTTCCGTACCGTAAATTTGTATGGGATCCCCCCTTTAATAATAAGTATATTTAATTTTTATTATTAATTATGAAAGTTAATATACAGCTGAGTATTTTCTGAAATTTTCTAAAACCTTACTGTTACCATTATGGAAATAGAGCAAAATAGGGGAAAAAATCGTGTTTGTTATATGAGGCCCCCTATTAATAATTTATTTTATTTGAATTGGACTATTAGCTTTTATAACGATACCAGAAATACACAATTTGTGAAAATTGCAACTATCTAGCTATGGCGTATCCAGCCTGATGACATATTAAAGATGTAAAGCAGCCGAAACGTCGGGATTAATAAAAGTGCTCCGCGACAAAATCCGTAAATGTTTAAATTTATAATATCAAAATATATGAATATTAATAATCGACTCAGAACTAACAAAGCCTCAAAAAATAATATAAAGAAGATAGAGAATGAGAACCAAGCTAAGTACAGAAAAGTTATAACGTGACCTGAAAAGAAAAGAAACAAAAACCTTAACAAAAACTTAAAAAAAGAAATTAAATCCCACCAAAACATGAAATGTAAAAGGAGCCAAGCAAAATATTGCATAGCTGTTACACTTTTGTCGTAAAAAGTTTTCAGATCACATTCAAGCCAAGCCTTCAACTTATTTTGTAATTTAAATCAACATTCAGTAAATATATCAATAGATTTCTTTATTTTATAATTAATATAGTGGCTTGGCAATGAGCACAAGAGAAACAAATTTAATATAAAACTGCATATTTGAAAGAGTTCATACTTACACAGACTGCAAGCATAAAGTGTTTTAGTATGTGACGACGCATGTGGCCGATGGTAGCCAATATATTGTTTCTCTAATGCTCATTGCCAAGCCAATAATAATTATAAAATAAAGAAATCTATTGATACATTTACTAAATGTTGATTTAAATTACAAAATAAGTTGAATGCTTGGCTTGAATTTGATCTGAAAACTTTTTACGACAAAAGTATTACACCTATGCAATATTTTGCTTGGCTCCTTTTACATTTCATGTTTTGGTGGGATATCGTTGTCTCTAAAGCGTTCGCCCCTCACATGAGATGGAACTCTGTCGCTGTCGATCGTTTGGGGCTAATTTTGGAGTCGTTAAAAGTTTGCAGATTTTTTACTCGCTTTCGCGGATCTTTATTTAGCCGGCGAAGCGAAAAATCGTCGAGCTGTACGTTTTTTTTTGTTCTTTATGTACTTGTTTTCAAAGTAAGTAAATTAATTTTATATAGAATATTTTTTACATTTAGTAAAGTTTTTATGATAGCTTCATGGTTAGTATCACAGAATTCAGAACCCTATTTAAATTCTGAGACAAAATAGAAGTAGAAACTAGAATCTTAAAGCTATAAGTTCAACATTTTTATACTGAAAGCTCAAAAGTTTATTAGTCAACTTATCATAAGCTCCAAAGCTTTTATGCCCCAAGTTCTTGCACCTGCACCTTCCCAGTCGCTTTATGGTTATTATTTTAGAATAAAAGCACAAATGTTTAAGTTCAAGTTTGGTTTGAAAATACAATGCAACTACAATCCATAGTCCATACCATAAAATGTTCAGTGAAAATAAACCTGATATCTTTGTCTCAGTAATAGTGTGTGCCTACCATCAGGTGTTACAGATATTCATCTACATATTCGCCGCGATATTCGCCACAGTTGGAAACAATGTTGGAAATTGTTTGAGTCATTATATTGACCGCTATACAATATACATGTTGAAGGCATTTGAAATAATTTAGTAATTTATGCGAATTGAAATACTGCATTATTACATAGTAACAATGATTTTGAGAGTAAAGATGGGCTATTATATAATTTAATTCAAGACTAATGTTTGTTTATCTGCCTGTTTGTCTGTCTCTCCGCCCGTCCGTCTGTCTATCACCTAAATTACTGAACCGATTTTCATCACATTTAAGACTCAAACGAAATATTTCTATCAAAATTGGTTTAGTGGATCAAGTGTGAAGGATCATCAAATAGACAGACGCAATTCTTATTTATATTATTACTCTACCCATCTCTTTTTGGTATCCCTTGTAATATTTTAGCAGTGATCAGCTATATTAAACTTGAGAATAATATCACAATATGTAAATAAGCCAAGGCGTGTAATATTACAATAGATCTTCAAACTGAGTATGATATTAACTCTATTCATTAACTGCCCCAAACTCTCAAGTACGCATACGCTTAACTCTGTCACCGCTGTCCACGAAGTATTAACAAAGGCGTATAGATAATGATTTAGGTAGTAAGGATGCGCTCGTACGAACTTTTGTAGGAACTTGACGCCTAAAATTTTATAGTCTAATATTATAATGTTGTTGGCAGCGTCCTAGAGAAATAATGTGAAATATTTCAACGCTTCGTAGCCGGTCAGCTAGCGCCAGCTTATATTGAAGTTTTCTGAATTCGTTACTATGCATACCATGGCTGATAACATATTTATAAAGTAGATTCAGCCTGACCAAGCATACCACCTTGTTTGTACATCTTTTGGGCTACTTTTCGTAAGCTACAGCGTAGGGTTCGCATACGACACTGAAAGTTAATAATATGATATTATAAATTTATTACGTACCATATATTATGACAATTCGTGTTGGCCCCAATGGTCACTCTCTTCAGAGACTTTTATGACATAAAGAAGACCTATCCTTACATAGCAACAAAGAGACTATGGCTGAAGGTATGTAAGGGCTGGTAGGCCCTCGGGCTGGATTATGCAAATAGGAGCCCTAGTCCCTTTTGAGTGAATGTTGATGCTCGTACTATGTAAGCAGAATCTGTCGCGATTGCATTGATATATTTTATAATATGTAGAGTTATATAGTCGAAACTGTAAGACTAGACCGTATACAATTTCTTTAACGTTTACTATAGATCGCTGTGTCGTCTACATAAATAGATAACTATATAGATCACCGTAAAGCCTAAACTGATGAGATATTATCGTTATGATCTATAGTCACTACATGAAAACGACAAAAAACCTTCCAAGAGCGAGTTGGGCTCGCGTACTTAGGCCTCTGTAGACTGGAGTAAAAAATCACGTTTCTGGTATAGGAGCACATTTTACATTTTATGAGATTTATCCTGACGACAGACAGACAACTAAATATTAGTAACACGGCATTACCGTTTTTATCCATCGGCTACGGAACCCTAAAAATCAAGCAGGGTAATCCCCGTCGACACCGCCCACAACCCCTAATTATTTTAGAATCAACCGACCCCTAAGGTTATGCTCACGTAAAAGAAATGTTTTCTTGTTTTAAATTTCATGAAAGTTCGTAAACTTCTGTTTTAAGTATGATTTATGAGAGCTGTAGGGTAAAGGGACCGTTGTGGGTATATAATATGGTTTATGTTTGATTTCGAATTGGTGAACGTTGGTGAAAAATACGTTTTTGAAACCAGGTGTGGGGTATCACATTCACACCGCTTAAGAACCTTTAAAGTTTGCTCACACATAAGTGTGACCGTGATCGGACATACGAAATCAAGATGAGAATTTGACGACCTCCGTGGCGCAGTGGTGAGCGCGTTGAGCTCAAGCCGGAGGTCGCGGGTTTGAGTCCCGCCGACGGAACAAAAAGTTTATAAAGTTCCTGGGTCATGGATGTATATTAAATATGTGTATCACATAATAAAAATCTTAAATATATGTATAGTATAAAAGTATTAAATATATTTCCGTTGTCTGGTACCCGTAACACAAGTCCTTCGGGTACTTAGCACGGGGCCAGACTGACGTGGAGTGAAGCGTCCATAGATATTTTAAAAAAATGAAACTCTCGCAGATTGTATGTCGTTATATACTTAACATCTACACAATAAATAATTAACTTTTAAAATCAGTCAATAATTATCAGTTAGTCACGTCTCATCTGGATGAAAATTAATAATATTAAGCTAATTGTTAAGTCGGATAAATATTTCACAAACGTCCTATATTTAGTCGATGCAGACTAATAATGGTTAATTTATCATCATTATTTATATTCTACGGCGAGCTATAAATAAGAGACAGGTATTAATGCGAGCGGCAATCGAACGGGGACAGGAGTCGAATCTTATAAGTAATATTTATTGCGAGGGGGCCGTGTTACGCCACCCTCCCCTAAGGGTTGCTTATTAAATAATGAACTTCATATATTTAGGGAGTTCTAATTATGTTTTTTCTTCTTAATTTATGTTGTGGGAGGAAGATTTATTGTCTCGTAGCGAAATTAAATTTGAATTGTACTTCTTTTTAGAATTTAACAGGGTGATGAATTCTGAGGACTGCAAAATTTAGAGAAAAAACTTTTTGTTTTTGATTTTACTTTAATAAAGTGTGTCATGTCTATATTTTGTTAACTACTTTATTTTATGTCAAAATCTACTTCTTGGATGTTAATTAAGAATCATTTAACATACTTTTTGTCAATTTTTATCTGAATAGGGCGTAGTCGAAAGATACGGCATCGATGCTCTATGTACGAATGGTATATTTATTTTGTATTTTTAACAGAATGCTTGTTTGCTATAAATATGGCGTCTCTGTTCCTAGCAATCGACGTTGGCAATGCTTTAAGTTATTACATAATTTGCGTAGTCTTTTCATATTGTGACTACGGAGAATATAAAGACTGGTTATCAAAGAACGTTTCCCTTATTTTTCTTTAAGATTCAACTTTTTTTTGGGCATCACTGATGATGATATAATTCTAACGTGAACAAAAGCCTGTCGTTAGTTGTAACCAATTACCGCTCGGCTAACAGGCCGGTGCGTGTGGCAGATAACAAAGTTACGCAGGCTAAAAATTGTTTGACTAAAACTGTGTTTATATCTGCCAGTAGATGGAATAGCTAGGCGTTTAAATGGCCTATGATTGTGCTAGTGCTTGAATACTTAATGTAGGTAACAGAATGTATTAAACTAAACGTTACACGCGACTTCGATCGCCATAATCGTATAGTTTTCCATGATGAAAGTAGGTGTGTGTCCTGCCCGATGATCATTGCTCAACCCTTTTTCTGTGTTAGGTTTCATCAAAATTTGAGCCCTGTTGTTGGTTGTAAAGCAACCAACCGCTTCTTGTAAAGTTTTCTTTGTTTTTAGAATATCGTCTAATTGTATGGATTATATGTCTTTGGGTCGCTTTCTGCACCTTATAATATTATGACAAATCCTGTAATTGAAATTGAAAGGTATCGTTAGGTTCGTCTTAGTCATGACTAAGAACAGGGTATATCTTTCATGACAGATAACAGGATACACGTAAGACCTTTTCATCTTATGACAGCCAGTCACTTAACATAAAGCCAGTCACTTGACATAAAGCCAGTCACTTGACAAGCAAATAGTGTAAAGGCAGCTTCATCCGTAGCTGAGTTTATGAAATTGTGGTAATTGTAATAATTTTTTTGCGCGTGTCAGTTTATATCGCTAATTGAGTCGACAGACATACTGTCGATTGTTTTCACCGAAACTATTAACTGTGGTGCTTCGTTATTGTTTTTTCTAGTGGCCCATAATTGGCTTGTCGGTAGCACAAAATTCGTTCAGCCTATGTCACGCAGGCAATTATTTTTTTAAATTGTGGTGTCTGTTTTAGCTGAATTATTTATATGTTAACGTTTGGTTAGTTTATTTTGGGCTTAGTCAGAAATGTATATTTAAAATTACTACATAATTATCAGGGTGGTATATCCCACAACCTGAGCACTTTTGAGGTACACTTTACGGAAAAACTATCACGCATATTGAGTTGTGCTTTAAGAGTCCCGTATACGAAATTTTGCCGAAATTGCAAAGGTTCGCTACAGAAATATTATAAGGTTTTTTCCCCTTAATAGACTAAAAAAAATACAAATTAATTATTAGATTTAAAATATATTTAAGCGCGGAAAGCCGACTCGAACTTGCGGCGAGAAATATAATGTGAGATTTAGGTTGTTTTGAATCGTGTTTTTTGGCACAATTTGTTTTCTTTTTTTTTCTTTTTTCTCGAATTGGATAGAATTTTATCTATAGATTATTTCTGTCGTTTTTTTTTATGAATTACAGCTCCAAGTTGCCGAAATTAACAGCAATTCTTTGATCATTTTCTCTAAAATTTTACCGAGTTACATATTTTTTTACTCAACTATTTCATATTAAAGTGATAAAAAATAATTCCAACATTTTATAGACGACTTTCTCAACAGTATATTGTATTTTTTTCATACCGTTAAGACGTTAATACAATCCATAAACAGGTGATATTCTAAACCTTTTACAGCAAAAATCACAAAACTGTCGCGGGTTTGAGTTGGATTATTTAAAAATACTTAAAAAAATAAAAAATCTAGCTCCAACACTAGATTATAATTGAAATGATCTTACATGTTGTCCATTTAAACTTATAGAAATATTGTATTTTAACTGTTAAATCACGTCTGTAAAATCAACGAAATCGGCAAATTTCGTATACGGACCCTTAACATAGTAATTTTTATTTATATGTATGGTCAGTCAAGGTTTGGTTACTATTAAAAAATAAAAAAACTGCCTTAAAGATTATTACCACGCAAAAAAACGACGCGAGCCATCACAAAGCTCGGCTTTTAGCTAGTAGTCTTATGGTCGGTTTACATTTTTCCAATCCGTTGATCCAATCCAGCGCTGGATTACTATTGGAATAATGTATAAGACCACTGGAATGCATAATGCACAATAATAAATGGATTGGAATTGTTACTGACATTCATTGTTTCTTTAAATCAAATTCTATGGTGGTATATGAAAGAATGCCTTTATTAGCACCTTAAGGGTAAGTAACCGTCTCTGGCGCTGTATATGAATTTTGTTGGTAGCGACAACTGGTCGGTTGTGGTGTCCCAGTTAAATATAGCCCTTATTGTCACTACAATAAGGTCATAACGTATACGATGTCCAGTCTCTTTCACATGTAAATAATACGAGAACTAATAAAACTTTCCCTCCAATATGAACCACACATGCCCTCAGGAGTTCATAATTAAAAAACAAACTGATTTGTCCTGCAAATGAGAGTTGAAACCCGTTCGCAAATAGATTTCGCTAGCTCAAAGACAGCATAAAATGCAATACATCCTTTCCTAATTTAGATTTTATGCCCTTGACATAAGAGCGATAAAAAACTAGGAATCAGAACACAAATGTCAAAGGAATGTCGACTTTGATACATCGATATAAGAGCTACCTAAATCAGCTCTTGGACTATACAAATAGATTATTGCTGTGCCAAAACGAACTTTATACTATTGAAATAAAGTCGATTATCTTATGTGATATCGAAATGGAACTCTATTTTTGTTAGGAAAGGGTTCAGGGATTTATTTGTCGAATGTTAGAATGGTTGTAGCTCGCAATTTTTACTGATTTTTTTTTCTACCCCCATCCCCGGTTATTGGTTTTTACTAAGACCCTGATTCTGCTAACACAATATTAATCTAGTTTTGATCAAACAGCTAAATCGTATTCTAAAGTACCTCGCAAACGATCAAATTGTTTATCAAATTTTATGTGTTTGTCAAACAGTTTGATAGTGTACAGCTTTGTTTGAAGCGTTTGTCAAAGAAACTAGGTGTTTGACCTGTTTGAAGACAATTTTAATTTGCGTAGCGTTTGACAAACGTGTTTGAACGTGTTCCGCTGTATTTGTCAAACAAGATCTCATGATCTCAAACTTGTTTGATGCACGTTTGATCGTCTGCGCTGCTGTTTGATGAAAACGTAAATTACATCAAACATGTTTGTCAAACAAATTTGATCGTTGCGGGGTACTTTATAAATGACAAACGTCTGACTTTTGCTAAAGTTAATCACTAAGCTTAATAGCCTATCAAAGACTCAGGAACATTGAAAGCTCTTAAATAACTTTCGTCGGCGGGGCTTGAACCACAGATTTCGTTTGGAAAAATCCTTTCTTCGAAGACCACTATGCGTGGACAAGGGACGATAGACTACAAAAGACGGGATATTTAATGTAGGTATCAGACTATCCCCCTTTAACTTACTCTTACTCTCAGATACCTGACCTACAATTCAACCAGAACAAAATACTATTTACTGGGATTTACTGCCGCACTTGGAAAGAATATTAACTACTTAACTTTAATGATACGTGGGAGATCCATGCTTCGGTACGAATGGGCCGGCTTGACCGGAGAAATAGCACGTTTTCACAGAAAACCGGCGTGAAACAGCGCTTGCGCTGTGTTTCGAGTGAGTTTACCGGAGGCCCAATCCCCTACCCTATTCCCTTCCCTTCCCATCCCTACCCTCCCCTATTACCCTATTCCTTCTTTAAAGGCCGGCGGCAACGTACCTGCAGTTCTTCTGATTCTGCGGGTGTCCATGGGCGACGGAAGTTGCTTTCCATCAGGTGACCCGTTTGCTCGTTTGCCCCCTTATTTCATTTAAAAAAATATTGAAGATTTTGATATAAGCCAGAAGCCCCTATAAATTGTCTATCAAACACTTCATTAAATTAATGTTTTTTACCGTCATTTCTAACCGCGTAAGCTCAAACTATTATTTATGGAATTGGGATAAATATTATATTTGAATAGGATCATAACAGATGCACTAAAACGCGATTGACTCTAATTTGACATTTGATAATATTTTTGTAGTTTTATATTATCGACTGCATCAATACGATATTAATTATCATGTATCATCTATGGGCGCTTCACACCACGTCAGTCTGGCCCCGTGATAAGTACCTGAAGGACTTGTGTTACGGGTACCAGACAACGGAAATATACTTAATACTTTTATACTATACATTTAATACACACCCATGACCCAGGAACTTTGAAAAATTTTTGTTCCGTCGGCGGGATTCGAACCCGCGACCCCCGGCTTGAGCTACCGACAGCCCACCCACTGAGCCACAGAGGTCGTCGGAGATGTATGTATTGGTAGTAAATTGAAATAGCAGAATAGTGGTACAGTATTTTATTCCGGATAGTTTGATTGAAGGACCAATTTGCTTTGTTCTCGGCCCGTGGCAATTGGATACCTGGACCAAGAGGTCGTCAACAATCTACATTTTTACTCGACTATGAAGCCAAAAAGGGTAATGTTTTTCGCGATTTATTTCGTAATTCTATTAAGTATGATAATGCTAGATTATTTAAAATATTGTAAACATAATATTGTGTTGCCTGAGAATTTCTTTTCAGAAAGATAATCGCGCAATAAACGCGACATACTCTTTTTTCTTAATTGCGGTTTTTTAATTTCATTTCAAAAAATAATATTTGAAACATATTTTATGAACTCACAAATATTTTGCCTAAATCTTCGAAAGTTCTTCATAACATCTTAATATATTTTACTAGATACGCCAAAATTCGTTTATCCTACGGGAACCGTGCATTTTTCCAGGATAAAAAGTATCCTATATCCTTTTCCTTTAAAAGTATCCCCATACCAATTTTCAGCAAAATCGGTTAAGCGGCTTAGGTGTAAAGAGGTAATAGGCAGACAGACAGACACACTTTCGCATTTTAATATTAATATGGATACTAGATAGTCGTCTTTCGTTGCCTGTATTTCCTAAGACACACGATAATCGCCAAAGTACATTACGAACGTGGTTTCACCGTAATATATATCGAGTGGTGGATAAACGGTTTTCAAAGCCGCATCATATTGAATTTACATTTTGCTCTCCAAGCGTAGCCGCTACGAGATTCTACGGCGTAGCACCGTAGCTACGAGATGCTACGACGTAGCACCATAGCTACGTTAATGCTACGGAAACGATAAACGTATTTGGATTTTACGTGGGATCTTCTTCTGTCGGATAATAGTTGACCCGGCAAACATTGTTTCGCCATGTTCGTTGTGGCGATATGCTTGAAATCCAAAAAGATTTTCCAACTGAGCAAGAATTTCAGACGTTGTAATGACAACTCCTTTGAAAACCTCAATCAAACCTCCGATAGCGCGGTTCAGGCGTGTGTGCTGTTTTGGAGAGTTTGGTAACAAACAACGCAATACGAATTTTGTAAATTAGGTAAATTTTTTGGCTTTATTATTTTACTTACTATTTTAAAGGTAAAATCAGTAATGACTGATAACTATAAACATTACCTGTGCTTACTACTTAGAAGATAATCACCAAATCGATATTAAACAATGGATGTTTGTGACGCGGGGTTGTACAGTGGGGGTTGACGCCCGGGGGTACGGGTGTCGGGGGTGGGGGGTGCGTTGTTTGATTTAATGTGTCCTTTTTGTATGGTAATTGTAGGTATTGCGTTGGCTGGTAAGGGTGTGATACACTGAGTGATTAAATGTGTTTTTTTTTTTTTAATTTAAACTTTTTCATTGCACTTTTTTGGGATGGGAAAAAAATTTGAGTACGCATCAAGAAACGAGATACTCCAAGAGCATTGTTAGAAATGATAATTCGGGATAGATAGAGATGTCAAATTCGAATCAGGGCACATGAATAATTGTACTCCGAGATTTTTGGCTGATGTTAAAATAATACAGCAGTTATAGGTAGTAGCAAGCAAACATTTACCGCACAATAGAAAGATAGGGAGGTATTATTTCCTTTCCTATTGCAAGCCAGCGCCCTGCGGGGCTAAAGTGATCGCTTTGGAGAATCATAATATAATGATTCAGTTTTAAAAATCACAAAATGGTCACTGTGCTTGCAATTTATACTAATTCGTCCTAATTTGTCATCCGTCAGTTTGACTGGTTTGACGATTCAAATAAATAATAAATAAATAATTCAGTTTCTGAATTGATTTAAGAGGAATTGCAAAATGCGACCATTTTAGCCCCCCTGCTCTTCCTCCGTCTTATGTATTTTCGATCAAGTATCTTGACGTAACTAAATATTTTTTTCATCCAAGGAATCCTATAATGTTCGAAACGTCGCTTTTAACTTAAAAAAAAGGTTTCTAATTTACCTGTGTTATGTGTACCTCATCTGTCGGTATTAACCGTCCGGTTTTACTCGTATGTGTATTCCAGCCTTTGTAATATACATCGTGTGTCATGTCAAAATCATAGATCGGACGTTAATGCGTGTAGTGGGTAAGTACAGGGTAAGCACTTACCACTTACTACTCACCAGCTGACAGGCTAATTCTGTACAACAAATACACTGAATATCAAAAAATACAAGTCATCGTGAGTAGTTAGTTTTAGGTTTAAGCAAATATTTACTGTCATTGATGTAGTGTTTTAGGGTTCCGTAGTTATTTGTTTAAAAGGAGATTGAAATAGGAATATTTTTTTGAGTCTTGCATGACTATAATAAAATTTTTGGGAAAAAAAAGCTAGTTAAAAATTTGGTTATTAATTTTTGTTGCCACTATCGTCTCTAAAATGTATTTCACTTTCTAAAAAACCCTTTAATGTTGACTATAACAGAGTATACAGAACTAAGGAGTACCTCGACTTTAAACAAACGGTCGAATATACACGAGTTGGGTGTGAGTGTCAATTTCAACATGTTTCACAATGCTTAGTATAAATAGTCAGTACCTACTTAAGATGCGACCCGGTCTCAAGACGCGGTTCGGCTCTGTGATTGGTCCAAATTTTGACAGCCAACCAATCACAGAGCCTGAACCGTGTCTTGAGACCGAGATGCATCTTGAGTACTGACTATTTATACGGGCCTAAGTAACGCATTTAATTAGTACGGTGCGCGCCGGCCGATATGACATACTACGTCAAACGTATTTTCGAGATCTATTCTGAGTCGGCTTTCTTCTTAATTCTTCTTAGTTTCTTCTTATTTAAATGTCTAATGCATTTAGTATGTGCTTGAATATAGTGTCATAATATTTCTACGAGACGTAACACAATTAAGAGAATGTTACGTAACAATAAAACTGCCATGTAAGCTACCGTATTCGATGTGAGCGCGGCGTAAAACATAAAACCGAATCATAAATACGTTTTATGGTTTATGGTATTTTTACTGCCGGAGCACACACACAGATATACAATACGAGGAATGCTGTAGATTCCTTTTATAAGTACATAAAAGTTGTTTGTACTTTAGGACGCGTTGAGACGTGCTTGCGTGTTTTCTCAAACGCTACAGCAGAAAACGCGCAAGTCTGTACGCGTTCTTATTGTTACTTATGTGTCGTAATAATATGACAATTACTGTACTTATTCTTAGTGTAAAGGGCTTAGCGTTACATGCTTTATTGTGGTTTATATCAGACTATAATATTGAACTACCTAAAGAAATATTTTTCCAAATAACAATGATTAGATCTAACCTGACTAAAACTATACAAAAACCACAGTTTGTCTAATGCTGCAAAACAATCTATACTGTACTCGGCGAAATATGGCGGTAGCGGTTATTGACTCCCTGTCAAAAACTTGTGATTTTCTATACAAAGCCGCGATTGACAACATCTGACACTTCACTGTCAATTACGGTTTCTATAGAAAATCACAATTTTTTGACAGGGAGTCAATGACCGCTACGCAATGTTTCGCCGAATACAGTATAGTGCTCAAACTTATATTGATAAAGATACGCTCGTTGAGTTCGTAGCCAAAAACTATTTAATTAAGTGACCAAAACACTTAGTTACAAAGGAGAAACATTTTGAGCAAATATTTAAACAGCTTGAACAAGCATCTTTGTCCAAGGTGGTCAGGGATCACAAAGCAAGTGCCTCGATAGACGCAGAGGGTGCACTTGAAACTTAGCTATTTGGCTTGCTATTCGTTTGACTGTTGTTAACTTAATAATAATTAATTTGCTATTATTTTATACGTTTCATTATGCATAATGTTTTAGAAGAATTGAGTATATCATTATGACGTTTCTCTCATGTATGTGTGTACTATATCAGCGATCATAAATTAACACATTTTAAAGTAAAAGACAAATTGGGATGTAAATCAACGCGACTTATAAAGATAGTACAAGATTTAGCAGGATTTACCCGGATTGGCGGTTCCGGGTAATATTTTACACCCGGGTTTTGCACCGGGTTTAAGTTTAAAACTGCGGAGTTATCAATGGACAGGTGCGGCCATGGATCAAAGTTACTTAGCGTTATCGCCTGAGAAACGAGCGAGGAAGCATGATTGTAAGTGCTCACTTTTGAGTGAAGAGCCTTATAAGTAGCTAGATGTTGACCGTAACTTTGTTGATAAATTCGCGGAAGCCTTTAATTTTTCCAGTATGAAAATTATTTTTGAAGTGAAAACTTCTTTGGTTTAGCACTTTTGTGGGATGGGTAAAAACTGTGAAACTCGCGTCAGATTCTCGTGCTAATCGAAAAACCGTAAGACGGTTGGAGAGTAGTGTTGTAACATCGAAATCGATTAATCGAACAATCGATTATTATTTTTTTCGATTGTCGATATTTTTTTATTGATTGTAAGGGTTTCGATTAATGAAAAAAACGGATTAAAATTTAATCGATTGTAAGGGTTTCGATTAATTAAAAAAAAACGATTTTTTAAAAATTGATATTCATAAAAAATGGGTTAAAAATTTAATCGATTGTAAAGGGTTTCGATTAATTAAAAAAATGGGAGAAGAAGAAATGGGTTGTAAAAATAATGCACAACGTTAATAATCAAGTTTTCACTTCTGCCGGCACTCCCGGAGTGCAACCCGTCTTTTTTTGTCCTTTCCTGGGATTCAAAGTATCCCAGTAATATTAATATGAACAGACTGGAACCCTTTTTTGTTAGGCAACTGAAGCGGGCCACGGTACAGCTACTCTAGCGTGACTCAATCGCGCCGTCCAACTTAATTGTCAATCATTTGTTTAAGCATAATTAAGTGTTTTCGGTAGCGCTGATAAAGACACGAGCTCTTAAGGTGTCCTTAAACGCGTACGATTTACAGAAATAGTTATGTTATTTGCAACTCTCAATTTGTCTTTAAAAATAATCAATATATTTTTTAAATGCTTACACACCTATGCCTACTTATTTAACTATATTTCTTATGTGACTATAATCTAACATGTGTAGTATTTTGTGCGTTATATATTGCGTTTTCGTTTATCATCATATAATAGCATTTTTTTTTTCCTTTTTATTATTTTGGTAGTTGATCTTGGCTATTGCTATAATATAGTTTGATAAATAAATATCAAATATTTGGTACAAGCATCACAAGCTATCTTTAAGTACGGGGATTCTGACATCGGACGTTTATTTTAAAACTCCCTCAAATTAAAATAAATCTGCAAATAGCTAAGTATAACTGCAGTTTATAAGATCCGAGATAAGGTTTCAGCACAATATAAATAATATACAGTAGACAACCGTCATAATAGACCGCTCTTATTGAGCGCCGGTATACGTAAGCGTTATTTCAGAGAAATTGAAGAAGCAACGTAATGTATTTAGTTACGTCGCACGTCAGTTTTCTGTAACTTAGCACTATTATTTTTTACTGGGACACCATGAGAATGCAAAAATGGATGCAATTGAGTAAAAGCGCAAGCAAATGGACACCAGTAGCCCTAGCATGGCCACCAGTAGAAATGCGAAAGTATAGACAAACTGTGGACATAAATTTAAGATGCCGTTTCGATCTTTACAGCGGCTAATCGCGACCCAAAAAAATCAATTAAAATGGCATTTTATGACAGACTATAGTCTATGTTATATATAGATAAAGTGACACTTTAACTGAATTTTTCGGAACGAAAAAAGATCGGAACGGCACCTTAAGTCTATCTTCACAGTTTGTCTATACTTTCGCATTTCTACTGGTGGCCATGCTAGGGCTACAGGAGAGTAATTCTCTATATATGTATATATTACGTCGTTGGTAGTCACGACTGGTTACGCTACCATGGTGTCTCAAGGACACTCAAAGTAGAAAAAAAATAGAAAAATTTGAAAAATAAACGTTAATCTACTGTTTGATAATAATACTGTGATTTTCGGCAGGACAGTAATGACTTCATTTCCTCGCCCTATCAGAACTGTACTCGGAGAAAATTTGAATGTTAATAGATCAATTAAAAGTCTAAACAAATTGTACTGTAAAAACTTTGTACATGAAATTTTGTGAAAAGGGTTGGGCTCGAGAAAGGACATGGATGCTTTCATGTTTATGAAAATCTAAGGAAAGAGTACCACCACACAAAGAGACCTTAACATTACACAGCGCATTTTCTTTTAATTTTTTGCCGAAGATGCTAAAGTTGTGAGCAGCCTATGTCGATCCATACTTCCATACTTATCCATACTTCCATAATATCCATACTAATATTTAAATGTGAAAGTGTGTCTGTCTGCTTGTCTGTCAGTCTGTCTGCCTGTCTGTCTGTTACCTTTTCACGCCCAAACCGCAGAACAGGTTTCGCTGAAATTTGGCATGGATATACTTTGAGTGCCGGAAAATGACAGGATTCTTTTCATTGCGGAAAAATGAACGGTTTCCGCCCGATTGATGAATTTTGGAGCAACGGAGTTGCGGGCTTCATCTAGTACAAAAATATATCGACAAATTTCAGACACCTACGCGCGTTTCTTAGTCATTAAATTAATTTGGCGTTTAATATAATTTACTGCCTACGCAAAAGGCTGAAGGGATGATTTGAAATTACGGCCCTGCGTAATGTGAGGGCTTTTTTGTGATATTGTTTTCGCAGAGGGATGAATTGTGTAATACGATGGTTACCTTTGTTGGTGTTGGTTGGTTACCTATGTTTTGTCTTACGAGTTATTTTGTTTTGATAATACTTTATGTCAAAAATTTTCTTTAAGGATAAGAATATTATAGTCTAAAATGTGAATTTTTGGGAATTTTTTTGTGTACCCAGCTTTGAATATGACGCCTTAGTTTTCATTTCGCCCTCGTGAAAAGTGTTAATTGACAAAAAATTATGGATATGTAACACAATCTTATTAATACGCAGCTATCTCTTGCTAATGATATCTAATATTTTCACAAAAGTGCGCTGCTTGTTACCATTTTAACAGCTAAAACAGCCTTGCACGTGTATTATATTTCTGTATGCTTGCGAGTCTATAATATCACGTGAAACATAAGGAAATATGAGTGGATGAACCGGGTATGTAACATTTTACAACATAAGAGCAATTACTCATTTTTCCTTATAATTTGAACAAATCTTGAAACTTACCTATTTAATCAACCGGCTAATATATCATCTCGGTCATCATCGGCTACATAGAATCCACATTTTTATGATTATCAATAATTATCCCGGTCCTATGCCTCCATTTATCTAAGAATACGACCTTTTTTAAACTGTCACTTATCCACTTTATCTACTCACGTCTTCATTTAAAAATCATTTAATAAATTTACTCTCGCTTATGTCTTAGTAGATAAATACTAACCAAAGTTTTATTTGTTACAGGTAAGTGCTTATACTATTCTTCAGGTAACGGATGAGCAGGTAAGGTAATGTGGTACCTCAACAGAGTATTCACGTTACAGACACGGCATCGCTTCTTAACTTTAAATCGACGATTATTACTCACGATGTGTTAACATAGATTCAGTGTCAATATTAACGTTGGAAATGTTGAATCTCAAAATTTTATATTAAAGTATTTGAATGTGGTTATTGAAATCAAAGGAAGCCTCCAGAGCCATTGGATATGTAATAATAAAATAATAATAATCGGAATAGGGCAATTAGTCAAGATGGATTTAGTAAATTTTGACGGCGATCGATGTTCAAAAATAATGTATACGGGATTTTACAATATTATGTTGCTGCAAAATGATGAAATTGTCAAATGCATATTTAGTAAAGTGTCTGTAAGTTATCACAACTAGAATTAACATGATAATATATATATATATATATATATATATATATATATATATAAAGTCATTATGTATATTGCTAGACTACTGCGGTTGTGGTTGTTTAAAAGAACACAAAAGTTGCGAACAATAATTATTGTGCACTTTTGTTTTATTTAGTATGTACCATCGAAGAAATAGATTCCTAGGCAGTTGACCGATCAACGTCATTTGGTCGGATCATGTCAATTCAATGTTAATTGTGATTTGTCGAAATGGGTTTGAAGTAACGCGACCAAACTATGTAGGTCCCCTATCTGCCTAGGGATCAACTTCCTGATAGTACTTTAATGGCAGACCAAACGCGAAATGACGTAAACGTGTGAATCTAGTCAACAATGTCGCGGCTGTACAAACAAAACGGGACGAAATTGCGAGCAAATATCACCGGCACGATCGGCGGAATTAGATTTACGAGTGCGGAATTTTTCGGCAGTCGGGAGAGATCGGGAGAGCCGAGGGAGAGTTTGGGAGAGCCGAGGGAGAGATATCGGCCGCCATCTTACCCCCGCATTAACATATAAATGTGCCCGTGAATGGAGCTCACCTGCATGGGGTGGATCTATGTATTTTATATCCACGCCAAATGATAAACACACAAATACCTGTTTACTTTGTTCGATTAAAAGAACCCTGAACGTTACTTATAAATGCAGGCATATCTAGAGAAATATACATATTATAATATATTTATAATTATAGCTTTTTTTTATGTCTATAGACGCTTCACACCACGTCAATCTGGCCCCGTGCTAAGTACCTGAAGGACTTGTGTTACGGGTACCAGACAACGGAAATATACTTAATACTTTTATATTATACTTAAATTTAAGATTTTTAATATATGATACACATATTTAATACACATCCATGACCCAGGAACTTTGAATAACTTTTTGTTCGTCGGCGGGATTCGAACCCGCGACCCCCGGCTTGAGCTGCCACACACTCTACCCATTGAGCCACAAAGGTCGTCTATTTTTATTTTATCTGTATCTAGTTTTCTAAGTATGCTACAGGAATATTGTTCTTTTTCGGAATCAAAGTACCTCTATGTAGAGCCCAAACTACTTAAGAGTTACCCGGGTTACCCTCGAAATTCTCATACATACGTAATACCAAAACCATTTTCTCATACGAAAATATTTAAAATGTTTGAGTTATTTTTCAGCTTAAAATAGTAATTACCTAGGTTCCTGTACAAAAATTAATTTCAAAATATTTGAACACTAAAGAATTTTTTTTTGTGTAAATTTTTTTTTACTAAATTTATTACTAAATATTTAAACACTAAATAATAGAGTAAAATACTAAAAAATATATAAATAAATATTAAATTTACTACAAAATATTTCAACTCTAAAAATATTTTTAGTATTAAAATATTTTGTAGTAAATTTACTATTTATTTATATATTTTTAGTGTTTTACTCTATTTTTTAGTGTTTAAATATTTAGTAGTAAATTTAGTAAAAAAAATTTATACACAAAAAAAATTTTTTTAGTGTTTAAATGTTTTGAAGTTAATTTTTGTTCAGGAACCTAAGTTATTACTATTTTAAGCTGAAAAATAACTCAAACATGTTAAATATTTTCGTATGACAAAATGATTTTGGTATTACGTATGTATGAGAATTTCGAGGGTAGCTCGGCCTCTTAAATGCCGAAAATATCAAAATAATATTAGAAAAAGGAAAAAAATAATATTAGATGAAAGATCAAATTCCAAAACCCGAAATCTGACGTGTCATGTCAGAGCGAACGTCAGAACAATTATTGTAATGAACTGTAAAAAGTGGTATTACCATATGACGTTAGGAGAGGAGACCCTCGTCGTCCCCTGGGAACCGTACCCTGTACCTCACTAGTCTTCCCCAAGACGATTTAGGTAAATATATTTTGTATTATCGCAATATTAGACAATGGGAACGTATATAGCTGTTGGGAATACGCATATAAGGGCCAACCCACACGTACCACAACCACACGACAACCATAACCACACGACAACCACAGCACTTGGTCGGGCGTATATTTCGTATTGTAAATGAACTGGACCATTCACACGTACCACATTTTGCAGTCGTTGTCGACCACTTGTCAGATAACTTGTCAGACGCAACCACGTCGCAACCACATCGCAACTACAACGTTGCGTCGATGCAATGACAGTGCGCGCACACCGCCCGCGCTCTTCCCCCCCTCCGTTTCATTAACTTTCGTACGTAACCACATCGCAACCACTGACGACAACCTCGTCGGCATTTTGTCGGTCCCACAACGCAACTACAAAATGCTGCAGCGACACCATTCACACGTAACCACTGCTCGACGACATTTTGTCGTTGCGATGTCGTGTGGTTGTGGTACGTGTAGGTTGGCCCTAAGTATTTTCAATTTGCGATGTAAATGGGTGGATGTTTGACGAGTTTGTGTGCGATTGTACCGATTTTGAAATGGTTTTGTTCAATGAATATTGCTTATGAGAATTTTTATGAAAACACAATTCACAGACGTTAATAAATCAACAGGAAGGTTATATACGCTTTAATTTTTGACTAATAATGTAAAATTCTCATATCTCGGTTTTCGAATTTTGACGCAACGAAGTTGCGGGCGTCATCTAGTATAAGAATACAGACAAAGACATTTCTATTATTGACGACCTCTGTGGCTCAGTTGGTGGGCTATTGGTAGCTCAAGCCGGGGGTCGCGGGTTCATATCCCACCGATGGAACAAAAAATTTTTCAAAGTTCCTCGGTCATGGATGTGTATTAAATATGTGTATCATATAATAAAGATCTTAAATATATGTATAGTATAAAAGTATTACATATATTTCCGTTGTCTGGTACCTGTAACACAAGTCCTTCAGGTACTTAGCACGGGGCCAGACTGACGTGGTGTGAAGTGTCCATAGATATTATTATTACACTGTCACTTCTGTACGCCAGACTCCCTGTACGTTATCTGCCAGACACGAAACCTGGGTCCTAGGATTATGCCCATAAATCAAGCAACAATATCTACAAAGCTTCGGTAAAATATGACAAAACTCACAACTTTCCCTGTGCAGTCGGGTAAGACGTGACACGGTATAGGCTAGGGGGTGGCAGGGAAATTTAGTAGATGGTAAAATATGATTAATGCAGGATAATTGATTTTTAAGACTATTTCATTTATTTCGGAACAAATATATAAGTACCACTATCTTATATAAAATTATATAAGTGTTCTGAAAAAATAAAAATTTAGTGTCTTTAATTTAATTAAAAAAGGAGAAGAACATTTATTTGCATTTATCAGCACAATTAGCACTTTTGAATAATAGAACAGCGCTTTTTTTCGAGTAGGAAAGTCGTTACAAAAAGCTACTTACATTCAGGAGTGCTTTGACAATATTTGAAACACATATTATTATTTTTTTTTATTTAATTTTTAATTTAACTCATAACATCGTGTATTTAAAATTATACAACTCTTTGTTAAAAAAATATAATAATTCAAGAAACTTGACTCTTTAACTTTTTATATTGATTTATTATTCCATATACTCGTATCAGTCCATTATTGTGGACGTCATAACTCATTTACAACGCCTCCAACTCCTGGACTATTGTCCGATGTCCTTGTACGTGAAATACAGCCTAACTTCAACATAACCGCACATTGAAGATTATACCCCATGTTGAAAATAATACCCCATGTTGAATTACCCCATAGGCCAAGTTGGCGCCCGTCGGTCGGATTATTGAATCTACCGTGCCACTCCATTGTGAGAAGTTTTAATGAATGGAGGACATAGGCTTTGTTATGTAGCCTATGTGATGGCAATTGCCAGCTAAACGAACAATTAGTTGAGGTTAGGGTGGATGAAAAGGGCAAAGTTGTTTTTGTTTCTGGCATAGTACTGAGTAAAAAAATGAGATTGAGTAAAAAAATTGTTACCGAGGTCGATATACGCATTCCCCTTAGTAAAAAATTATTTATACTTACTGTATAGTATCCATACTTCCATAGTAATAGTATAAATGCGAAAGTGTATCTATCTGTATGTCTATTACCTTTTCACGCCCAAACCACTGAACTGGTTTTGCTGAAATTTGGTATGAAGATACTTTAAGTCCCGGGAAGGACACAGCTACGAATAATAAAAACTAAGGAAGAGTAACTCCGTCAAAAAGCATGCTCCAAAATACTTGTCAAAAAAGTGTACCTTAGGTTCACTTTTCATACATTTGCAATATTTAGGTGACCTTGAGCGGTATAAAGGCTGACGTTACATGACAGTTTGAATGGAACCAAATTTAAAACTGTATTAGTATGGGAGTTACGTTTCCTTAGATTTTATTATTCGTAGGGACACAGGATACTTTCTGTCCCTAAAAACTGAACGGTTCCTGCGCGATGAACGATTTTTGGTGCAACGAAGTTGCGGGCGTCATGTAGTATGTTATATTTATGCAATCTTTGATTATCAAACTACATGTCTTCTTTATCAGTCACGGGCAAAAACGTGTATTTATAGCATAAAAAGAACGCACTTCGCAATGTGAAAACTTTTTATGACTTATTAGTAAGGGAATATTTAAATTGAAATATATTTACAAAAGAACGTGAACCTTCCATAGAACGGCTGCTAATAAATTGAAATGTCTTATAGTGGCGAATTATTTAATGTTTAACGAGGCAAGAAATAGATCTGTAACGGTTTGAGACACAGCTGCACAATTTTCCGCCTAGCCGGCTGATTAATTAATCATGTACTAATGTATGATGGGCGATAGTGGTTGCCTCCCCGACTATAATTGGGTTTATTGCTCAATTCGAGTCTTGTTTAAAGATCCTGCCTTAAAACGGAAATGTAAGATTGATTTGTTATCAGTTTGTCAGTCCGGCTTATTATTCGTCTGTCTATAAAAGCTCTTTTTTCCATTTAATATAAAGTGCGCTCAAAGACACCAAAAAAACAGGGATTTTTGTCGCACGGGAGTGTCGGCTAAAGTGATAACGAAATTGCAGGGGTAGCTAGTACTTATCAGGTAGGACTGAGAATCGGCCAATATCTTTTTCTGAGTATTAAGTGCTTGTTCAGACACACGGTCTGGACCCGCGCGGTCAAACCGATCGCAGCTTATAACAAAGGCGTTGTAATACAGCGTTCACACTTAAGGCGATATATCGAAAAAAATTCTACCGCAAGGGCAATTTTATACTTAATTTGCATGACTATAAAGTCGTGAATACGCTGCGGCCAGAAGCTATCGGCTCGCTTGGAAAACTTGCGACAAAACGTAATTATAATTATTTAAAAATAACTAGGAGCATTTAAGCAAAATGCTTCTATACGATTTTGAGTTGCAAAGGTGTCTATTAATTAGACTAATTTCCTACAATACATGTATTTTCGTTTAAAAATAATCTTCAAATTTTGTATTTTTAAGAGGTCATTTCGAAAATTAAATGTATCGAGGCAAAATACATTAATCGTGTCTCTAGTTCTTCTCAAACCTAGATAAGGCTATGAAGATATGTATATCTCATTACCAGATTTGTAACATTTCTGAGAGTCTTATAGTATTGCGTCAAAAAGGACAGTTTTTTTCAATATAGCGTCTTAAGAGGGAACGTGGGTACCAGTAGAATTTAAACGCAGAAACTATTGCCATCACACTTCACCCTGCGCCGGCACGTGTATTGTGATAGAGACAGACACAGTAAATCGAGGTTACGTATTCCTCTGATTCCTCCTTCAAAATAGAGCCTATCTGATTTTTTTTTTAATTTCTTCGGGAAGAGTGGTCTATGCCTCTACTTTTTTTTTTATCTCAAAGATCTTTCAAAATTGTTTTATGGTCGGTGGATTGTCTGGGTACGGAGCATTCATTTTTTGCGATTTTTGAAGGGTCATATTTTTACATAATAGTAAATTTAGAAAAAATCTAACGTAAAGGTATAGTTTTAACAAATCCCAATATAGTATAAAAAAATTATTTGTCTAAACGCATTGTCCTGGGAGTAAATTGGGGAATACGTTTGTATGGAAAAACAGTGTTAGCGTATGCTCTTAACCGCTCGGTTTCTGCACGGGAACCGCGCGGTTCCCGCTGTGTCTGAACAAGCACTAAGTGTTCCTACTTCCAACCTAAAATTTTCTCATTTAGCAATTTTTTTTAATTTTTCATGATACAGCATTGGAAAATACGTATGATTATAAAACTTCACCCTTTTACGATCGTATATGGCGAAACAACGTTTGCCGGGTAAGCAGTCTGTAGTATTACAGTACTGTAACAGTATTACTCTATAGTCTATACAACCTCATACAGCTGCGGCGGCTATACACTAGACATCAATCGCTTTAGACAACGCGCTGACTGGATGCTGGACATAGATTAGATAGAGAATAGAGGGGTAAATGCGTTAATATAATAGGCAATTTATTCAGCAACTTCTGTGTTTAATACACACCGGTATCAATAATTGACTTCGCTCAGGGAATATTGTGTAAATCATGCACAAAAATCATCGTAACTAATATTTTAATTTATTATTATTCTTAGGTTGCTCATTCATCCAGACTCGGTGTCCGTAAAAAATAAATAATTTAAGTTTATTTGATACTCATAGCATTGTCTTGATTATGTAAAGTATATAAAAATTGTATGTTATTATAATAAATTCAAAATAATCATAATTCGTTTTAAGTTAAAATAAATTTTGGACTAGTTTGGTTAATGGCAGTCAGACACAAACTTTGTCATTTCCTATACTATTATCTCTGAAATAAAATTAAAAACGATAATTTCAAATTATAGAGCTACCTCTTAGTAGAGGTTAAGCATAGTGTGTGCTAAGTAATAATAGTTTATTACTATTTACTTAGCACATACTATGCTTTAAATGTAAACAAATTATTATAGTTATAGGCAAAATGTAAGTAGGTATACGTTAATTATGTCTGCTTACAATCTTAGCCACAGTATGAAATCTAACGAATATCTCGTTAGAATTTATACATATTCAAATTTTTCACGGTTTCTACTGTTTAAAAAGTCACTCAAAGAAATTATGCCTACGACCACTTCCAACTAGTTTGCTTTACCCCCTCTTTACAACTACTCTATGACGTGCTCGGGGCTCGGCGGCGCACCTGCGCGGGCCCGTATTGATTATTCGGGGGGGGGCGCTTACTTTCGCCAGTGTTTTAATGCGAGCTATGAAATGTTTTTATTGCCGGCTGCCGGTGCCCCGAGTGGAGTAAACATTTCAATCAATAAACACGCTTACTTCCTTCTGAGATCTTTGAGTCAGCGACCGACTCAGACATTTTCATATTTTACCGCTTAATATGGTGTGTTGAGGGAACAGCTATGTTAAAGAATGAAATACAATCACGGCCAGCTACCCAACGGACGTACAATCATTTTACGTACGTTTTTTAATTACCACATGGCCATGTATGTGATTGAATGTAAACCGTCTGCACTGTATCCTGATATGCATCCGGTGTTGTAAAAATATTTTGTTCTAAGGCGTGCTATAGCATAAAGTTATTAATTTATGAGCCTTTACAATCTACAGCATAATATTATGTTACTTAAATTTAATGCATATTTTTGTGCTGTCATTATGTTCTGAAAAAAAAATACACCTAATGTAGAATTGGTAAAAAAATACTTCTTCTGTCGACGCAAGAACGAGTACAGACTCGTCATTGATGCTAAAATAATTAAAAATACTTGTAAGCTTTAATTTATTCATTTTTTATTGACAAATTTATAAATCGCATATACGGAAAATCCTTGTCCTCTCTTTACGCTTCATTAATTAAGGTAAAAAAAACTGTTGATTGGACGCGCTTTTGTTGATTTCGATTGTTTTTTTCAACAATGGCGTTTATTTTTTCACAAAATATTTTTCTACGGGCATAATGTGCAACAGAAACAAACAGCCAGCCTATTGAATGCCAGGAAAATGAAAATATTTTGATTGAACATTTTTCGAAATGCTCAACCGGGCGTGTAGAAATGTAGTAATTTGGAAATGACAATTTTTTAAATAAACAAAATGATTCTGTTGAGTGCACCTGCTTGAGTTAAAATTGATAAATATGAATTAAAGTTAATTATGGATTAAATATTATCATCTTTCTCTCGTTCCTCGTATTTATTGGGGAGAAGGCAATTTCATCTTATCAAAATTTGATAAAATGAAATTGCCTATGTTAACAAATGATTAGCTGTCTCTCTGACTCTTAATTGTGACTTTGTGACCAAAGTATTTACCAGTTTTTTGCGTGTAAAGGTGCTCCCAGACAGAAGTTGAAACACAAATATACAAATATAATAAACATATTTCTTTCTACATTTTATATATTGTTTCTATTAAAAAACTGGAAAATATGAATTCCGAAAATGTCACTTTGTTTTTTAAAAAGGTTAACAGGGTTTTCAATTAATGGATGTTTAAAAATTAAATTGACAAATTGAAAGTTATTGGCACTTCGCTTCAGGTAGTCTATTTCAAACGCTGGTTTATTTTAGTTTGAATACTGTTTCACGTTCATAAAGGTCGCTATCGTCAACTGATCTCTTTTCAATTTCCAACTACGGGCCTCGCCAATATAGGATTGGATAGATTTTGATCTGCCGAATAAATTGCTAACGAAAATAGGTGAAAATTAAAAGGATATTTTTTGTACTGTTTTACTGTTTAGGTAAATGTTTGGTACATAAATTAATTAAGAGAGGAGAGAATTTTTTACATTACTCATTATTATGTACACACTTATTATGTACACCTTAGCAGGCTGTAATATAGACTCTAGACATTTAAGCTCAGACCTCCAAAAAGTTTCTACGTTCGGCTGTGGATATTTTGAGCTTCAAGTTACATTAGATTCCTGTCTCATACTGACGAACTTTACACAAAAAAAAATTATCCGTCATTTCAAACTACAAAACACTTGATATCGAACCGTGCAACGCTAAGAACACCGCCATCAAATCCATCATTTTGATGACGTCATCAAATCCGCCATTTTAATGACGTTCGAAATTCAAAACCGAGGACAGCTCGGTCACTAGTTATCGTTCTCGAACTATCGCATGAATTTGCGACGCCATCGTTAAAATATCTACCCGAATGCGGCGCTAGAATCAGGTCAGCCGGGGCTGAATCTAGGGCTTATTGCGTTTTTTAACCGACTACGTTGATGCGGGAAGGGTGATGATTTTGGAACTCTTTGTATGGGTTGGTCCCTACTTGTAAGTGCGTAAAAAAGGCCGTACGTCCGTTTAGATGGACCGGTCATGTCTGTATTTCACGACGTTGGGAAGTTCTCTATCTTTCCCCGATTTTAATAATTGAGATATTTGAATCCCCAGAAAGGATGTCGAAAAATGCACGGTTCTCGTCTATTTAACAGATTCCAGCAGAACAGAGTAGCGGGCGTCAAGTAAACAATAACTGCCCGAGCAACAATTTTTTAAATTTTTAGCGCTTTTTTCTCTCTTTATTTTATTTTGCTTCCGTCTTTTAGTTAAATAAAAAGTAATTTCCATTAAAATTGCACTCCAATGCATTCTTAACTGAAGAATACAGGTGGGGAAATGAAAAAATATTTGTCTAAATACCTTCAACGCTTCCCCCTTGTCTTGGCTTCCCTTTGTTGGAATTATTTCTGCTGACGGCGCCCGTGATAGATTGGTTCTGTACTTTGTTACTTTACCTTATTCTTTGCAAAGCTTTGTTGAGTTGGATGTTTCTTTGATTGGTTTATACCTTTAGGTTTTTAAGAGAAAACACGATATAGTTAGTGTTATAATAATTGTAATCGTATTATGTGAATATGTTATTATATATTACATCTAAACTGTTATTATTATTGATAGACATTCAATAACGATTCCTACAAGTGTATGTTGCTCATTTAATGTTTGTAAACTTGTAAAAAAACATAAATAAACAATTTTAAACGGCAGTGTGAAAGCACCTTTAGGCATAAAGGCGCTTAACAATTGCCATTCAAAAACTGAAACAAACGCTTATTGCGATTTTATTATTCGTAAAGACAAAACGGCCGATTTTATTGAGTGGAGGTGATCCCTCCTTGACATTAGGTACCCCGAAGGATGCTAAGGGGTCCCGGGGGGTGTGGAGAGGTGCGGGGAGTCGGGGGTACTTAAACGAGAAGCACGTGACGCGATCGCTAATGGTTGATTTGCCTTTTTTCCACGGAGAGCTCTCAACAAATTTCCCTAATTTTTTTCCTTCGCAAGTTGAGCTTTTTGACCTGGTCATTTTGGCCTTGCCTTGGTTGATAAGTCTACGCAAACAACAATAGTAGTACGGGAGCCCTAGAACAAATTTTTTTGTGATTACTAACAAGCTAATTTTTTGTGAGTAGCTACATTTTGATAAGACAAACAACTTTTTTATATTCGAAAACCCTTGAAAGTGGTAGCTAAGTGCTAAGAGAGATAGAAAGGATTTCAAACTTTGACTTGATGGTCCTAAAATATGGATTGTTTTATTTGTAGGACAAGGTTACTTTATTAAGATATTATTATAACTTTTATTTCGTAATTAATATTTAAAAATAAATTAATCATTAAGAGGTAATACATCAAATACGTTAAAAAATACATTAACTACTTTATAAATAAGTAAGTAAATAATTTTTATATCAATTATTACAGGGAATAATAAAAATAATAATAATAATAATAATAATAAAAAAAAAGAAAGACTATATATAAAAAACTAAATCTAAGTCGGAGGCTGCGGGCAATGTACCCAAGAGGCTGGCAGCATTACCTCGCTGTATCGCAAGACTGATACGTTGGCCGAGGTAAGCGCCAGCTCTGGGATCGTTAGTTGTTGTAGGTTACTTTTAAATTATATAGCTAACCTACAAATATATTGATGAGTGGCAGTCCTCCACAGTGCGTTTTTCGCGTAACTTTCTGCCGCGCACTGTAAAACTCTGGAACGAACTGTCACCAGCAGTATTTCCGGACCTATACGACCTGCAAACCTTCAAGATAAGAGCGTATTCCCTCTTAAAAGGCCGGCAACGCACCTGCAGCTCCTCTGATGTTGCGAGTGCCCATGGGCGACGGTAGTTGCTTACCATCAAGTGACCCGTTTGCTCGTTTGCCCCCTTATTTAATTAAAAAAAATACAAAAAAACAGCTGGTTGAGGTTCCGTTTTAGGGTTCTGTAATCAACAAAACTTGGTTGACTACTCTTTATTTAAAACTGTATGTAGGCCGTTTCTCAGACCTATCCGATACACAGCAAAAACGGTCCAGCCGTTTTTAAGGAGTTTGGCAACTAATACGAGATTTATGATTATGATTTAGATTCTAGATTTTCATAACTTGTTTTTCCTCTGTATTAATAAAATCTCTCATATTATAATCGCGGGTTTTCTCGTCCCGGGCTTCGAGATAGTTCCCGAGACCCGAAGTTTGATTAGACAGTCAATAGGGGGTCCAATTTGGAAGTTCCATCTGCCTGTTTAACTTTGAACCGTGTTGCCAAGACTCACGTCAAATACCTAGGAAGTAGAAAAATCCCGGGTTTTGAGGTAGTGTGGCGATGATTTTAATTTTATGGAACTTAATGATTTTTTTCGTAAATGCGAATATCGTCCATTTTTCTTTTTGCAGAATATGTTTCGACTTTCGGCTACTTCTGGCCGTCACGGGTGGCGGCTTAATTTAACTTAAAATAGAATTTTAAAGTTATAATAAAGTTTATGTACAATATGTTTTTGAATAGTATTTGAATTTTTAGGAACTCAATTTTCTAAGTTACAAAAAATATCTGTTGCGTTACAAAAAAAAGTTTACAGCATACTAAGAGTTTATACGAATATGATAAAATACGAAAATGCGAAAATGATGAAGATATCAGAGGTTATAATTATTTTTACATCATATCAAATGTAAATCGGATAATAAATATCAATTCCTAATATCCACTAATAACGCTCTAGAGCAGAGAACAAAGGTCTAATGAGGACTTACCGTCTTGCCGAAAATGTAGGGACTCCATCATTCATGAAATCTGTAGAAATAGATTATTACAGCTACACGTAAACTAGATTGAGCGACCGGCATCGTATTTTATTGGTACTTGTTATTATTTTATTATTGTTATTAATTTGTCTTTTCAATGCTAAAATCTATCATTACAATAAACAAAAACTTACATAAGTACTCTATTTGCTAGCAATTTAATGTTTTTATGTCTTTATTTAACTCTTTATTAATTATTTTATTATCATTCTATATTTCATATAATTTTTATACATCAAATCATTGATCTCATTGGTTCGTTATGCGTTACTATCGTGTTATACAATTTCTGTTTCTGTAAAAGTTGCTAAACATTTTTACTTATAGAACAATCAAAATCCAAAATTTTAATGGATCTGTCCGCGAAAATTCCACTCCCATAGCCACCCTACACGCCAGATTGATTGGCGTACGCGTAATACGATAGAATATGTATTACGGAACATCTTGGGGAAACATTAATTTCCGCCGGCGTAACGAGATCCCGTGAGCTCAGCCCTTTGATACCAGCCTATGTGACGCTTAGACTATGTGACAGTTCTTAGCCTATGTGACGGTATGTTTACGTTAACGATCTAATATTTTGGTGAATAAACTGTAAAATCGTTGAGATGGCGCTTGGCTAAGATGTCCTGTCTATGTGACTCTTAGACTATGTGACGGCTCTCAGCCTATGTGACGGTATGTTTACGTTAACGATCTAATATTTTGGTGAATAAACTGTAAAATCGTTGAGATGGCGCTTGGCTAAGATGTCCTGTCTATGTGACTCTTAGACTATGTGACGGCTCTTAGCCTATGTGACGGTATGTTTACGTTAACGATTTGATATTTTGGTGGATAAACTGTGAAATCATTGAGATGGCGCTTAGCTGAGTATATCTATTTGTGATGGCGCTTAGTCATAGTAAAAGGAGGGGAAGTAGGGTAACTCCGGCCCAATCCGCGATTTAATTACCTACTGTCTTAGGGTTGTCAATTTTAGGCGGCGGCGGCGCGGCGGCGCGGCGTTGTGATGTGGGAGCGGCAAGCGGCTGTCCGTGCTTCGTTCGCAACCGCATGAACAGCGGCAACGTCGCGATCTTCCGACTTTTAATAATAATAAGTGACTCTTGATTGTCCATAATATTTCGGCCAATTTTCATGCATATTTCGGCACTTGGATCGTGCATATAATCCGATGTCTGAATAAAATTATAATTAATATACCCTTCAAAACAACATTAGGACTAACGCCTGTCTCTTATAGGTACCTACTATAAACAAATCTGTTGTTATGATTCGAACTTTGCTTTATGTGTATAATTAATATCTGATTTACAATTAACACACACCAATATTTATTACTCCTGCGATTATGATCGGACATTTTTGATTCGTTTGGCGCGGCGTGGCGCGGCGCGGGTGTCAGGTACGACCCGCTTTACTCAAAATATAGATGAATATAAATGACTATTATTTCAATAATAATCATAAATAAAATGACGTATAAAAGTAACAATGGTTTTGTCTTATTTGTAATATCTTTTGTCTTTTGTGTAATATCAGTCTTCAGCAGCCTTCACATTAAGTCGCGAGTAGTACGACAGCCGCGCGGCAGCAGCGCGACTTATTAATGTAAAGGCAGTCTTACTTATTTCATAAAAGTTAACCTATTGACGGCTCTTAGCCAATGTGACGGTATGTTTACTTTAACGATCTGATATTTTGGTGGATAAACTGTGAAATCATTGAGATGGCGCTTGGCTGAGTAGTGTGTATATCTATTGTGATTACGCGTGACGTCGCTTAGCCTATACCTATGACCGTTCTAAGCCTAAATTAAACCTGCCCAGTAGATAAGTGAAACAGTGCTTTCGGTCAATAAATTTGATCAAAAGCACTGTCTCGCCCATATCTCCACTTAGTATATTCTGTGATCAAGCGCTGTGTTAGCGCGCACCGCTTGCATACTGCGTTTGTGTTTTTTCCTATGTTTTACTATATATTAGCTAGATAAACATAAACATATACTTCCATACTAATATTATAAATGCGAAAGTGTGTCTGTCTGTCTGTCTGTCTGTCTGTTACCTCTTCACGTTCAAACAGCTGAACCGATTTCGCTGAAATTTGGCATGGAGATACTTTGAGTCCCGGGAAAGGACATAGGATGCTTTTCATCCCGAAAAAATGTACGGTTCCCGCGCGATAAACGAATTTTGACGCAACGAAGTTGCGGGCGTCATCTAGTATAACAATAAAATAAACATTTGTCCTTATACAGTCTAAACTCTAAGTGATAAGATGTATAATCTTGTCTAGATAATATAAAAGCAGAACATAAGCTCTTTGGATTGTAGAACAAAGGCATTAGAAACCGTAATATAAACTAATGTGTTGTACGGGGAGAATTATTCAGCATTTCAGTGTTAATAGTTACAAGGATCTTGATCTATAGATCTCAAAGGACTAACAACCTATATTTCTTACTAATATTACAAACTAGCTAGCCCGGCAAACGATGTTTCGCCACATGCGTTATAATATTTTATGCAATCATTATGATGATTCTTTTATTTTAAAAAATCACGTCAAAAATCTTTATTTGTTTAGAGTATTGTATTTATTACAGAGGCAGACAAGGAAGCCCATCGTATTATTAATAAATCATTAATATGACATTCTCAATCAAAGGCTTTAAATGAGTTTTTTCAGTATCTTAATGCAAAAAGTACGAGAGTATACTCAGAGTAAAAATATAATTTGTGCAGATATTAAATAAATTTAAAAAAAACTCCAACCATAAAAGGAATGGCTGGGAAAATATTTCTGCTCGACGACAAAAAGGCTTTCCGCAACGGAAACCGGTGTTGCGGCTTTAAAGATACTGCACAGTCTGTGCCTTTGCACAAATTGCGTTTTTCATACATTTTAGTAAGCCGAGGAGATATTTAGTAAGGCCAACAGCTGTACGCTACACCATAATTACTTCTGAACTTGCCAAGATTAATTTTGAAACCAAATAAAAATGTGTGCAGTCGTCCAAGCGAATAACATTTCATTTCAGTAAATCCATAACATATTAATTGCTTTCATAAGAGAATATTTTGCTCGAAAGCATTTAAAATTCTCATTCGATATTATTCGAACTTAACCGTCGAATGCCGATAAATAAAAATATCAGCGAAACGAATTACTCGGTTTTCTTCCCGAGCACCAAATATATTGAAAACAAACAAAAATAAAACGAACGAAATTCTCAGGAATCGTCAATATTGAATTATATCAAAAATTGTTGTGGCGAGTCGCATTTCGTTCTTATTTTAAACGTCGAGCCCGGGATTTTATCGGCCCCGGGATGTCGCGGGGAATTGTCTATGTTTCGCTAAAATTATGTACATCCTATTGATTTTTACGGATTCGTTTTTGATTAATTTTTTATGATTATTCCAGATTCTATCTGATTGACTATTCAAAATTTAGGGCCTGTTTCACCACTTCCTGATAAGTGCCGTATAGGCTATCCACCACTTAACTTGACAGATGAAGTATGGAGAATCTGTCAAAAAAGCTGTGAATAGCCTATTCGGCACTTTATCAGAAAGTGGTGAAATAGGCCCTTAAACTTACAACCACACTTAGACATAATTTTAATGATTACTTTAACTTAATTTAGCTTAATTTAATTAAAACTTAATTTAGTTTTTTTTAAACTTAACTTAAAATAATTTAACTTAGACCGAAAATACTATACTAAAGACTACACTATCGTATGAAACTAAACTAAAGGCCTGTATTCACTTTGATTAGTGCAAGTGCAAGTGACTAGTAATTGAGGCAGTGGAGTGCAGGTGTGTAGTGCAAGTAGTATCCAATTCTTGTTTAGTGGCTCTTTAGTAATTTAATTTAGTAAATTCAGTAGTAGCTGTCAACACGAGCGTCCAAGTTTCAAAAATAAAACTGCCATTTTGACATGTCCTTCATTTTAAATATTGGTTTTATTAAAAACTATTTGACCATGAAGTATTTTTATATGTCCTTTCCCAGGACTCAAAGTATCTCCATGCCAAATTTCAGCAAAATCGGTTCTGACTTCTGAGGTATAAACGTGAAGACAGACAGACACACATCCGCCTTTATAATATTATTAGTATATTAGTAAGTAATAAGTATGGAAATTAGTATGGAAGTAATGAGGGATTTTCTTAACTTTTTAATTTGATTGTCAAACAGTTTCCATTTTAGTAACTAGATGGCGTATGGGTAGACAACTATCGGTAATACCAGGTAATACCATCAATAATTGCTACAAAACTGGGCAAAAGAATGTAAAACTTGATACATTTAAATTTGTAAAAGACGCCATAATATTCCAATGACTAGGATAATAAAGTTATTACAACGATGTTTTAGTAAACTAACTCACGGAAGAAATAGCCCTATTTACCGATATTCACACCAAATGTCACAGGAATTATACATTTTGGTTTTGACAACATCTTACCTGCACTTGTGCAAGATAACGGGTATTTCATGGCTAATATTTTACCAATAATGAACATAAAAGACCCAAATAACACAATTTGGGAAAAAATAATAAAAACCACATCAGCAATAAAAAGTAGAAGAAGTTTGAAAGTGACATGCCCATGACATACCCGCCAAAACTCTTTCAGTTGTCAGTCTTCAGTTTGACAATTTGCGTGTTCCTAAACTGTTACCAGTATACTGGCCCAATCGCTTAGGCCAATGATCGCTTAGGTTTAAGATATTTTTATATATGCCACACTCGACAGTACACTGATATTTTTTAGAAACGCAACCAATATGTATCCGTGATGCCAACCTGCAGATAATTTCAGATCGGTGGGGAACCAATAGAAAATCTAGAAGTGTCTATCGTCGCGCCGGCTGGTGGAGATTAAAAATAAGAAAACCTCTCATTGAAAGGGTGTCCTTTTGTACTTTTAATAGGTATATATAATAATGACATACTATGTCTATGGACGCTTCACACGGCACACCACGTCAGTCTGGCCCATAAAGTTAATATACCTAGCGGAATAATAGTAACAATCTCGAGCTGTCAAACGAAACCAAAATTGGCTTTCATCTGTCACGCACTTGCACTCGCAAAAAATAGAACACGCTTTTAATCACGTTACTACGCAGCCGACTAGTCACTTGCACTAATCAGTCGCTGTCCACACTTACTTTCTACTAATCACTCATCACCTGTACTAGTCACTCAATCACTAATCAAAGTGAATACAGAACTAATCACGTTACTACGCAGCCGGCTAATCACTTGCACTAAACAGTCGCTGTCCACACTTACTTTTTCCTAATAACTAATCACCTGCCCTAATCACTTGCACTTATTACTAATGAAAGTGAATACGGGCCTTAAGTCTAATTGCTGCACTCAGAATCATATAATAATTATTATTAATTCTTGACTTCAATTTTATGAAGATTTGACACACACTCTATATTCTGTCAAACTCTTCATTAAATTAAATAGTCATTAAATATCTCCGATTGCTGTAAGCAACGAGTAATCGCTACAGTTACAAAATCAATTACAGAGTACAAAGCAATCGGTATCGTACCACAAAGTACTGGAAATGACGTCCATAAATATAAGGCCCCACACACGGGCTCAAAGGACCGTGTGGGGAGGGCTTTAAAGTTGAAATAACTTCCTGACAGGAAAATTGTAGTTATTGTGGTAGGTGAGTTATTGTGAATTGCTGGTATGTAATGACATAGATTTGTTATTGAGACTTTATGTAAATATTATATAAGTATATAAAACTGTACAAGTGTACATACCGAGAAAATTCCTCGGCAACCGTACATTTTCCCGCAATTTTGCCTATGGCTTTGAAAAGATATTTAATAATGTCATGTCTGGTACCATCGAGGAAATTGATTCCTAGGCAGTTGACAGACCAGTCATTTGGTCGGATCATGTCAATTCAATGTTATTTGTGAACTGTCGGCTTGGTTTGACGTAACACGACCAAATTACGTAGGTCTCCCATCTGCCTAGGAATCAACTTCTCTGATAGTATAAGAGCTCAGCCATTGAAAAAATGACTAATAATGTCATTCACTATATTATACTCTTTTACAAGAACTCAGCCGTTAATAAAATAAATATTGACTTTCTTTACAAAAGTATCAACTATCAAAGATGTTACAACTAATTCCCTTTAGTACTGAAAAAATACCTATTCTCTAAAACTCTTATCTTTAACCCATCAAGCCCCATAAGCTCACCGGTGAGCGAGACACAATAAAATAACAATAGATATCCAAGAATCCACGATCAAAGGATTAAAAGAGAACTAAGAGAACTCTAATCTTTAAAAGAGAAAATAGTTTAACATCCAGTTTTAACAAGACCATCCCGTGTCTAGCTCCAGTTCAAAGTAACATTTTACAGCAGAATTATGTATGTGAATATTTCTAAGTATTTCTCATTTCAAAAATTTTCTGCGTTATGATCGCGCGGAACGCCAGGCATCCGTCGCCGGACGTCCATAGATGTTATTGAGGGAGAAAATATTTAATAAAAATGATTTTCTTACGAGCTCCAGCGATTTTCCAGTAGATCTGATGATACTTGGAGTTTAAACTCTAATACAGGTGGTATAATATTCGATTTTGAACGTAATCGGTTTGAAAATTTAGCAGTTACAATCATAAGTGTACGGCGAAGATGTAATAAAATTACACCCTTGATTTTTGATTCAATATTCGTGTACATTTTTGGTGAAATATTCTTAATAGACGATAATTTTTTTTATCATCATTATCATTTTTAATGGGTTAAGGGTCCGTATACGTAATTTGCTGATTTCGCTGATCTTACAGACGTGATTTAACAGTTAAAATACAGTATTTCTATAAGTTTTAATGCACAACATGTAAGATCATTTCAATTATAATCTTATTTTGGAGCTACATTTTTTATTTTTTGAAGTATTTTTAAATAATCCAACTCAAACCCGCGACAGTTTTGTAATTTTTGCTGTAAAAGGTTTAGAATATCAACTGTTTATGGATTGTATTGACGTCTTAACGGTATGAAAAAAATACAATGTACTGTTGAGAAAGTCGTCTATACAATGTTGGAATTACTTTTTACCACTTTAATATGAAATAGTTGAGTAAAAAAATATGTAACTCAGCAAAATTTTAGAGAAAATGGGCAAAGAATTGCTGTTAATTTCGGCAACTTGGAGCTGTAATTCATAAAAAGAAAACGACAAAAATAGTCTATAAATAAAATTCTATTCAATTCGAGAAAAAAGAAAAAAAACCAAAATTGTGCCAAAAAACACGATTCAAAACAACCTAAATCTCATATTATATTACTCGCCGCAAGGCTCGAGTCGGCAGTCCGCGCTCAAATATATTTTTAAATCTAATAATTAATATATATTTTTTTTAATCTAATAAGGGGAAAAACCAAATAATATTTGTACCTTTTGTACTGTAGCGAACCTTTGCAATTTCATTATCATCGGAAAAATTTCGCATACGGACTCTTAAATCTATACATAATTATAAAACAAAGTCGATTTTTTTCCTTCATGTCCCTTTGTTCCCTTTAATCTTTAAAACTACGCAATGGATTTTGAAGATTCTTTCAGTGTTAGATAACCCATTAATCGAGGAAGGCTATATTTATTTATAAAGGCTATATTTTATCACGCTTAGACTGATAGGAGCAAAGAAATAGAGGAAAATGTGGAAAAAACGGAGAAAATTATTTGAAAGGGCTAACTTGAACGCGCTAATCTCAGGAACTACTGCTCCGATTTGAAAAATTCTTTCAGTGTTAGATACCCCTCTTATTGAGGAAAGCTATAGACTATATTTTATCACGCTAAGACTAATAGGAGAATGTAGAATAAACGGGGGAAATTATTTGAAAGGGCTTATCTCGCGAACTACTGGAGCAATTATTATATTATTTGGCACCGATAAGAAGTAGACCATGTGCAGGATCGTAGGCTATAGATTTTATATCATTTTTTCAGTGGCTATATATTTTATACCCATGCGACGCTGGGTGGGTCGCTAGTCTTAAATAATTAAAATATATTATTTTTAATGGCGTTTGAATTTTATCTACTGTAAAAATCTTAAATGTGCACGTGACCTAACAGAAATCCTAGATTTTAGTGTCGAATTAACATAATGCACAAAACGTGTCCGACAGGTTGGCCCTCGATCAGTCTGACCGGAACGATCGGCCTCCCCATATTATATGAGGAGATCATTAGAAACCTTTCTATCCCTATCACACACATGTCTCTGTCATACGCTCATTTGCCACCAAAACAAAACACATGATTACTGTCACCGCTGATAAAATCAACATATTTTACCCTGATTGTGTCTGTCAAAGCCGCCATTTTGTTCTTGACAAATGCCATCATCACCGTTTAATCATCGTGTGTTCCCAATTTTAAACTTTCGCATACAAAGTTTTAATAATGATCAAAACTTTTGTGTGAAATTAATAGGATTGGTGCAAGGTTGAAGTGGAAGCGAGCAAGTCCAATTGTTATTGATGTCGAACATAAAAATTCAATCTTAAACAATTTTTTGAATTGCTTTTTAAATCTATTGAAAATCATAGTTTTTATTGCATTATTGTCGTAGTGTTAGATTTAAAAAAAAATAGCTCCTTTTACTACACTAAAAAGAAATATTGTGTTGGATGCTTAGTTGCTTTAAATTACTTTGCTCTGTGGCCCAATTTCGTTTTATCTATTTGTCTTAGGCCATTAATCGCATTTGATGTCAACTGCGTAGTGATTTAGGCTCATACATATTGAAATCACTAATCACTCATCATCACCCAACTGACGCTATCAGTCATAATCATTGTTGACACTGTTGAGCAATCGTATCACCACATAATATCTTACCTTCCACCCGCTACCACCTGTATATTGTTCGTCGTCCACAATGAGTAAGACGGGAAGTGTCAGCCCTCACGCGGCCGCGAGGGCCCGGCAAATGGCCTCCTTTGATAATTTATTATTGAAACCTCCGCTTTCATTCCTTCCCTTTGTAATATTGTCTCCACTCGGCTTATTTGTTCCGATGTAATTTGTTAGAATTTTTTCTATATTTTTCTCCTCACCCGAAGTATTTATATTTAATGTCATCATTTATTTCGGATGGTAATGGAGGTTTTGTGTTATAATCTACAATTCAATGAATACTTTTCACGGCCGATGAGGTTTGGGGATTTTTCCAATTCTGATTTCTGTTTTAATTGCGTCATTTAAAAGTTTTTCTCATTTTCGCGTGATGTTTATTACGTTGGATTTTGTTTTGTTTGCAGCATTTAATAAATTGCCAGTTTCAAATAGGCAATTTTGATGTTTTTAAAGTTTGTTAAAATATCGTCGGTAAGTAACATAATGTCGACAATCACAGGAAGACGAAAATACAACTTAAATACGAAATGGCAATTAAAAACTTACCTTTAATCTGCTTATGATGAAAAGATGGCCGAACAAATTAACAAGTTACGACGGCGAAGCAATAAAACGATATTACTCCTCAGACGAATCTTAACGAACGTTTTCGCTGTAATTTTCTTTGATTAGTAAAAAGCCAAAATTACGCTTAATAGAATTCTCGGAGGCTGTATTTCACAAAGGCGGGCTTACCGGACGGTTGCATTTAATGGCTATAGAGAAGGCATAAACGACAGGCTAATGCCTACCCTGAAAGAAATAAACGTAAAAGTTAATCCTCCGAAAAAGTTTAATGAAAACATCACCTGCGACCCTTCCCTGTATATTTATGATGATTTAGATATACAACTACGTGGCGAAGGTATCGTGGGGGCATTCAGAGGAATAGCGCCCCTAACGCGTAGGGGGTTAGATGTATAATTGCGTGTTGATTATGCAGGGTGCATAGGGAGGAAGGATACGCATTCGAAACCCGGAGGGGAGTTTAACAATAAGGCTCGTTTGATAAATTGCGATATTGTTGTTGCCCCAGAAACAGCCAAATAGCAGTGACCCGTGCACCTTTTGCGCGGCGTTGGCATTGTTCCCCGTTGGCGCCGGCTCGGGGATCTCTTTATGCTGGTTCGACATACGTGCAAATACTTTCATTGGGTGAGTCCTCTTTTTGTAGTTTTCGCTCGTCGGATTGTTCGGAATGCACCGGGGCGATATTATGTCGGTTAATATTTTTTACTTCATCATACAATTGAATGTTTTGTCAAATGAAAAGTCGCTCCCTTGGCTCGTCGTTTTTCGGCGATCAAAGTGGTTTTTCCGTTATTCCGATGGTTTAATCTTCATAATGGAAACAATGCTCGTCAATTTTTTAGTGGGTATTGAAAGGATATTGTGGATGTTGAGGCAAATATTTTCTATATTTTTTGGTAAAGCGCGAGCATAACCTCGGAGGCATTATTTTTTGCTTTTACTACATGGAGGCAATTATTTTCTGTTTACTGGAAAGAAATTGAATTTTTAACCGTGTTCCAATTATCGTGGATTCAAAAATACTTTGAAATTGAATAGATATACTTGTTTAGATCTTTTACGTTCATTATAAAATATTCTACTATTCTTTCCATTGACAATATTGTGCTCTCCGTAATTCTTTACAATGAACATTGCAATTTTCCAAGCTTATGTAATTGGGAATGTATTTGCATTAGCAATCGTATGTGCACAACCAATAAGTACGGTCAGGGAGATAATCTAGTAATTTCAATCCGAACCGTGGTCACAGGCGAGCGCGGTCGTTAGTCGCGGTTTCATACCGATAAGTATGGTCTGCAGAGCTGATGTGTTGTACAAATTACTGTCCTAGAAGAAAAAAGATCCATACGTGTAATGGATATTTTTACTTCTACGACACTGCGAAACTCGAGATGCAGGTGCTTATTATATCTATCAAAAAATAAAATCTGGTCGCGATTCACCAATCACTCTTCGGTTAGATGCTCTCGATAACAATCTATTGGTAAATCACTGATCGATCGATATGGCCGTGTGTGTATTTTTCCCGCTTACTCCTCGTCCCACCAAAATTATATAAAAATCGAAAACTGCACAGCGCACAGAGCCCCTCCATTTTCGCCAAACGATCTTTAGTTGTGTCCGGCATATAGCGATAGATACAAATATCTAAAATCATATTACACATAGCGAGAGTTTTATCGAACCAGTTCGGCCAATCTTAGGGTCCTTAATCTTGAAAGTTACATTGGGTATATTCAAAGCATTAAGCAGTCATCACCATTAACCATACGAATTCCCATCACCGCCTGTTCTGCTGTCCGTCCGTCAGATCGATAAAGTCACATGCGAGCATCATAATGTGTTTGACGCGGTCAATTCCACGACTGCGGCGCCCTCTGTCCACTACATACATTACAATTTACAGTCTCACTAGTGTTGTTTTTAACTACAGTAGTGTTTATTCCGCTTACTAGTGCCTCAGTGGCTTGGTGGTAGAAGCGTAGCTCTTGAATCAGAGGTCGTGAATTCGATTGCCGCATTGTGTAAATGTTGTTTCCTAGTTTGGCTTTGGAGAATTTTTTCTCTAGTCTGAATGTCTCGTAAGAAAGATGAGCTGTTGGTCTTTTTTTTTATTTTTTATTTTTTTATTTGGGACAATAAACAATTGCGTACATGCTTAATGCTAACACTTATGTAAACAATGAAATTAAGGTAATTACGCAACTAACACCATTATCCACAATATAACATATTTATGAACAAAATAATAATAACTATTACAAGCAAATTTGCACACCGGTAACATAATTATCTACATTCTACATGATACATCATACGTTGCCAGATTGATTAAATAATGAAACAGTCGATCAACTCACAAACATAATATGAATTTTGTGATTCCTATCAACAATCTTTGATAAAATTAATGAATGTTTTTTAACAGCTGTTCTTTGAACTGAAACAAGTATAATACATATATATCGATGTTCGTGAAATTATCGTTGGAGCTTTTCATAATTCGTTTTAATGGTGCCATATCACCAGCATTCGTCCTGCTCGGTGTAGGAGCAAACAGGTCGAAGGGGTATATAAAAGTAGGCCCTGCTCCTCTTTCCCTAGTTGAGGTGGTCATCAGTACCTGTTATAAGAGTAAGAGGATATTGCTCTTGTGTACGATCTAACATTTTTCAATTAACTTCCATTTTCCACGTAATGGAACTGAATATTTTGTTTTATAAACTCCAAGTTATTAATGAAACAGGACACCGTTGTTAATGAAACAGGACACTGTTAAATTATGTAAAAAATCTGAGCCGCAGTAGACACTCGATACGGAAGTCCCACAAGTGGGATATTATACCGATCAGCTTAAGTCTTCATTACCTTTTGATAATATCATTTGAACGTAAGTTTTTGACCAGAACCACATATTATCAAATAGTCACTACAGGGCTTATCAGACAGAGAGCGGTCACCTTTTTAACCTGTCGCATAACAATTGAAAATTGTCTGCGATACCGACGATCGAGGGATTAATTTTAGATTAGGTATGTCACCAGGAGGGACATGATATTATAAACTCTTAACATTTCCACACCTCATTGAGGTAGAAATTGTAAAACGTAGACCTAAGAACACCATTGTATCAATTTCTCGGGAATAAAGGATATATGAATATGAATATGAGGTATTAAGCGTTCTACGTTCACATTCTACTTTCGAGCGGTCAGTCAACCAGGAGCACTTCTGACGTGGTCAGAACGCCCTCTGTGTGAGTATAATATCTATGTAACGTAATGCAATACAAAGAACGCAAAACTGACCGCACCGCTCTTTGTCTGATAGGTCCATTACTAACTAGAACTCCAATCCTCGTTTAAAAAAACCTTATAAAATAACAAAATATATTTATTCAACTTCATTATAAAATTAAAATTGAAACTAAACAATTATGCAAATATACAGTAGTTAACAAGTATCCATACATAATGATTAGTCACGTCTAACGCTACTAATGCCCACTGCCCACTACTAACAACTATCTATCACCCCACCTGCACAGGAAGTGCGCTTCGCTCGGTGCGCACGCGCCGGTAATGTTACCCATTATGCATATGGCTATAGTTTTTTACGATTAATAAACTTTTTTTTATGGAAACAAGGAAGTGGACCCATCTGGTGTCGATTCGTTGTCTATTAAAAATGAACTTAATAAGCCTATTACTTTTATAATAGGCTTATTAAGTTCTATTTCAAAAAATTTATGTATAATGTCCAAAAAAATGCGTATTATGTGGCTAAATGACGTTAATCTAGAACACTTCAGTAATTTTATGATTAAAAATGTATTAAAATATCATAAAAAGTTTCAATTTCTACTTTGTACAAGCTATGAACTAACTTTACTTGAACCGACTTTGATCAGTTTCGACTCAGATGTACACAAGAATAATAATTCCAAAGATATAAGTTACAATAATGACGAAATAATGTTCGATTAGTACAGGTTTTCGCTAAGAGAAAATTACAAACATTGTTAATACCTACAAAAAATATTACACTAAAATACTTTAAGTGTACAGTGTAAATTCAGAAGCGACACAAAGAAAATCACTTGGAGCGTAGTCAAATTAACAGCGAATCTAATTACTTCACAAAGTGACTCCCCAAAAGAAAATGGAGTACAATTAAACTTTTTGCAACAAAAATCCATTTGATACAGACGATCAAAATGGAGATATTAAAACTTCTGTTTGTGCCGTAAGAGGCTTCGATTAAGAGTGTAAGATCCAGCGACAGCCAGGCTTTCATCATTTTATAAAAGCTGAATTTGTTCCTGTTTATGACTCTTATATGACATTTTCGACTATTGTTCCCCACTGACAGACGCCCCAAAGTTTCAAGCTTTGAAGTGGTCTGGCAGTGGTAAGCAGTAGTTATAAGTTAGCGGCAGTGGAGGACGATATTTCTACAGTTATCTCAAAGAAAATAAGATAAAAAATTTAGCTTTATAATTTATCGACGGTTCGGTAGACTTTCAGAACTGGACAAAAGTAACCGCGATTGAAACTCCATAGTTACTAGTCATTCTTATTTCTATAGGGGTCATATACAGGAATACTTTCACCTGTACAAAATTACGAAAGTCTAGCTGTCACTGGCTCTTGGACTAAGAGGAATGATCAATTAAAACAAGTCCAAACTCAGCCTCAGTCTCGGTAATGGACAACTTTGTATTAATCAAACGATTGGGGGCGTAGTGACGCTCCTTGCGTAAGTACAGGAAGAGACAGTTATGATCATTTTGAAATTGATCGTTTTGCAGATTATGATACTATAAATGAACACTGAAATAAGTCTGAGTCGGACTCGCGCTTGTGTAACTCTAAAAATGATAAGTAACTTAAAAGAAACATATAAGCACCTTTGCAAATCCTTCATCACGATTTCACGAGTCTAATAAATTTTATTAGGCGTTTAGCAAAGTATGCCTGATATAATACATAATACAGGTACTGCATATCGAACCATAACTCTGCCTTTAGCTTCTAGATAAAATGTGGCACGTTCATGGTAACAACATCTTGACAATGCAATGGCTTGAGAAATGCCCAATATCATTATCTGGAAAATATGTAGGTCAAAAGTATCTCTCAATCGATAGTTGGATTTATTTCTCAAAAGGAGAATTGTTACACAAAACAACATCGCTTCCAGTATTTCAACTATTTTAAGTTAACGTTGAAGTTAAAGCTATATAATTTAAGTTACTCGCCAGTTGTGACGATCCGTGAATTTCGAACACTGTCAATGTTTAGCCACAGAGAAGTGGGTCATTGTTTGAATCTATTTAAGGAACAGTTACATAAAATTAAGAAAGAACTGAAAATTTTACTTTTAATCTATTCAGTACAGCGGCAGTTCAGTTTGGATGATTCTCAGACCCACCCGAAACCCGGCAAGCACATAAAATTTCATCAAAATCAATTTAACCGCTTTAGAAGAGTATTGTTGTTATGCTGGTATAAACCTATGTAAATATTATTATAATAATTAGTATGGATATGACTGCCACAAATCCCACACTGCCTGTAGAAAATGCTGTCTTAAAAATCTCTCTATATGTCTGCCGTTTAAACCCCGAGTAAATTGAAGTAACTGTGACATCATCTTACCGGTGTCGACACGACCATTATACCTGGAGCTCCCAATCAAAAGGTGGGTGAATCCGCGCCAAAGACACCGATGATAAAAGTTAAAGACCCCACGTAATTACGGCCTGAAATACGAGCGCACGCGGAAATACTAGGTAATGTGGTGACCCAGAATTGAGGACATACATAACTAGGTGACGACCGACGACGCGGAAATTCGTTTTCGTGCGGGAACTGTACATTTTGCTGAGATAAAATTATCCCATATTCTTTTCCTGGATTCAAATCTCCATTTGCAGCGAAATCGGTTTAGCCGCTTGGGCGTAACGAGGTATCAGACACGCTTTCATATTTTTAATATTAGTATGGATAATATAAGACAGATAGATCCAGGTAGATTTATTTACAGCTTTTTGAAAGGCTCATACATATTATAGTTAGTTTGGCTATAATCATAATTGTTTTTACCAGAGTGCCATCTACACTTTCGATCATGAAATTACCTCTGTCTCTGCGCCTAAGCTGATTATCATAAAATTTGGTATGGACGTCATAGTACGGAAGCCCTAGAACAAATTTTTTTGTCATTACTAACAAGCTAATTTCTTGTGAGTAGCTACATTTTGATAAGACAAACAACATTTTTATTTTCGAAAAATCTCGAAAGTGGTAGCTAACAGAGATAGAAAGGATTTCATACTTTGACTCGATGGTCCTAAAATATGGATTGTTTTATTTGTAGGACAATGTTACTTTTAAATTGTATAACTATTAACCTACAAATATACAAAAAAAATCTGCTGGTTAGGGGTCCGTTTTAGGGTTCTGTAATTAACAAAACTTGGTTGACTACTGTACGCTAAAACGGAACCCTAACCAGCTGATTTTTTGTATATTTGTAGGTTAATAGTTATATAATTTAAAAGTAACCTTGTCCTACAAATAAAACAATCCATATTTTAGGACCATCGAGTCAAAGTATGAAATCCTTTCTATCTCCGTTAGCTACCACTTTCGTGATTTTTCGAAAATAAAGAAGTTGTTCGTCTTATCAAAATGTAGCTACTCACAAAAAATTAGCTTGTTAGTAATCACAAAAACAATTGTTCTAGAGCTCCCACACTATCGTCTTTTGGTTTTGGAAAAGAGATACGAGAGTTTTTATGACCGAAAAAATTTATAAGACACGCGTTGACCTAATTTCGTCTTGAACCTGCGAGCAACATCTCGCGCGCTTTACTAAATGGTCCTTGGGGCAAAGGCCGTCCTTTCGATTGTTTTTCTTTCCTCAAAATTATTTCAGGTCAAGTCCTACTGTCTCCTAAAGATCCAAAAGCGTCTGGTTAATCATTTTTCGATAAATTAGCAAAACGCATAATATTATTATCATTTATCACTCACCGTTTCACATCAATTCTGAGTTCTGAAATATTGCGATAACCATGGGAAATAAGCGATGGCTGACACAAGCATTAAGCAATTAGCTTTCTTTTATTATCATTTTTATAAAATGTTGGGCAAACGAGCAAACGAGCAAACGAGTCACCTGATGGAAAGCAAGTACTGTCGCCCAAAGACAATTGAATATTAATAATATATTTAGTGTTATCACCACGCAATAAATTTTTGTTTTGCAACATCTATGAATTGGGCAAATTCCCCAAAACATTACTAAACCTTCAGATTATCTTGTTTTGGCCATTTCCACGACGAGTATCGTTTTCGGACTGGCTTTTCCTCGAATATCCGTTTCGTCCGTTTTCGTCGAAACTTCTGGAAATTAACCGTCGGGATAACTCACCCGGATTATCTTTATTTATCTCCCGCCCCCGGTATCTTTGTAATTGCTTTTTTTATTAATCGCCTAATCGACTGGTGTATTGCGCTACTTTAAACTTTGAGGATTTGGTTCATGGTTATTTCTCATCGTCTAAATTGATACTGTGCCAGAAGCAAGGAAGATTTGGATACCTAGATGTAAAACTGTATGTTTTGCTGTAATTGTACATTTAGTCCCTGTGAAATATTTTATGTCCGAAACTAAAAGTATGTCCATACCAAATTTTATAAAAAAATTAGTTCACTGATTTAGATCTTAGGAGTGAAGAGATGAAGAGGAAAGTTTAATAGATGTGTATTTTTGAAGCGTGAAGCTTCGAAAAGACTTCCTTCAAAAAGAGCAATATTTAATAAAGTTTGTGGTGATAAAGTAAACTATTAGCAAGACCAAAGGCCCTTCGTCAGTTAACTAAAAGGGCCAGACAACAAAGGCACGAGACAGCGAAATGGCGGAACTTTAAAGTCAAACTTTAAATAGTTTTGAACTATTTAAAATTGGACTTTAAAGGAATTACCTTCAGCTATAAACTTTTCACTTAGCTCTATTCAAATTGAATTCATTTTGGAGTTTTAAAACTATTTTCGACTTCACACATTTTTGCCGCGACGAAAGATTCTTATAATGGAACCTCAAACCTGGCATGTAAAGTCTCTTAACTTCTAAGGGCCAACCCACACGTACCACAACCACACGACAACCATAACCACACCACAACCACACCACGTGGTCGGGCGTATATTTCGTATTGTAAATGAACTGGACCATGTACACGTACCACATTTTGCAGTCGTTGTCGACCACTTGTCAGATAACTTGTCAGACGCAACCACGGCCGACCACGTCGCAACCACATCGCAACCACAACGTTGCGTCGATGCAACGACAGTGCGCGCACATCACCCGCGTTCTTCCCCCCCCCTCCGTTTCATTGACTTTTGTACGTAACCACATCGCAACCACTGACGACAACGCAACCACGTCGGCATTTTGTCGGTACCACAACGCAACTACAAAAAGCTGCAGCGACACCATTCACACGTAACCACCGCTCGACGACATTTTGTCGGTGCGATGTCGTGTGGTTGTGGTACGTGTGGGTTGGCCATAAATCAAAAAGGGGAGTGCTATTAAAATTGACGTCTGCGATAGCGTAGCGCAATGAATCAGAAAAATATCTTTCAAGACATTTTTCTGATTCATTTTGAAACTAGATGACGCCTCCTGCTGTTGCGCCAAAATTCGTTTAGACCGCGGGAACCGTAAATTTTTCCGAGATAAAAAGAATCCTGTGTCCTTTCCCAAGACTTAAAGTATCCACACCTAGTTTCAGAAAAATCGGTTCAGCAATTTGGTTATTTTAGCGCAACGGAGTTGCTGGTGTCATCTAGCACTTCCAATGATTTATAGCTATAGTATATTAAATGACAGTCACAGAAGCAATATCTGGTAACAGCGCATTACCGCAAGACCTATATCAATGTAATTACACGTGATAAGATGGTGAGATAGTGTAATTGGTAAGATACGTGGACAATGGATGGATGGACCACCAACCAACCATAAAACTACATTTTATGATTGGTTGGTGAGATGGATTGGTGAGATATGTGGACAATGGATAGATGGAGACGCTGATGAAGTAAAATTTTGTTCGTGATTTGTATGAGCGAGTGCTATGAATGAATTTGCCCATACAAAAGTTAAAAAAAGTTACTCTTTCAGCGCTGCTACTGACAGTGAACTCTATACATGGGACTCATCCACACCCTAAAATATTATCGCTTTGTTTTGTTACAACCTGGAGGATGAGCCAAAATCTTTTCGCTTTCGCTTCGTTATACAATCGCCGATGGAAATGTATGGAATTGGCATAAGCGTTCGTTAATATGACGTTGACGTTCGACTCGTCTTATGTCAATTCCATACATTTTGATCGCCGATTCTATAACGAAGCGAAAACGAAAAAGTTTCGGCTAAATGGCCTGTTACCTTTATAATTGGTAAAAGTACTCAATTAATAAAAAACACAAATCAGCCTACTTACTATTGGCAGCCTACTCACGTAGAGTAAGAGCGACCGCAGATATACAATATTAAGTTGGCCGACTATCGTACAACTAAATTGCGTAGATTCACAATTTAACTGGACAACTATTTAATTTGTGAGTAATCGGAAAGGAATGGTGGTTCTTATACGATCAGTGTCCAATTATTTAGTTTGATGCAATGCGCGAGCTCTCAAAAGTCGCTATAGCTATTGGGATACTATGCGATTTAGTTGGCCAACTTGAAATTGTAAGTCTGCGGTCGCTCTAAAGACTAGTGTGTTACGCACACTTGGACATTATAAAATCCATGTCACCGAAGCCAGTGTGGGAGGCATTATTTAATCGATAAGGCCGCATAAAAATATATATTTCAAACGAAAGTCGTCACAGAATATTATTACGTATTAAATTTATGATTCGCCTCGTGGATTAAATCCTATTTTTATATTTAAAAACTCGTGTAAAAATAAAAGTAATATGAAGTAAAAGCAATGTTATAATAACCACAAGTTCACATTTGTGTGGTTTGTGCATTTATTGGCAAAATAAGCAATGGGAGTGCCAGCAGATGTGAAAACGAAACAATGGGGTAGGCATAAATTTTCTGCATTCTTACTATATTACTTCCTCTCCTGCGCAGCGTTGGTGATCTACTCTGCCGCTGCCGCTATCTACGCTGACAAATTTTTAATCAGGTCACGAGTCCTGACTGCTGATGCGAGATAAACATTTTTTACCCAACCTAAAAGAGTTAAAGAGTAGTAGAGTAGAAGTTAAAGTAATTAAGAGCTTTCGCATCAAATTTAAGTACCCTGTTATCTTTGTTCCTAACTTCCCATACATATTATTAATCCTGCGCACGCGCCGCGCACACATGCGCAAAGCTCATTTCCATATCAGCGCTCGAGCGGGACGGACGTGTGGCGCGCTCCGCATTAACATACAATGCCTGCTAATCGTTGCATCTTAACTAGTGGTAATTAGAATTCATTAATATTTATTACTATTATGTTGTTTGCTAATTTTGTTGCGAAAGTTTGACCTTTATGTCTCGATGACAGTTCGTCTGACTTTCTGTCTGTCGTCTGTCTGTATGTTATATCTCTTTGTTCTTAAGCCGCTGAACTGATTTTAATAAAATTAAATATGGAGATACTTTGAATCCTGAGGGAGGACGTAGGATAGCGTTTATTTTGAAATGTAAAGTTGTCACGCGAAAAAATTTTGTCGCATCTAAATTGTAGGCAATGTCCTCTCAGTCCTCTCAGTCTGTTTAAATGTCCTCTCAGTCTGTTTAGTAATAAATTAGAGACAAAGCTATGACTTTAATTAAGCAATAGTTAAATGTCTCAGAGTGTGGCCTGTTAGACATTAATTCTTTCAAGTTTTATTTTCTCTTGTTATCCCAATAATTAGAAGATACGGAGATAATATTAAAAAGCGTCTGCGGCCGTTAGAAGTTTGCTCCGACAGTGAGATGAGCAGGTAATTAGGCTGGTTCCGCAAAAACCACACGTACACGTGGAGGCAAAAAAATAGGGTAGTTCTCTGCCAAATAAAGACACCATCGAAACATAATATTATTAAGGAAAATAAATGTTACTCAAAATATACATCAACAGTTTTGATATTATAGTCCCTTTTTCGCACGCAAACTATAGCCATGTTAATTGTTAAGTTTTTTTTTTTCAAAGTGCCAAATAAAGACATATTATAACTATATTCCCCGTGTATTTTTTTTTTTATTCTAATGGATTATTGTGCAATTATTACGTGGAACAAAATTGGACTCGCTATGTTGTTAAGTATACAATTTATCTGCTTTCCAGACTTGAGTAATGTCAGCCCGCGTAGTGCACACACAAACTACGTTACTATCAGTTATAGTTACGCAGTTAAACTTGTTAATTAACGTTGTTGGTTTGTTTACATTTAAAACCAACAAACATTGCTATTTTTTTTTTATTAAATAAGGGGGCAAACGAGCAAACGAGTCACCTGATGGTAAGCAACTACCGTCGCCCATGGACACTCGCAACATCAGAAGAGCTGCAGGTGCGTTGCCGGTCTTTTAAGAGGGAATACGCTCTTTTCTTGAAGGTTTGCAGGTCGTATAGGTCCGGAAATACTGCTGGTGACAGTTCGTTCCAGAGTTTTATAGTGCGCGACAGAAAGTTACGCGAAAAACGCACTGTGGAAGACTGCCACTCATCAAGGTGATGAGGATGGTATTTTTTTCGCGTGGGACGATGGCGAAAAGTTGCAGGTGGTATGATTCCGAACAACTCCTCAGAGCACTTCCCGTGATACAACCGATAGAGGATGCAGAGTGAAGCTATATCTCGGCGTAATTCCAAAGGGTCCAAGCTGTTTGAAACAATATGGCAGTCAACAATTCGAGCGGCCCTTCGTTGGATACGATCCAGAGCGAGCAGTTGGTATTTTGGCGCCCCTGCCCAGAGATGAGAACAATATTCCATGTGAGGCCGAACCTGCGTCTTGTAGAGATGTAGGCGTTGGTCCGGACTGAAGTACTGTCTCGCTCTGTTAAGAACACCAAGCTTCTTCGAGGCTAATTTGGCCCTACCCTCTAGATCAGCGGTCGGCAACCTTTTGGCAGGCAATGGCCACAAGGTGGCAAAACAAACTAAAGGCGGGCCGCAGACCTCATACTCGTATTAACCCTATAACCCTAGAAGCTCAATATACCTACACAAATTGAAAGGTAATAAGTTTTTATTAAAAATGGCACAAACAGCTACCGTACTTAAGTGGCGATAACTATGCCGTATTAGAAAACATTGTTTTTGATACACATAACTTATTCACAAAAAATTCACGGGCCGCAAGTAAGACGTTCGCGGGACGCATGCGGCCCGAGGGCCGCGCGTTGACGACCGCTGCTCTAGATGATATCGGAACTGGACTTCGCTCGATATGTTGACGCCAAGTATCTCAATGCTAGGGGAGATGGTTAAAGATATGCCCTCAAAACGAGGATATACGACCAATGCTAATTATGAACTTTATTTATATCGTGTCTAGGCTGACAAATCTGTCTCACAAAATATGTAAAAAAATTAAAATATTTTAAATGCTGGAGTGTATGTCTCTAAAGCTTTGTCCACACTGTGCCTTTTTCTGTTCATCAAGGGCATGCGTTATAGCGCAGTCAATAGCGAACGTGAGGCATGCCCGCGACGCATGCCCTCTGACCGTCTAAAACTTTCGCTTTGTTATTAAAAATGACAGTTGAAATGCGCCAAAACGAAAGTTGAATGAAAGAAAATGCCGAAAATTGAAGACGAAAGCGCATAATGTGGACATAGCTTAAGTACTCCTTTAAGCTGTTGCAGCGATTTTTATGACTTGATTCTGAGTCCACGGAAAATAATCTTGCTTCTGAAGTAAGATGCTTACCTTAATAGTTAAATCTCTCCCTTTCCTTATTTAATAGATTTTAAATAGATTACATCTAATACAATCTATTTACAATCAAGATCTACTTGTATTGCTATTTTATTGTTTTGCTTTAATTTATCAGAATCATCATATTTTTTTTTTTCACGATTAAATTCCAAATATATCAACGGGCCCAATTATTTTCGCCGGCGCTGTACACATGAAGTTTTTTCTCTTATCCTACGTTTAGCGGTAACGAGATGAAAGTTGTGTCGGCTCGTTAGCGGACTACGTTTCCGACTCAGCGGACGACTGGACGGCCGACATTTTATTACATTCCGATACGACTAGGCCGATCGTTATAGTCTGTATGCGCGTTGGGTATAGATCAAACAAATAGAAGGACTAGTATACTTTGTATATGTGCTATTGGTAGAGATCAAATAAAGCCTGTTTGCCATTACCTATAGTTGTGTACAATTCGTCGATTTATATTCAGATATCCTGAACTCGTCAAGGGTGGATGGACGGACGGACAGAGCGAAACAAATTTTTCGTCGAATTCGTACATCTACATAGCTTGTAGATGAACGAAACCACAGACATAGATCAAGATAGATACCGCATGTCGCTCCATTTGTATGAAAACGAGCGTGTCACTTTTTCCTACCTACTGTGACGTACGGGTGATAAGAAACGTGTCCATTATTATCGAGGCCAACGTTTTGTTTCAATTTCTACAGCTCAATACGGCATTTTTCGACATTTAGGCATTTTTGAAATTCCGATTGACGTCTGATTTCGATAGCAGACTAAAGAAGAGACTTTCGAAAGACGAGCATTGCTCGTCGTTTGGGAACGCGATATGGCACGCGAAGTACATGCACATGCGGTATCTATCTTGATCCATGTCTGCGTACGAAACCCTACAAAGGAAGATAAAATGCATGCATGATTAAAACTTACCTCTGCTGCTTTATTTTATAATTTTGTTGCGCAGAAATTAGCAATTACTTAAATAGTAACTACGAATTAAAGATTCAGCAGTAAAAAACGGACGTTTGGACCCTATAAAAACTAATCCACGTCCTTTTCGGTACTCCACATAAATCGGTAAAGCCAGAAAGAAAGAGAGATGGACATTGGACATATCATATTTATAAGTATGGATCCCTATTCAAAGAAGAGTGAAGACCTATGTCTTAAACAACTTATTTTACACCAAGTATTCACTAAAAAACGCGAAGATAGTTAAAAAATTAACCACACAACACATTACCGTTAACACCGCATCATCCTCTCGGTCAAGTGGGGTTAAGCATCCCTCGTAGTTTAAACACACGTACCTTTTGCCGCTGCTCGTGTGTCACGAGAGGTCTCGACCTCGGCTCACCTCGGCTTAAACAAGGACACGTTATGCCCGGAAAACTGTCCTGGAAAATTAAATTTTCCCAGCGCAAAATCTTTCGGAAACCGTACATTTTGCGTATCTGTGTGTGTATGTGTGTTAGAACAGCTCTACAGCGATAACCAAAGATGATAGGTGATGCAGTGGTTTATGGGTCAAGTAAATATAAGTGAGATAAGCCATAATATTTAATTTACAAACAAAAAAAAACTAATTTTAATATGAATAGACTCTATACTTTAAAGTAAGAATAAATAAAATATTGAACAAAAGCATTATTCGACTTAACTAGCCATCTTATTAACTGAATAATACAAGTGACTTTGTCCCTCTTACACGGGGAGGGGAGGGTATAAGACCCCCTCCCCCACCGGAGACCCACTATTCCTTTGAACTTTCCTCCAATTCAGTAAGTTTCTTTAATGTTATTAGAAGTAAGGAATCGTGTACAAAGTTGAAAAAGTGCCATCGTTAGAAAACTTCGAGAAAATAAATACACTTTGTTTTGTTTTTTTTTTTTCACGTTGAAAAGCGAGGATTTTTTGTACACCTTGTTTTTTATTTGATTTAGTTACAAAATGGCCTTATGGGTCTAAAACCTTGGTTCTAACACCTCCGTGGTTGATGGTTCATTGGTTTAGACTTTAGATTTTAGAACGTGGCTCTTGACGGAGGTCGTGGATTCGAATTTCGCTTTGGATCAATATTGTTACTTAATACCAAGGCAACTTAACAATAAACTAACAACTTTTTACAAAGAAGAGGCACAATAACCACACCCAAACATAAAAATTTCTTTTTTGAAATTCAATTAATAGGTAATTTAGCCAAATTGCGTTAGATTATAATTTTTAACATAGTAGTTTAAGCCTGGTGAAACGGTGAATTTGTCGATATTACTGAAGCTACGTAAACAAAGTCGGTGGGCAATATTTCGGTACTAACATTTTTATTGTAGTTGCAGTCTGTTAAGAGATATTTTACCTCCGACAGCACTCTTATGCCAATGATATAAGAGTCACTTTTATAGAAATATAGGTAGTATATAACAGAACGCACTTAAGTCGTAACTCGTAAACGTCGTTGCTGGTTTTTTATTGTTTTACGTGAAAATGCTAACTGTAAAGCCTTATAATATAAATCATAAAATGTAAAAATATTTTATTATTGTTGTTTAAAAATTATGAGATCCTGACGAATAGCTTGGTTTTTTCTAGCACTGCACTGATAAGGAAATAAACAGAAACAAAAATTCTGAACCCTATTGCATAATATTGTGTTATTTGTCAATTTTTTATCGATTCTGAAAAACCCTGAGAGTTCAGCTGGGCTAAAGTGGTCGCTTTAGAGAATTATACTGTGAATCATAATATTATGATTCATTTTTAGGGCTCCATAGTCAACAAGGAACCCTTCTAGTTTCGGTCTGTCCGTCCGTCTGTCCGTCTGTCTGTCTGTCTGTCTGTGTATAGGACCTACAAAGCTGTAATTTGGCATGAATGCATGTGTCGCAGTCATCTGGTTCAATCTGCGATTCGATTGAATGACTAGCGTATTCATTGAATGACACCATTCAATTGAATGACTCGGCTGAACGATCGTCCCTCAACGTACAACTAGTTTGCGATTTGTAGCATAGCGTTTAGAAGATAGCGGACATGAAATCAGTCAGGTAATTAAATGTATTTCATTTTCTTCCTACTGCGGCGCTACTAGTCACTAAAACAAATATAGCATCAAACACCTCGCACAGCTGATAGCGCTGTGTTGATATTTTATCGATTACATTTACATTAAAGTGCTTTATTTGTAATAAGTGATAAAATAATATGAAATCGTGGATTTGCCTATAACTATCCCGTCAACGGCTACTTGAAAAAAAATAGCATCCCATTTAACGACTTCGCTATATTATGACTTTTAGTCAAGACGTTAAACGTTACAGTCAACGTCTTGACGAGTTGTCCTTTAGTCATTCAATTGAATGGAGTCATTCAATGAATGCGCTAGTCATTCGATCGAATCGCGGATTAAACCAGATGACTTCGACGCATATTATATATTAATGATGCCGACAAAATGGTTGGTACACCCCTTCACATCAAGCGGGGGTGAATTTTTTTTTCGCGTCCACCACATCGTGTGGGATGTCGTTGGATAGGTTTTTTAAAAATATTATGAATATTAGTAGATCATTTTCCGATTTAGGGATTCGTTTGTGAAAAATTAAGTTTTAAAGTGGAAAAAATCGTTAGAGTCCAGTGTAATGTGAAAAATTCACGGGAGTAGGAAATGTGTTGAATTTAAAAGGAAAACTATAAAGGCTTAAAAAACTTCGTAAATTATTGAGTAATAGTCGATCGAATATAAAAATGTATTCGGCAAAGTATATAGGAACTTTTCGTTCAAATTCCTTTGAAAGTAACTGAGATGATGGTGTTAGTAGTGTAAAACACGTTATAAAATATGTACAGTCATTAACCATACAAAAATTTAAAACAACTAGCGGTACTACGGAACTCCATATTGCGCGTGGCCCGACACGCACTTTGCCCGTGGCCCGACACGCACTGTGCCCGTTTTTTTTTAAATCGCATAACTAATACTCAGCTTGCAATTCAGATATCTAAATTCGTACTAATTTGACATTCGTCAGTTTGACAGGATATTGCTATACTGTGGTTTTGACAATTAATTTTGTGAATTGATCGAGAGGAATTGCTAAATGTGACCATTTTAGCCCCGCAGATAAGTGAGGATTGATTCGAAAAGTAAATATTCTTATATTCCCCATACAGTACGCTAAAGAGTTTCTAGGACGGACGCTATAAAACATTTGTGTAAATAACTAAATACTAAATACATTTTAATTTGTTTTATTATCTTGATATAACATTATAATTATTTGCATCGATACAACAGAAGCGCTACATAGATCCTAGCGCTGAATCAACACTATTCGATATCATGCAAAAAACTTAATTATTTTCATCAAAAACATTAAGTAATTTAAAAAGTGAATAAACATTGATAAAATATATGTCAGATGATACAGTAGAGGGCTAGAGGCGCTACATAAATCCTAGCACTGAAATTTCTCTGTGGACCAAACAACTCCAAAAAACCCTTAATTTCATCAAAAACCATTTTAAAAAGTGAATAAACATTTACAAAAGTTAGAAAAGGTATGTTTTACAAAAGGTATGTCAGGTGTGGGGTTCGAACCCACGCTCCCTCTCGGGAACCAGAGCTTAAATCTGGCGCCTTAGACCACTCGGCCAACCTGACTGCTAAGAGCGGAGAGCAAATTGCTAATCTAGACCGGGTGTGTTCAGTTGTTATTGATTTTTCATTTTATGTAACGAGATTTGTATACAATTTACTTAATGGATATGTGCCATCGAAGAAATTGATTCATAGGCAGCTGCCTGGCTGTCAATTCAGTGTTTGTTAAGGCTGTTACAGACAGAGCAGGTGTAAAGATGTATAATTATAGCACGATACATATCGATACATCTTTCTATAGAAATCGTCAGGAGACCATACACAACAGCCATAATGTATATTTTTACATCTTCGTATCTTAAGATACAGGGCTATATGAAAATATCACAAATATACATTTACATTTTGATACATTTAAATACATCTCAATACATTTCCGTGTAAAATATACATCTCTTCTCTTTTTGAGCATATATTGTAACAATTGCGCGCATCAAAATCACAATCCGAATCATCTTCTGATGAACTATCTAGTAAATCTAATAGCAAGTAACTCGAAGTGTCCATAGCATTACGATTTACGACATTAAAAATAAGAACAGCCTGTATAACACCTCAGCAGCTGAAATGTGCGTCAAGCGGGGCGGCTACCATTGAAATGTAGGGAAAGATACATTACATTACCTGTTGTGTGTGTGATACATTAATATAATGTAAAGCTATACATCCCGGGATGTGATGTATATTAATATACATTACCTGCTCTGTGTGTGAACCCCTATATAATCAGTCGGTTAGTTTTGAGTTTTGACATACCGCGACCAAATTACATGGTCAGCGATCTGCTTATGAATCAAATTCTCCGATATTCTCCGATAGTCATACAATGTGAAATACTGACTGCCGCATTCTTAGACATTTAATGATAATTAAACTTCAATTTAGTTAAGAGTTTGACAGAGACAATGTACGAGTAGGGTAAATATTGTAATACGGGGCTTATCACTATGATATCACAATCTTCATTTAATTACAGTTAATTAATTAAAATTCGTCTCTTTAGTGCGGCAGTTGTAATACGTGTGGAATAACTATAAGTACCTTACATAATAATCGCATGTTAGATTACTGGTTACTAATCAATTTAGGAGATATTGCGTCACTGTACTAGCACTGTATGTAGACTTCATTCTTTAGAATTTTTTAAGCGTCTTCTAGACAGACGCGGCCTGCGGTGGCGGTGGCGGTCAGTTGGATGACTTGAGAGTTCTAGGAATGACGCAGACACACGCGGCCACGCGGCCAATCCATTTAACTGACCGCCATCCACCGCCACCGCCACCGCAGGCCGCGTCTGTCTGGGAGACGCTTTAATGTGTAAGTTTTTTCTAGTATAATCAATTTAATCGTTATATTAATAATTTCATAATTACTTAGTCAAAAAACATATAAATGTGCCTTTATGTGATTTTTTTACTCCTTTCGTGGATTGGACCATTGATTATATTTGCAAAATGTTGTGACGTGTGACGTGTCAGCGTGTGATGACGTGTGTTGACTGTTGACGTGACGTGTGTTGCGTGTTGGGGCGTGGCGAACAAACAGACGGGAACCTTTTTATTTCGCTAAAGAAATCATCAATTTGGTAACAAGTGTTTGTACTTGGAAATTGTTTGCATAGCGAATGTGCGTAAATCGCTTTTATTGAATGTCAAGACATGCTAGGTTATAATTGTTTAGTTAAATAGTAAGATAATGGTTCTTATTTAATAGTAGGTATACTTCTCATAAAAAGCTGAACTACTGAGTGTTGACTATGCTTAAAACCTTCGCTTATTATACTAAAGAATAAATCTGACATCAGTTTCCCGGTAGTATTTTTTTACTAGCTACCCTCACCAGTCTGGGATAAAGTTAAACGTCAATATTATGTTATTTACTAATTATATTGTATAAAAAACTCGTTGCGTGCGTTGTGAAGATTCAAATACGACCCAATTGGGTCGTCTTTTATTTAGTCTGTCTCTTGTAAATGGCATTTCGTATCTTTTGTTTTACTTATCTGTCAAAGTCCAATTTTGAATTTGAAAATTGTTCGGAAGAGATTTAAGCCGGAAAATAGTATTCAGAACGTAACAGATCTGTAAAAGTAGAATATCATTGGTTATTTCTCATTTCCATGTCCTTTTGTCGTATTGCTCAAAAAAAATGCATGCTTTGACAATAAATACGGTACCTATTATATTATTGCAATATTTTCATGATTGACGGCAGCACCAGCACAGACATTAAACAAATGTTTGGTAATTCTATTAATATTTTGAAGTGACGTGTGCAAAATACCGGAATTATAAAAAAAGACGGGTTGCACTCCGGGAGTGCCGGCAGAAGTGAAAACTTGATTATTAACGTTGTGCATTTTTAACCCATTTTTTATGAAGATCGATTTTTAAAAAATCGATTTTTTTAATAAATCGAAACCCTTACAATTCGAGTTCGAGTTTTAGAGTTTTCGAGTTTTCGAATTTTCGAGTTTTCGAGTTTTCGAGTTTTCGAATTTTCAAGTTTTCGAGTTCGAGTTCGAGTTCGACACAAAACACTACTCTCCAACCGTCTTACGCTTTTTCTATGGTTTTTCGATCAGCATGAGAATCTGACGCGAGTTTCACAGTTTTTACCCATCCCACAAAAGTGCTCAACGCCGCTAAAGAAGTTTTCACTTCAAAAAATTGGTCGGATGTGCTAGTAGCGCCCCTTGCTCCGACTTTTGCTTAATATTCCCTATTGGTTGAAAACGGGACAGTAACTTACGATTATTATAAGAATAAAAACAAATTAAATGATCTTCTTTCTTCTCTTCCAGGGCAAGACCAAGAGGGAGCAATCGCTGCAGGAGCTGAGAGAACACATACACAAGTACTACGTGCCACTGGGAAGACAGTTCATGGTGCTGTTCCCTGAAGGAGGCTTCCTACACAAGAGGAAAGAGATCAGCCATAGGTAACTATAGATACAGGAGTTCTAGGGTGTTATGTATCAAAGATAGAAGAAACAGAGAAGAAGAAGAATAATAAGGAAAGGTTGAGTTGAAATCAAGAAGATAATATAAGAAGTAGCGATGATGATGTTGGAGTCTAAAGAGAACATACGCAAGTATGGCTTCCTTCACAAGAAAAAAAAAGATCTGTAATCTGTAAATATGTATCTGTATATAACTCTATTATGATGCCTTCAGCTGTATTATATGAGCCCCGTACTACTTCTGTATTCTGTAAGTTCAAGACTCAGAGAAAAAGAGGCCACACAAACTAGTTTTAGGATTTGCGATCCTTAATGCTGAAATAATTCCTGATTTAGTACCAAATTTTACTGATAAATATTGACTTTTTAAAACCAAGTTAAAAACTATGAGTATCTAAGAACACGAGGTTGACAAGAAAACAAAAATTAAATCACTTTAAATATGTTTATTTTCCTAGGTTTGCTGAAAAGAACAATCTTCCGAAACTGGAATATGTTTCTTTACCACGAGCTGGAGCTTTAAAAGTCATCATGGACGAAGTTGGGAAGAAAACAGAAGAAACAGCTAGCACGTCCAAGAGTAATAAAGGTAAATAAAGTAGCACCTAACTGCCTAACTCATTACCTAATTCAATATATAAAGAAATAATTAAAATAACTCAAATGACAACAAAAACAAAATTAAAGTTGCTTTTTGTAATGAACTGTCAATTTAGTCGACAAACCTTAGAAAGTTTCCAATGATACATAGACAGGTACAGATAGGCTATGTTTGTGGTTAGCCTTACGACTATCACACCATCGAGATATCTACTAACGACTACATTGACGAGATACTTGCCCATTTCATTGATGAAAGGCTCTTTACAATAACTAGCGACCCGCCCCGGCATCGCACGGGTATAAAATATATAGCCACTGAAAAAGTGATTAAAATCGATAGCCTTCACGTGGTCTACTTCTTATATGTGCCAAATAATATAAAAATTGCTCCAGTAGTTCGCGAGATAACCCCTTTTTCCACATTCTTCTTTTAGTCTTAGCATGATAAAATATAGCCAATAGCCTTCCTCAATAAATAGACTATCTAACACTGAAATTATTTTTCAAATCGGACCAGTAGTTCCTGAGATTAGCGAGTTCAAGTTAGCCCTTTCAAATAATTTTCCCGGTTTTTTCCACATTTTCCTCTATTTCTTCGCTCCTATTAGTCTTAGCGTGATAAAATATAGCCTATAGCCTTCCTCGATAAATGGGCTATCTAACACTGAAAGAATCATCAAAATCCGTTGCGTAGTTTTAAAGATTAAAGGGAACGAAGGGAAATGAGGGAAAAACGTGACTTTGTTTTATAGTATGTAGAGATACTGAAATATGTGTTATTTAATACTATTGCTATTTCAAAGAACAATCTCTACATTACAGATGACGTCAACCAGAATAACAGAATCAACAAAGTGAACGACAGTATTGAATGGGTGCTAGACGTGACAATCGCCTACCCCGATCGCATACCCATACATCTGCAGGATATTGTATGCGGCATCCGACCTGCGTGCACCACGCATATACATTATAGGATCTTCCCTATTAGCGAGGTGAGTTATACCAATATTACTAGATGACGCCCGCAACTCCGTTGCGCCAAAACGCAGATCGCGCAGGAACCGTGCATTTTTCTGGGACGAAAAGTATCCTATGTCCTTTTCCGGGACTCAAAGTATCATGCTCAAATTTCAGCCAAATTGGTTCAGGTTTTGGACGTGAAGAGGTAACAGACAGACAGACAGACAGACAGACACACTTTCGCATTTATATATTTTTTTTATGCAATAAGGGGGCAAACGAGCAAACGGGTCACCTGATGGAAAGCAACTTCCGTCGCCCATAGACACTCGCAGCATCAGAGCTGCAGGTGCGTTGCCGGCCTTTGAGGGGTAATAGGGAAGGGGAGGGAAGGAAATAGGGAAGGGTAGGGAAGCCGAAGCATGGCTCTCCCACGTCAAATATTAGTATGGATGTCGCAGGGAAAAGAGGATATCAGGGATTTCACAATATCCCTAGGGATATCACGAACTCCTGGTAGATGCCGAATATTCTGGTTTGTTACGTCTTCTTACTAAAAATATCTAGTGATATGTCATTTCACTAAACTAAATCTAGTGAAATGTCAGAAACGCGGATACCGCCGAATAAAAATCGAACCACTCATTTCTCTCGCTCAGTATATATAATTGTTGAGCGCCTCTACAACAACAGAAGGCTGGCAACCAATGTATAAAATCTTACTTGAGATTAATAACAATAATAGTTTTGAATTTTGTACTATATCTTTGTTGTTGATTCAAATAAAATGTACTTAATCAGTTTATTTGAATTATCTATTTATCTATTTTTAAAAATGTTTTGGATTTAATTTACAAACGTCCTCGACGAATGTAAATTAAATGTTGTGTATGCAGCTGTTTCAACAGTTAATAAATAATAAACTTATAGCATACACGTTGAACTCAGGCATAATATATTTTAAAATTGGCAGCACATATTTTAGTAAACTTTTTATCATGCTATAAACCATATTTCAGATTCCTCTGGACCTGGAGGGGATGACGCAGTGGTTATATGACAGATTTATCGAGAAGGAGAAGATGCTAGAAGAATTCTACCGAACAGGGCAGTTCCCTACCAGGGGCAACACTCCAAACATCCCCCGCAAAGTCAGACAAGACAACCTGCGATACCTCATCCTGCATTTATTCTTCATCGCATCTACTTTCCTTCAGGTCAAGTTATGGTGTGGACTATGGAGTTACTTATGGTAACGTCAATTGGAAGTGTGGGCAATTTATTTGATAAGCTGAGGTGACGAGCAGTTTTACTAAATACGGATTAGATTTTATACTACACAAATTTTGATATGGAATTTTATAATGCTTCGCTTAGCAAATAAATTGTTTGCATTGCCGCGCTATGCTGTTTGCACTTGTTTGATAGATCGAACAAATTAGTTTACATTTTGGGATGTTCCCATCCACTACAATAAGTTACCATTAATAATAGATACAACTACAGAACCTTAATTGAATAAGTCTGCACCATTTTAATCTACTTAGGAAATACGAGTGCAATAGTCACAATTTTTTCTTTCTATTTAATATTAAGAATTCATTGCCAAGTTGATCAAGAGCTATAACTAGTTTATAATTATTTTTAATAGAACGGTCCAGAACTACTGCTTAATAAGATAGATTCATAATACACTTATTTCTTATCATTGCAACTTCTCGGCTCATTGTTAATAATTGTGATTGTTTTAGAATTGAATTTTTACCATTGCTACGCGTTTTCTTTAAAGATGTTAAATCTTTTGTCATCAAACATTTGCAAACAGTATTGATCATTATTATGTCCGTATGTGAAATTATTTGTTACTAAATCATGTGTCCATATTATCAGGTGTATTTTAGATAGCAATTAGTGTATATTGCATTGACGTACCATTCAAGAACCGTTAGATTTGTTTGATTTTGCAGATTGTTGCTACAATCTTGAGACATGTTCATGTCAACGTTTAGAGAAGTAATGCTAATATTTAGTTTTTCTTCTATATTTTTTTTACAGAATTTAGAAATATTGGATGTAACATAAGCGTTTGAAAGAGGTTCTGACTTCTGAGTATTGATTGATTGATAATATGCTCCTAGACATGGTACGTCAACTGATTGTGAACAATAGTGAGAGTTTACGCTGTGGTAGTTGTCTCGTGACATCCAGTCAAATGTATATTATACGTGTATACTTCGGTCAGAGCAGGCAGTTCGTCCATTTACCCAATGCTAGTTGTCTCTTTCACTCTCGCACTGAAATTACCCGTGGAAGGTCAGTGAGTAAAAGAGACAGCAATAGGTCAATGAACATAATATTGTTCTGCCTTGCGACCGTACTTTAGCGTAAGCGATGCTTTGCGATACCAAATTTAATTTCTGTGACTATGATTAGTGCTTATACCAACTAAATTCGTTTTTTGTTTAATTAAGGCTATTTTTATTTTATATGTATGCTTTTTCGCCTCAAAGGCTTTATTGGGTTTAATTTGCTTTTTATTTTTACCGAATTCTTTGTGTTAAATTTTAGGTTCATTCAAGATAATAACAGACCCAAACGCTTCTAAAATTAAATAGTGTTTTTATATACGATCCCGCAAGGATGTTGTAAGCCATCTTGTAGACATTAGTATAGAGTGTCACTACTCACTTGGGACTTGGGAGTCAACTGTCAGCTTGTGCCTTTGTGTCGATGTCATCCAAGTGTATAGTATGTACTATGTGGCCGAATTATGAATTACCGCCTCGCTGGCGGTGTTTTGAGAGTAGCCTCTTTGACATTGTCATCCACACGTGAAAGCATCCTTGTAACAGTGTTAACGTCATGTCAAAGCTATACTATTAGGAGTGTTTGAGCTCTGTTACCTTTGTAACTTTGTAATTTGTTCTTTGTCAGCTAACAAATCGTTAATGTAATAGAGTTTTCAATGTTGTAGGATAAGAGAATAAATTTACATTTAGGTGATAAGATCAAATTCTCCGTCACACTTACATGTTCCTTTCATTATAATATAATAATATACAGTTTTGGTTGGAAATGCACATTGACCTTTTATTTTATTTATTTTTAATTACAGTTTGTTTTTTACGATTGTTAAACAACGCTGAAACATATTTTTTGAGATTGTAAAAAGATTTTTTTTTCGTCAAGAGTCAGGACAAAATTCGTAACATGGATTGAGAGAAGACGATTGGAAGATCTTTAAGTATTCACTTCTGTTGGCACTACCGAAGTGTAATTTTTTAAAGGTTGATGTGCATTTTTGTCCAAGCACTGTATTATATTTAAATATTTTTACATGCCAAACTGCGCTCGCCTTATGTGGGCTTTGTAGCGGCTGGTGTTTATTTGTACAATGGCAACTCCATGCTCAGGAGTTCACAATTTAGTCGTATAATAAGTCTTTGACGAAGATAACACGACTTTATGATGTACTACCCGTAAAATAGCCACTAGACCAGACGTAAAACGTTTTACAGCCTCGTGGAATCGGTCACATCTCATAATATACGCAGTTAAACTACGTCTGCAGTCGATGTGGTCATTTTGGTCGAACGGGAATTTTTGTCGTAAGTACATCAATCTGCTATCACTACTTTGTAATTTTGTGGTTGTTTGAGTGAGATAAGCATATTTGCTCTCTCGTTTTAATGCAAGATATTAAGCGATATCGATATATCCAGTAAGATTCACATTTTCGCTATTTCACATTTCACAGTACTTAATGTTTAGTACAATTTTAGTTGTCGTCTTAGTTGTAATAGGTATACAATATTCCTTTATTTTGTGGTTTGATTTATGATGGAAGGCTGCATTGGTATTGGGTCGTTTCATAGGCTATGCCAGTAGTAAAATATCAATGTTTAAAAAAAACGTTCCGTACGGCTTGATTGTGGTGCAGGCAACTTTAAAAATACTTGTAATGTAAAGTAGACATGTACTTTTGCTAAATAATGTTTGTGTAATAGAAATAACAGAAATGTAGGGTATATTTCCTATGTTCTGTTCTGGATAGTATTTTTGTGGCCGTATCATAAAGAAGTTTATGGTCAAAACTATGAAAAGGACTCTAGACAAATGGTTTCTAGCATTGTAATTATAACTGAAATTGTGTGAATTTATAGAAAATGGTTTCTATCGTTGTAATTATAACTGAAATTGTGTGAATTTATAGAATTGTGAGTGGGTCAAAATTGACCCGTGAGACGTACAGGTCAGTTAACAAGAGCTGGCACGATCAACACATTTAAACATTGCGCTTGTGTAGTGTCTGTGAATAAGCGAGTGGCGTGACGTCGTACTGCATACGCATCATAAAAAGTCTGCCCGTCTCTCTCGCGCGCGGTCTATCTTATGAGCGTGAAGGGGACAATTATTGTTTTTCTTAAGCTACTGTTTATAAATACAGCGTGATTTTACAAGTCGGTAACGTGTGATCGGCGAACGGCCAGCGTTCGGAACCGTACGATAATTATCGTGCACATACGATAATTTTGTGCGTACGTACGATGTACGATAGCATATTATTATCTTACGCAGATTATACGATAATTTTTATCATGATGCAAACATATTATTATATTTTTAAACATACTGTATAGTGAAATTGCATAAGTGACAGCACTGTGAACGTGCTAGCTTTAGTTAACTGAGCTATAAGATGTTACTGACAAGGCCGTGATGATGCCAAAAATATGTAAAATTTTAGTTATTAGGTACTGTACTCGACCGAAAATAATATTTGACATGGTTCAATAATCTCTCTAATGTTTTGATGGTCATTTTTCATCGGCTGTTAAGTTTTATGGAAAAAATACCATTGGCAAAACTAGTACTATCAGGATTATTACTATCAGGATCTTTAAGAAGCTATCGAAATGGGAAAATGAATTATGTACCATATTAAAAGGAACATAATAATTGCTAATTTCGTATTTACCTTTTTAATATGGAGTGTAGATGAAAGGAGGGCTATCCTAAATGGGGGATATTTGAAAAAGTGTCCAGCTGTACGCAGTAAATAACAGTTGCAAAATCCTCCACGAGTGGCGCTAACTGCAGCCAAAGGGTATGGAATGAATTACGAAGTGTAGGAATGAATGTAGCCGTTGGTGACAAAATATAAATTATTACTGGAATTACTGGGTTAATACCAATATATTTTGAAAAATATAACCTAAAAGAGCTGAAATAAAAGTTTCTAAATGATTTAAAATTTACCTTGTTGCTACTGTAGCGCCACCTTAGTTTAGTTTAGTTTAGCTTTAGTTTCACCCTAATTTAACGCATTTCCGGGGACACTTTTTACATACAGAGATATTCCTCCTCTATCTACACTCCATACTTTTTAAAACATTTTCACAGTCTTTATCATAGCAATATGCATTATTTTCGAGTGAGTATTAATAGTTCTGTCAAAATTTAATGCGATAATGCTAAACCTAATTTTTTTAATAGATTTTTTTCTAAAGCATCCATTAGACGGTAGGTTTTGCTATCAATTTTACCACAGTCATGACTGTGACTGATCGATAACCTACCGTGTAAGAGCGTGACCGACGGTTGCATGAAGCTGATTGATGAAAATCTGGATATTTTGATTTTTGCTTCATTCAACCATCAATCACGAATTTTGAATTAGTTTTGTCACGTCTGACAAAATTGGAAAAAAATTAGAAACGTATACATACTTTGAACATTATGGCTTTGACTGACATAAAACTGAAGAGCATTGAGTGACCGTCTAATACATCGATCGTCAGTCCGTCAGTCACCATCAGTCAAACATAATTCATGACTGACGGAATTGACTGACGCTTGCATGCCCGTGTAATGGATGCCTAAAACCAAGAGCAGATTATGTTCAGTAGGAAACAAAAAATATACGCTTGTCAATTTTATTGCACTACTTTATGAATATGTGGGCACAATATTTTGTTGTCTTTCATCACGTTTCATTACCCAGTTCAATATGTGGTGGTACCATCGAGGAAATTGATTCCTAGGCAATTGACGGACCTACGTCATGTTGTCGGCCTATCTCAATTCAATGCTAGCTGTGATCTGTCTTTTGGGTTTGACATAACGCGACCAAACTACGTAGGTCCCCCATCTGCCTAGGGATCAACTTCTCTGATAGTACAATGTGCACATGACGTATGCATGTAGTGGTGAAATCAAACTGTAGCTTTTCATCTATTCCTGTTTAACCGACTTCAAAAAGGAGGTTATCAAGAGGCGTATGTATGTAATATTTACACAATTGTCCAGTTTTTGTATATTATGTTAATCTATAACAGCTTCTGAACAAAATTATGTGCCAAATTTCAAAAGTGTAATGTATGTATGTTTTATGTTTGTGCACGCATATCTCTGGAAGTACAAGTCCGATCTAAATGATTCTTTTTTTATTGGACTAGGTGTTGTTCAACTTAGGGAATACTGTAAGTTTCATCAAAATCGGTTCAGTAGTTTTTGAGATAGGGAATTTTAATTCTCAATTACGTACAATTTTGAAGATAAAAATCTTTTTAATTAAAATACAGTTATTATTATAAATCTGTGGTGGACTTGAAATTGTGATAGTTGAGATTGTATTGTGATAAAAGGTTGTGATTATACCATAAAGAGGAAAACAGAGTTACCATTCCGAAATTAATCTTCACGTTGGGCTATGATTGATAACATGGTTGTCTAGCTGTTTCCCCCATTATTGTGGCTATTTTGGGCCTTTACGTTGTCGTTACTATTTTTGTGTGAAGAATTTTTTTTATCTTACCTGAAGTCAATGATATTATATAAAAAACTCTAAGCAGATATGTTACCACCGCGCGCGTTGTGAAGACTCAAATACGACCCAATTGGGTCGTCTTTTATTTAGTCTGTCTCTTTTATGTAAATGGCATTTCGTATCTTTTGCTTCACTTATCTGTCAAAGTCCAATTTTGAATTTGAAAATTGTTCGGAAGAGATTTAAGCCGGAGAATAGTATGAACGTAACAGATCTGTATTATAAGTAGAATATCATTGCCTAAGTCTTACAATATCTACCCAAATTTTTTTCCCGGTCTTCACAGTTATCTTATCACTAATCAGTAATTCCTATAGTCACACTCGTTTGATAACGATCTAAAGTCACTTATCGCATTAATTTTGACAGAACTTTAAAAATTGACGAGTTTTTTTGCATAAATTGTATACGTATATTCGTATCATAAAAATTAATGTAAAATATCATATCTTTCGTCAATTCCAAATATTGATTGCATTATTTTATATGATAATATATTATATTGCCCATTCGACGTACTAAAATGTATGCAAAAAAGGTTATTTACAGTGGAACATTGGCTGTACATTCAACCGTACCTTGGTTCCTTTTGTGGCTGAAAATTTGTGCCTTGATCATAATATTTTTAAAAGTGTATATTAATACTATTATTTCCTATTTGGACACGATCACAATATAAATATATACATTAAGATAACTAGGCAAATTCCTTGAAATTAAGCTCGTGAAATGACATTCTTGTCCTCTCAAGTTATCTGAAACCACGCTTATGTGTGTGTGCACCGATTCAGTCAGTTTGGTATGAAGCTGGTTTACTGTATATGTTTGTATTGTACACTTACTAATCCTTACCTTATAGTAGAAAGTCTATAACTTATTTTCGAAATACAATTTTATAAATCAGGGTTCCGTATGATAACGTAATAGTCTAGTAACGATTCGAAGTGTGATTCAATGATATTAATAGGTACCCCGTTCAGTTTTTTGAAGATTTCATAACATTCTAGCAGTGGCGTAGCTAAGTGACCCCTATATTGTTGACATAAAGGTCCCTTCATAGGTAAAATAGTTTTGAACGGATTATTTTATACTATCTCTGTCTTTGATATGTGAAAAGACGGAGAGAGCTAGTAAAATTGCGTGAGTCGTGACTAAAACGCATGTCTTTAGTATAAGGCTGCGTTTCCACCAGAGATGTGTTGCGAGGAATGTGTTTTTGAGAACCAATAGAATCGCTTGATGAGCCGCGTACTGACCGAGCGAGCCGCTTCGCGAGGCAGCCTCGCGCGGCAGTTGGTCGGTCAGGACGTGCCTCGCCCGAGATAAACGCACGCGCTACCTCGCCCGAGCGTGCCGCGGCCGGAGCCGAGCGTTGTCGGTTTTTGTCGATGCTCAAAGGCGCCTCGATACGTTCGCCGCGCTCACTAGCCACGTCCTGACCGACCGAGCCACTGCCTCGCGAGGCTCGCTTGGTCAGTACGCGGCTATTGACATGAGCTAGCCATGACCTCGCTCAGCGCAGCAATTCTATTGGATCAAAACACATTCCTCGCAACACAATCTCTGGTGGAAACGCAGCCTTAGTCGTGTTTGAGTAGAACTACGTCAGGCAACAGACTAATCAGTATGTAGCTGCATTTATATGTTTGTCTCTTTTTCTCCTTTTGTGTTTGTGATTTGAGTGACAAGGACAAACTTGCTTCTGTTCATTTAAGTTGTTAATTTTGTTTTAGTTAAGTTTGTTACTAGTTTAGTGGGATGAAACTTGTCAAATGGGTTCATATCGTGTTGCTTTTAGAGTTTGAATGTGTCCTTACAGCCCAATTTTAATGTATATTAGGTATTAAATATATCAGTATAATATACCATCTTAAACCAATGTTACTCCAGTGGTAACTAAAGGCCCATATAATATGTACATGGAGGTGGATCGAACTCCGTATGGAGTCCTAAAACTTAAGATAAAGTACGGCGTGATGGATTTCAGTGATTTTGATCGAATTTAACAATCTATATATTTAAATTATCGTTTCGTATGTATACAATTTTATGTGTCTATATATTGTATAGATGTCTGCATAGGTCTCCAGAGTAACACATATTGTTTGCCATAACTTTTGTAGTAATATCAACACATCTTTTGTAAATATTTCCAAGAGCAGGGCTTGTAAAATTAAAGCACATGGTGACACTATTCGTGTTTTTTTTAATTTCTTTACCCCTTCCCTTTTTACATGTTATCAGTATCCATTAAGGTCGAAAGTCACGTCATACTTTTTGTAGGACTGAAATAATGACTGAGCAGAATTGGATTTTATTTACAATCGACTTTTGAGTTGTATTATGCAATCTATATGTTACAATTATTAGTATAGTACTATCAGAGAAATGGGATAATGTATGATTCATAGGTTTTTTTTTGCGTCATCAAATGTTATGTTGTTGTGTAGGCTATCTGCCTGTGAATTATTTTTTCTGATACTAGTAAGTATGTTTTTCTTTAAAAAAAAGTTGGCACTTATCATTATTATCTGAGGTGGGCACCCTAAACTGAAACCTAAAAAGGAACCTTCACGAGGAAAAGTGTGGTAAGGAGAGCTCACAAAATGTCATTAACAGACTAAAAGGGCCGGGCCCGTCCCTTACCGTGAAATTCAATTACTAGCCCTTATGCCAAACAATTTTATTTTATAGTTTTCCTATATATATTTTTTTATAAAATAAGGGGGCAAACGAACAAACGGGTCACCTGATGGAAAGCAACTACCGTCGCCCATGGACACTCGCAACATCAGAAGAGCTGCAGGTGCATTGCCGACCTTTTAAGAGGGAATACGCTCTCTTCTTGAAGGTTGCAGGTCGTATAGGTCCGGAAAAACTGCTGATGACAGTTCGTTCCAGAGTTTTACAGTGCGCGACAGAAAGTTACGCGAGAAACGCACGGTGGAAGACTGCCACTCATCAATATATTGTTTGTTGCTTTGTTTAGGACTTAATTTTACCGATAACCGATTCCACTTTAGTAGTGCAAAATTATCGCATATTTCTCTATTTGATCGCGTGCATTTTCTATAATAATTAATAGTAAATCATTTTGAACACGATAATCACAGGAACTACTCGACCGATTTTAAAAATTCCTTTACCAATGATAGCTAAGATGCCTGAAATAAATGATTTGATTTGATTTGATAAAGCTGAGGGGTTTGTTTGAACGAACTAAACTTACAAACTACTGGACCATGATCATTGAAATATAATTTGGCACAAATGTAAAGTAGACCACGGGGACATATGCTATGTTTTTGCAAAAAAGATGTACGGTTCCCTTTGGATTTCCACATTAGCGACTTTACGCTCCCGTAGGGCGTTACGTCTGATAGCAGAATTGGAGATTTTATCTTTCTATACAAATTGCTATAACAATCTCCTAGTTTATATCGCCCATAATATCGTCAGATCATCAACTATAAGTAAACGATTAAGACAACCCATAAGTTCGGGGGTTACGAGGGGACACTCAAACACACGTGTGACCCCGCGCGTGAAAAATTGACCAAACACAATAGTGACAAATTATTTTAGTAGGGGCAATATAATAGCTTATACGGCTTATAACAGCATATGTTTTTGTTTTTTTTTTTTCATCCGACTGATAAAAGAGGGTCGTAATTTATTTATTTACCGACGGAACAAAATGTAGTAAAGCATACAATAATTTACATAAAGTTTTATATAGAAACAACATTTCGGAGGAAAATAATTTTTAGATAGTTTTTTTTTTGCATTTCAAATGTATTCTTCGTCATACTTTTGACGAAGGCACGGCGTGACTTAAGGTGAGGCTGCGTTAAAGTAAAAAACCGTGTTGGATATGTTTTAGATTGCTTGTTTTCTTCATAGAAAACAAACAATAGAACAGCAAAAAATGGAAAGGGCGTAAGCGACAAAAGTCAGGTCTGGTTTTTGTCGCGTATTTTAAAAAACAATAAATACATTTCATATAAGCTATGGGCAAATTAAAGTGTATGCTTGAACCAATCTATACAGTTATTATAGTATAAATTGTGGAAGATTAAATCACTCTCCAGACTCCTCTGTTGGCAAAATAGGAATCCTTTTTTTTACAGAGGTCTTTTTCATTGATTATTCTGTGTTATAAAAGTTGACCAATCGTGTTATGCTATGGGTAATTCAAAGACAAAGATATGATGAATACTGACAATGAACTTTAATTTCTTAGCTTTAGTCATTGCTGAGAAAAATAGATATCGCTACAGCTAAATTATCAAGGCGTCGCCTTAATGGAGTTTTTATCAAAATCTTAAAATAAATAAAATGAAGAAATAATCAATTAATTTCTCTGAGTGCGGCCGTGAGTGTTAGTCTAAAGAAGACTAGAAGTTTTAAATACATGAGCTTAATGATCAAGACTAGGCAGTAGGCAATGCCAGTCTGATAATTTTGAAAAAAAAAATATAGCTGATAATCTTCAAATATACATATTGTATATTTGATTGCTAATAGTCTTCAAATATACATAGAGTGTAACAAAACTAAGTGATAAATAAAAATTAATACTTTAGGGTACTAAGACAAAAAAAAAATTGGGGAAACTCGTGACCACAGATTATAGAAGTAACTCGTGACGCTCGGGCACTTGCCCATAGAAAAGTAAAAAAAATGGTCTTTCAGCGCTGCTACTTTCACAGGGAACTCTTTACAAGGAACACATACACACCCTAAAGTATTATCACTTAGTTTTGTTACACTCTGTATAGAAAAAAATGTGTCGTCTTATCTACGAAATAAAGTTCAATTTCTAAACAAAAACAGCGCTGTGTCTTGTATCATCGCTGATTAAGGCCATCCCCTGAGCAAACGACCTTAACCATACATTTGACGCGTTGCCGAGATCGCACAAAAATCCTATCTTTTTTACTTATCTTAGTTTAAAATTGACCTAAAAAAAATTAAAACGGAGAATATGTAGTTAATGAAATTGTCTATCTATTGTCGTGTGTTTCAAATAAACGTAATTTGTAAATACTAGGGAGATGCTGAAAGTATGCTTCAATTTTAATAAATTGGTATTATTTTGTAAGTTAATATCAAGAGTTTAACAAACAAAAATAGAAAATTTAAAACGGGGAAAGGAATATTGACATACTGAAGATTATTGCTGTATTTTTATTCCAATTTTGTAGCTTTCAAATTTATGAGTTTATAACGCTCTAAATACGGTAACTTACGAAATCTTCGTAGGGAAAGGGCCTAAAATAGCAGTGCCAGATTAAGGAATACAATAGTTGTTATTTTAGTTTCGTTCCAATCAACGCCTAATGCGGCCTAAACCAACAGTGTATATTTGCTGAATCCGTTTTGAACTTAATATTGGTCGGAAATCAGTGTTTAGATAGGCTGGAATTCGTAAAAGGCTGTCTAAATAGCAATGTCTATTCAAATATAAATGTGAAAAAGTCTGTTGGTAATTTTTTATCGCTTATAGTTTATACTATTGCACCTAAATCGAGGAAGGTTATAGGCTATATTTTATCACGCTAAGACTAATAGGAGCGAAGAAATAGAGGAAAATGTGGAAAAAACGGGAAAATTATTTAAAGGGGTAAATTGAACGCGCTAATCTCTGTAACTACTGGTCCGATTTAAAAAATTCTTTCAGTGTTAGATAGTCCATTTATTGAGGAAGGCTACAGGCTATATTTTATCACGCTAAGACTAATAGGAGAATGTGGAAAAAACGGGGGAAATTATTTGAAAGGGCTTATTTTGCGAACTACTGGAGTAATTTTTATGTTATTTGGCACAGATAAGAAGTAGACCACGTGAAAGATCATAGGCTATGGATTTTAATCATTTTTTCAGTGGCTATATATTTTATACCCGTGCGACGCCGGGGCGGGACGCTAGTATATTATAACCTAATTCCTAAATATATTATATCTGTATATTATTGTCTGTTTATTACCTCTTCGTGGTCGAATTTTATTCAAATAAAATGTATGAAGACATTGAGTCCTTGGAAAGGACATAAAGGGCACAGTTTTTTTTTTGAGCAATAAAAACTGCGCTCTATGTCCTGCCCTGCCGCAAGAAATTCTAGGCAACATGGACTTATCACTCTTAGGGCCTGTTTCACCACTTTCTGATAAGTGCCGCATTTATTATATTTACTGGATATATATTTACCACTTAACTTGACAGATAAGGTATGGGAGAATCTGTCAAATAAGTTGTGAAAAGACTATCCGGCACTCTATCAGGAAGTGGTGAAACGGGCCCATAGCCTTTAAATACTAAGCTATGGCTACATTTAGATCAAAATGATTTGAAACTGAATAAAACAGCTCCATGCTGCATCATCCAGACACTGATAAGCAAAATGAAGAGATTTTCGGCGCCTAAAGAAAAAGTCATAAGCCTTTGAAATTACAAAGAGCTTTCATAGCAGGTAGGGTAGGTAAAGAGGTAGGGGGTACAGGTAGGCAGAGGTAAAGGTTTATTGGACAGTACGAAGGAAATTAAGGAGCGCTACCGGGCAACTGAAACAATCACTTTGTTGCAGCTCTGTGGAGTGTTTACATTGTGCTAGCACTTGACTAGCTAGAATTTTTAAATTCATGGCAATGTAAATTTAAAATTGAATTTTTGGCTCTCGAGTGGAATATTTTCTGTAAAAAATGCAATTTGCAACAATTATTGACTAGCTTGATCGGATTAAGTTTCCAACCTGAGGTATTAGACTTGAAATTGGGTTGTTGATGTATTATGTGACTGTTTTAGCAGTATATTTTCTTGATGGATAATAAAAAGTTTAAAAAACGTAAAATCGAATGGATTACCATCAATGTACACGCTAAGTAAGGTACATGCTGCATTTAATATTTAGTTCTAAAAGTAGGATATTTGAAGGACATTAATTGTGTTTTAAATTTTACAACAAAACCTGGGCTGGATGTAATTATAGATTTTTTTTATGATATGACCAATTATTTTTTTGTAAATTGAAAAGTTTCATTGATATTTAACGCCAGTGACTAGCACAGTAAACGAGGCAGGCCCGAGCCGCGGCTGTCTCTCGCTGCTATATCGCCCGCACAAAGATTCACAAAGTTGAACACCTTCTAACAGGAAATTGTTACATTGTAAACGTCTGAACAATTTTGATTAAGGTTTATATTAAATTGTTGGCAGTCTGGCCGGAGCATTAAAGTTTATTCGGTTTTTAAAAGCTACTTTGTTGTATAGCCTGGTGATAATGTTGCTTTAAAAAAAAGTTTGCTTATACAGGGTGTAACAAAACAATGTGATAATACTTCAGGATATGTATGTATCACTTAGGTAGAGCTCACTGTAAAAGAAGCAGCGCTGAAACTTGAAAGAGTAATTTGTGACTTCTATGTCTCTTACTCTACGTTGTGGCATTTTTCTTCTGTAAGTAAGAAAAATGCCACAACGTCATTTAAATACCATTGACCATACAACAATTTAAAAAAGTTACTCCACCACTCCACTACAGTCTATGGTAAATGACTAGTAGATTGGACAGTACGTCGTACGTACGTACGTTGTACGTACGTCATTGGAAAGAACACAAAAACACAATATTTATTAATGTTGCTTTAAAAGTTTCCTGTATTTAAAGTAAAAGAACGCCTGTTTTTGAAGAAAAACAGTCAGATTTTAAAGCAACATCAATAAATATGGTGTTTTTGTGCTTTTTCCAATGACTAGTACTGTCCAATCTACTAGTTATTTACCCTACAACCATACAACAATTTAAAAAGTATGTTTTACAGTAGATTTTAAATTTAAAGCGACACTGTATACAGATCCCAAGGTATTACTATTATTTTGTTACTTTCTGGATAGAGTTGTATAATGTATAAATATACCTTATATTATATAATTAAATCATGTAAGACCTAAATAGGTCTTACATGATTTAATTTATAAAAATGTGCTCTTCGCTAGTCACTTTTTCTATTCTCCTCCCTTTCCTTTTCCTCTTTCATTACTCTCTTTCCTCTCTCATTACTCTCCTCATTACCTTCCACTATATGCTTCCCCTGGCTGGGGAAGTGGATCCATCAGGGCACATAAATATGGATGCAGATAAATGCAATGTCTTTAAGTATGTACAAGCTAGAGTAGCACTTATACGATATAATTTGCAGGGAAATGTACGTAAACATTTTAATATTATAGAGATAAAAAAATTAGTCCTTACTAGAAATTTCCTGTGACAAAATAACGGTTCCGAGCAGCACATTTTTCATGACCTAAACTTTTCTATGTCCTTTCCGTGACTCAAAGTATTCCATACCAAATTAACATTTATTTTATCAAGATAGCTTCAGTGATTTTAAGTACGAAGAAAATTACTATCCAGAAAGAGACACCTTCATTTCAATATTCCTACTATGAAGTCAAATATTAATAAAAACCTAGTAGCTTTCGAATCCAAAACAGCATTAACAAATACATAATATTGTTTACTCACATAAAAAGTAAAACAATCGTTTATTGGCATAAAACAGTCATTTCCGTCCGTTTCAGCGTCATTAGCGCGGTCGTAACAGCGGGGCCATCCTTGAAAAATATTGTCAATGCTCAATATTTATTGGGCTATAACAGTTATAGAGTGTGTCTCCAGTTTGTAAAACTCTATATTTATTAAGTTGTGAGACGAGACAAAACATATTGACAAACAAATGATATTTGCGAAAATAAAGAAATATGAATAATTTTCGATAATGTTATGTTTACTTTGATAACTACAGGAACTCATGCTCACTCCAGTTTTTTATGAAATAAGAGGGCAAACGAGCAAACGAGTTACCTGGTGGAAAGCAACTTCCGTCGCCCATGGACACTCACAACATCAGAAGAGCCGTAGGTGCGTTGCTCGGTCATATAGCTAGTTCCCTCTTAAAAAAGAGGGAACTAGCTATATGACGGAGCTTCGCTCGGTATTCAAAAAATTCAAAAAACACACATAAAATGACATTTTATGAAAATGATTCCTAGCTAGATCGATTTATCGCCCCCGAAACCCCCTATATACTAAATTTCATGAAAATCGTTGGAGCCGATTCCGAGATTCCAATTATACATATATTATATACAATATTTCTCGTTTAAAGATATAAGACAGGGTAAAAGGGATGGAGGGGAGGGTGGGGAAGAGAATAGGGTTTATTTAATAATTTCTTTCACCTTTCACGCCTTACCCACACTTTAGTATCTAAACTCTAAAGATACTGATTTTAAAGGTGAGAACTGACGGTACGTCCATTGTACCAAATAGCCAGTAAACACTCCAAAAACTTTCCGTTAAACACTTCGTAAGTTTGTTATGTTAATTATGTCAATTCGATATATTTTGGTCGGCGGTTCTATAAGGAAGAGATAAAGAAAACGTGCTGGCTAAGCCCCCCGAAGTCATCTGAACCCGAAGTACTTAACCTCATAATCATATCAGCGAGGAAGTAAAAGATGTAATTTCGTGCTGAATATTTATGAAGGAAATTACGTGTCCGGAGCGGACGTGACGGCGTGACGTGACGTGCAACGTGACGTACGACGTGACGCGCGTGCCAACGTCAGCGTCAGACATCATTACTGACCCGAAAGTTAGATGAGATTTGGGAGTTTTGACGTTATTATATTCTACATGTTAGAAGTTGTAGCGATAAAAAATAAAGTGTGAGTCGGAATAAGCATGGAGGTTCCGTAGTTGGATTTCCCATTTACATTTTACAAGTAAACGTGCCAAACTAAGCCAGCAGACTTATACTATGCTGCTCTTCTACTTAAAAAGTAGTAATCAAGCGGCTTCTTTCAAAATTCATCGCAATTTATAAAACAGTGTAGGATCACTAGGAACATACATAAAAGGTCCTCATATACACTTCTTCCTTCACATAAGGCTTTAGTCTTCTCAATTTACTACAAGCATCACTTAGCCATTACATACATTATCTACACGATGTTATTAAAGAAAATTGCCCCACGCCCTACTCTATTGAAGAAAACTGAAATATCCTAGCCTAGCTTGCCTAGATTCTAGCTTGCCTGTAATGAAAACACGGGCCAGGAACTTACGGCTGCGATTAAAAACGTCTTTACATACTTACATGCTTACTTAGTCTTCAAACATTGCCTCAAAAGGACCCAGGGTATGGGAAAGTAGCGCTTATCTCGAGGCAATAGAGTCCTGATTGGTGAATTAAAATGTTATTCACATGAACATCATTTAATGATGTCGTGAACGGCATGCTTTGATCTTGTTCCTGGGTGTGGTGTAAGTCATAACTCATAAGCGATAGCTGATATGGTAAGTAATTTTCCTATAAGAAAGTACTCAAATACTAACTGTATATTTCTGCTTATGCGTCTTATTATATGCTTATGAGAGACTAAAATCAAAGCTAATAATTAATATACTCGAATATTTTAATAGCTATTTGCTTTGCGTGTATTTGAGCACCAAAAGTTCACTGTCTTGTCTCAACTAGTTTGTGATAGCAATATTTTAGAGCGTGAATTTGTGTCTAAACACACTAGGCTGAAGTTACGCGGCGTAAATTATGTCCGCAATGTCAAACGCATACAAAATACGGACGGAACGCGACGGAATAGTGTGTCGTCGGCAATTTAAAATGCATTGCGGGCGTAATCATGCGAAATTTACGCCAGCGTAACTTCGGCCTAGTGTGTTTAGACACTTAGGCTGTGTTTCCACCGGAGCTGCATTGCGGGGAATGTTTTTGAGAACCAATAGAATCGCTGCGCTTAGCGAGGTCAGGCAAATTAACCAATATAATTGGTTCTCAAAAACACGTTCCTAGCAATGAGGCTCCGGTGGAAACGCCCACGCAATGGCTGAAGTTCTATGTGTGACTGTGCTATAAGACATATTATCTCAACTCTGTTTTAGCGAAAATTCACCACGTTTGAACCATATTTTTGTTACGATAAAAATTTTGCTATATCTTAAATGACTATAATATTATGTGGATTAAGAGCCCGGGTTACCCTCGAAATTCTCATACATACGTAATACCAAAATCATTTTCTCATATGAAAATATTTAACATGTTTGAGTTATTTTTCAGCTTAAAATAGTAATTACCTAGTTTCCTGTACAAAAATTAACTTCAAAATATTTGAACACTAAAATTTTTTTTTTTGTGTAAAATTTTTTTTTTTACTAAATTTACTACTAAATATTTAAACACTAAAAAATAGAGTAAAACACTAAAAATATATAAATAAATATTAAATTTACTACAAAATATTCAAACTCTAAAAAATATTTTTTAGTATTAAAATATTTTGTGGTAAACTTACTAATTATTCATATATTTTTTAGTGTTTTACTCTATTTTTTAGTGTTTAAATATTTAGTAGTAAATTTAGTAAAAAAAATTATACACAATTTTTTTTTTTATTGTTTAAATATTTTGAAGTTAATTTTTGTTCAGGAACCTAGGTAATTACTATTTTAAGCTGAAAAATAACTCAAACATGTTAAATATTTTCGTATGACAAAATGATTTTGGTATTACGTTTGTATGAGAATTTCGAGGGTAACCCGGCCCCTTAACGCGTATATTTTGAAAACCCTGATTCTTTCGTATGGAGCCAAAAAAGAAATTAATTCTCCGTCGGTCGGTAAGGCCGAGGCCAACTGTCGTTATTCAGGGGTTGTATATTTGTATAAGTCGCACCGATCGCAAAACTTCTATGGTAAGACTGTGTTTAATCCGCTACCGCCCTAAAAATCGCTTTCCGCTCTTCATTATACCTTGTACCACACGCTGATAATAAAACTTAGTATAGTTGCGGGCTGTATCAAAGACGGAACTTTGTTATTCGCATTAGTTGGGAATTCTTCGATTATCCGATACCGGGCAATATCGTCAACAGGGAGAGACGAGCAATTTGGGATTTTTACAAAGGCTTTGGAATTACCTTTCTTACTTCAGGAAAAGGTAATATTGAATCTTGAAGAATAAGGCCGCGTTTCCACTGACGCGAAGTGGAACGGAAAGGAGCTTAGCGGTGCGTGACAGCGAAGCGGAGCGAAGATTTTGAGCATGGTGATTGGTCAATTCGGCACCGCTATAAAGCTCTTCTCCGCTCCGCTCCGCGTCAGTGGAAACGTGGCCTAAGGTATGATAGCAGAGTTTAGGATTTCAGAAAATATGTGTTATCCATTCCACCAATATTATTGATAAGAAGCTATGTTTATCTGTTATAATCTACGAATAATAAAAACTAAGGAAAAGTAACTCCGTCAAAAAACATGCTCCAAAATACTTGTCAAAAAAGTGTACCTTAGGTTCACTTTTCATACATTTGCAATATTTAGGTGACCTTGAGCGGTATAAAGGCTGACGTTACATGACAGTTCGAATGGAATCAAATTTAAAACTGTATTAGTATGGGAGTTACAGTTCCTTAGGTTTTATTATTCGTAGGTTATAACTGTTTTTAACCCTGGGAAAGAACATAATATTATTCAGAAAGATTTAGATGGAAAATGTAGTTCAGCATCATCGGATTTCAGCAAAACTTACTGGCAACATCTTACTGGAGTAAAAAAAAATACATTTTCTTTTGAAGTTTGGACTTCTACCGGGATAAAATTTTCGCCACCTCTTTACAATCATGATTAATTATCATCCTCACTATCCGCCCCATTTTGCCGTAGTTTTCTATCACACACAAAAACTTGGAAAAAAATTTAGTACCCTCCACGGGTACGAATCCACGACCTCTAGATTGTCACCACCACTAAATCACAGAGGTCATCAAAGTTACCTCTGGCTGTATTAAAATAAACTAATTATGATTAATTATAAAGTATACATGACTAATTACTGTTATTAAACTAAAATAATACTTTATCAAACATTAATAATTGCGTCCCTATGATGCCTCTAAATGAATTTGTTCGTCCAAAATTTGGACTCCAAATTATATCTATTGACAGATCATTTGGATTTTATTAGCCGCTATTGATATTATATTAGCTGTTATTTATCTAGCTTTGTTCATTATTTTAATGCTATGTTTATTGTTAAACGTCCCACGGGATCGGTACATTGTAGTACGATGAAAAGTTTATAATATAATCTCTTATATATAAAATTCTCGTGTCACAATGTTAGTTACCGTACTCCTCCGAAACGGCTTTACTGATTTTTACCTAATTTTATATGCATGTTCAGTAGGTCTAAGAATCTGCTACTGGCTACTTTTTATATTGATAAGTGCATTTGTTGAATATATAATAGTAAATTATTACAACTCGAGACTGACGGCGACCATTGTTAGTGCGACGGCCGACGGGATAGCGATGGATGTTGACATGGTGCCATACTTATTTAGTCACTTCAATAAAATAATATGGGCGAAATACTTTATATGGCAAAACAACGTTTGCCGGGACAGCTAGTGTTTCTTTGTGTGTTTTCATCTTCATTACTAATATTAATGAGTTAGATACTTTCCAAAAATTCGTCTAAGGGTCAATTCAGACCGCAACGCGACGAGGCGAAGCGAGGCGCAGCGTGGCATAAATTTCTATGAATTTGACAGACTTCAATTGCGTGAGACGTCTTGCGAATCTGTCAAATCCATATAAATTTAGTAATTATGCATCTAGAGATCAACTACGGTAACATGGCGCGCCCCTCCAAAATTCAAAACGTTTGAAGTGCGTTGTCAAAACGTTTGAAGTGTGTTGTCTTGCGCGGTAGGCTAGTTATGATTAGTTGACCAACAAATCTTGGTAATAAGTGACATAAACTGAAATATTACGTGTACTGTGATTGGTTGAATACTTACTACATACAAACTCTTTCATAAGGATGTGACTACACACATTGAAACAGTCATTTGGAGGGGCGCGCCATGTTATATTAATTGATCTCTACGCATCGCGTTGCGGTCTGAATCAACCCAGTAGAAATTCGTTGTCGCACAAAATCGCGTACTTATAAATTTTAATAACCACACCGTGTCTTATTAAAATCAGTTTAGTACGGTAACATAGACTTTTAGCATGGACTCTATCAAAAAAAGTATAACTAAAATAAAAAATACATTACTTCCTTCTCAGTGTGTAAGATGAACTTATATGAACATCTAATGTACCACTTTTCATGCAAATAAATAATTATTGATTGATTTATTGATTGAAGTGAACATAGCATATGGCAGATATGGACTGTGATTAAAAACCAGAGTATGTGATCTCTCTAATATTCTTTTAATCACTGAAGGCTGTTTATTATTCAACGAAGGCGTCACTTTGAGATTCAAACGCCGGGCCAGTCAAAGAAACTCCCAGATTGAGAATAATTTAGCCCATATCAGAGGGTAGATTGCAATTTGTATGCTAATTTCGATGGTCAGTCGAAAATAGTACTTAGGTGATCGAAATAAGGTGTATTTAGATGATATTATTAAGTTGTGGTCATTCAAAGCATAAGCCGAATAAAACCCTCCATCTATACTAATATTATAATTGGGAAGAGTTTGTTTGTTTGTTTGTTTGAACGCGCTAATCTCAGGAACTACTGGTCCGATTTGAAAAATTCTTTTACTTTTGGATAGCTTATTTATTGAGAAAGGCTATAGGCTATAATTTATCACGCTAAGACTAATATAAGCGAAGAAATAGATGAAAATGTGGAAAAAAACGGGCGGAAATTATTTGAAAGGGCTTATTTGAAAGCGCTAATCTCAGGAACTACTGGTCCGATTTGAAAAATTATTTCAGTTTTAGATAGCCCTTTTATCGAGAAAGGCTATAAATTATATTTTATTAAGCTAACACTAAAAAGAACGAGAAAATAGATGAGAATGTGGAAAAAACGGGGGAAATTATATGAAAGGGCTCATTTGAACACGCTAATCAGGAACTACTGGTCCGATTTGAAAAATTCTTTCAGTGTTAGATAGCCTTTTATCGAGAAAGGCTATAGGCTATATTTTATCACGCTAAGACTAATAGGAGCGAAGAAATAAGGAAAATGTGGAAAAAACGGGGGAAATTATACGAAATTGCATATTATCTTAAGAACTACTGGAGCAATTTTTATGGTATTTGGCAAACATGAAGAATAAACCACGTGAAGGAACATAGGCTATTTTTTGCGGAAAAATGTACGGTTGCGTGCAATTCCTAAATTACGCAAGCGAAGCCGCGCGGAACATCTTTATATAATAAAATCGTAGGAAAGTCAATTCTGTACATTGAATATTTTTGTAAGATAAATAATGCTTGGGATGTGATCTACTATGCTAACGCGGACGAAGTCGCGGGCAACAGCTAGTCACTTATAAGTATAACTCATCTACCGACCTTCGAGGAGTTCTGGCCGATTGGAGTTCAGGAGATTCCGAGGACAACTTCCGAACACGTCGCGCCCCACGTTGCAGACAATACGTGTTTAGTGTTTTAGTGTTAGTGTTAGTTTTTAGTATAATTGTATGTATTAACAGTCTATAAGGTATTTATAATATGGGCCAAGATGCCTGACTTAAATAAATAAATAAATAAGGGCTAGTTTTCATTACGGCTTCATGTAAAATAATACTGTATTAAAATGCTTTCCACACCGGTTTCGGTGACGGTAGCCGGTTTCATTGAAGCCAGATGCAGGGGTTATTTTATAGTGTCCAAGTATGTGCGCAGTACACAAGAGCGCCCTCTTTTCCCTTCGTAACCCAGTGGGACTGATGAGTGACACGACTGGAGAAAGATCAGGCGAAGGATCGACATTTTTCATGCCTATTTGACATAATATTTATCATCTTTCTTGTCAGACAATCAGGTGAATTGGGATCCTGCCTGTACTGTCCTAATAAAACTTGGAAGGAACTTTTTGTAACTCGGAAATCGAACTCAAGAAGTCACGACGTGCATGTCAAGAACTCAAAACCCCTTAAAACACAGGACTACGGAAGCATCAACTTGCACGAAAATTCGTTTATTTTCGCGTAGGAACTGTACGTTTTTTGGGATAAAAAGTATTCTATGTCCTTTCTAGGGACTCAAAGTATCTCTATGCCAAATTTTAGCAAAATCGGTTCAGCCGTTTGGGCGTGTGGTAATAGACAGACAGGCACACTTTCGCATTCATAATATTACTAAGGAAGTATGGATTCCCTGTATCTGTCCCTACATCCCTTAACGAACTCGAGGACGTTAATTATCCTCGAGGGCTCAAAGCGTTTTACAAAATCCCAAATTCAATTTCATATTTTAATTTCGTGGTTTTAAAATGGTAATTTGAGATTTGAGAGCATGTACTCGTATGGTGTCGAATACTTTGAGTGTTTCAAGTTATAAAGACGAAAGTATGTATGTGTTAGTATTACCTCTTCACGCTAAAACTGTTGAACATTCTTAAATAAAATATTGTATGGTGTAAAACTTTTTATTAACCTCAAACGAAATCAGGAAGATGTTAGGCATCCATTACACGGGCATGCAAGCGTTAGTCAATTGCGTTAGTCATGAATTATGTTTGACTGATGGTGACTGATGGAGTGACGAATGGTATTAGACGGTCACTCAATTCTCTTCAGTTGTATGTCAGTCAAAGCCAAAAATTTCAAATGTATACGTTTCTACTTTTTTTCCAATTTTGTCAGATGTGACAAAACTCACTCAAAATTCGTGATTGATGGTTGCATGAAGCAAAAATCAACAAAAATCAAAATATCCAGATTTTCATCAATCAGCTTCATGCAACCGTCAGTCACGCTCTTACACGGTTATCCATCAGTTACAGTCATGACTGTGGTAAAACTGACAGCAAAACCTACCGTCTTATTGGATGCCTTATAGTTTGACGCGTCTGTTTTTCTGTCTGTCCGCAGCATCGCGTCCGCGTCGTAGCATTGAAACGAGTAGCCGACTTTGATCTAGTTTTTTCTATTTGAAAGTACTTAACCATATTTCATCATCATCAGCTCGGTCGTTGCTGAAAATTAACGCTGGTTTCTTTAAATTAAATATTTATTTACATTAATTATTCCAACCAATTTAATACACTTTCATTTTGCAAGTTGTTAATCCTTACTAATAATAAATACGAAAGTGTGTCTGACTGTATGTTACCTTACCACGCTTAACTCGTCGAGTGCGGAACTGCGGACTGTAGTAATTGCACAACGCTGCACCAAATATTAATATTATTTTATTAGCTTTTTTATATTATAATATTCCGTTTTTTATGATTAAAGCAGCCGGATAAATAACCAGTAAAACTTAATACAATATTAAGTAATCCCGTTGTCTAAATAACGAAGTGTAATTAAGTAAGTACTAATTACTAATTAGTCAACAATATTATTTCGATATTTAGCAAACATGTAAGTAATAAGTATGTACTTACCTATGTATTTATAAAAGCCTGCATGTTCTCGAAACTATAGGTGTCGAATGTCGATATCGTATTTACTAAGTAAGTATAGTAGATAATAGTAGAATATAATATTATAAAAGTACCCGCTAGTAATAATATGATCAGTTACTTCAAATCTATTAGTTTCTAGAGAATCGCTTAAAATCTAAAGTTTCTGAAGAATTTTAGCCTACACTACAACTGAGTACATCTTAAGCCGCTCCAAGTGCCAGGAAACATAGGATATTTTTTATCCCGGAAAAATGTACGGTTCCCGCGCGATAAACGAACCTCGGCAAAATAGAGTTGCGGAATCTAGTTAATAAAAACATTTCAAAACTCCCTTTTATACAACCTGATGGTCCAATAGTCGTGTGCGAATGGAGGCCATCCCTCCATGTCGAGTTGTGCTGACTCGGCGCGCGGATACTAAAGTGCTGGAAAGGACACTATCATCATCATCATCATTAATAACCCAAGGATTTTAAAACTCTCAAGTTTTCCACAACAAAAGTGTCGAGAACAGCAGCAGGCGTAGCATGGTCACCATAGAAACGATTTTTTTACGGAAGAATAGACAAAGTGACAGTTAGACAAGACAAAGTGACAGACGATGGAAATCCGCCATTTTGTCGATAAAAATCTGTCAGTATGTCGATTTTTCCATGTCTACTGTTGTTATGCTAGCCCTGCAGGTACTAACTACAACAATATATACATACGTACATAATATTATAAAACAAAGTCGCTTTTTTCCCTCATGTCCCTTTGTTCCCTTTAATCTTTAAAACTACGCAACGGATTTTGAAGATTCTTTCAGTGATAGATAGCCCATTTATCGAGGAAGGCTATATAGGCTATATTTTATCACACTAAGACTAATAGGAGCGAAGAAATAGAGGAAAATGTGGAAAAAACGGGGAAAATTATTTGAAAGAGCTAACTTGAACGCACTCATCTCAGGAACTACTAGTCCGATTTGAAAATTCCTTTAGTGTTAGATAGCCCATTTATTGAGGAAGGCTATATTTTATCACGCTAAGACTAATAGGAGAATTTGAAAAAAACGAGGGAAATTATTTGAAAGGGCTTATCTGGCGAACTACTGGAGCAATTTTTATGTTATTTGGCACAGATAGAAGAGACCACGTGAAGGATCATAGGCTATCGATTTTAATCATTTTTTCAGTGGCTATATATTTTTACCCGTGCGACGCCGGGACGGGTCGCTAGTACATACATAAAGCACAAATATTTCATACTATCATACGCAGAATATGGCGGATTGTTCCAGTTATGTTAAGTCAATATTAAACGTAACATTTCAGCTGGACTTAACATAGCCTGACTAAAATAACATATTTGCCTAGCTTGAGAATTTTTCTGATAGCACTCTCGCTTGTAGGTATTACACCTACCGAGTAGAGGGGCGAGACAGTACCAACGGCCGAGTACATCTATAATAAAAGCTCCCACACCGGATTCGGTGACGGTGGCCGGTTTCATTGAAACCAGGCCAGTTACGCAGGAGTAATTATTTTCATAGTGCCCAAGTGTGTGCGTAAGAGCACTCTCTATTCCTTTTACTCTCATAACCCAGTGGGACGGAAGACCATCACGACTGGCGAGAGATCAGGCGCAGGACCGACTTTTTACATGCCCATCCGACGCATGGATCATCTTACTTGTCAGACAATCAGGTGATCAGCCTGCATTGTCCTAACCAAACTTGGAAATGACACGTTTCCAACGCGGTAATCGAACCCATGACCTCCGAGTCAAGAGCCACGCTCTTAACTAGTGGACCACGGACATACATCTATAGTAAACTAGATGACGTTCGCAACTCCGTTGCGTCAAAACTCGTTTATAGCACAGGAACCGTACATTTTTCCGGGATAAAAAGTATCCTATGTCCTTTCCCGGGACTCAAAGTATGTCCATACCAAATTTCAGCAAAATCGGTTCGGGGGTTTGGGCGTGAAGAGGTAACAGACAGACAGACACACTTTCGCATTTATAATATTAAGTATGGACATGCCGAGTGCTCGGCCAGGGGTACTGTCTCGCCACTCTAGTCTGTACTAGATAGGTGTAATCATACCTATACGAGTGAGTAGCGACTTAAATGCTCCAGTAAGCGAGCTTTCTGAACAAGTTCTAAGATCATTCTTCAATTTGCATTTATAAACGTCCGTTGGGAACTAACAAAGATTTCTTTTATTTAGTCGACTAAAAAGTAATAGTACGGGAGCCCAAGAAAAAATATTTTTTTTTTTATTACTAACAAGCTAATTTTTTGTGAGTAACTTCATTTTGATAAGACGAACAACATTTTTATTTACGAAAAATCTCGAAAGTGGTAGCTAACAGAGATAGAAAAGATTTCATACTTTAACATGGTCCTAAAATATGGATTGTTCTATTTGTAGGACAATAATGCTCATAAATTATATAACTATTAATCTATCAATATACAAAAAATCAGCTCGTTAGGGTTCCGTTATAGGGTTCTGTCTCAACAGAACTTGGTTGACTACTGAACCCTAAATAGAACCCTAACAAGCTGATTCGAGATTAATAAGTACCTAATCAAAAAAAATGTTCTAGGGCTCCCGTACTATTAAATGGAAAATTCTTTGTAAATTAACTTTCAACAGATTGGAATTCGTTCTGTCTCGGTTTCGTAAAACTATTTTGTAATAAAATATGAATAATTGAATTTTCTCGGTTTGGTTCTGTCGTAATTAAAAATTTTGTTATTTATTTTACTGATTTGATATTTTCTACCATATAGTATAAGGTTTACTTCAGTCTGGATAGTTTGAGTCATGAGCAATGATATTCTACTTATACAGATCTGTGACGGTCATGCTACATTTTCCGGCTTAACAATTTTTAAATTCAAAATTGGACTTTGACAGATAAGTGAAACAAAGGATACGAAATGCCATTTACATAAAAGAGACAGACTAAATAAAAGACGACCCAATTGGATCGTATTTGAGTTTTCACAACGCACGCGGTAGTAACATATCTGCTTTGAGTTTTTTTATAATATTATAATATCATTGGTCATGACTCATGAGTCATGTTCGTAGCAAGTGCTACGATAGCGTAGCACATATAAAAAAAGTATGAATAAATAAATTAAAAAGCACCCGCAATTATCCAGCAGTGAGCAAGATGATGACAGTTATAAACCATATACAGGTGTAACAAAACAACGTGATAATGCTTTATTATGCGTCATTATAATATAGATTTTACTGTGAAACTAGCAGCGCTGGTACTTCACAGCGAACTCTACAGGGTGTGACAAAACTAAGTGATAATACTTTAGGGTGTGTACATGTTCCTTGTAGAGAGTTCACTGTGAAAGTAGCAGCGCTGAAAGACCAAATTTTTTTTCGCTTTTGTATGGGCAAGGGCCCGAGCTTTACTAGTTTCCCATTATAAAAGTGATTTTTTTTTGTCTTTCGGCGCTGCTACTTTCACAGTGAACTCTCTACAAGGAACACGTAACACCCTAAAGTATTATCACTTTTTTCACATCTTTTATTAGTAAGTAGGTCAGAATGTGATATTTTATTGTAATTAGTTTAAGTATAATTGAATGTTCCTATAAACTGTTGATGTGCCAAAAAATATAAATAAATATCACTTACTTTTGTTACATTCTGTATACATGGGGCTCATAAGTCATACACCACTTTATAGTAGTGATGCTACGGACGTAACACACAGTCAGACATACATTTATACTTCCTGCCTTTGTCACTGCACCGGTGCCGGCACTGCCAGAGTGCCTCCGTTTCGTCACGAAACATCCAGTGGCCCCACATCCCTGGTAACATTTGAATAAGTGTTAAGCTTCCTGCAGGACTCACTGTGATATAGCACGGAATGTGGTACACTTTGTGGGGAAGGAAGAGGCTGTACAGACCTATAGGTATAGGTACTTGAGGAAATGATACATCTACTAATGGTAAAACGAGGTGTAAAATTATATTATGACAAAATGTAAAAATTGTATGACATATTATTTGTGAGGATCATTATAATCAACCCATTATAATTATAATCGACCCATTATAATCAAAACGGATAGGAATCCGTTTTGATTATAATGGGTATTTAATAAACGAAAGTGGTAGGATAATATTATTATTATTATCATTGTTAGGCATCTTGAATAAATACAAATAAATATTTGTAGGCAGTATGTTTTTAATCAGTAACTGGCGCATTTGTCCCTGAGTGCGGCAGCTAATATTAATAATATTTTATTAGAGTTTTTCTAGAGTTTTTAAATTTATTAAATTATTCCAATTTCAATCTTCCAACTAAGATTCTTCTTTATTTTAAATTCTGAGAAATAGTACACCGTTTTGGGACTTAGGGAAAACCCTGTTTTTTGGGAATCAGTAATTAATCAAAGTTTATCAAAATGCCATGAATTTACCATTTTATTGATAAAGTTAGTAAAAATATACAAGTATGGAAAAGATAGACCTAACTTACGATAAAAATGTATCCAACGAAAGTGTCCTATAATTGGGGCCAATTTCATGTACTTATGGTCTGCAGTCTGCAATGATTAAAACTTCTGTCATCATTTGTTACATTTCTCATAAACGTCTTAGAATATATTACTATTATTATCCGTTCAACACGGAAGAAACTCAAGACAGCTGCTAACAATCGAAGTGAGCAACTTATATATTTTATATAAATTTACTATTAATTGACGTCTACTGTCCAGGTAAAAGAAAACACAACATACTCAATAGTAACGCCATGTCTCAAATATGTTTAGAAATTAGCTTATCCTTACTTTAAAATCATTGTCCAAACCTCCAATACAAGATTAATTATAAAGTTTGTTGTTCCGGTAACTTTCGTTAATTAAATGCTGTTTAAATACTTCACTTTCTAAGTTTTTTGGACAATGGAATCTTGAGAGTTTCATTCAAAGGGGCAACCCAACAAAGTTAGCGGTCTCTCACTTTAAGGCGACGCCTTGAAAATTTGGCTGTACCGATATCGATTTTTCTCAGCAATAATTACTAATGCTAAGAAATTAAAGTTCATTGTCAGTATTCATAATGTCTTTGTCTTTGAATTACCCATAGCATAACACGATTGGTCAACTTTTATGACACAGAATAATTAATCAAAAAGACCTCTGTAAAAAAGGGATTCCTATATTTTGCCAACAGAGGAGAATGATTTAAGCTTCCAAAATTTATACATATATTGGTTCAAACATACGCTTTAATTTGCCCACAGCTTTAAATATGAAATGTATTTATATTATTTTGTCGCTTACGCACTTTTCATTTTTTGCTGTTCCATTGCTTGTTTTGTATGAGCGGCCGGTCCGGAAAACTAGACTATAGGACCTACAAAGCTGTAATTTGGCATGAATGCACATATTAATGATGCCGACAAAATGGTACAAAAAATCTTAAAAAATATTTTTTTAATGGTACCTTCCATACACATCAAGTGGGGATGAAAATATTTTTTAGCGTCCAGCTCATCGTGTGGGGTGTCGTTGGATAGGTTTTTTTTTAAATATTATGAGTATTCATAGATCATTTTCCGATTTAGGGATCCGTTTGTGAAATATTAAGTTTTAAAGTGGAAAAAATCGTCAGACTCCAGTGTGGGGGACACTTCTTCTACCAGCTAAATGGTTGCTTCTGGAAATGTGAAAAAATTCACGGGAGTAGGAAATATGCTGAATTTAAAAGGAAAACTATCACGGTACGAAGTCTTCATAACTTTTTGAGTTATAGTCGATCAACTAAAAAAAATGTATTCGGCGAAGTATAGGGGAACTTTTCGTTCAAATTCCTTTGAACGTAACTGAGATGATGTTGTTAGTAGTGTAAAACACGTTATAAATGTACATTGACCATACAAAAATTATCAAAAACTAGCGGCACTACAGAACCCTATATTGCGCGTGGCACGACACGCACTTGGCCAGTTTTTTTTACTTTAACGTGGTGTCACCTTGAGCCAAAAATACTTCTATTAAGCTAAATATTATCTTACTATTAATGATTTATACTACGTATACAGTTATAGTTATAAATGTTGTTTAAAATCTTTTTTCTTCGCTTACTCACGCAGATTTGCTCACAACGTTGTCTACTCAGAAATTAGTTTATCACTCAGAAATCGTACATTTTACCGCGTTATAAACTATTCTGCGAGTATGTACTTTTCCGGAACTTACAATATCGCCGTACCGAAATTCATTGAAATCGGTCCAGAGGTTTAAGCATAAAGTAACAGTCAGACAGGCAAACGCATTTAATAACAAATATATTAGAAGAATCAATCTATACATTACAATTATCTAGACTACATTATTGATATTATATCAATGTATTATTGTATGTCCATAACGACATTACCAACTCTCAACGTTTCACAAACTTTTATTAGATTCCTAGCAATTCAATTACATGGCTAAGTCCTAAAGTCCTGAACACATCGGTCAGGTTATTAAGGGCTTGTTGGAACAGTCGGGGCTGGCCAAACATTGATCGTGGTCAGGGCGGCTAGGGCGGCGTCGTAGGGTTGTCACTGTTGTTACTGTTCCGAGATATCACCAGTATTCGATGCCCGCGACGTCATGAACCAAGTACTATCAGAGAAGTTGATTCATAGGATGGCGGAGCTACGTAATTTGGTCGCGTTATGTCAAACCCAGCCGACACGTCACAGCTAACATTAAATTAACATAATCCGACCAATTGACATTGATTAATAACTATGAATCAATTTCTTTAAGGCTCGTCCACATTTGTATCATTTGCGCGATGAGATTTCCGATCAGATCTCCGTCGCGTATCATCGAAGCGTATCAAAATGATACGCGTATTATGATACGCCCCGATCGCTATTAATCGCGGATCTGATACGTGTCGTATCAAATACGCGCATGATCGGCAGAGTGATCTAAAAGGCGTCCACACTATGATACGCATACACAATACGGCGCGATGATCGCGACGAAGATCTGATCGGGGATCTGATCGCGCAAAGGATACAAATGTGGACGAGCCTTTATGTACCATCATACACAATGATGATTCTTTTTTAAATATACTGCTTAGCGTATTGACGTACTGTATATAATATTATAACTTTATAGAAAGCACTAGGGCCATACTATATTATCGTCAGTGTCCATCTGTTACACAAATTTTAATATACCTACGTTGAAAAGATGATCCAAGCGGCGGCAGCATCGGATGGGCATGTAAAAAGTCGGTCCTATGCCTGTCGTGTCAATCGTCTATCACACTGGGTTACGAAAGTAAAAGAGAGAGTGCTCTTGTGTACTGCGCACACACTTGAGCATTATAAAAATACTTTTTCGTAACTAGCCGCCTTTGAATGAAACTGTCACCGAAACCGGTGTGGGATGTATTATATATGTTAAACACTATATTTTCTGCTTTACTATATTTTTGCGTTATCCTTAACTACTGTGACTGACAACTGCATTATAGCGTGGAACGTCTTATTAATTTTGTCAGTATCAAACTTAGTTTTTAACCTATTTGCTTGAATTTCCCAAAAGAAAGTACCTACCTTGCTTTTTTCGTTGTTTTGAAATTCTTTTTTTCTGTTTGGCAGCCCTAGACAGGACGGCGTAGAGCGGCTAGGGCGGCTAGGGCGTAGGGCGCGGGGCTGAGCTAACAACCCCCGAAACTTGTACCTGTCGCTAATGTTATTATTAGAATCCCCCCAAAGGGTATGTTCTACTTGACACTTGTTTGAACTTTATATTTATTTTTTATTTATGTGTAAAAATTTAAAATATGGATTAAATTCAAAATTAAAACTAAAGCTTGTAGCTATAGTATATATATAATTATGTATGTAGGATAGTGATAGTGATGATACTTGTACGTGTGAAAAGCATGAAAGAGAAAGTAAGCATGTGTGTTGTATGTGTGTGAAAGAGAGGATAGATGAATTTGGAAGATGGCGAAGAGTATTAAAAGACGAGTAAGACGTGTTTATTTTGAAGAAGTTAAATAAAGTGAAATCTAAGTAAATCACATGTTTTCTAGCACCCCAATTCCCATATGTATGTGGTACGCAGTTAGAACCTTTTTTTTTAACGCAGTGAAATGCTGTGACGTATTCAACACACGGGGATGGCTGATTGGGACACCCGCCGCTCGCCGCGGCGAAGCTGGTGAGTGCCGTGGCCCTACCCACTAAAACACTGCGTTGTTCCTGTCTCCTGCAACTGGCGGATGCACGGGTCCCGACGAGCATCACTCCGTAGTACGCAGTTAGAACCTAGTAAAGTGTAAACGAAGTTAGGGAAACACAAACAGAATTTTGTAAAAATCCTTACCTACATTAGAAAAGCCTTTAGACCGTTTTTAATTAACATACCTTACATTTTGATATGTCTCTCATGACAAAAATTTGGAATTACACATTGAGTTAAGTACTCATTATTAAATAATATTAGTATTATGTAATTATAGCTATTTGCTAAAAACTAAAAAGTGTAATAATTAGCTTATCTGTTTTCATAACATAACCAACGCTAAGTGGAACAAACCGTTTATGTTCAAAATGACAAATTTCTAAAGCGTCAGCCAAAGGCATTTATCGAGGAAATTCCCAAATTCCTCCAACATAATTATTATAATGTGCCGTATAATAAAGTGATACGCCAAATTAGAATTTACTTTAAAATCTATGATCACCAATTTTAAGTACCTACCTTACTAAGCAACAACATTTTTTAAATAAGAAGCAATTTTGATGCGATTTGCTATTTTACGTTAGTTATCCATTAAAATGTATCAAAAATTCAACTAATTTTCTTCTAAAACTTGGTATTGTGCACATTACTCTTTTTGAAGCAAGAACTTACAATAATTCTTTCTACCATCGGTTCGGGAACTAGCACGGCTAGAAGAACCAGCATAAGAAAATCATCTGCAACACCAAAGGAGTTATAAGTGCTGAAATGTAAAAAGTATTAATAACAATGTAACACAATATTAGTTATTTTAATTTACCTCTAGAATCCCGGGAAATCAACCGTATCTAATATTGCCTCTATTCCGATATAACCTTTAAATGGTAGATTAGAAATGACGGAGGTATATTCTGAAAACTGTTATTGTTGAGATAAAACGTCACCATTAAACAAGAACAACTTAGTATGGGATAAGTGAAAGAACATAATACATGATATTGTGTACCGCCCAAACGATTTCAAACATGCGATATGGATTTATGGACTGTTCTTGTTTATATTCGTGATGGTAAAATAACACAGTACCTTAAGACGGCACTAACGCACTTACGACCATTTTAAAGTTGCAAGAGTCATGGACGACAGGAAATCAGTTAGCTATTTTACCATTCTATTTCATGTCACTATAATTTAACTACTAAAGTCCCATAGCTGAACACGTGGAAATTCGTCCCGAATTGCTACCTGCCCTTTTCACACGCAAAAATATAATATAGCTGTCTTTCCTAAACAGAAATAAGTTATCGCGATAGCATTATATAATAGTAGACCTTATGAAATACAAAATCTCAATCACCCCATAATATTTTACGATATCGATTTCATATCGCATCAATATCTTCTTATATCCCAGAATAGTGACTCCAATACGTCTCCTGGAGCTAAGCCGCTTAGATGGGATTTTGATATTGGCAACACAGCTCGTATAACTCCTATAGCTGCAGTATTGAGCGGTCGTCAGATTTCTACCGGGCTTTATGATCGTTATTAATATTATCCTCATTTTATGTAGCTTTAGTTACAAGTTACAAATAACAATAATTATAACTCCCACACTGATTTCGGTAACGGTAGCAAGTATCATTGAAACCAGGCCAGATACGCAGGAACTATTTTATAGTGCCCAAGTGTGTGTGCTGAAGAGCACTCTCTATTCCATTACTCTCATAATTCACTTTGACGGAAGACTGACACAACTGGGAGGTCGTGGGTCCGATTGCTGCGTTGGAAACATGTTATTTCAAAGTCTGGTTAAGACACTGCAGGCCGATCAACTATTATCGGAAAAGTAAGATGATCCATGCGTCAGATAGGCATGTAAAAAGTCGGTCCTACGTCTGATCTCTCGCCAGTCGCCAGTCGTGTCAATCGTCCGTTCCTCTGGGTTATGAGAGTACAGCAAGGTAATACAATACAGAAAATGCTCTTATGTACTATAAAATAACTCCTCCGTAACTGACTTAGGTTTCAGTGGAACCCCCCATCATCACCGAATTCAACATGGAGGTATTAATAAAATTTTGATATCACGTCATATCCCCTTGTGGGCTGTGAGTCCCATTTAATTTTTCCGAGCCTAAAAGTTTTCTTCAATCTATAGTTAGTAAAAGGATGGCTTTACCACCTTCGGGATTATCGGAGTTCGACAGTTCAAACGCCACCGCCGTACAGGGCCTGTAGCCAAGATCGAAAAGATCTTATTATCGCTCCCATTATATAAAATCGCCGATCAAAATGAATTGAAATTAGACGAATCGAACGATAACGTCGTATTAACGAACGCTTATGTCAACAGTGCTGTAAATAGGACAGTGCCACCGGTGTCCAGGCACAGGGCGTAGACTCTGGGGCGCGCAAGAATGACCAGGCAGGACATATTATTTTTTCTGTTTTCTTTCGATAAGTTCCCGCTGCGCTCCTAGTACCTATAATAATTGGTGCACCAAGTTTTTTTTTATCACCCGGAATGGAAGAAAATAGCCTAGGCCTAAACATAGCATTGCTCTCGGTACCTATAATATCTAAAAAACAGGGGCGTTGTCATAAAAGCTCGCACAGGACGCAAAAAAGGCTATTTACGGCACTGTATGTCAATTCCATGCATTTTGATCAGCGACTCTATAAAAAAGGGATAAATAAAACGTCTTGACTAAAGGGCCAGGGCCAGGAGTAAGTCCTGGGATTACGGCCAAGTTGGTGGCGTGCGAGGACACGATATAAACTTCCATGGTGCTGGTTAATCCTACTCTGCCAGGTTGTTTTATTGCTTTAAGGGCTATTACTTGTAGTGGTGATGCGTGGTCATACATAAAGCGGCATTAGTCACAGTTCTACATACATATATTGTAATTAGAGATCAACTACGATAACATGGCGCGCCCCTTCAAATGACTGTTTCAATGTGTGTAGTCACATCCTTATGAAAGAGTTTGTATGTAGTAAGTATTCAACCAATTACAGTACACGTAATATTTCAGTTAATGTCACTTATTACCAAGATTTGTTGGTTAACTAATCATAACTAGCCGACCGCGCAAGACAACGCACTTCAAACGTTTTAACAACGCACTTTAAACGTTTTGAATTTTGGAGGGGCGCGCCATGTTACCGTAGTTGATCTCTACCCATATCGCAGCTCTTGAGCCCTTGTTTAACCGTTTTACCTTTTAGGTACCCTAAAAAAACAAAAATTACGACAATGACGTGTCACCACTTTGACGAGTAACGGACAAACAAATATACACTTTTCAAAGATCCACTCGCATCTACCAGAATACTAAAATCTGGAAAGTAACTCTGTAAAGTACGTCCTCAGTTTCGTCTTTCTTCTTCCAGAAATAAGTATGACTTTCCAGCTGGAGCCACTCTGACCAGGATGACGCAATAGTTGGCTCGTCGAATGACCACCGAACGTATTGCTTATATCTCTTCGAAATTCCTCGTAATCCTCCGATTGCGTATTGTAGTTTCGTATTTTGCACGGTCGCCAAATGTTCGTCAGAACATTGTATGTTTGGTTGGTTGTAATTAAATATAGACTTTGACAAAATTAGTTTATTTGTAGCAAGTTATGCTTGTGCGAACGAAGAGAATAGAAAAATGAATGACAGAATGACGAAGCACATATTTTAAAAATATTAATTATTCGAAAGGTAGTTGAAATATTAGTTTGTCGGTGGATAGAAATATAAGCGTGCCGGTGGTTGTAAATCTACTGCTGTTGCTATTTAAGAATCGTAGGCGCTCGAACAGAGTTATCCATACTAATCCATACTCTAATATTATAAATGCGAAAGTGTATCTGTCTGTCTGTCTGTCTGTTACCTCTTCACCTCTAAACCACTGGACCGATTTTGCTGAAATTTGGCATGGAGATACTTTGAGTCCCGAGAAAGGACATAAGATACTTTTTGTCCCGGAAAAATGTACAGCACCCGCGCGATAAACGAATTTTGGCGCAACGGAGTTGCGGGCGTCATCTAGTTCATAATAATTATATTTTTCCACATATTTCGTTCTTTCAAAAATCACCCAAAACCTTTTTTAACCCCCAAATTTTAACCCCCCAAACCTTTTAGCCTCCTAATCAGAATATACATTAATATTCGCGCGCTGTTCCGAAGTCCGCAGGTGCGGGGAACTTACCCTGAATAACTTGGAATCAACGTCTTGGTGTCACTGGCGGGACGCCAGCGGGTCTATTCTGGTTGGCGAAACGATATCGAAGCGGTATTGCAATGATATCATACGTTTGTTAGATCATTTTATGTAATAAGTTAGACTCGGGGTGTTGCTTTTCCCAACAACAAGTAATTCAGATTACTTTTTAATTAACGAATTTAATTTCTTTAACGTTTGTAGCGATTTATTATAATTTCGGATTTGGCTTACCATGCCTTTTTGAAAAATTCGTTCTGCGTAGGTGGAAGTTATTTAACGTACTTTTCCCATAAACAATATGTCCCAAAGTTATATTTAAGCACACGTGTACCAACAAAGAAATTGATTTATAGGCAGTTGACGCACCTATGTCGATTGGTCAGCTTATGTCGATTCAATTTTATCTGTGATCGGTTAGATAGGTTTGACTTAACGCAACCAAATTACTTAGGTCCGCCATCTGCCTAGGAATCAACTTCTCTGATAGTACCAACAAAGAAATTGATTTATAGGTAGATGGCGGACCTATGTAATTGATAAATAAAGATGGCCGCACTACCTATGAGTGGGGGCTTGGAGAATATGGCCGCCAGACGTCAGAGCTGTCGTCCACTTCTTACCGAGCCACCGCCGAGACTAGAGCGTTCAGTGATACAGTATTCTGTGTTTAATTTACTCTTTCAACGATAATGTACCAATGGTACACCCACGATAAACATGAACATTGTTATAATATTACGACCAAATCACATTTTGCCATCTGCCTGTGAATCAATTTTTCTGATGGTAGGCAAATAGGATTTACGGCTTCCCAGAATAAGGGCGCAAGATAAGCAAAACTTGTGTCAGCTTGTATAATTCTGACAACTTTAAAATTCGTCCCCCATCCGTCAGAGTGACGTGTACTTTATTATGCGACTACCCTCACAATGTTATTCTTAAACAACCGTATATTCATGATGTTTGCGAGTGATTTTAATACGCGCGGCGCGTTGGCATACTTTCAAACAGATTAAAAGATTACTTACAGAATAAGCCTGAAATATGTATGAGCTTTGGTTTCCTTTTGACACTTTTTGGAATTTTGTTATGCATTAAATATTATAAAACCTAAAACTTTTTTTTGTTTGTTTGAAAGCGCTAATCTCACCAATATTATGTGAAAATTGAAGAATTGTTTTTGTGTGGAATAGTTCTTTTTAAGGGTTTATTTAGCCTCTAACTAACATCACGCTGCAGCCAATATATTTCAGAGCGAAGAATCGGTGAAAAGAAGAAACGAAAAAAAACATTTTTGTCGGGCAAACGCAATATGTCTTTTTTTAATTTTATTTAGAATATTGATGAAATGAAAGCACAGAAAATGGAATACACTACATACATTCCTCACACACACACACATAACCCTTCACCGGACATCCCCTTCCACTAATCATGGAGAAAACTATTTTCACACGTGATTATTTAACAATGGCAACACCAATTCAATATTGAAGGGTTAAATGCTGAAGGGGGAAATGGCAAAACGGGGCCGGTAATTGTTGTTTTTGCCCCGGCATGTGGATATTAATTCTCCGGATATAATGACAGCGCCATGACATTGTTGTATTTCCCGTTTGCCGTACAAATCTATTACCTAGTAGAACTGCTGAATAGTAAATTGTACCGTCTTTATCACGTATCCATACTATAAATGGGAAAGTGTGTCTGTCTGTCTATTGGCGTCTGAAATTTAGTATGGAGATACTTTGAGTCCCGGGAAAAGGCATACTATGTATCTTAATAGGATAATTTTTATCCCTGAAAAGTGTACGGTTCGCGTGCGATAAACGAATTTTGGCGCAACGGAGTTGCGGGCGTCGTCTACACTACGGAAATAACCCGACACAATAATTGCTTATAAATTAACAAGCCTTCGAATGAATTTTCCACATTTTCCACAGATTCCTCGCTCGCATTCCTAACCTAACCTAGCAAAAAAAACACACACTTTATACAAAGACGTTATAGTTATACTACGTTTTTTCCTTGTGTGATAAGTTAGAAAAGCCGCCTGGCTGACAACAATCCTAACATAATCTTTAAATGTAAAGAACCAAAATACACACGTCCAAAAATACAGCCTTTTTTGCTACAGAGGTCTTTATGTAGTAACGTTTTTACTGACATCCCTAATTTAGTACGTACCCTCTAGTTATCTTGGCTATGTCGGTCTAGGGCGGTCACGGGGGGTTAAGGGGTCGTGGGGGTACAGAGGGGGTCTAAACTTTTTTGATTAATTACATTTCTCGCCGTGGAATATAGCGTTCCAGGTGAAGGGAATGATAGAGTAAAGAATGGTTAGAAATGGCTTAATTATTTTGTACTAGACTAGATACGCTCGCAACTCGTCACAAAATTCGTTTATCGCGCGGGAACCGTGTATTTTTCCGGGATAAAAAGTATATTTTGTCCTTTTACGGGTCAATGTATCTCCATAGCAAATTTGAGCGAAATTGGTTCAGTGGTTTGGACGTCAAGAGGTAACAGACAGACAGACGGCCAGACAGGCAGACAGACCAACAGACATACTTTCCCATTCCCATATTCCCATTCATAATATTAGTATGGATGGGTTCTGTCGTGGAAATTATGTAATCAGAAGAAATTATCATTTTCAGATGACGGAGTTAATGATAAATTTATGTTATTTGGTAGAGTTATGTCAATCCGATGTAAGGCTTGAAACTGCCTGATCTGCATAACCGACAAATTTATGCAAGTTCGCCATCTGCCCATAAAACACGGTAGTAATTTTGATTTATTTAATGAGTATAGCCAATAGCATAAAAATTTGAAAACGCCAGAAACTTATTGTTTTTAACTTTTTACGGTTTTATAATATTTGGCTTATACTTAGTTGTCTATCATATAAGCAGATAGTAACTACTATAAGTAGATAGCCTTGTAGCATTGGAAAATAAAATCTAATAAACTCGAAATGTTTAGAATTTGACTGCCTAAACTACTAACACTACATTTTTTGCCATATCTGCCCATCGCCTAAGTCTCCGTCTATACTTATTGGGTGACATGTTCGAAATACCTATTTTATTGCGGAAAAGAGGGGAGCGGACATTATGCACCTCCGAAATTTCCATGAGTAAATTAAAAGTATCCGTCTACACCCCTCTTTTCCGTGATAAGAGGTATACTTAAGTTAATAGAAAAAGCAGTATAAACAGTTTGACTGCATGAGTATTTCTTATTGTCTACTTTACGAAATAAATATACGATTTTTTTTCTAGAAATTCCGTTATTGCGCGGGAGCCGTACATTTTCCAAAGTAAAATCTCTCTTATTATGTTCTTTCCTGGGATTAAAGTATAGAGATACCAAAGAAGAACAGCTTAAGCGTGAAGTGCGGACTGATAGATAGACAGAAAGATGACCAGAAGATACACTTTAGCATTAATTATTATCTTATATATAAAATTCTCGTGTCACAATGTTAGTCAGCGAACTCCTCCGAAACGGCTTTACTGATTTTTACCAAATTTTATATGCATATTCAGTAGGTCTGAGAATCGGCTACTGGGTACTTTATATATTGATAAGTGCATTTGTTGGATAAATAATGGTAAATTATTACAACCTGAGACTGACGGCGACCGTTGTTTGTGCGACGGGATAGCGATCGACGTTGCCATGGCGACATACTTATTAAGTCACTTCAATAAAATAATAATATGGGCGAAATACTTTATATTATGGCAAAGCAACGTTTGCCGGGACAGCTAGTATCAGTATGGATTTCTTGTTTTGCTGGTACAAAACAGTCTAAAAATATGTCTAAGGGCTGATTAAATATGAATAATTGAAAGTATATTTGATGAAAATAAACGAAACTTTCACAAGAGCGTAGTTTATTCACTTTAAACTTATACTACACCTAACAATGTATTCGCAACGCAACCATCACAAGTCAAGAGGAAAAATGACAAAAACAGTGTTGCCAACTTTAGTATTACATTAATTATTACCAACAATCATAGTTTGAAAAAACTAAAAACACACTTTTTCTCAAAAAGTTTTTTCAAATTATTTCATTTTCATTGGCTCCATTAGGAGCGTATTATTTTAGCGTAATAACGTATTAACGTATGCAAAGTTTCGAATTAATTAGACTAGGTGATAAGTAAAAATCGTACTCAAAGATTCCATTTCATACATACAGCTCTTTTAAAAACTTTTGAATTCCCAGCTGATTTTTATTATTAAAAAAAACTTTATATAAAGTTAAATCTTCTAACGTTGAAACTCTCGTTTATTTTCCAGAACAAAGGAGCTAAATAAGAAGTGCTGGATATCTTTTAATCTTCTGGAGTTTTAAATTGTACCCATCAATCTGCAGTTCTTTTGTTTCGTGATTCTCCCGCGTTAAAATAATGTGCACTGCGCTTAAGAGCAATTTTTAAATTGAAAAATGTTGCTATCATTTGTTGACTTGATTTGAAAAAGGAACTTAACATTCTTCAGGCGTTAAATGTTAAAAAAGTTACGTTTTTCAAAAGAGTGACATTATGTTCCCTCAATTTGAAATATTTCGGACCGCAATTTTTCCGAAAAGCGGCATTATCAAATATATATTATGTTTTATTTACTGGGCTAGGTTGGGTTTCGGAACATAAAAAAATCAATTCAATTTTTAATAAAAATTAAAGAAGCTTTATATATAGTACTTTACCATAAAAATCTCTATCCACTCTATTATAATAATATAATAATTAATAACTATTATTATAGATGTCTACACCGAATCTATCTACGATAGCGCTAAAAGAAGTTACTCGCGCAGGAATTACATTTCCGTTAAAAACTATCCTATATCCTTATGGACACAAAGTATTTCCATACCTAAAACAGTAAAGCTTTAGCAATTTTTAAATAAAAAATGTTAACAAGTAACAAATTCCGGGAATGCTGGCAATTATCAATTTGGCTTATGACAATTACTCTAACTATCCAGTTAACAATTACAATTCCAATTAGAACTAATTATATAAAGGGAAAAGGGTGAATTACATTACCCTTTGATATCCAAGGAAGTGTGAATGAAGCTTTAATGCTACGGAGATACAAAAATGTAACTGTCGCAATACTGATTGGATGAAATTGGCCGGTTAAAATTACTTTAATTACAAAATCTTATTAAACAATCAGGAATTTTGGACAGTATTTTTTTGGGTTGAAATTTTTATTCGTCGGGTTAGCTACCTATACATCTATATTTTTGGGTTATACATTACTAGCGACCCGCCCCGGCGTCGCACGGGTATAAAATATATCCTTCACGTGGTCTACTTCTTATCGGTGCCAAATAACATAAAAATTGCTCCAGTAATTCTCGAGATAAGCCCATTCAAATAATTTCCCCCGTTTTTTCCTCATTATCTTATTAGTCTTAGCGTGATAAAATATAGCCTATAACCTTCCTCAATAAATGGGCTATCTAACACTGAAAGAATCATCAAAATCAGTTGCGTTGTTTTAAAGATTAAAGGGAACAAAGGGACATGAGGGAAAAAAGCGACTTTGCTTATGTATAGATAGATACTCGTTATTTTCCTTTATTTTGTTTCATTATTAAAGGCCGGCACGCACCTGCAGCTCTTCTGATATTTCGAGTGTCCATGGGCGACGGTAGTTGCTTTCCATCAGGTGACCCGTTTGCTCGTTTGTCCCCTTATTTTATAAAAAAAAGGAGAGAAAGGTATTTTCCTACAGCCTATGCGTACCTACCTAATAAATCTTATCTTATCTTATCTTATTTTATATGGATATTCAGTAGGTGTGAGAATCGGCTACTGGGTACTTTATAAATTGATAAGTGCATTTGTTGGATAAATAATAGTAAATTAAAAAACCAAAACCCGACTACTAAAACGCGCTCTAAAAAGTACGAAACAAGAAAATAGTTTATAGGGATATGGAATTAATGTTTAAAGGATAGCCGTGGTCGTATGTATGCCCATTTATTATTTATAATGAATCTGTTTTGCTATAATAGTAGGTGGCATACGACCACGGCTATCCTTTAAACATTAATTCCATATCCCTATAAACTATTTTCTTGTTTCGTACTTTTTAGAGCGCGTTTTAGTAGTCGGGTTTTGGTTTTATAAACTTTATGTTTATTTCAATTATTTTGGGGCTAAGATTCGCTCGATAAATTTCTTAACCTTCCCAACTCCTCAAATGATCGACGACCATAAGGATTTTTTACAATTTATTTGATTCTAGTGAGCAAATTAATTATAGTTAAATAACTATTATTATTGTTTTACTAGTAAAACAATAATAATAATAATAATACAATAATAATAAAACGAAATCGCGGGCAACACCTAGGTGTTGCCCGCGATTTCGTCCGTGTTAGCATAGCATAATAACGGAGATGGTTAATTTTCTCCTTTTTATAGTCCCTTACTCAAAGGGTAAAAACGGGACCCGATCACAAAGATAAAATATCAGCCTGTCCGTTCCATCCGAGAGTGCAGGTGCCATATAGCGGAGTGTAGGGTACAATCATTTCACTTTCAATTTATAACTTTGTTCCCTATGACTAATATAGTTTTTATTATTCGTAGTTTGTTCCTTAAACAGGCAAATTAAAACTCAACACTAACGACGTGATTTTGATTTTCAGGAGAGGCGGGGGGGTTTCAGGCGAGAGTGCAGGTACCACATGGTAATCAAATGATACTCAAAAAGTATATGTTTAGCTTAGAATACAATAATTTCACTTTCAATTTATAACTTTGTTCCTAAAACAGGCGAATTAAAACTCAACACTAACGACGCGATTTCGAGCTGGGCCGCATTGTCCAAGTTCCGGACGATTCTCATGTCAGTGAGAGTGATGAGTAATTTTTATTAGTTCATGCAAATATCAAGCAATTGCAAGCAAAGCCGTACACCATATTATATAGTATGTAGTGCCCGACAGCACCTTTAACTGATTTTAGAGTTACTTTGAATTGGTGTTGCTATAGATAATTAGTTATTGTTTCATATTGTATTGAAATGATTCATGAATTCATGCAATAATCAGGTGATTGCAAGCAAACCCGTGGGAAATAGCTAATAATATATATATATTTGAAATGTGCTAACAAAGTTCTTTCATTTGATACCCCACACAACATAGTCAGGTATATATTTTTTTGTTCTATACTTTAAGTGCCCTAGATGGCGCTATAGTCAATTTTACGTAAAGTCATGTAGCCTATAACCAGCGGACAATCAAAACGCTTCCAATAACACCTCATTTGTCTAAATACGAGTTACGAGGGAACAGACAAACATCCATACCCACATATATACATACATACATACATACAGGTCAAAATCATAACCCTCCTTTTTGCTTCGCCGTAGTCGGGTAATTATTACAACCTGAGACTGACGGCGACCATTGTTTATGCGACGGGATAGCGATCGACGTTGCCATGGCGACATACTTATTTAGTCACTTCAATTAAATAATATGGCAAATATATTATTGCAAAGCATTGTTGCAAAGCAACGTTTTCCGGGACAGCTAGTAATAATATATTAATACATTTAAGAAAATGCTGTAATTCAGATCTCTTTCTGCATTTTTTGTGAAACTATTTCCACTTACCCTTTGAAATTTCCTCCATGAAATATGCATTCCCAAATGAAATGGCCACTTGTGACCCTCGCCTTTGAACCTTGAGATTATCGGACTAGGGCCAATTAAGGGCGAGTACCAAAATAAAGGGAGGAAGTGGACCTCAGAAGTTTTCCCTGGCGGCACATAAAACTACCCTACCTGGGGATTCTGAAAGTCTAGGGGAGTGGTGGCTGAGGCCTGAGAGTATGTTGTGAGCAGAGGAGGTACTCGGTACAATGTGTAAAATTTATTTACCGCGTATCCAGGGCTAGTAAAGGTTAAGATAGAAGCAGTAAAAGGGCTTTTAAATAGCAATTATTATAAAAGTCGTAAAGAAAGTTGTACGATAAAATAAAAACTACTAGAATTGAATATTTTGCTTATGTCACTCCTTAAAATGGCAGCTGTAGTCAGTATAAAATTGTTATTATTATTTGAAACATTATTTTACAATTAAAACTTTCATAATGTGTCTCATATTCTGTGTTTACTAGGGTCTAGGCTACATGGTATTATTACATCTTAATATATATAAATCTCGTGTCACAATGTTTGTCCTCAATGGACTCCTAAACCACTTAACCGATTATAATAAAATTCGCACACCATGTGCAGTTCGATCCAACTTGAGAGATAGGATAGTTTAAATCTCAAATTATAGTCGTAATTTTATTTTATTGCAAATTATTTGTCTATAAAGAGCGACCATTGTTTATGCGACGCGGGTCACGGGATAGCGATGGACGTTGCCATGGTGACATACTTATATTTTAGTCACTAATTCAATAAAATAATACGGGCGATATACTTAATATAATATGGCAAAGAAACGTTTGCCGGGACAGCTAGTAGCTGTATAGGTAATAATATTATGGTGGCCTTAGCTCATGGTCACACCTTTGTCTCTGAGAGACATGATGTGTGTCGGCACAATGCTCTGCTACAATTATCGACGTAGAGCTGACGTTTCTTTACAGCCTATTTGCAATGAAGGAGTTTTACACTCACATATCCGCTTATTTCCACTTTTATGTAGTTCTCGGTAGTGCTGTGCGGTTAATATAAAGTAGTATCGATAAAATATTCGAATATCGATTCGAATATTCGAATAGTGTCTTGGTCCTTGCCTACTCTTCATACGAAAAACTTAGTGTACATTTTTTAGACGAACAATAGTATCATTGTACATTGAGTTCTTAATATTTATATTCAGATTTAAAAGCATTGAGTACTTTGATAAATTACTAAATTAATAATAATAGAAAATACGTATAGTAGAACTTTTCTAAACTTTCGATATTATTATCGATGAGTTGCAGTTGTTTTCACATAAATACTAAGCTATTTTCGTATAACACGTCTAATTTAGTCTTGATACAGGCTAGTTTAAAACATTTTTAAATAAGATTTTTCTTATCACTAATGCTTGGTTTCGAAGTTTTTTTGCCAGTTTTCAATTCAGTACCGCTTACGATTGGCTAGCATTTATTTAAACGGTAATCAATCGACAACGCTATTAAACAGAAGTCTGATAAACTTCAGTCAAAAATCCTCGGAAACAGGCATGAAAGTAGTATCGACATCTTACCGTTACAAGCACAACACTACGCTCCCGTAACATTTTTACGCAGCATTTTCCGTGATGAGTCAGACGTGTTTATATTTTTTATCGATATTTATTCCGCCATCCCTACGGAATAAGCAAATGTACTGGAATATTCTAGACTTCATTTTCACACCGTGCAGTTTCAAGTTTTACTTCGAAATATAAGCCTATGGCTCTTTCAATTGCTTTAAATTAGTTGAGGAAAAACAGTATTAAAAAGAAAATATACAAAAATATTAGTACCTAGAATTTTAGGATAGAAAGAGATTTATTTCTCACTTTAATCCTTCGATCGCGGATTCTTGGAAATCTATTGTTATTCTATTGTTATAGCGGTCACCGGTGTCCTTATGGGGCTTGATGGGTACAAGATATTTTCATAGAGGTTTAACAATTACTTAACTTTAATGAAGGTTTTAACTTTAACTTTAATGAACCGAATATTTTTATCACTTGATTAGCACTCGATTTTACGAAATAAAAGCTTTTGTGCGTTTAATATTGACGTTAATTCAAGTGATCATGATAATGAAAAATAAATTATTATAGAGGTATAAATAAGCACGAATAATAAACTCAATTGTAACTAGCAGAAGGTTCAAATTCGTCAAACTTTTGTCCCTACCTTGTTTTATGTACCGTAAAAAATTAAGTGTTCTTGATCAATCAAAATTCGCAATTTGTCGTCGCAGTGTGCGCCCACCTTTATGAGGGAGTTTATAGAAAAACGATAAAAAGAGACAATTTTTGGCACCGTATGTATTTTATGTGTAATGAGAAGTTAGTAAAAGTTAGTAACTTTTGGAATACTGTCGACAAAGTTGACGATAGAGTATCAGATTCGTTTGCAAAACGTGATTGAATCTCCTCAATACGTAAACGTACATAGTTCTGCAGTCGTTGTAGTCACTCTAACATAAATTATTTGATGTTATGAGCCGTACTAGTGTAATCGCAAACTTTTGTTAGTAAAACTTCATAATATAAGGTATAGTAAAATTATTAATATTTTACTAAACATATTTTGGGCACAATACTTGCCATACTCAAAAAAATATTTATTCATAATAAATAATAATTATTATTACTTTACGTACAAATGTTTATAAATTAAACTCTCTTAAGTCTCAATTTTACTACTACACTACACCTACTGAACTATAAAACTTGAATCAGCTCTACCTAAGAATACTAGAACCTAGATCCAGCTGAAACCTAGGAACTGTTCGCGTAATAATCGAATCAATCTATATTTTTTGCACGAATAAACCAGAGGGAGTCCCACGTTACCGAGATACGGTACAGTCGTGTGAAAAAGTGGCTGAAGTTATAAAATATATTTTTTTAGTATACAAGATATTACGTAAGTTTGGCGAAAGATGACAATAATTGACAGGGTCCTCTAACCTCTTGTAAGTTTCTATGTTTTTTGGGCTTTTTCGATCATATTATAAGGTTCTAAAATGACAAAAATTAAGTAAAATAGTAAAAAATATAAAAAATCTAATTGAAACTGATGGACGGTTTTTTTTTTTAATATGGCTTTTAAAGCCAATCCATCACCAGCCCGCTCAGTGCTTGAAAATGTAGGTTTATACATAATATATTATATTATTTTATTGAAAGGTTGTAACTTGTCACTTGTCAGCAATTTCCAATAATTTAATCGGTTTAAGGCCGTTTGTTTTTCATACAAAAATAAAATCGGCATTCACAAACTAAATATTAGTAGATATGCCTCGATGTTTGCGTAGGGAATTACTTTGGGATACTTATTTTCGCAAAATCAATAAAATTTCATATTTATAATGTCAGAGATATTATATCAGACGATGAACATGACATGCGTAATTTAAATAAGATTTTTCAGTACTTCTAACTTTACAGTCACTTATAACAGTTTTCTATCGATATTTTTTTAATTTACTTACTTTAATGTTATTATTAGTCACATGACATAAATCTACTACATTCAACATCAAATACAATTTAAAGAATTTTCAGATACCCAACTTTTAATTATTTATTTTTTAGAACTTTTCCACTCGTCAGTACCAAGGGGAAGCCAGACGTCAGATATCGATTATTTGAGAGCGAACGCGGAGACCGACTATGCGATTCCTCCTGTCCAATTTGTGTGTCTTATTACTATAGTCATAGAGCTCACTTTAGCGTGACAATATAAATCAGATAGACTGAGATCCAAGACAATATATTTTGAGCTTTAAGTTATAAAACTTAAGGTATGTTTTGGTATGCTATGGGGAATCAATCAAACTGGTTTTGGTGGTTTTCAGGAGGTCTCCAGGATGCAATTTTGAAGCGGTTATGGCGTTTGTCAGTTTTATTCACATTTTACAGTCACGTATTTGTGGTGATACGGAAAATTATTCATTTTTGATCGTAATGTAATGAATATGGTTTCGGTGGTGGTGATCGGTTTCATGAAGCGCATTACGCATGAATTGCTTTATAGTGCCAAAGTATTTGCACTAAAGCAGCGGCTCTCAAACTTTTTTGGTTGCGGAAACTTTTTGAGAAGTGACATTTTTAAGGACCCCCAAAAATGTTTTCGGAATTAAGTATAGGTATGCTAGTGTCTGATGACATTTTAAAAAAATATGTATCGCTCGAGAAGCCCCAACAAGGCCTTTACTCCGCAAAGCCCATTTTGAGTATGGCTGCTTAAGGTGACGCCACGTTAAAGTAAGAAACCGTGTTGGATATGTTTTAGATTGCTTGTTTTCTATGAGAGGCCGGGCCGGCCTCTCATAGAAAACAAGCAATGGAACAGCAAAAAATGGATAGGGCGTAAGTGACAAAATGGTTATTGTCGCGTAATTTAAAAACCATAAATACATTTCATATAAGCTATGCACATATTAAAGTGTATACTTCAACCAATTTATGTACAAATTTTGGAACCTTAAATAACTCTCCTCTGTTGGAAAAATAGGAATCCCTTTTTTTGCAGAGGTCTTTTCGATTGATAATTCTGTGTTATAAAAGTTGTCCAATCGTGTTATGCTATGGGCAATTCAAAGACAAAGACATGATGAATACTGACAACGAACTTTAGTTTCTTAGCTTTAGTCATTGCTGAGAAAAATCGGCATCGCTGCAGCCAAATTATCAAGGCGTCGCCTTAAGAGCCAAGGAAGAAGTGGTCTATGCCAGGTTTCGGAGGTTCCAGAAGGTTATCTATTCCCTAGCTTTTTATTGACTAAGTTTTTTTTTATTTTTTTAATTGTTGATTGGTTAATAAAATCGACTATGATGTTATACGTAGGGATTGCAAAAAACGGATTTTTAAAAAAATCCGGATTTTCGGATTTTTTCATTCTCAAATCCGGATTATCCGGATAATCCGGATTTTTAGTAATTTTTAAAATATTTTTGATAAACAGCTTTAAATGTGCGTGTTTTCTTATTATTTATTTATTTAATGTTCATTTAAAAAGTGCAAAATAAAACTCTTAATTTTTTTTTAATATCTTGATTTTTTACTATTTAAAAATGTGAAATTTTAGTTAACCGCACCCTAAAATTTCACATTTTTAAATAGTAAAAAATCACCGTAGTATCGACGTTCGGTAAATTTTTTGTAATAAAAATTTACTCCGAATAAAAATATTTTGATTTGATTTGATTTGATATGATCAACAGTACGAGACGTAGGGTCGAGGTAGACGAGCTGGGAATTCACTATGTCAACGAGTACCTGTACTTGGGCCAATTAGTTTCTTATGATAACAGAAAGGCAGAAAAACTGGTCCATGAAGAATGGTGACTTACCAATCTCACTGAAGCGTAGACTCGTTGATATAACGTGTATTTCGCTCCTCATAACCAACGACTGGCTAACTCGATTATTGACCGATTTGCGATTTACAAAAGTTCCAACTCGGGGTCTGCCAAAGAGCAATAGAGTTCAAATGTCAACAAAACAAAAAAAGCATTATGTGCTCCCAAACTAGAATCACAGGCGTAGGAATCAAGACGGCCAAGCTAATGTGGCATTGGGCTGGTCACGTTATCCGCATACATGTAGGATATTTAAGCCTAACAAAAGATCGCTATGCTCTGGAGATATTTTTTCCTCTGAAATCACTGTAGTCCTGACGTTACGACGATCCTTGAGGATCTATTGTGACTCCTTCACATTAGAGTACCATCTTCAACCCAGTGCTGCTCTTAAATTTAACGATGTGATTGGGATTGGTGTCACGAATTTCCTCTTTAGTAAATTATAGAAGAGTTTTTGCTCTGTAGTAGAGCAGTAGAGTCAAGTAGGTGAATAGGTGTGTCAGAGAATCGGCAGGTCGTAATGCTGCCTGTGGGGATATACGTGTGGAGGCCAAAGTAAGATCTTCCGACCGAGCGAGGTGTTATACCCGGTCAAGCCGAAGCCCACGTGATACATTTCAGCTGTCGTATATATACCGACGCGCTTAGAAAACTTCGATAGCGCGATGCAGGAATGTTAGGCAAATTGTGGGTACCGCCACATCACTCCCGCCCCGAAGACCGGAGGTCGAATCTTGAAGTCTTGTTCGCTTGAGTCGCCAGTGCCAGGGAGTTCCAGTGAGTCGGAACTGTTGCAGTGAGTCCCAGTGAGTCGGAACTATAAGCTGCTGCACGGGATCCAGTGAGTCGGATAAGCTGCCGTGCGGGGCCGATGCTACGTGCTGACCAGGAGAGATGTGCTCTGCTTGCTGATCGGTCGGTGTAGTGAGAAAGCCCGATGATGCCGATGCGGAGTCGCCCAGGCCGCGATACATTGCGGCTGGTGGACGATGTACCCGATGAGTCGATGCTGGCTGGCGCGGTGCGGAGGGGTGGGGAGTGATGATGATGAAGGAGGCGTGTTCTGTCGAGGGTCACCAATGTGGGATAAATGCGTGGAGGCCAAAGGAAGATCTTCCGACCGAAAGAGGTGGTATGCTCGGTCAGACCGAAGCCTACGTGATACATTTCAGCTGTCGTATATATACCAACGCGCTTAGAAAACTTCGATAGCGCGATGCAGGAATGTTAGGCGAATTGTTGGTACCGCCACACACCTATTATGTAAAGGTGCTTGTTGAGCTTGCATTGTCCAGTTAGACTTCTGGCTAGGATTCTATTTTTTTCTTACTAACCGACTCGTCACCAGTTACGTTACCAATGAGGAACCAACGATTACGGCCTAGAACACGGTTATGAACTTCCCACTGGAGGCATATCAGCTGGGCTGGAAAATGATGACGCTGAAGCAAGATAAGTGAAAGATTCGGGTGGCGCCTTTGTCCAGGAGTTAGTTAGTATATTTATATTTAGACTATTGCACAGAGTAATGACTTAAAATAATCATTCAAACTTTAAATCAACATTTCGTTACATTATAAACTTACTATATTCCTTTATTTGATTAGAGAGAATCACAAATTAGCATTGGTTACGTAAATAATTATAATTTATAATAATAACCTCAATGTAAACAAAAATAAAATATTATTTTATAGAAAAAAACATTATTTTCAATACTAAAATGTTCTAAAATAATTGTAAATTTATCATCATTGCATTTATATCATCATAAAGAAAACATATTAATGCAGTAAAATAAGACTCTGGGTTATAAGAAATTAAAATTTGTCGTTATTTTTTTAAATAAAACGAAAAAATGTGAAGAAATGTAATTATAACCACCAATTAATAATCACACAATGGAATGTTAGACATACGAAATTCTGACTTTGGGTACGTGTAGACCACACAAAGTTGTGATAGCACCTTTAAACAAATGTGAATTTGTATGTCAGATATTATACGATAGATTTAAATTAATTTTATATTACGTAAAAGCTTCTTTTTCATAATTTTATCTACTATTCGAAAAAACCGAAAATCCGGATTTTGAAACATAAAAATCCGGATTTTTCAAAGGCCCAAAAAATTTTCGGATTTCGAAGTATCCGGATTGCAATCCCTAGTTATACCCCACTAGAGTTAGATTTTAGTTCATATAATTATACTCAAATTTTTTTTGCATCAGTATTTAGAGGAGGTCACAGATAGCTTAAATTCAAAAACTCGACCAAATCCGACGAGTGCGTTAGCCGCCATCCGTCAAACTTATTAATTTTTTTTACGTCATCCATACTAATATTATAAAATATGCGAAAGTGTGTTTGTCTGTTACGTCTTCACCCCTAAACCGTTGAATAGATTTTGATGAAATTTGGTATAAATATAATTTGAGTGATGAGTCCCGGGAAAGGACATATATACTTTATATAGGATACTTTTAATGCCAAAAACATAATATTATTATGTATTGTTCCCACGGGATAAACGAATTTCAGCGCAACGAAGTTGCGGGCGACATCTGGTTTAATAATAAGCATTTAAGCCTACCTAGTACTTTAAATATACCTACTCGAAAATAAAGCCTATATTCCCTTAATGAAAATCAGATTTCACTCGTGAATGAGGCAATCAGTATGAATTGGCCAAATATTGATAAGTTTAATGATATTGGTCTCGCCGGCCTGTCGCTGTGATTTTAATGAAAAGTCGGAAAATGAAGACATGAGTGGGTAACTAACAATTTGGAAAAAAGGAAAACGATTTGAATTTAAAAAAATGTGATGCAACAAAACTAAGTAAGTCTACATTCTAGTCCCCGATATTGAGTTCAATGTTAAAGTAGCAGCGCAGAAAGATAAACTTTTTTTTAACTTTTGTATATTGGGAAAATTCCTGACGCTGGGACGCTTGCCCATTGCCGAAACATAAAAAAATTGCTCTTTCAGCGCTGACACTTTCACAGTAAGCACTACAAATTATGTAAGTACAGGTAAGGGACAATACGTCATACACACTGCAAAGTATTTAAATCACTTAGTTTGTTTTACACCCTGTTTAGCAAAATATGTTAGCTTGATGTAGTAGACGTAAGTTACAAAGTTTGTTGAAATTATACCTAAGGTAAAAAAATTAATCGCTATGTTGTAAAATGTTAGTTATTCCCAATTTATCCAATCATGCCTTCAAAAGTTATACTCGGCGAAATATGGCGGTAGCCAAGCGGTAGCGGTCATCGAGGCCATAGCGGCCCGCTATCCCCAACCCGCGGCCCGCCGGGACTTTATTTGTGGCCCGCGTGACGTTAAACAATTTTGAAATTCACGCCTACCGTCAAAATAACGTAGTCTACGTAGTCGTTAATTTTTTTCCACTTTTAAATCGTTAATTTTGAAGAATTTTATTTTTTAAGCCTAAAAAATGTTTGTTGCTGCCCGCGACACTAAGACCAAAACATGTTTGTAGCCCGCATGAAAAAAAGGTTGGGGACCACTCCCTGATAGCCCATAGGTTCTGCTAGCTAGGCTTGGCCACGCTTCCGCGTATCTAGAATCTAGATTATTCCGATGCTCTTTTTTCATAAAATAAGTGTGCAAACGAGAAAACGGGTCCCCTGATGGAAAGCATCTACCGTCGCCTATGGACACTCGCAACATCAGAAGAGCTGCAGGTGCGTTTCCGGTCTTTTAAGAGGAAATCACGCTTTCTTCTAAAGGTTTGCAGGTCGTACTGCTGGTGACAGTTCGTTCCAGAGTTTTACAGCTTTAGCTCTACTAGTAGGTACATAATTCTCTTTAGATTTTCGATCAGGTCACGTGTTCTGATTGTATCAGGATCAGTTTAACCAGTTTTTTTTTAATTCCAAAACCTGTGACTTCTGCCGCTTCTAAGCTCGCGCCTTTATAACAAACAAAGCTTTGAATTGATTCAAACAGAGGTTAAATGTTGATCATAAATTATAGAAAATACCAATTACAAGAATAACTAGCTGACGCGGCGTTCTTCTCGCAATTCCCATACGCAGTAGCAGCTTTAGGGGGGGGCGCGGTTGGCCGACCTCCCAGGGCGCCGGAAAAAATGTCGCGACAAAAAGGGGTTAGGGCGCTAATAGTGCTAAGGCCGGCACTGCCACAGACTACCAGACCGAAGAATCCATTTCTCACCAAAATAGAAAATCTTAAACTTGATGAAATGGTTCGAGAATGCTATCTGGTACCAAAAAAGGTAAAAGCCAACATCACGCGGTATTCCCAGGCGGTCACCCATCCAAGTACTAACCGCGCCCGACGTTGCTTAACTTCGGTGATCGGACGAGAACCGGTGTATTCAACGTGGTATGGACGTTGGCGATCACAAGTTTGAAATAGTTAATTTGTTGTGACTAGAATAGCCTGACGTCATTTAATTATAATATGATATTTAAAAGGGAAATAATAAAATAAGCGAATAAAAACTTACTTAGCGACTGATGATGAACACACTCTTTGCGGTATGAATTTGAGTAAGCGAAAAATAAACTAAACTAACGACTAATATTGATTTATAAAAAAATCCAGAACGAGCTTACAAAAAGTGGATTGTGATAAATCTATTTCAGATATTAAAATTCTATCCGAGCGACTATATTACTAAGTGAGCGACTGGAAATACATAGTGGGCAACTTCAATATTAAAGATAGATTCAATTTTTATAAGTGAGGTTATACATTACGAATTACTAAAAAGTTCAGTTTGAGCAAACTTTTGTGAGCTGCTTTATTAATGATGATTGGTTACTGATATTCTATTTGAGGCTTTATATTTTATATTTTGTTACGTGTTTTAATGAAAATTACAGATTGTTAAATGCGCGTGAATTCGAATGGAGGCGGGGCGACGAATCGTTGCAGTCATAATAATTTTCATCATCGTTTTACTATAATATTGGTCATGTCCAAAGTGTAAGGAACTCCGTGTTGACCCAATACGACTTTTTTGGGTTAGGTTAGATTGCTATTTGCCTTTGCCTTAGCCATCGTGGTTATTTTTATGTGAACCACCCAGAAGTAGACGTCGACTTCGTAAACACCCAAGAACAGATGTCGACCTAAACTCAATATTACGAAAATTTCAAAGGTGAGTAGCTCCAAAACGGGGGGGCTCCTGAGTGTGGGGTTAGTAAAGGGGGGTTAACCCCCCTCCCCCCTCCTTCCTCCCCCCCCCCCCCTTAATCGTTGGGCATTATTCTAAGCTTTTACCGTTATATAATTTAAGTTCCTACAATTAATAGAACAATATATATTTTGGGATCATCAAATCAAAGTATGAAATCCTTACTATCTCTGTTAGCTACCACTTTCGAGATTTTTCACAGATAAAATTGTTGTTCCTCTTATCCAAATGAAGCTACTCACAAAAAATTTACTTGATAGTAATAAAAAAAATTGTTCTAGGGATCCCTGAGTAATAGTGTTTCATCAAATAGTTATTTCATTTTCATTTTTTTTTTGTTTTAATGTCAGCTCATTATACTCTGCTCATTAGTGTATTTTTAAAAGTAGTTTTTGTATTTGAAACACTTAATTTAAGATAAAATGCCGCTCAGTATAAAAAATAAATTTGCCAAAATATATTGAAAAAAATGCAGGACGTACCTAATCTTCACACTCAAACTGATATTAGGTCGCTCAAATATTATGGAGCTGCTCATTTTGTATTTTAAGTAACTCAATTATATAATTTGTAAGTTGTTGTTCTGTTGATTTCTCGTCACTCACAGTCAGTCGCTCAAATAGTAATTCTGTAACCCAAATTTATTAATTTTGTCACTTAAAACCGTAATTTACAGTCGATTACTTACTTATTATACTCTATTAAATACTACCCTATTTAAAATATCTACGATATTTTACAAAGCTTTCTATAATTTAATACAGAAGTGACCTTGAATAAATAATATAAAAAAATATTAGTTTAAATATTAGTTTAAAGACTAGAAAGTATTTACTTACTTTTTGCCGATTTTGCCGAAATTGCAAAGGTTCGCTACAGAAATATTATTAGGTTTTTTCCCTTTATTAGACTTAATAAAAATGAATATATATATATATATATATATATATATATATATATATATATTAATTATTAGATTTAAAACATATTTAAGCGCGGAAAGCTGACTCGAACCTGCGGCGAGTAATACCTATAATGATTCGAAAAATACCTATGAAGATTTAGGTTGTTTTGAATCGTGTTTTTTTGGCACAATTTGTTTTTTTTTTTCTTTTTTCTCGAATTGGATAGAATTTTATCTATAGACTAGCGACCCGCCCCGGCGTCGCACGGTTATAAAATATATAGCCACTAAAAATGATTAAAATCTATAGCCTATGATCCTTCACGTAGTCTACTTCTTAACTGTGCCAAATAACATAAAAATTGCTCCAGTAGTTCGCGAGATAAGCACTTTCAAATAATTTCCGTGATAAAATAAAGCCTTATTTAGCCTTTCTCAATAAATGGGCTATCTAAGTGTTAGATTTTTTCAAAGGGTAGTATTTAATCGAGTGATTGTAAATTACAGTTTTAAGTGTCAAAATGAATAAATTTGGGTTACAGAATTACTATTTGAGCGACTGACTGTGAGTGACGCGAGAAATTAACAGAGCAGCAACTTACAAATTATTTATTTGAGTTACTTAAAATTCAAAATAAGCAGCTCCATAATATTTGAGCGAGCTAATATCTGTTTGAGTGTGAACATTACGTCCTGCATTTTTCGAATCGATAAATGGGCTATCTAATACGAAAGAATCATCAAAATCTGTTGCGTAGTTTTAAAGATTAAAGGGAACAAAGGGACATGAGGGGAAAAAAGCAACTTTGTTCTATAATCCACTAGCGACCCGCCCCGGCGTCGCACGGGTATAAAATATAATTATAGTCACTCAGAAAATTATTAAAATCGATAGCCTATGATCCTTCACGTGGTCTACTTCTTATCTGTGCCTAATAACATAAATAAATTGCTCCAGTAGTTCGCGAGATAAGCCCTTTCAAGTAATTTCCCCCGTTTTTTCCCAATTCTCCTATCTGTGCTGTCTTAGCGTGATAAAATATAGCCTATAAGCATTCCTCAATAAATGGGCTATCTAACACTGAAATAATTTTTCAAATCGGATCAGTAGTTCCTGAGATTAGCGCGTTCAAGTTAGCCCTTTCAAATAATTTTCATCGTTTTTTCTACATTTTCCTCTATTTCTTCGCTTCTATAAGTCTTAGCGTAATAAAATATAGCCTATAGCCTTCCTCGATAAATGGGCTATCTAACACTGAAAGAATCATCAAAATCCGTTGCGTAGTATTGAATATTAAAGGGGACAAAAGGACATGAGGGAAAAAAAGCGACTTTGTTTTATAATATGTATAGAATAAAGATACTAATATGTATGTATTATAAATGCGAAAGTGTGTCTGTCTGTTACCTCTTCACGCTCAAACCACTGAACCGATTTCGCTGAAATTTGGCATGGAGATACTTTGAGTCCCGGGAAATGACATATGATACTTTTCATACCGAAAAAATGCACGGTTCCCGCGCGATAAACGAATTTTGGCGCAACGAAGTTGCGGGCGACATCTAGTAAGTAATATAGATACACTGTATTAGCACAGTGTAAATACACTGTGGTATTAGCTTATTAAATAAATTAATATACATATGTGATTTCTTGAAAAAAAATATTGAAATTCCACCAAAAACATCCACCTGTTAAAATGGGGCCAAATTCCTATTAGCAAATTTTTGGCCTAAAAAGAGTTGAAATCCAATCCAATGCCAATTGCCAAGTTTAGATTATAGATAATAGCACCTTATTTATCGTAATCATTGTCATCAACAGCCTGATCCATAATACTTTTGAAATTCTGGCTATAACTCAAAAACTTATGAAGTGTTCTTAGCCGTGATAGTTTTCCTTTTGAGGCGATATATCGAAAATAAATTATACCGCAAGGGCAATTTTATATTTAATTTGTATAACTCCGCCGTGCAATCACTAAAGTGCAGTAAGTGCAAAATCATGGTTCGGAGAAAAACACATTTAAAGTTTAAAAATGTAAAAAAATATATTAAAATGTATTTGTTTTGTTCTTTGTCGATTTTATCTCAAAGGGAATAACGTAAACTTAATCCAAGACGTAATAAATGCCCTGAAAACCCCATGAATAATTTTTTACAGGCATTAATATTTTTGGGGCCCCTTTACTGCACAGAAAAAAAGAGAGAATTACATATTAAAACGCAGTAAAAAAGGTGCATTACTGCACCTTAGTTTTGTGTTCTGTGACATAAAAGCAGTATTGCATACAAATGAAACAACACAATAATTTAATTATGAAAATTTTATTTTTAATAATCAAATGGGATGCGTTTTTCATTTGAACTTCGTTTCTAAGCTAAAAATTTATTAAAAAGTCTGCATTTTTGCATAAAAAAACTAACAATTATTATCTTATCTGAGGACGTTAACATCGTTATTTTAAAATAATGCTTAAAACTGTGAATACCTAGTACTATATTTAAAAAAAAAAAACATTTTTAAGTGAATTAGGAATACAAAGCACTTACATTATACAATTAATCAGTCCATAATTGGCAGTGAAAGGAACACAAAAATCTATAAAATGGTGGAACTGAGAAATAAGTGGTATATTAATAAGTAACAAGACGTTTACGAATTAATCAGTCTTATCAGGGCATATAGCTTATGCTATAATATCTAAGCGCCTCTTTTTACTTTAAAATCTATCCAAGAACTCCTGTTCAATACAACCACATAATATTTTCTATAACATGTCAAGCAATAAATAAGTTTTGTAACTTATCAATTGTCATTAATAAAAATTAAACCCGGCCAAAATTAAGCAATTACACTTATCGTTAATTAATATGGCTTTTAATTAAGGCTTTTAGTTAATTAATGGTTAAAATGACGCCGTATTAATTAACGATCATTATAATTGAATATCAAAATACGATTAACAATAGCCTGCAACTTGCAAGTACTATCTTTTTATAAAAGAATCTATCTTTTTACGAATTGCATACATACAATCTCTTTCAAAGAATACTATACAAATACTGCATTTTAGTAAGTAGTATAGATTATATCAATATAGCAATTAACTTTTTAAAATGCAGTATTATACCTGAATTTACTGCATTTTAATTAGTAATCACTAGTACTGATTAAATGCAGTAAAAACTGTTTATATGGAGTTATCATATACTGCGTTTTAATTAGGTTTTCACGTGACTGTGTGTGTATACGGAACTATTTAAAAACAGTATTTCATTTGTATTTACTGCGTTTTAATCTAGAATCACAAAAAAATCCTTGCAGTAAGTGATTTTACTGCGATTTAAATAGCAATAATGTCTTTTTGGCGGTAAAAAGGGATAGTTACTGCATTTTCAAAAATATTTATGGTTAAAAATAAAATACTTCCATTAATTCCATTTCCATAATTTCCATTAAACATAGGATAATGGGAGTAAGCCAGAAATAAAGAGAAAAAAATGTAGAATATATCAAAAACGGAAAATCACAAAAATGCGCCTTACTGCACTTTAGTGATTGCACGGCAAAACTATAAAGTCGTGAATACGCTGGGGCCAGAAGCTATCGGCTCGCTCGGAAAACATGCGACAAAACGTATAATTAATTATACTTAAGAGTCCGTATACGAAATTTTGCCGATGAATATGAAATTGCAAAGGTTCGCTACAGAAATATTATTTGGTTTTTTCCCCTTAATAGATTAAAAAATATATACATTAATTATTAGATTTAAAAATATATTTAAGCGCGGACTGCCGACTCGAGCCTTTGCGGCGAGTAATATAATGTGAGATTTAGGTTGTTTTGAATCGTGTTTTTTGGCACAATTTGTTGTTTTTTTTTTTCACGAATTGGATAGAATTTTATCTATAGATTATTTCTGTCGTTTTCTTTTTATGAATTACAGCTCCAAGTTGCCGAAATTAACAGCAATTCTTTGCCCATTTTCTGTAAAATTTTGCCGAGTTACATATTTCCCCTGCCTCTTAATTATTGTCCTTAATTCTCTTTAGAGTTTCGATCAGGTCACGTGCCCTGATTGTATCAGGATCAGTTTAACCAGTTTTTTTTTAATTCCAAAACCAGTGACTTCTGTCGCTTCTAAACTCTACTGATTCTACGTCACTCATAACCGCTAACCGCACGCGCCTTTATCACAAAAAAAGCTTTGAATTGATTCAAACAGAGGTTAAATGTTGATCGTATATTATAGAAAATACCTATTACAAGAATAACTAGCTGACGCGGCGTTGATACGCAGTGGCAGCTTTAGGGGAGGGCGCCGGAAAAAATGTCGCGAACAAAAAGGGGCGCCGCATGCTTAATTGTCTTGAAATGGCTAGGGGGCTAGTAGTGTTAAAGCTGGCACTGCCACAGACTACTAGACCGAAGAATCCATTTCTCACCAAAATATAAATTCTAAAACTTGATGAAATGGTTCGAGAATGCTATCTGGTACGGCATACCAGTGCTGTTATAAGACGATATTGACCCCGTCGTCCATAATAATATAGTACTGGATAGATAAAGATATTTTCAAATCTAAAAACAGTAAAAGCGCTTCAGCAAAAAGCCAACATCACGCGGTATTCCCAGGCGGTCACCCATCCAAGTACTAACCGCGTCCGACGTTGCTTAACTTCGGTGATCGGACGAGAACCGGTGTATTCAACGTGGTATGGACGTTGGCGGTAGTTTATCCGAAATAGTTAAATTGTTGTGGCTAAAATAGCCTGACGTCATTTAATTATGTGATAATTAAAATCTACGATATTTTACAAAGCTTTCTATAATTTATATTAATTTATACAGAAGTGACCTTAAATAAATAATATAAAAAATATTAGTTTAAACTTAAATTACTCCTTAAAAAAAATTAAGTACTTAAGTAAATACATTAAACGTCATACTTTATAGCCTTTCATTGCTTGGAATTGACAAATAATTCAGCATATCTATTGCAGTATATCTATTGTTATTAAATATAGTTAATATATTATTAATTAATTATCTTATCCTGACTTTAATTTTATAGGAAAAACACCTGAAAATACGCTCAAAATAATTAGTAAAAGAGACACCTGTTATGGTTTTGGAGCACCAAAGGACAAGATCCTACTTTTAGTTGTTGCTTAAAACATGCAATAGATGGCGCTTTTAACTTTACGCCGACGAAAACAAATTTATAGGTCAGAAACCAGTTCTTGTTCAAGTATTTAAGTATTTAAATTGATAAGTACATAAGTACTATCAGAGAAGTTTATTCCAAGGTAATTATGGGGGATCTACCTAGTTTGGTCACGTTACGTCAAAGTTCAAACCCAGGGCCAGGCCGACAGCAGCTGATCACAATAATTAATTAATGATGTTGGTCTGACGTTCATTTGACCAAATGACGTTAGTTTGTCAACTGCTTAGAAATCAATTTCCTCGATGGTACCTTCAAATATGCAGCAACTGTGGATCTAGGATACTTTTAAAAAATTTAAATGCGTTCTGCTATGGTTCTGCTTCTGAAGAGTTTGAAAGTTGAAACACTGAAATTACAAGTTGGTTCAAGTAATAAGACATAGATGGCGCTCATTGAAGTCCAAGTCGAGACTGTACAGTGTACAGTGCTTCATGGAGAGCTCCACCGCCAGCAAGCACACTGTAATAGCTCTATTACAGTGTGCTTGGTGGCGGTGCTGAATTAGGGCCGATTTACACCGGATCGGCAGCGGCCGGCAGCGGTCGGCAGAAGCGCGGCGAGCCCTTTTAGAAGTTTTCAAGCGATACTAGTAGTTATATGTATGTAAATAAAGTTTAAAATTATTTCACACTAAAAGTGCTTTTCGCGCCGCCGCTGCATGCCGGCCGCTGCCGATCCGGTGTGATCGGCCCTTATAATATGTGAGTGGTTGACCAAAAAGGGACCTGAAGGATTGGAAACGGTTTTTTTTATTTTTTTAGTCCGTGGTCTTTTGGCTTTGTTTTGGTCTAACCAGAATATTTTTAGGTGCCGTAGTTTTTTTTATGATTTTTGTGAACCACGCACGAGTCGAAACACGAAACTTCAAACGCGTTTTACTCAAAATCAAATTATTTACCTTCAGGTCCCTTTTTGGTCAACCACTCACATATGACATACAGTTTCTTCATTTCACACCGTGAGACCTACTATAGTTTGTGCGTTAGAAGATGATATGGGAGACAGTTCAGATTTTTTTACAAGAAAACAAAAAAATCTAAAATATGTAATAAATTATATTCCATCTACAAAAACAAATGTTTCCTATAACTGTAAATGAATAAAAATGAAGAGTTGCTAAAATATGCTAACTTATTAATATAAAATTACAAATGTTAACAGTGAAATAGGAGTATGAAATTATTGATACGAAAATATTTGAAAAAGTCAGATGCATGAAACGGAACTTTTGCCGATAGAGATTGACACTGTTGAATCGAAATCAAACCGATAAAAAGGGCGGCCATCTTAAATCGCTAGCGCCACTCTGAAACGTCAGTACGAAATCGATAATTTCGATTGCAATTCCTTTACGAATTGATTCGATATTTTTAAATTATCGATTAAAATTTTTAGGTAACTTCCCTACTATAGTCAATTATAATGTGTCACCCATATCATCTTAAAACGCACAAACTACTTATAGAATCTGTGTGACGTCAAATAACTTGTAACAACCATTATTTTCCATTTTGTTTTGGCCATGTTTTAATGACATGGGCCATCATGGCACTGTTCCAATTAAATACATAGGTACAACTTGAAAGTTGATTATTATAAAATACTAGATAAGCCCGTGCACTTCGTATCACATCCCTCGTAAATCATAATAAGTACTTAATATAAACCTGCCTTGGACCTCCTCAAATATTTCAAGACTAAAATTAACCATAATATCCGCGGTTCAGCCGTTTGCAAGTTTTAGCGAGATTAAACCAATTTAAAACTAATTTTTAGGGTTCCGTACCCAAAGCATAAAAACGGGACCCTATTACTGAGACTTCGATGTCTGTCTGTCTGTCTGACCGTTTGTCTGTCCGTCTGTCTGTCCGCATGGACACCGGCAGGGGGGTGCCAGGTGGTGCACTTGCACACCTTGGGAATCTCGGGATCAACAGGAATAAAATAAATTAATTAAAAATCAAAAAACCCGACTGCAAAAAATGAACTAAAAATGAACTAAAAATAACGAAACAAGACCTAATTCTGCCGGAGGCATCGAATCCATGTTTTAATTGATACGACTCTTGCTTACGAGTTTCATGCCAGGATACCTAAATAGAAGGTTACATAGAAAAATGTAGAAGAAGAAAGTGGATAATAAAATGCAGTCGGAGGCATAATATTTTATGATTTATGAATTAATGTTAAACTTGGTGCGACATGCCTCTGACTGCATTTTATTATCCACTTTCTTCTTCTACATTTTTCTATGTAACCTTCTATTTAGGTATCCTGGCATGAAACTCGTAAGCAAGAGTCGTATCAATTAAAACATGGATTCGATGCCTCCGGCAGAATTAGGTCTTGTTTCGTTCTTTTTAGTTAACATTTTTTGCAGTCGGGTTTTTTGATTTTTAATTAATTTATTTTATTTGCGACTTTTTAGTTGTAGTCATATAACCATTTCGACAATCGATCTAATAAAAAATTGAAAAACTACCGTACTGATATAAGTTATAACTTATAACCATATATCGTAGGTACACTTAGAAAAGTGTACCTACAATACGTTATGATATGTAATAGGTACGTAGGTTTGGTACTGTTTCAATGTATGTTTCTAGTTTTAAGTACCAAATCATTGTTTTTTTTAAATACTTTGTCATTGAATTTTCATCTTGTTTCAGTAATGTCAGTTAATTTTTAATTAATATTGGATTTATCCATGCAGGCGTATTTTGGTTTTTTCTTATTTAATTACTAGCGGTCAGCCGCGGTTCCGCCCGCGTGGATGTCGGTGAGCCCTGCAAAAAGCATATCCAGGAAAGACTCGGTCAGCAAAATGATTCCCAGGTCAATTCACAGACTCCGACACTAACATCGACGACGCAGTCATTATACGCAGGCTGCACCCTGCACAGCGGGGCTAAAATGGTTACATTTAGCAATTCCTCTCACTCAATGAATTGCCTAAACTGTCAAACTGACGAAATATGTCAAATTAGTACAAATTACTAGACATGAATTGCAACGAACTTGACCATTTTGCGATTTTTAAAAAATGAATCATATTATGATTCATAATATTATAATGATTCTCCAAAGCGACCATTTTAGCCCCGCTGCCCGCAGATTGTCTTCCTCACGCACGCGCACCCGCCAACTATCGTAATATTTTAATTTCGCCATAATGTCAAAACCAAATGTCCAATTTTAATCATTCAATTTTCAAAGACCAAATATTATCTACACAAACTGTACTTAGTAATGGAATAATTTATTTTGATAAGGATTAAAAGAATGAGTAAAATAAACGCGTTTAAATGTAGTCCAAAAAAATTTCAAGATTTTTAAATAAAAAAATGGTTATTGTGCCTCACTCGACATAGATAGGTATAGTGTGTCGCGGACTTTTTTGTAGATATTTGTAAGTTCTACAATTAGTTAAAATTTTATGGTTCTATCTTTTATAGTTGAGGCAGCGTACGTAAAATAAGTAACTTTTCTGGTTGATTTTTTACACCTTGCGTCCGAAGAACCCAAATATCTTACGGTACCCAATTTTTTTCCGAAATAAAATTCAGCCTTTGTTCAGCAAAAATAATGTAGAATTCCAATGGTAAAATAATTTTTCAAATCGGTCCAGTAGTTTCGGGGCCAAACAAACAAAAAATCAAATCTTTCCTCTTTATAATATTAGTTTAGATTTATTGTTCTATTTAATATTAAAACTGCAAGTTATATACATATTTAGAATCAGTCTTTAAAATCCTTTATTTTGATACCCCACTCGATATGCTAGGTAGAATTTTTATTTTTTTTACCTCACAATATGGCGTCAAACATCTGCCATTTTGGTTTTTTTTTAATGTCACCTATTTAAGAACACTTGGGTCATTAAGACAAATCTAACGATACCTCAAATGTGAAAATCCGTTCAGCGGTTCTGAGGATACAAGGTAAGGAAGAATATTACAAACATACAAGATACGCGCTAAACACATAACCCTCCCAGCCGGCAGTCGGGTAATTATTCAAATAAAAAGCCCTGTAACCCTATTACCATGCCGTACAAAGATAGTTCGTAATGTTTCGGCACTAAATGTATTCTGTTGACGTAAATAGTAAATAGACAGTCACTGTTGTTTGTAAAAAGTAAAAAGAAAAGAAAAAAAAAACTAAAATCTGCACCCCTTGGAAATTAAACAACAAATACTAAAAACAAAATAGTTAGTATAGAGTAAATATGTATTTAAGGGGGGCTAATATTTAAATCCCACACAACAAATGTGATTTTTTGTGCCTTTTTTTCGTAAATCGTAATCCATAAATCATAATGGCAACAGGTAGGCACTTGAAATATTCACAAAATCCTTAATTGTATTCGTAAGTACTTCAGTAATAAAATTAAAATAATATAAATAATTAAGGTACCCCATACCAAAACACTATTTTTTCGCTCTACGAGTACGGAACCCTTCGTGCGCGGGTCCGACTCGCACTTGGCCGATTTTATAATTTATAATATAGATCATGAATAATTATTATTATAGTCATTTAAATATTCAGCATTTTAAATGAATAAGTGACAATCTTATAATTTATTCAACTGAGAAAGTGAATTATTCTTATCACGACCTGTGACAGTAACAATGGTACTTATTATTCCTAGTGTGCAAGCGAAAACCTGAGAGAAATCATAACATTTATAGGTCTACCAGAATCTGATGACAATTTTTGACAGCAGATTTTCAAAAAATATTCTTGATCATTGGATAAATTTTTATATTTGCATGTTTATCACACAGAATCAGCCGCTATAAGAATAAATTAAAAACCGGCCAAGTGCGTGTCGGGCCACGCGCAATATAGGGTTCCGTAGTACCGCAAGTTTTTGATAATTTTAATGGTCAATGATTATTTAAAGCGTGTTTTACACTACTAACAACATCATCTCAGTTACTTTCAAAGGAATTTGAACGAAAAGGTCCTTTATACTTCGCCGAATACATTTTTTTACAATACATACTCATAAGTCATAAGTAAAAACTATGAAGGATAGAGGATTGCAAAGTAGGTAGGTAAGTAGGTACTAGAGACCAAATTCGTCGTTGCGCCAAAATTCGTTCATCGCATTTGAGCAGGGCCCACATTTTTCCGGGATAAAAATTATATTATCATAATAATATTATTGTGTCCTTTCCCGGGATTCAAAGTGTCTCCAAATTATGTGATTAAAAATATATATATATTTAAACTAGATACCTATTTATGACATTGTTGTTATTTTCAACACTGCCTTAAGACTCAAGAGTCGTCCGCAAATCACGCGAGGTGTTTAGGGGGAAAAGGGGTCCGACTTGGTGGAAAGGGTGGGCCCGTTTTTTTCTGACAAACAGTTGTCTTAAAACGCTAGAAACTATGATTTTTTTTTAATTAATCGAAACCCTTACAATCAATTCGAGTTCGAGTTCGACACAAAACACTACTCTCCAACCGTCTTACGGTTTTTCCAAGGTTTTTCGATCAGCACGAGAATCTGACGCGAGTTTCACAGTTTATACCCATCCCACAAAAGTGCTCAACGCCGCTAAAGAAGTTTTCACTTCAAAAAATATTTTTGTAATATTGATGTAAACTGTATTTATTTACTTAGGTACTTACTTAATTTATTCCATGTAAGTACTTAATGTTTCTGCTCTCAACAAGAAATAACGTGGGCGGTGGGAAGCCTTGAATCTTTCTTTTGCCAAAGTCGGGTAAAAAATATTCGCGGCACGTATGTACTTAGGTATACTTCTATACTTTCTGTATGTTAATGTCTGTCAACTTTTATGCACATTACGAAAATATCTTTATCAGTTAGGGCCAAGGGGGTTAGCCTGCTTTAAGGCGCTATATTGAAAAAACTGTCCTTTTTGACGTAATACTATAGGACCCTCAGAAATGTTACAAATCTGGTAATGTGATATACATAATATCTTCATAGCCTTATTTAGGTTTGAGAAGAACTAGAAACACGATTAATGTATTTTGCCTCGATACATTTAATTTTCGATATGACCTCTTAAAAATACCTCATTCAAATGAAGTATAAAATTGCCCTTGCGGTAAAATTTACTTTGGATATAGCGCCTTAATCGATTCGCTCGTGACAATCGAATCGACAGGACAATCGAAAGTTTAATAAGTAAAAGGATAATAGGCATTCACAGCGCACTACCAAAACACTTTAACAGACCCATCACTATTGCAACGACATAGAGCTTACAATCGCAAAGCTCTTTTTGTATACTAAGACTGACAACTTTAATATCTATTACCAAGCAATAAAGTGTAAAATTCCATGACACAGTCAGAAATTGCAGCGCCTAAGAAATCACCTAAGTCTCTATAGCAAAAAGATAAGGTTGAAAGTCCCATGGCACGGTTAATGGTAGTATAACATGGCACGAATGCTACCATTTAGCTATGGGAATCTGTGGTGTCTACACGTGTTCTTAATACCAACAATTCAACAATAATAGTGTGAATAAGAAATTGTAAGTACCACTTTTACATCATTTAAATAATTGCAGCGGTCGTTGCGGTCGATTAAAAGCTTCACTGTCGGCTGTCGCAAATTACTTGGAGACAAACGCGTGCGTGGGAACCGTATTTTGGCAGGATAAACATTAAAAAGTATCCTAAATAAAACTCATAAAGTCATCTATATATGATTTCCAATTGTGTTAGTAACGCTATAACTCGAGAACGGCTGAACTCATTCTGCTAATTTTAGTCTTTAAATAATCCTTGAAGTCCAGGGGAGGTTTTTAAGTGACATGAAGTTCACCGGGACAACAAGTTATATCTAAAAAAAAACCTAATTAGATGATTTTAATTAAAATAATGTTGTCCGCAAAGTTTTTATTGTGAGAGAACAGTACATTTTGCCAGGATTGTGATTGTTTTTTTTTACTTCACAAAGTCCCATTCTCGATAGGTCATACCAAAAAGGTTAGGAGTTAGGACACAGCGAGGAATAGGATGCTAGGGCCTGTTTCACCACTTCCTGATAAGTGCCGGATAGGCCATCCACAACATAACTTGATCTGTCATCTGTCTGATCTGAGAATCTGTCAAAAAAATTGTGGATAGCCTATCGGGCACTTTATCAGGAAGTGGTGAAACAGGCCCTAAAGTATAATTATTATTACTGTACAATTTCTTATGATAAAACTGATGTCCTATGTTATTTTCAGGAGTTAAAGTGTTTCCATGCCAAATATAAGTTTAATGCGGTTTTAAATATTATAAAAAGACAACCTACATTTTCGCATTCAATAAAATTAATAAAGTAACTAACTAAAGTCATATTTTACTACTTATAAAGTTTGTTAAAATTAGTCATAAATTAATTCGTTATCCTTTATCTGTCCCGTTTCCCATCATTGATTATAGAGATAATGATATTTTTCTAAATGATTCGATGACGTCCAAAACTTCGTTGCGTTCAATTATCGCGCCGGAACCGTATATTTTTCCAACAAAATCTATCCTTTATCTTTTCCCGGGACTCAAAGATTCCCATGCCTTGATTCAGCAAACGTGAAGAAGTAACAGACAGACACAGATATATACACTTTTTAGGGTTCCGTAGCCAAATGGCAAAAAATGGAACCTTTATAGATTCGTCATGTCTGTCTGCCTGTCTGACCGTCCGTATGTCACAGCCACTTTTCTCCGAAACTATAAGAGCTGTACTATTGAAACTTGGTAAGTAGATGTAGTCTGTGAAACGCATTGTGATTTTGATATAAAAATGAAAAAAATATATAAAAAATTAGGTAACTACCTACAACTGAAACAAAAAAAAAATTGCATCCAACCTATGCGTGTGGGGTATCTATGGATAGGTCTTCAAAACTCATATTGAGGTTTCTAATATGGGCGTGATAACTGTAAAAAAATATAATAAAAACTATCAACGAAAATTGGTTTGAACGAGATCCAGCAAGTAGCTTTTTTTATACGCCATAAATGGTAAATCTTAATTTAACTTTCATTAAATCAACTGAAATATAAAAATAAATCAAAAACCTTTTAATTTCATAAAAATAAACGTTATTGCTGCTGCGGAACCCTTCATGGGCGAGTCCAACTCGCATTTGGCCGGTTTTTTCATTTATAATGTTAGACGGAAGCAAATCGAATCAGGTCGGACTGGTCGCAGGCCGATCTGACCAAACTCAAGCATAAATACGGGAGTAGACTGAATAAGTCCAGTCGTCGGTCTTTCTTTTCTAGCGGATTGAGGATATCAGCCGGGGAACGTGAGACTCCCCAGTAGGATCTACCATACCTCCAGTCCTCCACTCCTCCACTCGCTTCAGGGAGCGTTGCAGGTACAATAGCCGATCGTCGGCCTGCGATCAACCCAAATGGATAGATCAGCCTCCGGCATATTTACGGCATTTAAAATTCATTCACAGATATTTGCGAATTCGTTATAATTTTTGTTGTTTGTATAACTTGTTGACTGTTGTTAACGATTTAACTCTCACGCGTCATTACAGTAACGTCGTAATGTAATGTCCGTTTTCTTGTCTCACGGTGTTATAATGTTATGACATTCACAAAAACATCATGCACTAACATGGCCGACGGTGATCATATCAGAAAGGTTATGTAACTTATGTAAAAAGTAATGAGAGAGATCTTTATCGTTAGTTAAAAATGAAAAAAAAAACAGGCGTAAATGTGTTAAAGGGGGTATTGGGACGTCCACTAACTACGCAAGGTAGAAGGGGGGAAATTAACTACACGTAATATTGTTTTGTCCTAAAAATTTGTTCGCGCATCTTTTTTATAGTTTTTTTGTTAAATCTTACACGAGATCAAGGAGTGGCTAAGGGAAGTCGAGCATAATATAATAATAAAGTAATAAAAATGATTTTATTTTTCACACAACATAGACCTACTTAGATTTACATGATATTAGGTAGATGAAATATTATATTAAGCATGAATCATCGAATCTTACGATATTATGTTACCAAAGGGAGAAATGGGGTTAAAATCGTCTTACACAATCTAAGAACGTCCTCCCACTTAATTATATTGTAAAAAGTAATATGACAGACTTTCCCAAATTTTGGTTTACCAGGATGCAAAACAGTCAATTATTGTGATCTTTAACTAGAAAATATAAGGTAATAAGCGTGGACTAAGTTCGTTATTCTAGCTTAAATACATAGTAAAAACTAAAATACCATTAAAGTAAACTACTGAGGCACCGAAAAGATTTAAAATGCTTTCAAAAAAACTAGGTGTTGTCGGCAATTACTATGCTCGTGCTGCAAATATTTTAGCGTTAAAAAAATTGTCAATGTTGGCTTTTCCTTCTATCGTGAATCGTGATCCAGAAAAATACCACCAAATGTTGTCAAAATCAAAACTTTGGACGTGCGTGCAAAAGTGACATACAAAACGAAATTCGCGTTTATGATATTATTTGCACGGATTATTTATTTTATTGCCGTCACTAACTTTATGTGAGTATCTTCCATTAAACACATTATCATTATTAAGTGCCTTTGGTACTTTCCAACTCCTTAGGAAGCGTTCATTAATTGCGTGAGACGTTTTTGATGATTTTTGACCCCTCATTCCTTTGCACTTCAATCTGCGGGAATATGCTCGTTCAGGCATCGGCCAACAATATATTTTTGCTCGGAATTCAGCTGTCTTATACCACCTAAATTAAAAAAAACTTCTCTAGTCCGATGCAGGATTTTTTGCTACAAGCAGTCCACTGCGGGAAGCCAGTAGGTAATGAACTATGAAGTATTTTATAAAACTTTGCCGCTATTGTCTCTCATGACGAACCAGCGCAAGGTAAAAAGCGGGTTAGTGTAGCAGCTAGAGACTTATGAACGGTAGAGATGGCTGGACGGATGGATGGATGTCATTACCTTGGTTGAGGTATACATTTTTAGAGTTCCGTACTCAAAGGCTAAGAACGTGACTCTTTTACTAGGACAAATCATGGTAATTCCTAGACCAAGGCCTACAAAAAATTTCATACGAAAAACGCTATCTTTTGCCTATAATATTAAAAATATAGTACACAAAAGCTTCTAAAGCATAAATTATTATGATTAAAAATATTGGTCATACATCATTTAAAAAACAAAGAAAGCAAGATAATATATCTAATTAACTTCTGGCATATCTATCCCATTCTTTCACATGAGACCGCGACACACAAGTGTCGATCGCTATCTCTGCAGATAAAACAATAACAATTATTACTGTACACCGTATACAAACATTACCATGATCATAATCATTTTTTTCATCAACATAGTCGTTCACATCTGGTTTCATCAGTCTTTGCGGGGCTAAAATGGTCGCATAGCAATTCCTCTCAATCAATTCACAAAATGAATTGTCAAAACTGTCAAACTCACGAATGTCAAATTTAGGCCAATTTAGGTCTAAATTCGTACTAATTTGACATTCGTGAGTTTGACCAATTCAATTGGTTTAAATTCGTACTAATTTGACATTCGTGACTTTGACAGTTTTGACAATTCATTTTGTCAATTGATTGAGGCCATTTTAGTCCCGCTGATCATTGTTGAGATTTATTAGATTCGATTATTGTGACTTATCTTCTTGCTTGTAATAATAATATTATCATGTTATTAAAATTAATTGTTAATTGGTTACTTAAGTCATAAAATTAAATATTAAGTACATCAAAAAAATATTTATATATACTTATACATAATTGTTTACTTATCATATTCTCACATTTACACACCATGTTCTAATATTTCTAAAACATTATAATAAGTATTTGCAAGTTTTAGCACCTACGGAAAAAGAAAGAGCTATTTTCAAAGTGCGAATATCTCTAGATAATATGGATTTTACGCTGTGCGAACTTTCTTCCGCGAGCTAAGGGACCGAACCGCATAATACGTATTACGTACGTGACATTATTGCCCCTCCTATTAGTTAGGTCAAGATCTCCACTCCCTCCATGATCATATACACCTAGTTCGAATAAAATTTCATTTTATCGAACATGGGGTAACAGCCTACAGTCTGCCAACTGCCAAAGACTCTCATTCCCTAAATAGTTGTGTAGTAACTAGTACATTGATTCCCAAAGTGGTCCATGTGGACCCCATGTGGTCCACGGGAGCCCGATAGGGGTCTACGCTTGCGTGGAAAAAAAATGGGGGTCCACAAGTCGTTATCGGGGGTCTATAAAAATTAGGTGACCCGATTTGACTTCTCCTATGAATATAGGCAGGCAATATTATATTAATAGCAGATTAAATATTACAGAGCGAGGAGATTTAGAAATAAGTAAAAGTATGGTAATTTTTGTGTTAAATAGCTACAAAACAAGAAAATATTTGCGTTTACGTAAATAATTCGGGTTTTACCGAAGCGAAGCGAAGGTTATTGGTTCCTTGTACTGTGAATTGCAAGTCAAGTTTTTAATAAGGGCTAGTTCTCAATTAAATGAATTCTTGAAAAACAATCCTTCCTTTGATGTATTCTATACTAAGCCTTATAAGATAAGACAGTCGTTAACTATCTCATTTTTTGATAGTTAGTAAACTGTCTCTGAACTAGTTATTAAACTAGTTTAGTGATAGCCTAATTTAAACATTTAGCTAAGTTTATTAACATTTTATTTACATTAATCTTGACTATCTATTATTGACTTACTTGAACCATTATTGACTTACTTGAACCATGAATAGTGAATGCTCTTTTTCATCTAAATATTAATTAGTTTGTAATTTTCCTTTGTTTTTATGTGCTTGGTTAACTCCGCAATAATTTTTGTACACTTTTATTTTCAACTATTTGCGAAAACTTTTAAATGGCTTATAGTGACTATTTGGTTAAGTTAATTTATAATGATAGCTGTAAGTTTTCCGAAGAAATAAAAATAAATAAATAAAATAAATAAATCTTAGATTAAAAAAAGTAAAGGTCCAACTGTTGGATGAATACACGGATGAATACATGTAGTTGTGGGGTCCACCAGATCCAGCAAAATGTTTAAAGTGGCCTATGAGAAAAAAAAGTTTTGGAACCTCTGAACTAGTACGAGAACTTTTTTTTTAAAGGAGGCAGGTCGCTATAGCCCTGACGTCACTGCTCATAAATTGAACGATATGGTAGGGGTTGGTGCCACGAATTTCCTCTGTGGATGAGTATGCGTGGCGACCAAGGTGCCTGTTCCTGCTCTGTTGTAGAGCAGGACAGTCGAGGAGAAGGTGAATAGGTGTTTCATCCTCCTCCTCACAGAATCTGCAAGTCGTTGTGTTACAAACACCCATTCTGTTTAGGTGTTTGTTGAGCTTGCAGTGCCCAGTTAGGCTTCTGGTAAGGATTCTTAATTGGTCCCTACCCAAGGTGAGCACTAATTCTGATAGTTTCTTGTTGAAGCTAGGAATTAGTGCCTTGGAGTGTTCAAGGCCAGGGGTCTCAGCCCATTGCTTCCTGCATAGTCTGTGGCCCCATTCCTTGAGCACTTGTTTTATGGTACTGGGAGTTATACCACAGACTGGTTCTGGGCTATATATGAGACTCTCGGCCCCAAGCCTAGCTAGTTCGTCAGCGGTTTCATTGCCGGGGTCGTTACTGTGGCCCGGGACCCATACTAGGCGGATGTTGTTGTTCCTTCCCAGTATGTTTAGCGTCCAGTGGCGAAGCCTCCATAGAACACGATTCCTACCGGCTTACCTTGGCCAATTTTAATATATACATTTTTTATTATTAATAATTATAGCTTACCCCGCTTCCTACAATTTCATAAAAATAATTCGCCATGTATTTAAAATCACGCAAACGCACACATACCCGTTTTTACGATCGCACTCAGAACGCGTACGTAACTCGCTCAAAACATCGGGAATGCACATTTGAATTAATGTATGAAATTCACGCACACATACACATTACTACACATGCAAACGACTCGTCGATATTGTCAAGCAGCAAGCCGATTCCACATAGCCTACCTAGTCTTTATTTGTCATGTGTTAAGGTTTAGTTTCGCATGTTTCGCTTTAAAAGATTTCGTCCAATCACAACAGAGCTAATCATCGGCCGACCGGCGCGTGATGTCATTTCAATTCACTTACGCGCTCATTTGCACTCATTTTGTACTGTTATTATTGTAATATGCAAAATTTTGTTTATTAAGTTAGTGGGCTAGCTTGATTGTAATATTATATAGTTTAAAAGAATCGAAAGTAGTGAAATTTTACTTGCCAAGTGTTGTGTTGTGTTTTGTTTGTTACATCGTAAAGGTGAGAAATGATAGCATTAGTACAAATTGACTGTTGTCTTACGGATTACCTATTAAATGACTTAAATTCGTTCTCAAAAGAATCGTTCGAAAATAAATAACATATCATTAAACAAGGACGGGCGCGTCCCGATATGAAAATTGATTATAGGCGTAAGGATGGGTTTTTCAAACATTTTCACAGTTCAGTGTATGATAAATATAATTGGATTGCGGGCAGTTGCAAATTAAATAAGTTATTTTGTTTTCCATGTTTGCTGTTTTCCGATACAAATAGTGCTTGGAATAAAACGGGTTTCTCAGACATCAATAATTTGACCAATTCGGCTAGGAAACATACTCAAACCGAAAAACATTTACGCAGTTGTATATTATTACACAATTTTGGAAATAGTAGAATAGAAACATTTCTCGGAAATAATTATGAATCCCATAATCGAAAAGTGGAACGTAATCGAAACTTAATGAAACGTTTAATAGACACTGTTGTTCTTCTTGGAAAACAGGAGTTATCTTTCCGCGGGCATAGTGAAAACGTTAATTCAGACAATCGTGGCAATTATATAGAAACATTATTTTATTTAAGTGAGTACGATAGCGTTATAGACTCCCATCTTATTATATGATAATGTTTTGGCACATTTCGTAAAGAAAAACCGTAGAATTATGTTAGAATATAAATAATAATTCTTAGGTAATTTTTCAGGTTGTAGAATAGGAATATTAAATAACGACGACAGACGACAAATAACAAAATTAAACATTTAGGTACTTACGTATTTCTGCTGATATTTCTTTGCTACTAGCTTTTGCCCGCGATTTCGTCTGCGTGAACTTCAGACAGGTAGCCTATGTTCCTTTCCATGTTTGACATGGGATGCATGCAAAATTTCATCTAAATCCAGTTTTTGCATGATTGAGTAACAAACATCTACACTGGCAAGTCAGGATTCACTTATTTTTGGTGTGTGAGTGTGAGTGACGTGTGCTTAAAACGGCTATTTTAAAGCCACTTTTATCATACTCGACATGCACTGTTCATATAATACCAGTGATGTCATGTATGGTGAAGGTGGTGAATACTAACAACACTAACACTGCATGCAACGCACACAATGCAAGCAAAGCACCATGGAAAAGGTAAACTAACACATTTAATACAGGTATGTAATTTATTGCACGTTTTTTTTACAAGAATTGAAATTTCGCTTATTCACGAGTTAGCCGTTTTTTGGTCCGGCTTTACCTTTATTTTTTTTCACCCCACGCCACTGTTAGCGTCTCAATGCATTCCAGAACTAATTTGGACGAGACTTCTGCTTTAAGTTCAGCTTGACTATCGGAGAAGATACAAACGTTTTTATTAACTAGGGCCATCTCCATGCTTTCTAGTGAACAACCGAGAACGTTTACTTATTTCACTAAAATATAGTCTTTACTCTTTATAAATCTATCCTATCCTCCCCTTATCTATCCTCCCCTTATCATAAATGTAAAAATATATGTGTGTTTCTTTTTTATGCTCAAACCACTTAACCGATTTAAATATTTTTTTATAATATGGAGATACTTAGTGTCCAATGAAAATAACATGGGGTAGTCTGCGCAAACATTGTCGTTGCCAATGTCTAGTTATAGCGCAAGCAATAAGAGTAAAAGCACTAGGAAGTAAGATTTTCTAGACCATCCGTTCTAACGAGTAATCTAGTTTGACTAAAAGACACTTTTCTAACTTTTCTTGCAAGGTTTTTCTTCCTATTATCTAGTGTAAAGCAGGACAGCCCTGGTCAAAATAAATTTAGACTCTTTGAAGATTTTTCGGGCCTCTCTCTGCTAATACTACTTATCGTGAAAATCTCCTTGAGTCTTGACTTCCCTCAGTCGTACGGTCTCATTTCACGTGAGCTTGAGCAAAAAATGTAACTTACTAAAATATAATACAAAATATTATAATGGTTTTAGCACTATTGTGTTGACTTTGCAGTTACATTTCAGTAAAAAATATATGTATACTAATTCTCTCCTCCACATGAGATTCAGTTCAAATTAGCTGGACTCCTTCCCCCCTAAATACCTCGCGTAATTTGTGGACGTCCACAATTAGTATAAGTCAACTTGTTTCTGCTTAATGTTTTAGCCATAGGGAGATAATACACAAAATGCGATGAGTATGTATTTAATCTCATATTTCCAGATATTTTATTTGCATAGATGATAATTCTAATTCTTAGAATCTTTCATAATACTTTCACCAATTAAAAGTTATTTTATCGGATTAATTACTGTGGAATATGGTAGTTACGATAAACTGCACGGTAATACCGATTGAGGTAAAAGTGAAACCTTCGCTATGGTTATGTGACCCTGGTAATTTGGTTTTTTGAACGAGCTTTAAGTAATGGACCAAATCAAAAGTAGAATCACAATTCACAACATTTGATTTGATTGAATATTAAAAAGTTTTATCTAAAACATGTCTTAAAATGGTAATATTGATAACACTACTTTTAAACACCTTCGAAGCAATTTTTTCTCAAAAACTTACAATCATTAGAAATTCCTTTTCCTTATAGAACCAAAAACCTTTCAAACGGTTTTTCTAAGGACGTTTACTGGAACCCTATAACCATTCTAAATCTATGATTTATTTGCTCTTTTGTAATTAGTACAACTGTTAACTGCATAATCCGAATAAAATGAAGAAAAGACGAATCGTATCTCTGCTTTCCCTTTACGGAAGCGACGCAATTTGCCAAAGTATCTTGTCAAAATATTGTTCCCTTGTCGATGTAGATGATGACGATAATGGCTTTGATGCTGACGATAAAGATTTTGATGATAAGAAACATTTCGTGACTCCACGCTCCGAAGACGGTCGTGCGCGGCCTGTCCCACTTGCACAAAATAAAGTTATTAAAACTTCATCTGTTTAATAAATCGTAAAATTATGGATATTAATCGTTTTGTTATCCAGTCTCCGTGCAAAGTAAAAGCTTTTTGCAAAGTTTTCATTATAAATACATCAACGGATATAGTTTGTCGTCAAAGTAAAGTCAGAGTCTGAAGAAGTAGGGTTTTGATCAGACTATACTGTAAGATTGGGACTGAAATATCAATCGAGCATTGAATAAGATATATTCAGGTGCTGTGTCAACTAGCATAATTTACAATTACAATTACTAATTGGTCAAGTAGCTATATTAGTTACTTACAGACGTCATTTATCAATTTATCAAATAAAAATAAAAAGATAAGTACTTAAACTACTAAGCCAATTATCCAATTATATCATTGACAACATTATTTACCCATTACTAGCCGCAGTGCAAAAGGAAAAGTGATAGATCAAGACATAATCTTGTGAGATTTAACAACTTAATATTATATTATTACGAAAGTGAAAACACATAATCATTTTATTACAGAGTCGGGCAAATGAGAAGAACCATTGTATCGAAGGCCTCGTTAAGATCCGTGATAACCCCTGAGAAAAAAAGGTTAATAGAGATAAAACAAAACTTGTCATTGTTGTAGTAAACAAATGATTAAAAGTAGGCCCGAAAGTCGAGCCCTGCGGCGCGCCGGACAAAATGAAGAGTTTGGAAAGAGCTCGGAGTAAAAAATAAGGCCTTCGTTGATAATAAGTTATGTAACGAGAAGAAAATACTTGGGAGAAAATACAACCTAAAGATTTTCAAATTCCTTTTTTTTTCCCGATCGAAGAAATATTTCGAAGAGAGTCGAGAGAGAGACAGTTGTCATAATTTTTGAGTCAACTATACGTTTGCGGTTTGAGGATGACCACCTGTCAAGACGTTTAATAGAATAATATGGAAGAAGACGTAATGCGGTGCAGGAAATTGAAGAAAACCGACGTGACCAGTGGTTGAAGAAGAGAAGAGAAGGACTTGAAGATGGAAGACCAGACTGTAAAGTGAAGACTGAGGTAAGTGGAACTGTTTACACAATACATTAAATGTACTAATATATTTCAAGGGAATCAGCATTGAGAAAATGGCGACATGATTTGGTTGGACTTTGTCAAACCTAAATAATAGTATAGAGCTTTTTTTTCGCTCACTGAGCGATTTCGGTCATTGAGCGTAACATATAGATTAATGAATAACATTGACTTGACATAACCCGACCAAATATCTAAGATCCGCCATCTGCCTTTTAATCAACTTCTTTCAATCTACTAGATATTAAATGTTGCCTGCAATTTCACTTTAAATGGCGTTGGATCCGTTGATTTTTAAGTGATAAAAACTATCATAAGCTATGTCCACATTATGCAATTTCATCTTCAATTTTCGTCATCTTCTTTTTATTCAACTTTCGTTTGGCATATTCAATAATTGAATGCGTCAAAATCCACCCGCGTTCAAAGAAAAGTGTCATTGCGAGCGCTACGATTTCAACGCGCGTCACGGGCATGCCTCACGTTCGCTGTTGACTGCGCTATAACGCATGCCCTTGATGAACAAAAAAAGGCCCAATGTGGACAAACTATATGTCCTTTTCGGAGTCGAGCGAGTGAGAGCGCCTGATAAATAATGAAATAGAACTTTAAGCAGGACATGTGATTGATAGACAGACACACTTTTCGTAACCCTTCCATTATCCATACTAATATTATAAATGAGAAAGTGTGTCTGTCTGTCTGTCCGTCTGTCTGTCTGTTACCTCTTCACGCTCTAACCGCTGAACCGATTTTGCTGAAATTCGGCATGGAGATACTTTGAGTCCCGAGCAAGGACATAGGGTAGTTTTTATCCCGGAAAAATGTACGGTTCTCGCGCGATAATCGAATTTTGGCGCAACGGAGTTGCGGGCGTCATCTAGTAATAATTATAATAGTATGACACTATCAGTAAAACTAATTTCTCGAAAATGCTTATTGACAGTTTACAAAACTATTACAGTAATATTACAATATAAACTACAATCAATCATCTGCATACTACATAATATTATATTTTGCGAGATATCAATGGCTACCTTGCATGTAGTAGATGTAGAGATAGGGCGCTTACGGCGAATCGTGATGGAAAGTGGAGGCAAAACGGTCGCGCTAAATAGCGTTACGGTTAAGGATTTATGAATTCACTGTACTGTGGGTTAATGATTTTTTTTTATTTAAACAAATAAAATAAGTCGTCTTTGGGTTTTCTATCTACCTCTTCTTTTATCTTTTTTACAACATTAATTGTTATAAAGAAAATTAATAAAAACTTAATGTAATTTACTCTGCATGCTTTTGATTTTTTTACTTTCAGTGTTGTTACGATTTAACTCTATGATTATTATTTACTAGCTGTGCCCCGCGGTGTTACCCGCGATTAATTAGGTGTGATTAGGTAAACTAAATTGTGTTGTAATAGTATTAAAAACAAAATAAATTGAATTTGATCATCGGAAACTTCCATTTTGATGACTGAGAGATGGAAGTTTGATAGAAGACACTGTTTTGTGATAAGCAGCACTCCTAGGATTTGGTAGAAGATGGGACGAAAATTAATCAAATGACACTCGAAATATGTATGTTTAGGGTCGAATAAATTCACTTTTATAATAAATAACTTTGTTTGTTTCTAAAAAGGAGACTTAAGACTCAGTACTAATGACGCTACACTGTTTCGTTAAAAGCAACACTACCAATATGGGGATGGGAAGGTTTGGGGGGGGGGGGGGGGGCGCAAAGGTGAATGAAAAAGGTGAAAAAAATAAGGAATCATATGCAATGAGGAATAATAAAAAAACCTCATTTCTGTTATATACCCTCCCGGCCATATCCCATGACCCACCCATCTATAATAATTAATAATCTAACCGCTAACGAGTCACGTGAGATTCACGAAAAAATTGAAGTACTTAAGTATGAAAACAAATGACGCATTACAAATTTTAACTGAATACATAGGTACTCGGTACTCCATTGTCTACACGTAGTTTACGTTGAGTTTGAAGGGAGGGATCAGTGAAAATGTCATAATATTAATTAAAAAAAAAAATCCGTGACCCCGCCTTTACTCTATACAAGATTTGGTTACATTTAGCCAGACCCCTTTCCCCCCTGAATACCTCTCGTAATTAGTGGAGACCCCCACTACTACCAACAATAGTGACAACATCACCCGACTGCGACAGAATGCGAGTTATGTGTTTCAAAAGTACGGTCTATGTAATAATTTTTTTTTAATGAAATAAGGGGGCAAACGAGCAAACGGATCACCTGATGGAAAGCAACTTCCGTCGCCCATGGTCACTCGCAGCATCAGAGGAGCTGCAGGTGCGTTGCCGGCCTTTTAAGAGGGAATAGGGTAATAGGGGAGGGTAGGGATGGGAAGGGAAGGGAATAGGGGAGGGTAGGGAAGGGAATAGGGTAGGGGATTGGGCCTCCGGTCACTCACTCACTCGGCGAAACACAGCGCAAGCGCTGTTTCACGCCGGTTTTCTGTGAGAACGTGGTATTTCTCCGGTCGAGCCGGCCCATTAGTGCCGAAGCATGGCTCTCCCACGTAGAAATAATAATATAGGAAATAATAGATGTATGTCTGTTTGTTTTCATTTTGTTGTGTTATTTTGTATGCGTATTTTAATGCTAAATTCAGATGTCACGAATTTTTGCTTGTGTCGTGTCTTTAAAGTTTAGTATAGTTCACAGTCGGGATTTTGTGTTTTGAAATGCCGTTTTTACTGCCTTCTAACAACTTTATGTAGAGAAATACGCGCTTAATTGCCTCTATTCAAAGTTATCATCAATCATTTTGTAGAAAATAGATCTGATAATTTTACGTAGACTTTTAACATTATGTATTCGAAAGTTACGTGACAAGTTGACAGCAAGTTATAATTGTTATTATAGTTTGTGCGTTATAAGATGATATGGGTGACACTTCTCATATTCCTTGCTACGGATTTTTTACACGAAAACAAAAAATCAAAAAAATTTAATAAATTATATTCCATCTACAAAAACAAATGTTTCCTATACTTAACTGTAAATGAATAAAAATAAAAAGTTGCTAAATGCTAACTTATTAATATAAAATTATAAATATTAACATTGAAATAGGAGTATGAAATTACTGATACGAAAATATTTGAAAAATGTCAGATGCATGAAACGGAACTTTTGCCGATAGAGATTGACACTGTTGAATCGAAATCAAATCGATAAAAAGGGCGGCCATCTTAAATCGAAGGCGCCACTCTGAAACGTCATCGATAGTTTCGATTGCAATTCCTTTTTAAATTTTTTTCTAAATTTAAATAAAATTAAATAAAAATTCTATAATTATATATAGTATTGGTACCTAACGTAACAAGGGGTATCACTAAAAAAATTCATGTATACAATTGTCAACGTCCATACCACGTTGAATACGCCGGTTCTCGTCCGATCATCGAAGTTAAGCAACGTCGGGCGCGGTTAGTGCTTGGATGGGTGACCGCCTGCCTGGGAATACCGCGTGATGTTGGCTTTTTGCATAAAACTAGTAATTTACTTTTATTTTGATGACTAAAATAAAACTACTGCAAACCACCCAGGTTTGCAGTAGTTTTATTTCACCATACTGGTGTATAGTACCTAGTTTTCTTTCAAAATTAATATTTCACCAGTCTTTGCTCGGAGTTTCAATGGATAAGAAAAATGCACGGTTTTAGTATAGGACTAGGTCTTACCGAATACCGCCGCGCGCCGCACTCAGAGACATAATTATTTTAATTATTATGATCACAGATCAACCTTCAATTTAATAAAGAGTTTGAGTTTTGACAGACAATAATGTATGGGGCTTAGGTATGTCAAAATTTTGAATTAAGTACATAAATAATATGAATAAAATAGAGCTCATAATTTTACGTAGACTTTTAAGTTTTATCATTATGTATTCGAAAGTTACTTAAATGACAGGTTGACAGCAAGTCATAATGTTCTTTAATACTTACTTGTTATTAGTTGTATTATAATAATTCTATTTTAATAGTATTAGAGCTTAGACTACAGCTAATATATATTCTGTGGTATTAGTACCTTACGTAACAAGGGGTAGGACTACAAACTCTACAAAGAGATTGGTATCTTTATAGTTTGGTGTTTGATTCAGATGTCAGTATATATTATTATTTATTTTAGTTCAAAATAACAAAAAAGCCAACATCACGCGGCATTCCCAGGCGGTCACCCATCCAAGTACTAACCGCGCCCGACGTTGCTTAACTTCGGTGATCGGACGAGAACCGGTGTTTTCAACGTGGTATGGACGTTGGCGTTCATTGAAATGAAATTATAGTACATTTACAAGTTTGATACTAAATGCAATAATAATTGTCATAAAATTAATTTAGAAGGCCCTTCCAGAAATTTTGTTTTAAAATATTATGTTACGTATGAACTATGATATCATAATACCGTAAAAAGCAATAGTTTTTTTTTTAATATTTTAAAATACAAAAAAAAAAAAACTAAGAAAGAGTGATCTGTTTTCGATTGTTCCGATTCTACAAAATGTGACTCGAATACATGTGCGCATACTATATGCAATTAAAAAGAGACCCGAATACACGCAAGAATTTTGTGTAATTAATAATTATAGCTGAGTAACAATAATAATTATTATTGTCGACGGTAGGTCGACGGCGTTATTTTGTCAATTTGAATGTACTGTTTCGTAAATATTGCTATATTATTTTAGTGTGCGAAAAGAATCTTGATAACCAAATTCAAAACGATTGAACTTTACACAACATAATATTTAATACATTAAATGGGGGAACTTAATGGAATTTAAGAAGCAGCGTCATCTATGGTGCAAATAAAAAAACTGCGCTAGTACTGATGTTGGGTAAAGTTTTCTTATTTCAACGATAGATGTCAGCTATAATTCATGGACAGGGAGGGGCAGTACTAAGAATCTTCGAATATTCTATAGCGCCATCTATGTTTGAAATTTGAATAATAAATGATGGAGATGTTGGAAGTAACTAGTTCTTCTTATCAACTATAGGTGTCACTTTTGAGACATCACAAAGCAGCAGGCTGCAAAGCCTTGGCTGTGCCGTGAGTCGAGAATTTCAAGAATTTCCAATAATTTTGTTTAATAGTCCAAAGTCCAAATTCAAACCCAAGAGACTTATTGTCAAAATATAATAATTAATATTATATAATAACACTACGAATAATAAAAACTAATGTAACACGAATTTTCACTTTAATAATAATAATATTATGATGTTTTTAAAATCTTGGCTCATGGCATAGACCAAAAATAATTAATTATTATACTCATGGTTTACTAGGACCATAATATTAGGACGCCGCTGACTGGGCCGCTGCAGTTTTCGTCTCAGACGGGTCCAGCGGCCCAGCATAAAGCGGAGGAGAAGGCACGGACGGGTTTTAGTGGGTAGAGCTGCGGCCAACTTACCATCTTCTCGGCCGTAGCGAGTCCCACATACCCCGGTGGTCCTTCCCCAGTGCCGCCGGGCATGCTTAAGCGCATTTCCCGTCTTGAAAAAAAAAAAAAAAGGACCATAATATTAAAGCTGATAGCACTCTACCAAAAGTTTTGTCGCTGCTTTCTTCTAAATATCAGTATTTGTCGCTCAGGCGACAAAGGCAAATTCGGGAGTAGAAAATAGTTACATCAATAATATTTACACAATGGAACTTTAATTCTTATTTTCCTCCGCTTTTCAATTCTATAAAAAATGTTAAATAAAACTTGTACAATAAATTCGTCATCACAGCCGCCAACGTCCATACCACGTTGAATACACCGGTTCTCGTCCGATCACCGAAGTTAAGCAACGTCGGGCGCGGTTAGTACTTGGATGGGTGACCGCCTGGGAATACCGCGTGATGTTGGCTTTTGCATAAAACTAGTAATTTACTTTTATTTTGTTGACTTGGGTGGTTTGCAATAGTTTTATTTCACCATACTGGTGTATAGTACCTAGTTTTCTTTCAAAATTAATATTTCACCAGTCTTTGCTCGGAGTTTCAATGGATAAGAAAAATGCACGGTTTTAGTATAAGACTAGGTCTTACCGACCTACTCAGAGACATAATATTTTAATTTAAAGTTTAAACAGGGGAAGACAGCTGCCAATTCGATAGCTTTGTGCAGTTTTGTAGACGTATGTATTTCATTGATTGGCACAAAAAAAAAATATGTATTTATGTGATTTTTGAATATATTTGGAAAAGCTTGTCGAATTCAAATAATAAAATATTGTTCTCCTACTGGATGAAAAAAAAATACCAAAGTCACATCTTTCAGGAACTTTAAACAGCTCTAACTAAAGTAATAATACAATTAGGGAATGCAATCCCGCAAGAGAATTTCAATCCCGGTATTTGCGGGATTGAACCATCACAATCCCGCTGGGTGGATTTAAGCTTTTAAAATAAATCGTTATAATGACTTTACTTGATAGACCCGTTTTATTCTTAGAATCTCAAATAAAACAAACTTTGTCGGACACTTTTTTCAAGGGTTTAATTATTAACACCTCCATACTTCAGACTTTATAAAAAAATGAAAGAAAAACTAATCATTTATTTGGAAATGGCTTCGTAATAATAATATGTAGTTAAGAAAAACTAAAAAAATCGCTTATTTTATGTCCATCTTTTTTTCGAAATATAGGTAAAAATCGTGCCCAAAGATTCCGAAACGGTTCCTGATATTCGACACAAGGTAGCAGCTGGAAATGCTCGCTCAGCATCCACGCTGGTTAAATCAATTGTCATTTAAAGTGTGAATTGAAGCTAAATTGTTTAGCGGGATGCCTGTTCACGCACCCCGCGCGCAAAGTTACGCATATGAATCACATTTCTTTGTAATCCCGCCAGTCCCGCGGGATCCCGCAAAATTTTCTACTCTCTCCTTTTCTACTCTAATCTACGCTTTAAAAATTTGTTTATTTGATACCTTTTACAAAAATTCAAAGATTGCCGGATTTGATTTTCGGTTCTGACATCTAGATTTCCCATAATATTTATTTTTTCCTCTAACAAACGAAAAATGTATCCACGCTAACGAGTGAACACTTCACATCTCTGTCTCTCTGGCATGAAAATCGACAGTGGTGCGAGAGTGATGCGAGATCAAGGTCATTGACAGTTGTCAGCGTCTTAACTATCAATTTAATAAAGAGTTTGAGTTTTGACAGATAATGTATGGGGTTTAGGTATTAATTACATTTAGGGCCTGCAGTTTCATCACTTTCTGATAAAGTGCCGAATAGGCTATTCACAGCTTTTTTGACAGATTCTCCATACTCGATCTGTCAAGTTAAGTGGTGGATAGCTTATTCAGCAATTATCAGGAAGTGGTGAAACAGGCCTTAAATAATCAATGTTCCACTCTGATTGTGGCAGTTAGATATTTTTTCTCCGAAAGCCACTATTATAATATTGTTAAATGTTTATAATAAGTACTAGAATCTAGATGATAGGTACTAATAGAATACTAGATAGACCCGCAGGCCGCAACTCCGTTGCGCTTGCGCCCAAAGTTTTATATCGTGATTCGTGAGGGGACTGAACATTTTTATGCAAGAAAAACTATCGTATGACTTTTCCCAGGATAAAAATGTATACATATAATTATCATAAATATGTAATATGCATGCCAAATTCCATCAAAATTGGTTTAGCAGTTTAAACCAGAAGAGAACACACTTTCACAGTATACCAAAATTTAATACTTACTTGCAAGTTGCAGGTTGCTTTGAAGCCAAACCCATAATAATATATTAAGTATTAAGTACTTATATATTAAGATATTTAATTTAAAGTTTATTTAAGGTTAAAACTGCCTGGGAAAATCGTTAACTTTCTAAAAATTGTGTTAATAACTGTTGAAATACTGTTAGACCTTAGATCTCCATAATCTTATTTTATACATACTTATATAAAATTCTCGTGTCACAATGTTAGTCTCCGTACTCCTCCGAAACGGCTTTACTAAGTTTTACCAAATTTTATATGCATATTCACTGGGTATGAGAATCGGCTACTGGGTACTTTTTATATTGATAAGTTCATTTGTTGAATAAATAATTTATAATAGTAAATTATTACAACTCGAGACTGACGGCGACCATTGTTTGTGCGACGGGATAGCGATGGACGTTGCTATAGTGACATACTTATTTAGTCACTTCAATAAAATAATATTATGGGCGAAAATCGAAATACTTTATAAGGCAAAACAGCGTTTGCCGGGACAGCTAGTATTATTATTATAAAAGGTGTAACAAATAAAGTGATAATTTGATAATACTTTATGTAATGTTTGTCCCATAAAAAGAGTTCACTTTGTAAGTATCAGCGCTGATAGAAGTTTTTTTTTGTGATTTGTATTGGAAAGTGCCACAGCATCAATATTTTCCAATAAAAAAAGTAAAAAAGTTACTTTTGAACAGAGTTGCTAACTAAATTATCTGTAGCATGTAAATATATCAGATATTGAGTTATTCTCTAGCATCTGCTAACTGTTTTTACTGTTTGTCGACTTTATAAGGATGCTATTATTGTTTTTACCTTGGAAGTCGGTTTTAATTTTTTGTTAAAAATAATAATGTAAACATGTTAAATTAGTCGAACTAGTAAAGCCCGTCACAGACCTAGCTATAATATATATTAATATGTTTATAGCTAGGCATATTAATATATATTTTCTATACTAATTTTCGCGTGACCACACACTCAGCTATAATATATATATTTCTGTGACATGTGGATTTAGTATAGAATAATATGCCTTGCTATAAATATATTAATATATATTATAGCATTTATAGCTAAGTCTGTGACGGGCTTTATAGTACCAATTTGTAAGCAATAAAGAGTTATCTATCTATCTTTCAGCGCTGTTTCTTTCACAGTGAACTCTATATAGGGAACTCCTACAAATCGTATCATTTTTTGCGCAGGGGCAACCCCACAACGTTGGGGTTGTGCCTCAGTTAAGGCGCTATATCGAAAGTAATTTTACCGCAAGGACAATTTTATACTTAATTTGTATGAATATAAAGTCGTGAATACGCTGCGGCCAGAAGCTATCGGCTCGCTCGGAAAACATGCGAAAAAACGTAATTATAATCATTTAAAAAATAACTAGAAGCATTTAAGCAAAATGCTTCTATAAGATTTTGAGTTGCAAAGGTGTCTATCAATAAGACTAATTTCCTACAATACATCTATTTTCGTTTAAAAATAATCTTCAAATTTCGTATTTTAAGAGGTCATTTCGAAAATTAAATGTATCGAGGCAAAATACATCAATCGTGTTTCTAGTTCTTCTCAAACCTAGATAAGGCTATGAAGATAATATGTATATCTCATTACCAGATTTGTAACATTTCTGAGGGTCCTATAGTATTACGTCAAAAAGGACACTTTTTTCAATATATAGCGCCTTAAGCTGAAGCACCCCACACCTTACGCCTACGTATTATCACTTAGTACTGTTAACTAACACTGTAAATTACTGTTAACGCTGTTTACTAACGCCTAAATCCTAATATTAAGTCCAACCCCAACCAGTCCAAGTCCTTCTGGTCATACGTAAAATCAAAAAATGAATCGAATCAAATTCCAGAAAAAATGTCATACAATGGCCATATACTGTCTTCTGGTAGCGAAATTCAAATTCGCTTCTGCCTTTATTAGAAATAAGAGAAGAAATATTAAAAATTAGAAATAATTAAAAATAATTAGAAATAATCCCGGAATAAATAATAATACAATAAATAATAATATTCTCTCAAATGTTGACGTAAATCCTGTAGATATTGATTTTGACACTGTTTTAAAAGAATTAAAACAAGTTAACACTAAAAAGGGAGCTGGATCTGATGGTATCCACCCTATATTTATCTCTAAGTGTGCCGAAGCTCTTGCAAAGCCAGTGACGATTATTTTCCGTACTTCAATTGCATCAGGTGTTTTTCCTCGCATTTGGGAAAAATCTATCATAACCCCGATTCCCAAGAACAATAAAAAAGATCATATAACAGAATACAGACCTATCTCTAAGCTTTGCGTCTTGGGTAAAATTTTAGAAAAAATTGTTACCTCACAAATTTCATATGTTTTCGTAATCATATTACCCAACATCAACATGGTTTTCATGTAAAATTTTACTGAGTATCTAGTGCGGGCAATGGACAATAACCTGCAGGTAGATGTCGTGTACACCGACTTCTCTAAAGCATCCGATAAAATAAATCACGATATGTTGATCGAAAAGCTTGCGAAAGCCGGTGTGCATGGCAACCTCCTTAGATGGATTAATTCTTATATAAAAAATCGTAGCCAAGCGGTGTATCTTAAAGGTTATTGTTCCCGATTTCTTCCTGTCCCCTCTGGCGTCCCCCAGGGATCCCACTTAGGGCCATTATTGTTTATCCTTTACATAAATGACATAGGATTAAATTTTATACATAGTAATCACCTTCTTTACGCTGATGATACGAAAATTTTTATGGTAATAAAATCCATATTTGATTGCTCAAAGCTGCAAAATAATTTATTAAGATTACTCGAATATTGTCAAATCAATCAACTTTTCCTAAATATTGATAAATGCTATAATATGTCCTACATACGAAAGACCCATCCAATAAATTTTGACTATACTATTAATAATTCTATTCTTAAGAGAGTTTCGACCATCAGAGACCTCGGGCTAATTATAGACTCTAAATTTACATTTAACAATCATTTTGATCATATCGTCAGTAACGCTTTTCGTAATTTAGGATTTATCCTTCGTATTAGTAAACCATTTAGAGACGTCAACACTCTCAAAATTCTTTATTTTTCTTTCGTACGCTCAATTTTAGATTTTTGTACTACAGTTTGGAATCCATGTTTTCAAGTACACATTAATCGGATTGAAAATATTCAAAAAAAGTATCTAAAAGCACTCAATTACCGTCTTAATGTTTTCAATGAACCTTATGAAGACACCCTGCGTAGGCACAATTTAACAACTCTTTATGATAGACGTAACATGTTCGACATCACACAACTATATAAAATATTAAACTCACTCATTGATTCACCTACATTATTATCAATGATATCGTTCAAGGCTTATTCTCGGCTACCTGTGCGACCCTCACGTAACAAGCCACTATTTGTTCCTCCGAAACTTTCTAAAACTTACACTCGTAATTCATTTTTATACCGTTCCACTAACAATTATAATAGAAGCTTCACGGATATTGATATTTTTAATAATTCCCTTAATAGCCTAAAATCAGAACTCAAACGTATGCTGAACACCGTCTAAGTTTTGTACTTATGTAATATTAAAATCTAAGAGATATGTAACCACATCGACTTAAATCTATACAATTTGTGTTTATTTATTATTATTTTTATTATTACTATTTTTTGTATTTTTCGGTTACTCATGGCACCTCGTACGTTTAGCAACATTATGCTGTGCATACAGGGTGCAATGAATAGCCATACTCAGGCATGTTTTTAAAATAATAGCATCTTATAGGAAGATGATCTAGAGTAAGCTATAGTTTTAACTTTTAAGTTTATCTTTAATCATATACGCGTCTCTCCAAAATTCGCTAAATATTATGTTTCAGCCCTATAGGTCTATTGTAAAAATTATATTATATTGTATTGTCTTTGTATATATGACTGTTTGTTACCAAAATAAAGGAAAAAAAAAATTAACTCACAAAAATTAAATTTGACCAGAACTTACAATATTCACAAATATTTTTAAGTTAACAAGATCATACAAGTTTAAATTATTGGTATAATTTAAGTAATTTAATTTTGTTAAAAATAGTCGGCCAAGTGCGAGTTGGACTCGCGCACGAAGAGTTCCGTACCGTTAGAGAGCAAATTAAATAGGCCAAAATTGTGTTTTTTGTATAGGAGCCCCCTTATTTTTTTTTTTTTTTTAATATTATTATTACTTATTGACGTCGACATACAATAAAGGCCTTCGTGAAAATATCATGTGCCTACCTGTTGCCATTACTGATATAGAGCAAAAAAGGGCGAAAAAATCACGTTTGTTATATGGGAGCCACCCTTAAATATTAATTTTAATTTGTTTTTAGTATTTGTTGTTATAGCGGCAACAGATATACACAATCTGTGAAAATTTCAGAAGTCTAGCTAAAGCGGTTCTTGAGTTACAGCCTGGAGACAGACAGGCGGACGGACGGACGGACAGACATCGAAGTCTTAGTAATAGGGTCCCGTTTTTACCCTTTGGGTACGGAACCCTAAAAAACATGAAGCTTTAACTTTAACCGACTTCCTAAAAAGGAGGAGGTTTTATGATTCTATGATCAGCTGACAGAAGCTGGCTGTGGATATTTTTTTAAGAAATATATTCAACGATTATTCCGTTTCGTTTTCTTTTAATTTTTAAGGGTGGGTTGCACCAATATACTATAACTGTATCTTTAACAATAACATTAAGGCGCTATATATTGAAAAAACTGTCCTTTTTGACGTAATACTATAGGACCCTCAGAAATGTTACAAATCTGGTAATAAGATATACATTTATCTTCATACCCTTATCTAGGTTTGAGAAGAACCAGAAACACGATTAATGTATTTTGCCTCGATACATTTCTCGATCGAAATGACCTCTTAAAAATACGAAATTTGAAGATTATTTTTAAACGAAAATAGATGTATTGTAGGAAATTAGTCTAATTGATAGACACCTTAGCAACTCAAAATCGTATAGAAGCATTTCGCTTAAATGCTCCTAGTTATTTTTTAAATGATTTTATTTACGTTTTGCGCATGTTTTCCGAGCGAGCCGATAGCTTCTGGCCGCAGCGTATTCATGACTTTATAGTCATACAAATTAAGTATAAAATTGCCCTTGCGGTAAAATTACTTTCAATATAGCGCCTTAACTATAACTACAACGCAAAATGTCAAATCTTTGGTTAAAGTCAATAATTGACGCCATATTTAACTTTAAGAGGTACGTAACCGAAATTCTCGTATAATACCAAAATCATATTTTTCTCATACGAAAATATTTAACATGTTTGAGTTATTTTTCAGCTTAAAATAGTAATTACCTAGGTTCCTGCACAAAAAATTAATACAAAATATTTAAACACAAAAAAATTAGTGTTTAAATTTCGTTTGAGAAAATGATTTTGGTATTAAGTATGAGAACTTCGATGGCACTTAAGAATAACCGCTCAAACTTATATTTAATTTTTTTTCACAAATATATTTTTTCCTGTTGATTTTTACGGATAATTCATTTTTATACTCTCAGCCCCATTAACTGTAGCTTTAACAAAAAAATGAACGCAACAGACGTCTGTCAAAATCTGTGGGGTTAAATTAAATTAGCTTTACCTAACTATAACCATAATTTTGACCATAACTGTAACTAAAACTGTAAAAATTACGTTTTTCGCTTGTTTTCCGAGCGAGCCGATAGCTTCTGGCCGCAGCGTATTCACGACTTTATAGTCATACAAATTAAGTATAAAATGGCCCTTGCGGTAAAATACTTTCAATATAGCGCCTTAAGGGCGTTCCTTGGGGAGATTCCGTAATTCACCGTATTTCAAGCCTTATAAACTCATAATTGGAAAGCTACAAAATTATAATAAAAATACAGCAATAATCTTCAGTATTTCAACATTCCTTTCCACGTTTTAAATTTTCTATTTTTGTTCATTATACTCATGATATCAGCTTCCAAAGTAAAACCAATTTATTAAAATTAAAGCATACATTCAGCATCTCCTTAGGATTCACAAATTACTTTTATTTGAAACACACGCCAATAGATCGACAATACCATAAACTACATATTCCCCGTTTTAATTTTTTTTAGGACAATTTTGAACTAAGATAAGTAAAAAAATAGAGTTTTGGTGCGAAGGTCGTTTGCTCGGGAGACGGCCTTAAAGCGACGCCGCGTTAAGGCAGGAATAAACCCCAATTTGTCATTTCGTGACTCCCGGTTTACCTAGTTCCAATATAATAACGAAATGTAAAAAATATGAGATATAAAGCACAATATTTAAAAGACTTTAAAACATAAACATTTTTATAAAGCGTAATACTTTGGTTGTAATTAATTTACAAACTCACCTCCGACAAAAACCTAATTCATCGAAATATAAGTATTACCTAGGATAATTATACAATAATTTATTTGAATAAATTGACCCTATTTATGCAAAATGAGTCCAATCCACACCATTGCCAAAATTAAGTTAATAATGCAGAAGTATTCCAAAATGGCCCTTTTATCGACCCTATGAAGATCGTAGTAATCTAACAATTTTTTCAGAACAAAACATTTTTACAACAAAGTTATCAACTAACAAATTAATGAGTATTGTTTTTTTTATATAGATCCAAACTATTGGTCTCTCGATTTTTTTTTAAATTAGGCAAGTAGAATCATGCGACTTGTTTGCATATTAAAAAAGGCTTAGTTCTTAATATTTTACAAAGACTCACGGGTCATTGTGACACAGGCCCGACACAAAATAGACATATCCCATTTTTTGATAGGGTAAAACGACTAGTGATTAGATAGTACCAGTTATTGGACAAAACACAAAAACGCAATATTATTTATAAAGTTTGCTTTAAAAACTGCATTTTTAAAGTAATAAAACGAAATTTTAAAGATAAACAGGTAGCTATTAAAGCAACCTTAATAAATATTATAGTGTTTTTGTGCTGTGTCCAATGACTAGTACTGACTACTGTCCAATCACTAGTCATGTTCACCCTATGTAATATTTATATTCAAAATCAGTGGCTAAGACGTTATTTTATTGCTTTCTTTTTTTCTCTTTAGGCCCAGTAAGAAAAGTGCTAATACGAAGAATAAAAATCGTTATTTGCATGTTTTTTGCAATTATATCCAATATCAGTGGCTAACACTTAGAAATTATTATTTTCATACCGTGCCTAAAGAAAAACACAAAACCAAAAAAAATTATTTTGTTTACTTAGGTACATTTAAAAAGAAATCGGTCAAGTGTGAGTTGAACTCGCGCACGAAGGGTTCCGTACCATTATAGAGCAAAATTAATAAGTAGTAAAAAGTTTTATAGTGCCCAAGTGTGTGCCCGTGTAAAAAGTCGGTCGTGCACCTGATCTCTCACCAGTCATGTCGGTCTTCCGCTTCGTTGGGTTACGAGAGTAAAGAATAGTGCTCTTGTGTATTGCGCACACACTTGGGCACTATAAAATTACTCCTGCTTAACTGACCTGGTTTTATTGAAACCAAAGTGCTCTTGTGTATTGCGCACACACTTGGGCACTATAAAATTACTCCTGCGTAACTGGCCTGGTTTCATTGAAACCAGAGTGGTCGTGTGTATTGCGCACACACGACCGTTACGACACGATCGTATAGAGCGGGAAAATCCAGGAAGAACAAGCCGAAGAACCCCATATCGAGGACAAACAGTTGCCGAGCTATAAGCACTCAAAGTTTGACATTGACAGCTCGGCAACTGTCAAACGTCGAACAAAAGCGGCCATAACTCCGCTCCCAATAGGCCTAGAGGAACGGGATTTCTTCTAACATCAAAGGCAACATCTCGGCTACCCCCTCCCTGAATTTGAACTAAATCGGAGACATCAAATTTTGTCTCAATTCTGAGGCCAGGATCGAATAGAGGAGAAAAATCCAGGAAGAACAAGCCGAAGAACCCCATATCCAGGATAAATAGTTGCCGAGTTACAAGCATTCAAACTTTGACATTGACAGCTCGGCAACTGTCAAATGTCTTAAAAAAGTAGCCATAACTCCGCTCCCAATAGACCTAGAGGAACGGGGTTTCTTCCAACTTCAAAGGCAATACCTCGGCTACCCCCTCCCCGAATCTGAACTAAATCGGAGACATCAAAACTTCAAGGACGATTCTCCATTACTATTATTTTTTGTATTATTATTATTATTTTTTACATTAAGATTTTTGCAACGTTGCTTGAAACCATCACTACTAATGCGAAAGTGTTGTCTGTCTGTCTGTCTGTCCGTCTGTCTGTCTATCTGTCTGTTTGATATCTCTTCACGCCCAAACCACTGAACCGATTTTGCTGAAATTTGGTATGCAGATTTGAGACTTTGAGTACCGGGAAAGGACAATTCATCCCGGAAAAATGTACGGTTCCTGCACGATAAACGAGTTTTGGTGAAACGGAGTTGCAGGCATCATCTAGTTTTAAACATCCTTGTAAAAACCAGAAAAAAGTAGGAGCCCCACATTATACCAGGTAAGTACTTACTGCCGAAGCATACAACAAGATATATTTAGGATATGCTCACCTAGATACAAAAAAATATTAAGTTTTAAATCTAAATTATATATTTTTTTCATTTCAATCTTTTTTTGGGAATATAAGCAACAATATAAACTAAAAAATAATGAATATATATTTCATTCTATTACTACATAACCGAAAGAAAAAAATGCCGGTTTTCTTCAAAATTTTAAAGTTCATGAGGCCTCAGTTTATTTAAAAGCAAATTTTATAAGTTAAAACGTTGTTTCTATTACTAATTAGATGTTAGACATCCAAATTGGGTGCACAGATCTCATGCACGAAAATCCTGTTGACTTGTGTAATAAATCTAAAGAGATGGCTCGCTTTGGATTATATGTATCCCACACTAATATAGTTTTCCTAAAAGGAACCCTCCTGTTTTTGTTTAATTTTTGTTGGAAATAGTAGTAATTTTTAAAATATTTATGTTTGTACGCATAGAATAAATTACCAAATATACTATTGTAAATTAACTTTACTTAAAATAACAATCGCTTTTAAAGAATACACAATTTTAATAAAAACGGCTTTTTCTCAGAACTGTCATCTTGTGAGTTGAGTCCGGTATGCATAAATAGGTCCAATTGTTAGTAAATCAATATTAAAATCTTCTGAATCGAACAATTTTGTTTCTTAATATTTATTTCCAAAGATATTTAAAAAAAACATGAAAAATAGAGAAGATCCGCCCCTCGTAACTACAGCTTTATGCTAAGCTAAAATGAATCTTATTGCGATGCATATTGGTTGTGTGCATGGTTATCGATTTGGATTGAGATTAATCCCTGCCTTTTGGAGGTCGGTTAAAAACCGTGTTGGATATGTTTTAGATTGCATTGTTTCTTGTCTGGAACAGCAAAAAATGGAAAGGGCGTAAGCGACAAAATGGGTTTTGTCGCGTAATTTAAATATTTTAAAAACCATAAATACATTTCATATTATATAAGCTATGGGCAAATTAAAGTGTATGCTTGAACCGATCTATGTACAAATTTTGGAAGCTTAAACCACTCTCCTCTGGTGGAAAAATAGGAATCCCTTTTTTACAGAGGTCTTTTTGATTGATAATTCTGTGTTATAAAAGTTGACCAATCGTGTTATGCTATGGGTAATTCAAAGACATGATGAATACTGACAATGAACTTTAATTTCTTAGCTTTAGTCATTGCTGAGAAAAAATTCTATCGCTACATCCAAATTATCAAGGCGTCGCCTTAAGGCAGTCAAAAACGCTACCCATAGCCTAGCAGTCTGCAAAGATTATAATTTATAACCCCTGCCAAAAATCCTCAGAAATTCAGTCTAGGTTTGATAGGAATGCCCCCAGGACACACTTTTATGACACAAATATCTTTCGTTACGTCACATGTAGAAGACAAACTTTAAAAACATCAGTTTTAATCGTTCCACATAAGCTAAGTAGACCACCTTACCGTTGGGCGATCAGTCTACTCGCCTCTCTTGTGATGTGCGCGCGTGTTTTTTTACTTAACAAACTGGTTTTCTAACGGTAAGTTAAACTATAGTTAAGCTAAACGCCATTGCATTAAGGCGCTATATTGAAAGTCATTTTACCGCAAGGGCAATTTTTTGGCAATTTGACTATAAAGTTGTGAATACGCTGCGGCCAGAAGCTATCGGCTCGCTCGGAAAACATGCGAAAAACGTAATTTTAATTATTTAAAATATAACTAGGAGCATTTAAGCAAAATGCTTCTATACGATTTTGAGTTGCAAAGGTGTCTATCAATTAGACTAATTTCCTACAATACATCTATTTTAGTTTAAAAATAATCATCAAATTTCTTATTTTTAAGAGGTCATTTCGATCGAGAAATGTATCGAGGCAAAATACATTAATCGTGTTTCTGGTTCTTCTGAAACCTAGATAAGGCTATGAACATATGTATATCTCATTACCAGATTTGTAACATTTCTGAGGGTCCTATAGTATTACGTCAAAAAGGACAGTTTTTTCAATAAAGCGCCTTAAAAAGATGAAAAAAAGTTAACGTCAAAATTTGAATTTGGAATCGGTTGCTGTTTTTGGCCTTTTCGGAAGTTTAAAAAAAAGTGCACAAGTCAAAATTTTTTTTCGAATCAAATTCAAATTTTTGAATTGTTAATTTTTTTTGCTTATTACATGTTTTGATTTTGTTTGAACATCTTTTTGACGTTAATTTCAGTGAAGAAGTTAATATTCATGAAAAAGAAATTGCATTAATTAAAGGAAAACTTTCGTATTCAAAAGTATATTTATGCGGAATATTAATTAGTATGGTTTTCAATAATTTATAAATATTGAACAGAAAATTCGAGAAGGGACGCCTTTCATTCGAGAAAGTGCGAGTTTTCCTTGCTGACCGCACGTTGCGAGCTCAGAATTTCTACTTTTTCGCATTTCTTCATGATGACAGTAGAAATAGTAATAATTAATAATAGTTCATTAGTCAATTCTTTCCGTAGAACAAAAATTTTTTTTTGGTTGCCATGCTAACTGTAGAGAATATAATATAGAGATTATCTTAGAAGTTAGAGTGTAGGAGGATCCGTAGACATTACTAAAAGGTAGAAAATAACTATACTTGGAGTAACTTTTGGGGCCCAACTCTTTTTCCTTCCCTATCCTCCCCTATCTCCTTCCCTACCCTCCCCTATTCCCTTCCTTACCCTCCCCTATTCCATTCCCTACCCTCCCCTATTCCCTCTTAAAAGGCCGGCAACGCACCTGCAGCTCTTCTGATGCTGCGAGTGTCCATGGGCGACACAAGTTGCTTTCCATCAGGTGACCCGTTTGCTCGTTTGCCCCTTATTTCATTAAAAAAAACTAAATACTTGTACTGAAAAAGTAAAAACGTATATTAATTTTCCTCATGAAAACTTTTAGACCTATCCCGGGAATCTAAGCCTCATAATGCTCAATTGTCGGTTCAGCTAATGACTATTTAGCGGTTTTCTCTTGAAATAATATAAGATAGACAATCTTTCAGGAACTACTGGTCCGATTTGAAAAATTCTTTCAGCGTTAGATAGCCTATTTATTGAGAAAGGATATAGGCTATACTTTATTGCGCTAAGACTAATAGGAGCGAAGAAATAGAGGAAAGTGTGGAAAATTATTAATAATTATTTGAAAGGGCTTATTTGAACGTACTGGAGCAATTTTTAAGCCCACGCGGACGAAGTTGCAGGCAACAGCTAGTCTATACTAATATTATAATTCTGCAGAGTTTGTTCGTTTGTTTGTTTGAACACGCTAATCTCAGGAACTACTGGTCCGATTTGAAAAATTATTTTACTGTTGGATAGCCCGTTTATCGAGGAAGGCTATAGGCTATATTTTATCACGCCAAGACTAAAAGGAGCGAAGAAATAGAGGAGAATGTGGAAAAAACGGGGGGAAATTATTTGAAAGGGCTTATTTGAACGCGCTATTCTCAGGAACTACTGGTCCGATTTGAAAAATTATTTCAGTGTTAGATAGCCCATTCATCGAGATAGGCTATAAGGCTATATTTATCACGCTAAGACTAATAGGAGCGAAGAAATAGAGGAAAATGTGGAAAAAACGGGGGAAATTATATGAAATTGCATATTATCTTAAGAACTACTGGAGCAATTTTTATATTATTTGGCAAACATGAAGAATAGACAACGTAAAGAGACATAGGCTTTTTTTGCGGAAAAATATACGGTTGCGTGAAATTCCTAAATTACGTTATTTACATAAAACTTATGTAACTTATCTACTTCATAACCTAGCTAATATTATATCTGGCTATACATATAATCTACAGTTTTTCTATTTCAAGTAATTTTTCCGGCCCTAAAGCCTCCATTTAAGCAAAAAAAAAAAACGGGAAGTTTTTTCATGTTACTTACCTTATTCATCCACTTACGTCTTGAATTAAGAAATATTTTAATTAATGTTTTAATAAATATAATTAATATTTTAATAAATATTATTAATATTTTAATAAATATCATTAATATTTTAATAAATGTTCAATAGTTTTGGCACTGCGCGGCGGTGAGAAATATGCTTAGAATGCTGTTATTTGTTACTCATAATTCATTTTCTATATTTTTAAGGTAGGTAGTTTTTATAACTTATTTCAACTATTTTTTACTATTTTAAATAATTTTTAATTTATTTTAACTACGAGGCTAAGCCGGCTAACAAAACAAAACACAATATAAGAAAACTTCATAACGAATGTTAAAATTGGTATAAAGCTTGACTCGTTTCTTGATCAGCTTTCAGAAATTCATTGTCAATGCATAATTTTCATTGTCAACGTTATTAACTGTCAACTGGTGAAAGTGTCTGTGGGTGTATCGGGTTCGTGGGTTAAGCCCACGGTCACTTTCATTTCTATTGATAAAATAATAAATCTTTATCAAAATCGATCTAGCCGATAACGGAAATAAACCGGTTAGTATTATTGAATCTATTGCAAGCTTCCAAATTGTATTACCCGATTGTTCTGGGGTCAACTGGGGTCTGGGGTGTATGAAGGTATTTGTGTTAATATTTTGTCGCAGCCTAATCTGTGTTTCATATCCTAAAGATCAGTTGGAGAAGTAACTTCAATTAGCCAAAGATTTTTGTAACCAAATAAAAAATTAATAAAGTCAAAATTTCATACACATTAAAGTTCTTTTCCATTTTGAAATCAACTACTAGTTGATTTCAAAATGGAATTTTCAACCCTAAAGGGTTTTTTAACGGAAAAGAATAAGTAACATTCAAGAATAATATACAGGATTTTGTAGGGGATTCTGTGTAGTGTGTGTGTGTGTGAGTCACTTGTATAAATTTTACTGTGAAAGTAGCAGCGCTGAAAGATATATTTTTTGTGATTTGTATGAACAAGCGCCCCGACGCGAGGCGGCGTCATAATCTGTTTGCCCATACAAAAGCTAAAAGCTCTTTCAGCGCTGCTATTTTCACAGTGAACTCTACACAGGGAAAATCATACAGACCCTAAAGTATTATTAATTTGTTTGTTACACCCTGTATAAAATAGCCCTGCACAAATATATCATCACTTCAAACTGTCACTATACACACAACTCACAAGACAAAATATTATTATTATCAATATCAAACTGTCAAATTAGCCCATCATCATCAGCCCGTCAGCATGTAACCGTTTTAGGTTATGTGTGTCGCGCGTTGGAATTTAACGGTAAAACTGACCGACAGAACAAAAGGCAATCAACAGAATCACACCGAAATCGGGTTAGTGTACCGGTTTTGATGCTTTTGACTTGGAATTTGGACCCATAATTCGCTATATCCTTTATTTGGCTCCCATAGTTTCGTTTCCTTTTGATAGCAACTCCTTTTTATGATAGATCAACGAAAGATCAATTTATAAAATAACAAACCCGACTAGTATTCGCAGTAGTCGTGTTTGTTGGGACTACGCATGTAAAAAAATCGATTGCAGCCTATTTCAACTGCGGTATAATATGTTGACACCTTATGTTTTGTCAAAATCGGACCAGTAATTTAGCCGCTATGAAATATACATAAATAGAATGCCAAAACCACTTGCTCTTCCTTTTGGCATCGCTATTCGCTGGAGACGAGTGAAAAACAAAATCTTATCTTTACAAATATATAATAGAAAGATTTCTTGTTAAACAAGCAAACAGTGAAATCTTGCTATACTATGACTTTGACAAACTTTGTCAATGCAAAATATGACCAAAATTGACCAAACCTTTAATTTATTTGCTTCATACAAACCTACAACCTCCTTATAATATTTGTGTAGAAAAGCAGAAAAATTAACTGAAAGTACTTTTAATGAGTTTTCGTGACATGAATTTCGTGTATAATAGTTCCTACTTGCGTTGGTTTATTGACATGTCGCGATTTAATCATTAAAAACAGTTTCTTTACCCGACTTTAGCAGGGAGGTAATTTTATAGTTTTCGTTTGTTTATTTGGCACACTGTAGGCTTGAAATTGCACGGGCTTTAATCTTACATTTGGGGCACATATAATATTATTAAAATTCTCATTTTTCGAATGTCGCACGTGACTTCTGATAAATTATATAATTAATTGTGTGACCACGACTAAAACAGCGATATTCTGGGTGCATCGGCCCCTGGTCATAAGTGTAATTATGTTTTTTTTAATTAACAGTTAATAAGTAATATAGAGACCTACTTAAATATTACGTCACGTATAATTTCCGGTAAAAAAACCTTACCCAACACTAAAATCACTGAACCGCAAAAAAACACACCCTCTATTACATATTGCAACCTGTTTATCGAAAATTGCCATAGTGTTTAGTGTCATCAACTGCCATGTTGCCACTTGCTCATGTGACAGGTGGAAATCGTTTCCTGAAGCAGTGATGCATCAAGCGACTGCCAGTTGTATAACTAAAATTATGGTGCAGTATGTAGAGCATCTGAAATGTATAAAAAATGAGTTCTCATTTTTGTTTGTCTCGCTAATACTCGAGCGGCTGAACCGATTTGGCTAATTTTAGTCTTAAAACATTCGTGGAAGCCTAGCGATTATCTTATCTTATCTTATATCTTTAAACGAGCAATTCTTGTATATATATAAATACTAGCTGTCCCGGCAAACGTTTCTTTGCCATATTATATTAAGTATATGGCTTGTTTTATTTTATTGAATTAGTGACTAAAAATATAAGTATGTCACCATGGCAACGTCCATCGCTATCCCGTGACCCGCGTCGCATAAACAATGGTCGCTCTTTATAGACAAATAATTAGCAATAAATTAAAATTGCGACTATAATTTGAGATTTAAACTATCCTATCTCTCAAGTTGGATCGAACTGCACATGGTGTGCGAATTTTATTATAATCGGTTAAGTGGTTTAGGTGTCCATTGAGGACAAACATTGTGACACGAGATTTATATATATTAAGATATAATTGGAATCTCGGAATCGGCTCCAATGATTTTCATGAAATTTAGTATATAGGGGGTTTCGGGGGCGATAAATCGATCTAGCTAGGAATAATTTTTAGAAAATGTAATTTTATTCGTGTGTTTCGAATACCGAGCAAAGCTCGGTCAAAAAGCTAGTATAAGTTTATATTAGCAGAGGTTAGTTAGAGAAAGGTTTATATTAGCAGACGGAAGTGATACAAAGTTCACAGGGTCATCTAGATTATTATAAAAATGATACAAGATATCATAAAATTATTTGATTATACTTCTACATAAAAATAAAATATGAATACAGTTAAAATGTTAGTCTTGTAGGGGAAAATTGGGAGGACATTTCAGCATCTTGAAGTGGTGATAATGCAGTATAGTGTTGCTCGCACCTCGGCCGCACTCGGAGGCATTTGATGAACTTCAATTTAATGAAAAATTTGTCAGATAAAGTCATGTGTCAAATCTTCATTTCATCACTTATGTCAAAATCTAAATTTAAGAGGGCGACTAACCCAAAAAATCAAACATCGTCCTTCTCTCTTCACACTCACGCTTGTCTTTCATATGCCAGGTGAAAAAGGATGACGTGGATTCATCGCAAAATTAGTTTAATCTCAATAACTCGATATATATACAACATTTTAAAAATCCGCTAGGTTGGTTTCTTAGTGATAGAATTTTATACAATGTGTTAAAATATTAACTCAGGTCAATGCACGGCTATGCAATAAATGAAAAATTCGTGAAAATTAGATGAATCTTTGTGATTTTTTTCTATCGAGAAAATTTTAAGATATCGTATTTTTGCTCAGATTGAATTCTTAGAAATATAATGTAGTATCTAATATTAAAAAAAAAAAAAAAAAAAAACAATTCGGGGCGTATTTTAAAGTATAAAAATGAATTATAAAATCGAAAATTTTGGGCTAGTCGCCCCCTTAATAATAGTTATTATTACAGTGTAGTTACATAGTACATTACATAGTAGTTATTATTCGTCTCTAAGTGCGGCCCAGTTAGACTCTTCTCAGATTGCAGCTAGAGTTTGCTTACAAAGACACAGTTAAGTTATTCTACTGTATAAAATTATTACTACAGTGCAATATATGCCATGTGAACTTTATACCGAAATACTTGGGTTTGTATAATTTTTTTGTATGTTAAAGGTATTGGCTAACAAAACTACCTCCACGCAATATTATTTATATTAGGTTATATAAATTTTATTGTAATATGTTTTGAAAGAACTATTAACATACAATAGAAATTATAATATTATTGTCCACATAGAAGAAAAATATACTTACATAAAAATATTTTTCGGACAGCTGTGTCTTTATAGTACGGAAGCCCTATAACAAATATTTTTGTGATTACTAACAAGCTAATTTTTGTGAGTAGCTACATTTTGATAAGACAAACAACATTTTTATTTGCGAAAAATCTCGAAAGTGGTAGCTAACAGAGATAGAAAGGATTTCATACTTTGACTTGATGGTCCTAAAGTATGGATTGTTTTATTTGTAGGACAAGGTTACTCTTAAATAATATAACTATTAACCTACAAATATACGAAAAATCAGCTGGTTAGGGTTCCGTTTTAGGGTTCTGTAATCAACAAAACTTGGTTGACTACTGTACCCTAAAACGGAACCCTAGCCAGCTGATTTTTTGTTTATTTATAGGATAATAGTAATATTAAAACAATCCAAAATTTGTTATAGGGCTTCCGTACTTATTATCTATTATTATTGTTCGAAGGCAGACAGAAGAAAAAAACATATTTTGAGGCTATCAGAAAATTAAAAAAAAAATCTTTTTTCACTTTCGTGTCGAGATACGTAACATGAAGGCATGAATATAATATTTTTACCTCGCAGTAGAAACATTATACTTCGTACGAATTCTCGGTGAGGCTAATAGTCCTGAGTCCTGACTCAAGTTTAACATTTTTAGAGTGCACAGTGACGCTAAAGAAGTTTTAACTTTAAAAACTTGGTCACTTACATCAAAAACCGTGTTTTCAGACCAAAAGTCAGGTTTTTATGTAACACAAATTGCCAATATGCGGTTCTGGGTATTTTTAACGTGTATGTTTTGAAATTACGTTTTTTCGTGTAATCTTTTGAATAAAGCAGTTGCAAGAAAGTCAGTTACCAAACATCTATAAAGAGTAAACTCTTTCTTTTCGGTTTCTGTGGCATTTTCAGAAAAGAAGAAACCAGGCGTTAACCTTATTTTACGCGTCCTTATAATCTAAAATATCTTCTTTTGTCAACTTTTATAACAAAATATTTATTTTTATTTAATTTTATCATATTTGGGTAGCTTACAGCAAGCTATATTTAACTATTTATAATAGACTACAAAGAGCCAATTACAATTTAATAGGTGTTATTTTAAGAGTTTAAGGGATATTGCTAAAAGTAATAACATAGTAAAGTTTAAACTTTAAAGACCTTTCATAGGCTGTCGTTTGTACTTTCCCTTAAGGGCGTATTGGGCCACTTTCTCCAACATGGCTACTGCATAGGTGCGAATTCCACAATCTATACTCATTAAGTTGGTTAGCTTTTCCACTTTAATCGAGACAATACATTCGGACAACGATTTTACGGCAACGGTTGCAAAAGGTTCCATGGAATTTAATACTAGTATGGGGTTGTCGAAAAAAAGATCTATCTTTTATTTAGGAAAACCGCACCTTTTTAGTTTTCTCTTCTCGCTTTGAACTCCAAGCAATTGCTTGCCTGAGAGAGATTTTAACTTAAAATTATGGCTTATTGCCACTCATTCTCTTTTCAATTATGATACCTTTTCTAATAAACTAAAAACAAAACAAGAAAACATAAAATTTAATTCAGGATTTACTCTAAACTGGACCAAATAAAGTTTCTGTTACAATGAATTCTGTTCTCTAAAATGTTTTTAATTAAATGAAAACTTGGAGGTGTTATAAGACGTCGTGTCTATTTGTCGCATTCTTCCAAGCGGATAGAGCGAATTTGACGTATTAGTGTAGTAGCTTATTCTATTTCAAGGCTATTCGATCCCAATTCTTAGTCATTTCGCACATTTTTTAGGGTGGGTTTTACCAAATTACTTTAACTACAACTGTAACTTTAACTATAACTATCTTTGGTAAAGCACGCCATATTTAACGCTAACCATAACGATACGATGGATCACAGTGTTGATATAGCAAATATTTTTCCCGACGATTTTTACGCATAATTCATTTTTTATACTGTAACTGTAACTTTGACGAAAAAATAAACGCAACAGACAACTGTCAAATTCCGTGGTCAAAATTAAGGTTAAAGTTAAGTTAGCCTTAACTAATAACCAAAACTTTGACCATAACTGTAACTATAACCACGCCTCAGGTGCAACCTACTCTTAAAGATGGTTAACCATTTTCCTCAACACTAATCAGATTTGTCTCTCTGTCCTGTTGTCTGACGAGTTTTTCCGGTAGCCTGTCGGTAGAAACGAGAACGCATTCCAATACGTTGGCGCTGCAGTTATATTATTAACATAATAGTTACGGTCAGCTTACTCGAACAAGGCATAAGCGGTAGCGGGTAGGTAAAGGTAGCTTATAATAAAATAGTAATAACACTCAGGGCATTATCCATTTTATGCTCCAACCTGGAGGCCTACTACGGAACCTTTTGAGACACAAACAATCGAATGAGAATGCCGCGTCCTACTCTAACAACGTCATTTCTCGTTTGTGATTTGTCAGAGTAGGACGCGGCATTCTCATTCGATTAAGTCTCACTACGATTTCGTGGTGCGGTCCCTGAATCGACACACGGGCTCTTTATCATAACTAGATGCGCCCGCAATTCCGTTGCACCAAAATGTGTTTTTCCGGGATTAAAAGTATCCTATGTCCGTTCTCGGGACTCAAAGTACCGCTATAACAAATTTTATCAGAATCGGTTCAGCTTTAAAAAAGAAACAAACAAACGGACTTTTGCATATTTTATAATGTTAGTAAAATATCATATGTATTATACTAGTAAGCTCAATTTCAGATAACTCAGAAAGGCAAAACAATATGTAGAATAGACTTAACTGTAGTATCTAAGTTAAGCGTCTTTGCCACCTGGAAAGTTATTGCAGATGAGACTGGAAGAGTCAACTGTCGTAACTCTAAACTTGAACTTTATATTGATGATAAAAAGGTCAACTCTGACCTTGAGGTTGCGACAGTTTTTGAGAAGTTTTTTGCTGACATTCCGATCTCAACTACAAAAGACTTAAATTCCTCACCTGAAGTTGCGGAAAGGTTACTTAAAGAAAATGTCAAGGAATGTGATGTCAATTTTATTTTTAAAGAAATCGACTCCAGGGATATTATTAAGACTTTCAAATCGCTGAATGTTAAAAGTACAACTGATCTCTGGGGTATGTCCACAAGAGTTATTAAATCAATAATTGACATCATTGCCCCGCACTTAGCTCTAGTCTTTAATAATTGTATTAAAAATGGTGTGTTCCCTGACCTAATGAAGCATAGCAAGGTGATGCCTCTCTTCAAAGCTGGGACTAAGTCTGACCCAGGTAACTACAGACCAATATCTATTTTGCCAACTTTTAGTAAAATATATGAAAAAATAATTCTAAATCAATTACTAGTTCACTTTAACTGTAATAATTTGTTACATAACAATCAATTTGGCTTTACTAAAGGTAGGTCCACTACAGATGCAGGCATCAGTCTTCTATGTAGTATATTTGAAGCTTGGGAGGGGTCGCAGGATGCACTTGGTATCTTCTGCGACCTATCCAAAGCATTTGATTGCGTTGAACATGCTACATTAATCAGAAAATTGTATCATTATGGTATAAGGGACACGGCCCTAAAACTGTTAAGTTCTTACCTTGCAAATAGAACGCAAAGAGTTGAAGTTAATTCTAAAAGGTCTAATGGTAGTAAAATAAAGCTAGGTGTTCCACAAGGATCTATTTTAGGTCCCTTTCTTTTTCTCATTTACATAAATGACCTACCTTATCTAGTTAAAGATAAGCATGAGATAGTACTTTTTGCTGATGATACTTCACTAATTTTTAATGTGAAGCGACAACAATATAATTACGACGAGGTAAATAGTGCTCTCTCAAAAATAGTACAATGGTTTAATGCTAATAATTTACTATTAAATTCTAACAAAACGAAATGTTTAAAGTTCAGTTTGCCAAATGTTAGGCAAGTACAAACCAATGTACTATTAAATTATGAGAAAATGAAATTAGTGGACACCACTGTTTTCCTAGGTATAACTTTAGACAGTAAATTACAGTGGAGTCCGCATATTGCAAATCTGGCGGATAGGCTCAGTTCTGCAGCATATGCTGTAAAAAAAATCAGAGAAATAACTGATGTAGAAACAGCGCGACTTGTTTACTTTAGTTACTTCCACAGCATTATGTCCTATGGAATCCTTCTATGGGGAAATGCAGCGGATATTAATTCAATATTCGTGCTGCAGAAGCGAGCCATACGTTCTATTTATAAGATGTCATCGTGTGAATCCTTAAGAGAAAAGTTTAAGGAAATAAATATTCTGACCGTCGCATCTCAATACGTCTTGGATAACGTACTGTATGTAAGAAAGAACTTAAATAATTTCAAAAAGAAAAGCGACAATCATTGTTTTAACACTAGGAATAAGAACAAATTAGAAATACCAGTGATCAGACTCAGCAAAGTCAGCAAATCTTTTAAAGGCCAGTGTATACGCCTGTACAATAGAATCCCAGAAAACGTTCAAAATCTCTCTATCAATAAATTTAAAAATGTAGTAAAAGAACGTTTGTGTACTAAAGCTTATTATAAAATCAATGATTTCATCAACGACAACACACCTTGGGAATAGGGTGGTTCTTACAGGCTACTAGAATATTTTTTATAATTCCTATTGTAAATAGCTCTAATTTATAATATTGTTATATAACAGGGTCAAATTAACTAGACTCACGGTATTACATTCCAGTGGTGCGTCAGGTTAATGTGACCGTGTTGTACTGTATGTTTTAAATTGTAATTTTCCATCTTTTTAGCAAAAGATGGACCCGTGCGAGTTTCTTACGCCGGTTCTTCTCGCCGGGTTAGTTCCCGAACCGGTGGTAGGCACCGTAGTATCGACGTTCGGTAATGTTTTTGTAAAAAAATTACTCCGAATAAAAATATTTTGATTTTGATTTTGATTTTGATTTTGATAAAAAAAATCTATGACCTGGAAATAGATAGACAGACCGTTTTTTTCCTTTGGGTTCCGTAATCCTCAAAAAACTCGGATTATTTTGAACAGCTTCTTCATAAATCATATGTCTTATAACATGGTCCACAGAGTCAACGTACGGCACTCGCTATAGATGTTACGGTCAAGTACGGTCAATGTACACGTAGTTTAACTGCTCAGCTAACTAACTGCATCTGTTTTAACTGGAATGAAGATTTTAATATTATGAACAAGATTTCTTAACATTATTATTAACTACATGACGACCGCAACTCTGTTGCGCCAAATTTCGTTTGTCGCGCGAAAACCATTTATTTTTACGGGATTAAAAGTAATTTATATCCTTTCCAGGGGCTCAAAGTATCTCCATACTAAATTTCAGCGAAATCGGTTTAGTAGTTTGGGCGTGAACAGCTAACAGACTTAATATACATAATATACACTTTTTTGCATTTATATTATATTAGTATGGATTATCTTCCTATCACAGATTTTTTCCCTAATTATTTCTAAACATTAAATGTAATCGTGTACTCACTTAAGTGAAATTTAATTAATGGAATAATAAATTCAAAATTAATGTTTCTACAAAAATTCTCAACCTGATAAAATATTACGAGGAAAACGAAAAAAAATATTTTTGGTAGTAACCTCCTTTCGAGTAAAAGTAAAAGGAGGTTTTATTTATGTCCTTAATTTGAATATCTATTAATGAACAACTTTCCTATGACTCATTGGTCATAATACATATCCATACTAAGATTATACGTCATGCAAAAGTGTGTCTTTCTGTCCATCTGTCTGTATGTCTGTCTGTTATCTTTTCACGACCCAGCCACTGAACCGATTTTTCTGAAATTTCTCATAGAGATACTTTGAGTCCCGTTAATGGACATAGCATACTTTTTGTCCCGGAATAATGTACGGTTCCCGCGTGATAAACTAATTTTGGCACAACGAAGTTGCGGGTGTCATCTAGTTAATCATAATACAAAGTATTATTAATATATATAATAAGTATTCAATAGTTTACCTCTGTCATGTTCCTGAACTTGACACAATTTTATTTTTGAAATGTTGTCTTCTTAGCCTAGGAAATAAATAACAATTAATATAATGGTCATCTGGGTCACTATTTTGGACAGAAAAATTAAATGAAAAGTGTGGGAAATATTATGTTACAAAGAAAGCTAATATTTTCAAAAAAATACCAATTTGGCCAAATTGGTTCAACCTTTTGTGTGTTTTAAGTAACAAAATTACTAGAAATACATTGCGAATAGGGTATAATATTACATACGTTTCATTCAGAAATAATTAATGGTTACATAAGGAGTGACATAATAGTTAGTACACAATATAAAGTCCAAGTACCATTTTATGTCAAAGTCTTTATTAAATGGCTACCTCATACTCAATTTCGCCGATGAACTTTTGTTTGGCGAGGTTTAAATGTATTAGTTTTAAAGTTTTCTGAAATGAATAAATATATTTAAAAATATATATATATATATATCCGCAAATAATTATTAAGTAAGTACTATTAAATATTGCTAATGTATCTACTGCTACTTAAAGAAAGATAGAAGATTAGCCCACAATAACAAACATCTTAAGTGCTATTTTGTCTTCAAAAGTATTCAATCTTTGACATTCACTATTTGTATGGGAAACCACTGTATGCCATACTAACGGTACCACTAAACCTGTCCTTGAAAGTAGGCTGATCGGTCATGGCCGCTGAGGTCATTGAACCCGCCAGGTGATTGAAAACGTAAGTTTTGTTATTTTGGGTCAAAATATTAGATTATATTTCCGGATGGTACAATTTTTGAGGACGAAAGTAGATGATTTTTTTTGCGATGAGTCTTCCCGTACGAGCACCGGTGATCGCGACAACAACCGAATACAATGGCAATTCCGAGAATCTCCGATCGAAGGATTGTAAGAGTTTTATTTCGTTCTAAATAGTTTTTTTTAACAAAATATGCTATTGCTATTTTTATAGATATATATTTGAGTTTAGTTAAACATTGGTTTTACTATATACCAATATAGTAAAACTATCATCGACTTTTTTAGACTGCTGCTGCACTACTGGCGACTTAATGTGAAGGCAGCCTTAAAGTCCGCATCAAATCAATACAATAAATGTTAAAAAAAATTTAAAGATGTGTTGGGATTTTTGGCTCGAAGTATGTTTCTATACATAAAAATAAAGTCGCCTTTTTTCCTCATGTCCCTTTGTTCCCTTTAATCTTTTAAACTACGCAACGGATTTTGATAATTCCTTCAGTGTTAGATAGCCCATTTAGTGAGGAAGGCAGGCTATATTTTATCACGCTAAGACTAATAGGAGCGAAGAAAGAGAGGAAAATGCGGAAAAAACGGGGAAAATTATATGAAAGGGCTAACTTGAACGCGCTAATCTCAGGAATTACTGGTCCGATTAGAAAAATTCTTACAATGTTAAATAGCTCATTTATTGAGAAAGGCTATAGGCTACATTTTATTACGCTTAGACTAGTAGGAGAATGTGGAAAAAACGGGGGAAATTATTTGAAAGGGCATCATATCTCACGAACTAATGGAGCAATTTTTATGTTATTTGGCACAGATAAGAAGTAGACCATGTGAAGGATCATAGGCTATCGATTTTAATAATTTTTTCAGTGGCTATATATTTTATACCCGTGCGACGCCGGGGCGGGTCGCTAGTAAGGTATCAACAAACTGACGCACAAAGAAGTTTAAATAACGAAAGTTGTACGTTGTGACTTGTGAATCAGTAAACCACACAAATTAGCATACACCTCAACCGCAAAAGTGAATTTCATTGTTTACTATTATAAGTTCAATAAACTTTATACTTTACGGAACTCTGTCAGAAAACAAGAAAATTTTATTTTAAATTTCCACATCCATTCGAAGACGAAGTAGATTTAGAAGAAGAAAGTTCTTCTTTCGATTAAAAAAAGATGACAGACGGAAAAAAAAACGTATAACGTTGCGACGTTTTTAAACTTCCTATTGTGTTTTGTTTTTGATTGGTTTTATCTCTTGTAAGTAGTCCCTTTATGAATTGTACTTCAGAGCTCCTCCAGATTATTACATATTTTCTAACATTATTCTTTGTATCTTTACAGGTAAAGTTCGTGATTTCGACAATGGCGCGAAGAAAAAGTGTGTGTGTTAAGTGGACTGTAGCATTAGTTTTAGTTTTATTTAGTTCTTTTGTGCTTTCTCGACCTCAAGAGCCCACAACTTCCGAACTCGAGAAATCAACTGAAAACACAATAAGGTATAGACGTAATGAAATTAATATTAAGTTACCGATATTTAGTTATAGCGAGAATATTCCTTTTGCAGATAAGGCTAGTATTAATGTAGGCATGGATATTAATAACCAAAAAGATATAAATGTATTAACTAATAATTTAAACGAAACTGAGAAATATAATAATCGTAATAAACGCGAAACACAAAATGATAATGTATTTTTCAGTAGAAACCTAACAAACAGAATTCCTAGGGCCAGTAGTGTCAGTAATAAACCAATTATAAAGAAAATCATAACGAAATGGACTGATAATGTAAAGAATTTAGATATATCTCCTGATGATAGCAGTTCGAAAAAAAATGGCCTCAAAAATAAATATTCCAGTAATGAATACTCCGACGAATATGACAGTAAAGAAGGTAGACCATCGGGTATTATTGTTAATAGACCTAATAAAAATCGTGTTCCTAATAGGTACAATCGACCTCAATCACAATATTCTGACGAACAGTTTTACACGAGTAACCTACAAATAACAGGTGATCATCCGTATACTTACACGCGACCCAATTACGTATACACCACAGCATCTCCCACACCCATTATAACAAACGTAGGTTATCCACGACCATGGCAACAGAATAACCCACAAATTATTAAAAAACCAATCAAGCCCTACCCTACAAAACCCACAAGACCGGCTAATAATTACAACCAAAATAATCTATACCATCACTCACCCTATCCCGGTAATTTTGAAGTTACAACATTTCAACCTTCGCCCACGTACACAGACCGCATTGTCATAAGGCCAGAAGAATATGCAGCAGATTCAGAGGACTGTCCTACGATTTTCATGACTTTAAACAATACTTTTCAAGGCGAAGGTAAGGAAGCGTGTCCTGATCTTCATATCGCAGTTAACACGAATGTTATTAACAAAAATAACGTAGTAGAGTCAGAGGAAAACAATGAGGCAGCTCTTACTGATATATTCGGATTACCATCCGAAGAATCAGGGAGTGAAGAAAATGCCAATGACAATGAGTATAGTGCTTCCGATGAAAATGAGGAAGAATCTGAAAGCGCGTCTATTGAAGGCCTATCGTTACCAATTTATAACTCTGATAATGAAGAATCAGGAGATAATTTTGGGTCCCCAAGTAATGCTCTATCAGAAATCAAAAGACCGAATCGACCTAGTAAAAAGAAAAATGAATTAATAGATTACGATTCCATGTTTGACTACATCCAACCTTTCATTGGTGGTTTTAGTTGGCTAGCAGCGATTAATCCCTTTAGTTTTAGCGCTGTTTCGTTCCTTTTGACACCGATTATTCTAGTTGTCGCTGCTGTATCTGGTTTTATCGCTTTATTCTCACCTTTTTCTTATGGGAGAGAAGCACCGCAAACTCCCATAGAGTATCCAAGTTGGCAGTTGGAAGATTATTATAAATCTGAGTATTATAATTCTTTAGCAGACAGACGAAGATGGCAACAAGACAGTCCTCGTACTTTCATGGATAGTAATAACAACACACTCTCACAAAACACTAAATTACTTGATAGTTTAAAACAATTTTTGAAGGCGATTATTGTGAAAGTTAATGATAAAAACAAAAGCGTAGCCCAAAATAAGAGAAAGAAAAGAGAAACTTGGATGATTCGTGTAAAATAAACAAATGTTTTTGAAAAGGCACATCGGAAATAATAGTATAGAAGATGAATTTATATAAATTCGATGAAATATGATGAAAAATGTTTTTTTCTATTTATATTTGTCTTTAACTATACACAAACCACAACAGTTTTTTCGATCCCACCTATGACCTAGCATACTGCCTAATTATTAGGTTAGCAGTAATTTTTATAATTTTTTACACAATTAGAATATAAAGATAAAGTCGTACATAAAAATGCAACAAAATTATAAACTACGTTGTTTTACAACAAAAAGTACAAGTAACTATAATCAACATCAATAATAATTATACAAATAGACATTAATAATAATTATAAATAAATATAAAAATATTTATAATCGTATTGCGCATTTCTACTTAAGTACATGAAATAATGTGAAAACGCAATTTAAATATAGACAAAAATATGAATATTTGAAATAATTTAAAAAGACGGAAAAAAGAAGACTCTAAAATATTGAAATTATTTTCTTGTAATTAAAAAATATGAAAGTACATTATTATATTTCAAAGATAAATTTGAACACTAGAAGATATTTTTCCAGGTGTATAAAATAAATCAGTTGAGCTTATCTTTATATATATATATATATATAAAGATAAGCTCAACTGATTTATTTTATACACCTGGAAAAATATCTTCTAGTGTTCAAATTTATCTTTGAAATATAATAATGTACTTTCATATTTTTTAATTACAAGAAAATAATTTCAATATTTTAGAGTCTTCTTTTTTCCGTCTTTTTAAATTATTTCAATTTAATTATTATAGTTACCTACGAAAATTATAACTTCAATGAATAATATCATAGATTAAATACCATCCTATTAGGATTGTATTATCATTAAAGTTTTTTATAAGAGTAATTGATATTAATTATTTCAAAAGTAGCACAATAATTTATTATTTAGATCATATTTTTTTAAATTAAGGTACACGTTTAAATCGCACCGTTTCCTTTTGAGTTGGCAAAAGAACATATTTTATATTTTGACATTTATACTTTTTAATAAACTTTATTAAATAATTGTAGTTTTATTTCTAATAATTAATAAGATTTCTTTATACTTAATTTGCGTTCTACAAGTTGTAACAAAACTAAGGGTGTATACGTGTTCCTTGTGGAGAGTACCTACACTGTGAAAGTAGCAGCGCTGAAAGACCAATTTTTTTTTTCATATTTGTATGGGCAAGCGCCCCAACGTAACTAGTTTCCCCACACAAAAAATTGGTCTTTTAGCGCGGCTACTTTCACAGCAAACTCTCTACAAGGAACACGTACGCAGTACACAGCCTAAAGTATTATAATTTATAACTTAGCTTTATTACATCCTGTAGATTTATTTCAAAGACAAAATATAGCAACTCTTATAAATTTTAAAGTAGAAATTAAGGAAGAAATGTACGTCCTTTTCAATTATTTATCAGTCTTCATGAATAGTAGAAAATAAAATTTTTATTTGAATTGTTGCAGATGTTATTACAGAATAATAAATAATTAACAATAATGAATTATTTTTAAAGATATTTTTTGTGTTACAAGTTTAATACTTACTTAGGTTATGATTTACTCCATTCAATAAGAATAAATAGGTTTGATTTTATGGAGATTATTAAGATAATTTATTATTATTATGATATTAAAAAGATGTACCATTTTGCACTTAAGCAACTATGTATTCTATTTTTTCCAGTCACGAATATTTCAAAATATATATTAGCCAGTAGGTAATATTATTTTGCTACATGGCAGTATTTGTATCAGATTATTGAAATAATGAGGTTATATTATAGTACTTTTCATTTGTATCATAATATTATTTCATATAGCCTTATTAATGTAATAGTTTAATTTCTCTCTTTTAGGAAGAGAATTCCCATCAAATATTTCGCACTAAAATTTGAAATTTCTACGCTGAATTCCCATCAAATATCTCGCACTAAAATTTGAAATTTCTCATTCCAGGCATGAAACCAGCAATGATACATCACCAAAGACGGCGACAGAATCTGACTCAGTACCATCTACCTCTGATACATCAAGGAATGTCAAGAGAAAAACCCCAGTCCTTGGTGAATCAATCAAGCTGGTTGCTAACCAGCTTTTGGACAAGCCACAAAACAAAACCTTGGAGACACCCGTAGTTCCCGATACCAGAATACCACCAAAACTAAAAACACAAGTTGCACAAAAGCTTAAAGTGAAAACAAGATATGATGATGGCATTGATGGAGAAGAAAATTCACATGCTGGTATCGCGGTACCCGTGAGTGTCGAAGAATTAGAATATGAAAACATGGAAGCGGCCAGTGAATCATCAACAACTCATGAAGGTATATCGACTTGGATTTTAGTAAGTAACCCAGCGAATAAGGAGAGCACTAGCGGAGCAACGGAACCGACTAAAATTGACGAAAAGAAACAGAAACCTAATGCGTCTAAAAATAAAAATAAAAGGCCGCAAAATAACAAAGTATCTGCTAAAAGACCCATCATTGGAAGCACCAACAAATCAGACTTAGTTGCGGGTGGGTCAGCAATTAATGAGAATGTGTATAATAAATTGAAGGATACTGTGTTATCTAATGTGCAGAAAAATAAAAATAATGCTAAGACGACAACTGTAAGTACTACAACAGCGATGACTTCAGAACCCCCAACGATTAAGCGAGAGATCACGACAACTTCAACCACTGTGAAAAAGGTAAACAAGAAAAATAAAAATAAACAAAAGCTCACTACAACTACTACCGAAGCTGCGATTGCTAGTGATTCAGCTATTTTACCCATGGAGGCTAAAGAACAAGAAATTGAGTTGGAAATAAGCACACCAGCTACAACCACTAAAAAACCAAAACGCTCTTCTACAAGAAAGAAGACTAAAACAAAGAAGCGTAAAACCACTAAGCCAAAACAAGAGACAACTACTGCTGTTACTACACAAGTTAAGACTGCAAACAAAACAAAATCTACAAAGTTACATAAAAAACCTAGTGCGACAGATACAGGACCGATCACAACGCAAATCTATAACTACCTTTCAAGAGAAGTCATGCCTTCAGTTGGTGTCGGTGTTATTGGGCTAGCAGGCCTGCTAGGAATAGCTGGATACTTCTTATATCCATTTGCTGGTACTCCTGTAAGACGTACATTTGAGGTTGACAAGAAAGACGATATATACAAACACAATGCTGAAGAGTATGCAAATGATGGAAACGGTCAACCCGAAGAGGAAATGCTAGGAACCGTTTTGGCAGGTATGCCAGCCACTACGAAGGAAAAGTACAACCCGTACTCTGCTCAGACGACCCATGTCCAACCCAACAGATATCCAGCTAAAAAGGAACAGGATATACGATACCGTCATGTCACGAATAGCTATGGTACAACTAGCAAATATGGCCCGAAATATAATGTTCACTACCAACAAAAAACTGGTTTAGCACATGGCGCGGTTTATACTGAACCAATAAATTACCATTATCAATACGAAGGCAGGCATTCATATTCCACTGAAAAACCTGTAAATGCAGTCTCCTATTCACCGTATGCAGCAGTCGAACCTATTTATGCTGCGCCTCAAGTTGGGTCGTCGGCGTATGGAGGTGACTCCTCCGGCTCCGTGGTATACGGAGTAAAACCTGCAGAAGATGCGGATTTTAAGCCTGTATATCCGTATGATCCCCAGTATCACAGCGAAACAACCACCAGCCCAGTAACGTATTCACCAACTTCTATGTATTTGGGATCCAACAACGAAAACAGCCAATCAGAAAACCAAAAATATGATGATCAAAACGATAGCGATGAATCAGTAGACAATAAGTTTGTAGTTGGTAGTGTACCAAAAGAATTTTCAGATTCAGCTACGCCCGCAGTTGTCCCTGAACATGGACCACGAAGTCTGAGGAAGCGCAGAAACATACGTAAAAAGCGAGGTGTGGTAGGTTCCATTGAAGAATTGTTAAAGAATGCGAAAGAAAATAGAGAAAACGAAATTTTTGTAAGCAACGAGATAGATGATACTCCGAACAAAGTATACTTAGCTTCGGATGTTGATGATAAATTCGTAATTAGTCCTAATGATAAAGACGTATACACAGTTTATGCTGCATCAGCGGAACCTAATGATCCATTGTCAGTGATACCGAATACAAACCAAAACGAAGTCGTTGAAAGCGTGTCAACTTTACCAATCCAAGATAAAATGGAAACTGAGGCACCAAAAGTAACGGAGGACACCACAAAATCTTTCAAAGTTTACGAAGTGTTCAATGATGAAGGTACTCAGAAAAACAGTCCTATCATCGAAGGCGAAGTTGAAACAACAACAGTCCTCAAAAGCATGAATACAGAGACAACAACGGAGCAGAAATTTGAAACTACGTCAACAAACGTTCCACCTATAGTCCCTGAAACCACCAAGAAACCCGGACCTACAGACGGAGATATCATTACATACCCACCATCCACATCGTCTGGTGGCGGGTTCTTTGACTTCCTCAAGCGTCTTGTTGAATTTAAGTACAGACTTGGTCTCAGCATCCTTCAAACTACTTCAGATAACTTAAACAGATATCTCCGTAGTTTTGAGAACGCACAGAAAAAATCCAAGTCTCATTGACTATAAAAGATACTCATACTATTAAGGCATATTTTAATAATCATAAGTAGGGACTAGATTAATTAATATATAGACCGTACATGACCACAAAGAGCATGTTGAAAGAAAAAGATGAAATGTTGAACAACTAAGAAATTTTAGTTTTGTGCGTTTAATTCTTCCAATAATATTAAACGTAATGAGAAACGAAAAGAAAAGGTAATTGTTTTCGATTTTTATGTAGGTAATCATAAAACTTCTACAGCTAACTACAAAAACGCATTTTTAAGACTATATTATATTAAAACACTTTTTAGTGGTCTATACTAAAGCATTTATTTTTTATTAACTTATATAATAAACATTACACATAAGCCGTAGACTGAATTTTAAACATTAAAATGAGTTAATTAACGACTATTACTAAGTAAAGACACATTATGATCTTGAAGAAACTAATCGCGTCCATATTAAAAAATGATTATTTTAATGTATTCACTATAACTTCTTTTATTTAAGAAACAGGGATATTTTATAATGAATTATGTATTTATTATATATCTTCAGAATGTCTTCCTCGTAGTGTAACTGAGGGAAACCTACTGAATTTATATTGTGATAATATTTTTATACACTTTAAGTTAAGAATAATATATTTACTCCCTAGATTTATTTATGTGTAACTACTTTTATATTTTCTATGTAAATACAAAAATAAAAATGTATGACTAAGACGATTTTTATTTAACTTTATACTTAAACATAGTAACATAGAATATCATTGCTTTTACAGTTTATTATGTTTTAAATGTCTTTTTATGAAAACAGGCACACTTAAATAGTACTAGATTGCGTAGGAACCCAGAACCGAGATTTTTTCGGGATAAAAGCATCCTATGTCCTTTCCTAGGAATCAAAGTATCTTCATGCCAAATGTCAGCAAAAGCAATATTATTTGCTGTATGTAGGTACTAGTAACGCCCTCTGGTCTGCCCTTTGCGTAATATTTTCCAATATCAGTCACGATTTCTATAAATTATAATTATATTATAATATCATAATTCATATTATAATAAGTCAGAATTACTTTTTTCGTTATTTTCTACACATTGCCTAATTTGTATTTTAGAGTTTCAGTGTAGATGGCGCTTTTCAAGATATGGTAAAAGTTTCTAAAGATGTAAGTAGATGGCGCTAGGATGTAGTTTGTCGTACCTAGACGGTAATAAAACCGAAGACTTACAAGTTTTGTAAGTTATAAGTTTTGAAGTAATTTATCTATGATTTATAGGCATTTTTTCTGAAAATTTAATTTGTAACTCGTAATCTTATTTATTTTTATTAATAAAATAAAATAAATAAAATAAAAATTGTTGTTTTCAAATTTTTTAACGCAAAGCCATTGGACTTTTGTTCCGATTTTTGTTTCTATTTGTTCTATCTTTTGGTACATTACATAAATACACATTACACAGCCGAACATAAAAAATGCTATTTTTTAAAGTCAGTTTCTTAGCTGGGAGAGAGATGAGAAAGTTCTCATTGCAAGTTCATCTTAAACGTAACATTTATTAGACTCGAGACCTCTAAAGGCTCTACTATTCAGTCTTCTATCGATAAGGAACTGACAGATTTAAGTCACTTGAACCGCTCATTATTTTTAATGCCTTCCCTTTGATAGTAATAGAGACCCTACTAAGGGTACTTAATGTTGCTCGAACCGCAGAAGGTCAAAGAATGGGTTCCCCTGAGGGTAATTTGGAGGTCTACTTAGGAACATGTCAGGTACGACGAGGGTCCAACCGACAGCTCGCATTATGAACCAATTTGCGTTACCACCGAAACTCGAATGAAACTAGAACTCGAATGAAACTCGAATATTTTTAACTGAAATTAGAAGCCGGATGAAACTTGAATTATTTATAGATCTAGTTCATAAATTATGTGTTTCATAATTTTTGTGATTACTAATTTTTTTAGCAAATAAATCCTTAATAATTATACATGATTATACTGAAAAATGCACTTTTACCATCGCGTCGGTAGGATAAAATGTACAATTTATCAAGGTCTACCACAGTTTGTATATTTTTCTCAATGTCATTACAAAAGTTTTATTTAACCGACATCTAAAGAAGAAGTATAAATATTGTGTAGGAAGTTTTAAAATCGTTTATTTTTTAGAATTATCCTATATATCCTTCAAAATTAATATTTCCATATTTGCTACGCTATAGTTTCACCTAGGCCGTTTACAATAAATTTGTATCCTGTAACTGGCGAGTTTCTTAGGCCGGTAGCAAGTTTCTTACGCCGCCGGTTCCTCTAGCCGGATTAGTTTCAGAACCGGTGGTAGGTATAAATGGTCGCTGTTAAGCATTAAGGATTGCACAAACCTACGCGACAAAAGCGACTGCGAAGCGGTAGCGTCTACCGCGCGGCGGACGCTGCCCATGTAATCTTATGGCGCCGTGCACACCTGCACTACCGCGACGCGGGATGTTCGCGTCGGCAAGCGGAACGTGCGCGTCAAGTTGTCAGACGCGTGTTTTGAAGTGTACATAACTAGACTTCTTTTTTAAAACCTTTTTTTATATTATTTTCTACAACTCTTTAGTTTATGATTTTTTGATTTGTATACGTTTTGATAGATTGTGTCATGATATTAACGTTTGACGGTTCGCACCGTAGTCGCGCAGGTGTGCACGGCCAGTTTCGCGTTGCAGACGCTCCCGTATCGCGTACCGCGTCCCCTGTCACTGACGCTTAGGTTTGTTTTAAGCTTTAGTGTCCTAACCCACAATCTTTTTTGTTATAAAATTTTGAATGCAGTTTTGTTCTGAATCATCTAAAGAATATTCATAACTGCAATCATAACTTAATACGTAATTTTTTGTGGGTTAGTACACGATCTGATTTTTTTTGTATAAAATACAATTATAATGTGGAATAAAAGTATTTTTGTTTCAAAAATATTTTACTTTACTTTACGTTCGAGTTCAAGTTTCGATAGTAACGTAGTTGTATACGGCAAATCGTTTCATGGACGGATGCACTGAGATAAAGGCTACCTGCCTGATGGGATGGCTGTGTCATCTTAATTTCAAAGGCAGTCAATTAGGGGACCAAACGTGATTACGTTCAGCATCACTAGTGACAGTATTGGTAATCAGTAGCATTCACAAGATTGCTAATCAATTAAATGATGTGACAAACCATATAATAGTAAAGCTGATCGCTTATATTTTATCAGCACCGTACGCGCCGTACGCGTCGAACGCACCGCATAGTTCACGAAATCCGGCGCGTAAGGCATTGTCCACGAGGTTTCACGTCATCACAAATCATACCTCACGGAAGAATAATATTATTTTTATCAGTTCTATCTATTGATAATAACAGCATGAAAATCCGTGCAGTGGTTTTTGAGTTTATCGATAAGCAGACAGATCGCATCGCGGGCAACAGGTAGACAGTAAAAAAAAATTTTTGTTCAATGTTTGACTGACAAGACTTTTCTGTCAATATTCTTATTGTAGCGTACAATGATATTCTATGTTACTAACGTAACTAGATTCAAGATTGGCAGTTTACGGCAGGAACGCGTTGTCACTTCAAAGATGCCTGCAGGTATATCTGCCTTACATAAAGCGTCTCACATACAGACGCGGCCTGCGGTGGCGGTGGTGGTGGCGGTCAGTTGGACGCACAGACTACTAAGGGATACTAACGTATGTTGGATGACTTGAGAGTTCTAGGAACGATACAGACACAAGCGGCCACGCGGCCAAGCCATCCGGCTGACCGCCCGCGCCACCGCCACCGCCACCGCAGGCCGCGCCTGTCTGGGAGACGCTTAATGACATAATAACATTATGAATTGAAATTGTCTTTTGAACTATCGAGTGGTTACGCATTTCTGAGAACCTTTTGTAAGACGTTGCTACTCTAGTATTTTAGAAACTCATTGGTGGCGTATGCAACATGTCGAATTTTGGTCCGAATGTGACTGCATATTGTGCTAGTAGCACCAGAGTAAACAGATAGTTCTGTCAACTTTGGTGGCACCGTCTGCTCCAAACTTTGCGTAACATATTTTATTGCTCGTTTAAAATGTTCCACAGTTTAGAAGGGACACCTTATATAGAGTTTAGTATTTTTACAGTAAACTCTATACAATATACACCTAAAGTATAATATTTACTTAGTTTTATTACATGTAGTAAATAGTAAGTAATTAACTTAGCTTACGACTTTCCAATTTCCCTAATCCTAACTACTATCTTTGTTCAGCATGGGGACAGGAACAATCGATCCCTTAACCCCGCTAACGATACGGAACAGAGTTGAGTCAGCTGTAAAGTTTTCGGTTTGCGTCCCTGTGGGCATTGTAATAGCAATTCTGCTTTAGAATGTATTAGAACTACAACAATAAAAACTTTTTTGAAGGCAATTTATTTAGCAGATTTGTTTAATGTAGAAAACTTAAGCTAACGTCAACGTGTAGGCAATAGCAGCATATCTAGAGCATTATGACAATCCTTCAAGAAGAGAGCGTATTCCCCCTTAAGAGCCAACGCTCCTGCAAGTCTTCTGATGTTACGAGTGTCCATGGGTAACGGTAACTACTTTCAATAAGGTGACAATTTGCTCGTTTGCAAGATAAGGGAATCTTATAAAAAACTTTGAAAAAAAAAATGTCTTAGTATGTGAAATATGGTATAATATAAAATAATACTCAAAGCATCATGTACTTACATCATTGATAAATCTAACTCAAACTTAACTAGCTATCTTTAGCTCATTGTACCTAACTGCAAACTTTAAAATATATACTTACTTACACATCTTTCTAACCGACTTCCAAAAAACGAGGAGGTTATATGTTCGGCTGTGGATTTTTTTTTATTTTTTTTATTTTTGTATGTTCAACGATTACTCCACCGCTTGTGAACCGATTTTCGAAATTTTTGTTTTGTTGTATTAGGTTTCACTCCAATTAGGTACCATGTTCACAAAAGTGGTGACCTGGAGTCGAATGACGCCTGACCTGGAATTTTGAAGTCTTCTGAAATTGTCTTCTTGAAATTTTCTGTCAAAGATATAAAGATTCAGCTATATCTGGTACCGACTTCAAAATGATGAAGATTGAGTACAGAAATAGTTGAGGTTTAGCCGAATTCGGGAAAAGGCACTACATATTAGATAGGAAAAATTATTTAATACTTTTTAGTTCATATTATAAGGATGCTATTAATATTGTTTTTACCTTGGAAGTCGGTTTTAATTTTTTGTTAAAAATAATAATTATTCTAGTACTGGGTAGAGTGGAAAGCTTAGAAAATTAGTACATAGTAAGTAATAAATAAATATGAGAGTTTTAAAAGAGTTGTGAGAAGACGGTGACTTCAGGCTAGGTGGCACAAAATCTTGTTGTTTGGCGGTAATTTTAGGAAGCTATGTCCAGCAGCGGACGTCCATCGGATAAAAAGACAATGACGACTAGTGCAAAAAATATATTTTTCAAAAGCTTTAATGGAATTTTAGGACAAAAATTCAGAATACTAAAAAGTTATTAATGTAGTTTTTTAACTCTCTATTCTAATAATTGATGACTAGTTTGAACAGGATTTTTTAATGTTTCAGGTTTTCATCAAGACACCAGCTGTGATCCATGCTGGGCATATGAATTGGAAGAGGCGTCTTGCCAACGAGGAGCCCTCAGCGGCAGCCCTTGAAATGTATCAGCACATCTCACTGAAATTGTAGACCATGCTTTAAATAAAATTATTTTTGCAATTGAAAACAAATGAAGTTAATTTAGCAAAGCATGAAGACATTTTCTTTCTGTATCTTTTTTTCCTAAAGAATCTTATAATGTTCTTATTTTGTTTTATATTTAGTGAGTCAAAATAAAGGGCCTTCCACGTTACCCCCACTCACCTTAAACTCAGAAACTTTAAACCGTGTCATGCAGTTTAAATACTTGGGACATGTAGTCACTGAAGACTTGTGTGATGAATTGGATGTGGAGAGGGAACGTAGGATATTGGTAGTTTGTGGCAATATGTTGGCACACAGATTTGCTCGATGCACAACTGAAGTTAAGATCACTCTTTTTAAAGCATATTGCCAGATATTTTACACGAGCAGTCTGTGAGCCAAATATACACAGAAGTCTTACAATGCCCTGCGGATTCAGTACATACTTCAGGGCTTTGTTTCGGCTACCTTGCTACTGTAGTGCATCAGGTATGTTCGCAGATGCCAGTGTAGACGACTTTTATGCACTAATGATAAAAAAGTCGCCTTACTAGTAAACAGTGCGAGAGAGCTCGAATGAAATATTAGATTCAGTGTTGGTAGGCAGGTTCATTGAACTTCGTTTTATGAAGTCACAATGAACCTGTCAATCATATGCTAAGTACTCACATGCGGTTTTGCTCGATCGAGCAAAAACCGCGGCTTGGGTTTTCGTCCACACATTCAGTATTGCTCGATAGTTTTACTCTAAATCGATATATTTCATTCCACCAAGCCGGCTCAATGCGAGCCTTCGAGTGGCTCGATGCAAGCCTTTGAGCTGTCAGTTTTGCGGTCCACACAGTAATTACTACTCGATTTGGAGTATAACTATCGAGTAAAACCGTATGTGAGTACTTAGCAATAGACATTTTTTAATTAATTTATTAAATTGTAAATTACAGAAACGTACTAACATACTTTTTAGTCTAATAATTGTTACTAACACTATGGATCACTGGTCTGAAAATAAATGATTTTTATTCTATTTTATTCTTATTATTCCTTTTAGAACAGAGATACTCACTAAGAAGGGTAGACTAATGAGTAATTATTATAATATGTGGATCTTTTATTTTTTCTTTATTTATTACTTTATTGAACTATTTTTAAACTATCTAGTTAAAAAAGTGTTTTAATAATATTTAGTAAGTTAGGACTGATTAGTAATTAGTAATTACAATAATATTGTTGGTCTTAAATTATTTATTTTTGTATAGGAAAGGTGCTACTTATAGGCTATTTATTGTACAAGTATTAATTTATAATGCTTGTAAAATGTAAAGCTAGTTAAAATATCTTAAGTCAGATTAGTTTCATCTTTTATTTTTGTCTAGGATAATGGTGCATAAAGTTTTATTGAACAAACATTTTAATGATTAAAAAATGTCTAAAAGACTGATTGATACTGTTAATTTATTATTTTTCAAAACTTTAAGTTCATAAATATTTCAGACAGACTAACAATTACAAGCACGTATTTTATGTAATCACTGTTTTACAATGGCTCTTAAAAATTAATTCTTCCAAGTATTCACTTCATATAAATAATCCTCAGTGAGTAATTAAATATATTAAGATTTTTTGATGAGCTCCTTTTGGTTAATTCTTCTCCAAGGGAAATCTGAAAAAAAAAAGATAATTATGTAATATAATGCGTTTGTTTATTATTGCTTTTATTGATATTATTCCTTATATATGACGATTAGGGAAGAAATACCTGCGACCAAGCTCTTTTTCTGAATCAAGTACAGAGTAAATCAAGGTATTGTATGAGCGAGATTGTGTGGAATTTTGATAGCCCACTGGGCCGCTGGCAGGACCCAGTTGCTTAAAAATGTAACGCTGCTAGTACCTTCAATAGTAAAAAGTACCGTACATGAAGACTGAAGTAGTCAATAGACAAGAAAAGGTACTTATTAATTAATAAGTTATGCAAACATAAAAGTTTTTCATAAGAGTAGGGAAATGAAAATTGATAATTTTACTAATATAATAAGTACATACTCTTAGCTCCTTTCTTACTCCTGTGTTTCTTCGCCTGGCTGGGAGATGTTCTATGACATCATTTAGTACTTACTAATTGGTAGCCAGCTTTGTTGAGCCAAAAGTGAGCAATAAATCTCGATTCGGGCAGATCCATCGGGTATTTATCCCGCAATCTGCGCCTTTGGATGCGCTAACATTTTTTTCTACGCATTTCTTCTGCATATACAATTAATAGAGCGTGAGGTATATTTATAACCTAATAAAACGCATGAAAAAAACTACTCTTTAGCAGTTGCTAAATATGGGTTAGTCACTTCATTGAGTTTGTAACTATGAACTGATTTTGCTTTAGTGAATACATATTTATTGGTAGTTAGAAACTGTCGATAAAAAATGTAAGGCAAAATGCATGCCTCTGCCCTAAAAGTTAACAACTAAGATTTGGTTAGTAACCGTGCCAAATCAGTTAGTAACTTGTGCATAGTGAATACAAAAGTGACACTTTACATACATACAGAATAGGCATGCAGGTCCTAAGGCCGTGTTCACACCAAACCGAATGTGAGCCGCCGAATGTGAGCAGGCTCACTGTGAGCCCCAGTGTGAACGTGAAAATATACGGTATCGAATGTCCGCGCCTACGCCTAGCGTAATAGCGTATTGTCGTGAACAAAAAAGTGAATATATATGGAAATACAATATATTACGCTACGTTCGCTCACATTCGGCGGCTCACAGTCGGTTTGGTGTGAACACGGCCTAAGTATAATATTTCAGTCTTATTTTCAGGCGATATATTTGCGCCCCTGCTGCTGCTGTTTTCTGGGCATAAATACAATACATTAATTCAATGAACATACACCTTTTTTGGCGCATGGGTAAAACGCTGATACGCTAAATGCTTTAGAATCACGTTGTACACACTCTAGTAACCATGTATTGTTATCCTCCCTCGAATAATATAATTACATACAGTAGCGTAACTCAGAGTTTTATCAACCAAAGAGAAGAAATGTTATACGCGCGTGCAACTTGTTACTATTATTGTCTTTGAAATTATTAAGCTAATATGAGTTTCGCTCGGGGTCCGTTTTAAGAAATAAAATGACCTTCGCGGTCCGCACATTTAAATAAAACAAAATATGTATGTATTTTACGAATATTACAAATGTATTTGTTCGTATTAATGAGAAAAGTGACAATGTTTATATGTTCATCAGTATATTATCGAGACCGAAATTAATTTTCTAACGAAGTTCATCTTCATCTATTCGAGCATGCTTGGTCCGCACACAATGGGTCGGCGGTCCGGATGCGGACCGCGGTCCGCCATTTGGTGACCCTTGGTCTAGAGTCTAGATTCTAGAATAAAAATATATTTTATGGAAAATAATCACCACGTCATTCTAGCACTCTAGCGCTGTTGTAGGTTCTGGAAGAACTTAATTTTTTATTACGGGTACAAGACAACAAAAATACAGTTAGGTAGGTAATAAAAACTTTTATTAACACCAAATGACGCCTGCAATTCCGTTGTGCCAAAAATCGTTTACAAATATCATATAAAATGTATCCTATGTCCTTTCCCAGGACTTAAAAATGTCTCTATACCCAGCGAAATCGGTCCAGCCGTTTGGGCGTGGAGAGGTAACAGACAGACACACTTTCGCATTCATAATATCAGTATGTATATTTAGGATCCAACCAACTTGAGTGTTAACGCTCTAACTGAGTCAAATGCAGTCTACTGTATACTACTTATACTATGACAATATATTGTTAAGACTCCCTCACACCGCTTTCTTTCACAGCCGAATTGAGATTGGAGGCACGTGGCGAAATTCTTTGTGTTCAATGGCCACTGATTGTATTGTCGGGGGCTCGATGCTTGAATAATGAATTTTCCAGTGCATTACTCAAAATAATTGTGAAGTCGCCTGTGACTACAGTAGACGAAGCGAAAAAAAGTTTTGTGAAAATTGGTTTAAGAAATTTAATAGTTATATTTAATTGTAACTATCAAAAATATTTTATAATATTCTTTGTATCAACTGTTAAGATGAATCGAAATAAATAAATCATTACTAATTTCATTTTGGTATACAGCGTAAAATATTGCTTAAAAAAGTTGAAACTTTTTCAGTATAAATAAAAACTAATTAGGCTAGAGACTAGAATTGAAATATATTTTCTTCAAAACCAAAATTTAGAAAATTTTACATAAAAGCTTCAATAAATATTCGGTAACTTAAAAGAAAAATTCTGCAGAAAAAATCGTTTTCTGCAGAATTTCGTTTTCTGCAGTCCTATCGTGGCAAAACGAGACACAGTAGCTTTTTCATTGTTATCGCGGCCGGATGTGGCCGCTTGGGGCTTGATGAATTAACGTAGTCTACCCTTAAATAATAATTCTTTTCATTTCATGATAATCAATGCAATGGCTTCGAAGTTTATATTATGATTAACAAAATAGTAGAGATCAACTACGATAACATGGCGCGCCCCTCCAAAATTCAAAACGTTTGAAGTGCGTTATCAAAACATTTGATGTGCGTTGTCTTGCGCGGTCGGCTAGTTATGATTAGTTGATCATTAAATCTTGGTAATAAGTGCATTAACTGAAATATTACGTGTATTGTGATTGGTTGAATACTTACTACATACAAACTCTTTCATAAGGATGTTAAAACAGTCATTTGGAGGGGCGCGCCATGTTATCGTAGTTGATCTCTACATTACGCATCTAGGGCAGGAAAATAAGAAATGTCTCAGATCACATGTAATTGTTGGCCGAGGCGAAGCCGATAAACATGTGATCTGAGACTTTTTTATTTAGTGCCCATGGTGCGTATACTATTTTTCTCATCGACGGAGGCGGAAAACGGCAACATCGGTAAGCGCAACGGGAAGAAAGTTGAAAATCATTTTCCTTTTTTATTTAGGACTAAATGATTTGGTGAACTTAGTATCATTTACCTTCTTATACCTTTCCTAGACTTTCACAAATATTTCAAGACTAAAATTAGCCGAATCGGTTCAGCCGTTCGAGTAATAAATTTTGCTAGTCTCGGTAAAGACTAGCAAAATTAATTTTTATTTATACAGATTATTCAGATGTAAATATTATGCTGTAAATATAAACTACAGTAATTGTAACAACCTAAACTAAACATAAGCCGGAAAAAACAAGTAACAATTTACATTACATTACGGAACGTTTTTAGGTCAAGAAACGAAGATGATTACATGAAAAATTCATTCCAACCAGCTTTTAATAACGAGACTGTGCATAACATTACTGCAGGACTACCGCGTTTGTAATTTCATTATTTTTATGTAAATTAAACAGTAGACTTACGTGGAAGAGCCATGCTTCGGCGCAAATGGGCCGGCTCGACCACGTTCTCACAGAAAACCGGCGTCAAACAGCGCTTGCGCTGTGTTTCGCCGAGTGAGTGAGTTTACCGGAGGCCCAATCCCCTACCGTATACCCTTCCCTACCCTCCCCTATTCCCTTCGCTTCCCATCCTACTCTCCTTTATTACCCTATTCCCTCTTAAAAGGCCGGCAATGCACCTGCAGCTCTTCTGATGCTGCGAGTGTCCATGGGCGACGGTAGTTGCTTTCCATCAGGTGAGCCGTTTGCTCGTTTGCCCCCTTATTTCATAAAAAAAAGACTCGCAGACAGACACTTAATATTAGGACGATGATGATTAAAAGCTAAAATCTATACTAATGCTATATTATATCATATTATGCGAAAGCTTGTCAGTCAATCTGTATGTAACCTCTTTATGTCCAATCGCTGGACTTATTTTTCTGAAATTTGATACGGGGATACTTTGAATCTCGGGAAAGAACAATAATCATCGTTAACACCTCGATCGTGGGAATAGCAGACACAATAGATTTTCAATTGTTATGCGGCAGCCGGCTGCCGCTTGGGGATTGATGGTTACATAGGTTGTAGTATTGGTTAAATAATATAAACTATAAAACATAATATTCTGCTTGTTATAAAATGTGTAGATGCTACGGCGTAGCACACTGTAGCATATTCGTAGCTACGTATAGCGCTTAAGCTCTGAGGGTTGCTTGAGTAAATAAATAAATAATTGAATTGTTCAATTCAATTATTTATTTATTTACTAATTATGTCTCCTAGAAGGCGCTGTAAGCATATTATGAAGTCATGTAGCCTATTACCAGCCGACGAACAAGGCTTCCAACGAGGCCTCATTTGGCCAATTACTATAAATAGTTTACAAGTTATAAAAACAGATGAACATTCATAGTCACAAAGAGCTTGTCTAATTTGAAATGACGTGCTCCACCACTTCATTAGTTGATATAAATGAAAAAAAATCGTATTGTGAATACGAGGGAGGGGCGCGTCATTTTAAGCCCTACAAAGATACAAAAGGTCAAAGGTCAAAGGTCAAAAACATAACCTTACTTTTTTCACCGTAGCGTATATATTCTGTGCCGTAGTTGGATAAATTCATCGCTACTTATAAAATCTGAGTTTCGAGATTAAAGATATAGAAAAATGTTATCGCACTTGATGAAGACCTATGTCAGGACCCGTGTCAAAGTGACACCCAACTTGACACAGAATAGGACACGATTGAACCTAAATGCGTCATCAGGGTGGCATCATTTGGTGACAGTTTATGAGTTTAGTGTCAACTGCTCGAAGCATTTTTGGAATAATAATATACTTCGTATGCTACGAATCGTATGTAAATAAACCTGAAAAGAAAGGTTTGATTAAATTTTATGGAATCTACAAGGTTCTTACATTAAAAAATAAAGGTATTAACCTTTATTTTTTAATGTAAGAACCTTGTTTAATGTCGAAATCCATATCCATACTAATATTATAAATGAGAAAGTGTGTCTGTCTGTCTGTCTGTTACCTCTTTATTTCTTCCATTTTGCTAAAATTTGGCATGGAGATACTTGGAGTCCCGGGAAAGGATATAGCATAGTCTTTGTTCCGGAAAAATGTACGGTTCCGGCGCGATAAACGAGTTTTGGCGCAACGGAGTTGCAGGCATCATCTAGTTATTGGATAAATGTAAAGAAAAGGAGGATAAAAATAAATAATATTCATTTTGTTTGTAAAGTTATTGGAACTTAGGACACTGCTAGTTAAATACGAATGTACTGTCACCTCCTACAATATTCGTCGTTGGTTATATTATTATTATTATTGCTTGTCAGTTGTCTGCAAGACTGATTATGATTTTGATCTGGTACTAAATTACTTTGAATCCTAAAAAGCACGCAATATGTTTTTAATTAATAGCTAAAATCTAAAATCTACCTTTTCGTATAAACTAGAGATCGCCCAATAGTCGAAATTCGACTTCAAATAAAAAATTAAATTATAAGTTTCAAATTTTAACGCTTTTCTATTGATATTCTATTGTCAAAATATTGACTTGATTATTTTTTAGACATAACTCCTGCGACATACGAATAATAAAAACTAAGGAAGAGTAACTTCGTCAAAAAATATGCTTCAAAATACTTGTCAAAAAAGTGTACCTTAGGTTCAGTTTTCATACATTTGCAATATTTAGGTGACCTTGAGCGGTATAAAGGCTGACGTTACATGACAGTTCGAATGGAACCAAATTTAAAACTGTATTAGTATGGGAGTTACGTTTCCTAAGGTTTTATTATTCGTAGCCTGCGACAGACAGATTAAAAAAGTCAAATAATGACAGATGATGATAAAAAAAAAAACTAAATTCAACCTTCTACCATTAATAAAAGAGTGCAATTCATGTGTATACTGTATAGGCTTGTCAATCAAAATTTGCTAGTGTGTGTGTCGTAGTGTGTGCACTGTTTTATTTGTTAAAAAATGTATGATAAAAGCATAATTTCATAATAATATTAGCTTGATGCACTCCTTCACCATACAAACTATTATTGTGCAAAATTTCAATCACTTACGTTTCCGCATTTTTCGTCAAAAGGGATTCAAAGTTTTAAGCTCGCGTATTAATATAATATAGATATCTCAATTTCTAGCGCAAAACTAATTTCTGAGCGGACGAAGTAAGATATGGAAAACCTTCACTATACCAGTATATTTTCCTTCACCGTTTTCCCCCTACACTATAAAATATATTAATATAGTATGATAAACAATCGCAATATATCATCGATAACAGCTGTACCGTGAACTCTGTCACGTATTAGCACGCCTCATAAACTTTTTTGTGGCAAACCTTCATGGCCAAGCCATAATACTCCGTTGCGTTGCGTTGCTTCGTCGCAATTTTCTCGTTTTCGTTGGAAAACGCATTATTTGCTAATAAATAAACTATATAATAACTAAAATAAATAAACAATCTGTGAGCTATTAGTATTATTTCGGCTATTCAAAATTGTGCTCTATTTCCTACGTGTCAAGGTATGACATGTGCTTTGTTCGAAGATTTTACTGGATTTCACGAATGTATGTAGCGTTTTGTATTGCGAATAGTTTATTTTACTCATTATAAATACTTTTAGACAATCATTTGAAAGAAATACATCGAAATAACTTTAGGTTACAGTCGAAAAAGTTTGTTTCTATTTATAGAGATTCGGAAGCGAGGGTTAAGGGGTTAAGGATAGTTGAACGTGACAACGTCATACGTTGTCACGTTCAACTATCGTCAGTAAACCGACTTTACAGACAACCGATTCTTTTGTCAAAGCGAATTTTAAGCGTATTTGTCCATTCTCAGAAATTTACCACTAAAATACAACGAATTATAAGAACTTCCAGGGTTCCATGATTTCATGGAATCTAGATTGTAGAGTTTTAAGAAAAATCGTGATCTAAGATCATAATCGTTTTAGTTATCATTATACTGTTTAATATTATGTTTATATTGTCTATAGTTGCTTTTCTATAATTAATTTATTACCACGAGTTTCAAGGACATGTTACAAATTGTAATAATTACTCTACTATATTTATATTCTAACTATACTGACCGTGTATATCCAACAACTTGCAAGGCCATATCCCATTTACTCTACTGTATTTTCTATACTGTGACAATACTGACCGTGGCAATTCTGCGTCTCCATATGCAGCTAGTTTCCAGGAAATTTTATAATTACTCTACTCTATTAATTAAACTGTAGCTGATCCAAATTTTACCTTAAGGTTGACTTAGTTTACTATATGTATTTATACTGTGGTTTTACTGACCGTGCTGAAGCTGCTAAAAGCCTTCATTATTTAGGTGTAACAAACGCCCCACACAGTTACGACATGAGATATACTGGACTCCAAGCACTTAGCCTTACAATACAGGTGTGAGATGCTTCAAGTGTTACTAGTTTTCTATTATACCAGTAGATAATATAATAATGTAATAATATGCATATTACATAATAAAGAAAACTTATAAAATAGATTTTTATACTAATAGTAAATGATCCGGAAAATGTTGTTTTTTCAGACCTATAAAGCACAAAAAAATTGCATTAAAATCTGGCCAACCGTTTTGGAAAATTAACATTTATAGATGTTAATTTTTTGTGTCTATATTTTGTCTGTCTGTTAATGTCATGAAATTGGTATGGCGCTTCATGTCCCGCAAAAATAACAAAAGCACACAGTTTCATTTGTATCCTGCAAATACGATTCTTAGATAATAAGCGAATTGCTTTTTTAAGACGCTTTTATAAGCTTGGACTGTATGCGCGTAACGATCTTTAAGCATGATTTTACTTGTCCTGTAGTCAAATTAATTCGAAGCTTTGCATACGTATTAAGAGCCAATGACAATGATAAATTATTAAAAAAAAAAAAAAACTAACAGTTCTAATAAAATATGAAAATAAATAAATCGTGTCTTTTAGTTTTTTTGTAACTATTATAATATTCTATTTTACTTCTTTTCTTATTTAAGTGCACTAATATAATATCGCGTGTTTTGTATGTTACAATCTATTTGAAATAAGTAGCACAGTAAACATAATAGTTAAAGGTCAAAATACAGATATAAGCGACTGCAATCTAAAAATTTTAATCAATTAAGGCATTGCAAATCGGCTTCTATTGCCAGGGGACTCATTGTAATAAGAAGAAAACTTTTTACAACCTTTATTTAACTTGAGTCTGTGGGACGTGATGTCTTCGTACTGAATTCTCCCACGGGAATCGTGAATTGCCTTTAGTTTTAAATTGGGTGACTTTTGACATAAAATTGAAGAATTCTCTGATGTAATTGGCAGTCGATTATGAAAATAATATTCATTATTCTGCTAGTTATATACATTGCTCACCATTTTAGCTTTGTTTTGTTACAGCCTGAAACAAAAGAAAATGATAATATTATGGTATGAGTTAAAACATAAGCAATCTGATGCATATAGCCTTTATAAATATGCATAACGTCATATTCATTCACACTAATATGCTGAAATTTCGTTCATTATAATAAAAAAATATAGGCTCGCTCGGTTTTTTGTTAAAAAGAACATTACTGTGCCCTCCAGAGTGCTGTTTCGGAATTCATTTAAGAAGCGCCGACCCAAGGTCGAATTACATTCAAAGTTATATTTCCTCTCAAATAACCTCTATGCCAACTACATAAGGTTCATCGTAGGGGTAAAATAACTGGGAATAAGCGTAATTTAGGGATATTACAAACACGCTAAAATATTACAGCGTATTTACGAGCTGAAGCACCTATTTGTTGTACAATTTGGGTATGAATACGTCATAAGTTTTTATGTTGATTGCGAATTTTTACTGGAAAACGGTACCTATATAGTTTCCATAGAATATTTTTTGTCTTGATCAAGTTAATTTTTCATGAGTAACTTTGATAAGACAATTTCATTTTGATAAGACAAACAACGATTTCCTCTCCGAAAATTCTCGAAAATGGTAGCTAACAGTGATAGGAAGGATTAAATTTTTTGATTTGATGGTCCTAAAATATTATGGACTGTTCTATATTTTGTAGGACAATGTTACTGTCAATTTATATAAACACTATTAACCTATCAATATACAAAATATCAGCTTGTTAGGGTTCCGCAGTCAACGCGGACTTGTTGATTACAGAACCCTAAAACGGAAATCTAACCAGCAGATTTTTTGTATATTTATTTATTAGGCACGGCTTATGAAGTCAGGATAAGCAGCCCCGAAATTGCGTGCGGCAGGTCTATCAATTTAATGTGTATCTTCTTGTATAATAAATAAAGTTTAGTTTTGAATGGATCAATCAATCGTGCATCGCAGCGCCTTGTCACGTAGCATTTTGGATCGTCGTTTTATGATATTTTATAAACAATTTACTCTAATTCGATCTAAAGTGGTCGATTGTAAATTGAAGAACCATAATACTCGTATATCACTTGCTACCATCGCAATGGCGATCGTTTACGATGGTCGCAAACGAGTCATAACGTCAAACTCGGACGATCAAATTGGCTTCCAGTTTGAGCCCAAATTGGATCCCTTTAAAACAAATAGGACTTAATCTAATATTTTAATGTGGCAAGCCAATATTAAACTTCAAAGTTTTTCCTTGACACGTGTAGAACTGAGTGTAGAACGGTCAGGGTTAAGGACCAACCCACACGTACCACAACCACACGACATCGCAACGACAAAATGTCGTCGAGCAGTGGTTACGTGTGAATGGTGTCGCTGCAGCTTTTTGTAGTTGCGTTGTGGGACCGACAAAATGCCGAGTGCCGACGTGGTTACGTTGTCGCCAGTCGTTGCGATGTAGTTACGTACGAAAGTCAATAAAACGGAGAAGGAGAAGAACGCGGGCAGTGTGCGCGCACTGTCGTTGCATCGCCGCGCGACGCAACGTTGTGGTAGCGATGTGGTCGGCCGTGATTGCGATGTGGTCGGTATCTAACAACTGGTCGACAACGACTGCAAAATGTGGTACGTGTGAATGGTCTGGACTCTAGTTCAATTACAATACGAAATATGCGCCCGACCACGTGGTGTGGTTGTGGTTGTCGTGTGGTTGTGGTACGTGTGGGTTGGCACTTGGCCCTAATACTTAAAGTAAACCTTGGGTTAAGTATTGTGCTTAACTAGTTGTAGCCCGTAAGTCCATTGCGCAGAAAATCGTTTAAAACACACCATGCCGAAGATACGCGGCCGAATTTCGGAAAACGAGTATAGCCGCTTTTTCTGTTATGGTTTATTATTCAAGCAACAAAAACCATTTCGCCTTAACACGACCCTCATAATGTGTTTTTATAACACTTTGGATATCGTCAACTTGGCACCGAGTTTTAGGGCTCTGCCAACAATATTCAGTATTTATGATCTGTAAAATAAAATTATTATTTCATGCCTACATTAATAGTCCATAAACAAAACAATATCAATAACTTTTAAGACCCTTTAATGATTAATTTACTTGTAATTTTATGATCTGACTAGATGTGTCCCGCAACTTTGTCACGCCTAAATTCGTTTATCGCGTCAATCGTACACTTTTACGGAACAAATCTAAGGCATATCCTTATGACTATGAGACCTCAAGTATTTTTACACCAAATTTTATCATTATCGGTTCAGCGGTTTAAGCATGAAGATCTAACAAATAGACAAACAAACAGACAGAAAGACTTAGCTTATGACAGAAAGAAGCTTATGGTCAGAAAAACAGGTATTTCACGCCAGTCGTGTCATTTGTCATACTGCTTCTTCCTTGATTAGTGAGTGAAGAAACATTGTGCTTTCGTGTATTTCGAACATACCTAGGCATTATAAAAACATCTCCACTTCATTCGAACCGGCATTCGATACACGTGTTCGTAGCCAGTTTTCGTGACTTCATTCAACGGAATTCTATCCCAAGGGTGCAGTACGTTTTGCCGGGATAAAGTGCCCACACTTTATAAGCCAAAATTGCCTTCGCTTAATTTTGTCCGTACCAACACGTGTAGCTTTAAAACTTTTTAATATTCCTTAGATTAGCATAAATTGTTTATTTTGTTGGTGGGTATTTTGGGTATCTTTCGGCCTTTTATTCTTTGTCTACTCATAAACCTTCAGTGCTCGATGGAGCAAAATCGTGACACGAAACCTCGCTGGTGTAAAATAGACGAATGTTTAAACAATATAGGTCAAAACATGTTGTGGAAACACTGCCAAAGCTACTGGCCGTGCGTGCCAGCTCATAGTCGTTACAGAAGTGTGACTACGTAAACCGACTAACTACCTCCAACGCCTATTATAATATACTAGAATCTAGGTAAATTCAAATTCAAATTCTTTGTTAAAGCATACAATAATATACAATAGTATAAAAGTTAGGTAGCGTACATCACGTCGTCTAATCCCATGCTAAGTAAAAACTTGTGTTATGGCAATCAGACAACGGATGCGCGCCGAACAATTTTATCCTAATATATATTATTCACACACACACACACACACACAATCACACTACACTTTATCACGTAAAGTCTCTTTCGGTGACGTGATGCGCGCTTCGTTCGGGAGCCTCCCCCGGAACCTCCGGTAAACCACACCGGCGGGCCAGAACTCCTCCACCTCGAAGATGGATAAAACTTGAGTCGGCACTCTCACCACCAAGGAACTGAAATTCACTTTGTGGCGAGAGTGCAGACGCTCCACCCTCATATATAGTACTAGATAGTTTACATTGCGGTAAAATGTGCGGTCCCTACGTGACTAACTTTGGTGCAATGGCCCGACCAAGACAATTATAATACACGAAATTTGGTCTCCGGTTAAAATATTGACCCCCAGATAAAAAGATATAGGGTTTTGAGACCTTAATTTAGGGTTATCTTTTTGAAAAAAAAATACGTAGAACGAATTAGGATACGAATTACGATAACATGGCGCGCCCCTCCAAAATTCAAAACGATTGAAGTGCGTTGTCAAAACGTTTGAAGTGCGTTGTCTTGCGCGGTCGGCTAGTTATGATTAGTTGACCAACAAATCTTGATAATAAGTGACATTAAGTGAAATATTACGAGTACTGGTTGATTGGTTGAATAATACATACAAACTCTTATATAAGGATATGACTACACACATTGAAACAGTAATTTGGAGGGGCGCGACATGTTGTCGTAGTTTATCTCTAGCATGTTATTAATCAACACCTGCCGTCTTTGTCCTATGACTTTTCCAATGTATCAGTCATAGACGAATTTTGTACACTGTATAAATCGTATTACCAGTTGTATGAATGTACTCTGTTATTCTAAGCGTTCCTCGAAAATCGGTTCAATCACATTTTAGAGGACATTTCGAGTTGTGTCCGTTTAGAGTTTCGTTTACCTTGAAGGGTTTAGCGGTATCAAGTTCGTGAATTTCATCAAGAAAAGGGTTTTGTTTATAGAACATTAATGAATTTCGGAACCGAATCGTTGCCTTTGAGCCTCGCCACAGTATCAGTCCTAACAGAATCTTGTTTTGAAATTCAATTATAAATTTAAATGTAAAACGAAGGTAAATTAATAAGGATTTATATTATGTGCTTACTGAAGTCGTGTATTTGAATTGTAAAGTATATTTTGATTTTTGTTCCTTTGAAGAGTTGTTTTATGTTTCGTCTTCACAGTTAGGAATCTTCCTAAAGATGAGTTAATTTTTGATAGATATAGATTTGATATTATAAATGTGAAGTGTGTCTATCTATTTGTCTAAGCTTGTATCTGTGTCCTGTACCTACTACCTCTCACCCCCAAACTTGAGAGTCCAGCAGGCGTAGCATGGTCACTGGTCAGTATAGAAACCGTTTCTTTCTACGGAAGAAATGACATACTGACAAATTTTATCGACAAAATGGCGGATTTCCATTGTCTAACTGTCACTTTGTCTATTTTTCCGTAGAAAGAAACCGTAACTGTCGTGTTCAGGATGGGTGGGCTGGAGATTAGGCGTCTTAATAATTAATAAATGAAAAAACAGGCCTCGACTTGACTTCTTGTATTTCAGTAGCAATGGACAACGAACCACAGATTACTACAGACTAAAGACTAAAGACCAGTGTTGCCAATGCTTATTATCTATATGTAACATCTCCCCTTTTAATGAAGATTTATTTATTTACTGACAATTAGGTAAGTACATTTTTTTATATTATTTTACAATATGTGACATAAGTATCCATAACCTATAGACAATTTAAAAAAAACAAATCTGACTTTGACAATTCCAATGACAATGACATTTGACAGTTAGTAAGTGACAGCTGACATTAGACTGACAATCTTAAATAAGATAAACAATATTAATCATACAACAATATAGTGTAATTTCTTAAATTCTAGAACTTAACTAACTTATCTTAATAATTATCATTAATAAAGTATTTAGGAGGTTTGACAATACGTCCTGACCGTGTTGTTATAGGCAATGTAATACTATCTTTTTCTTTTTCAGGCTTTTCAGAATCAGTGACTGAAGTTACAGGTTTTATAATGTGTTCACGATTTCTACGGAATGTTCCTTCTGGGGACTGAATAGTGTAGCTACGAGGTTCATTGTCTACCTGTTTTATTCTACCAGGAACCCAAGAACCATTAGGCTTGTGTTTAAAATATATGTTATCACCGACTAGTAAATCTGACAATTGTTTAGTGTTTTTATTGTAATAAAGTGATGAATATTCCTGTTGTGTTTCAATATAATTAGATAATTTTCTCAAATCAACTAGTGATGGTATTAATTGAGTATCTGTGACTGGTACTTTAGTACGTAGACATCTAGACATACAAAGTTGTGACGGAGAATAACCACTTTGTTTTGATGTATTTCTGTACATAAGCATTGCAATATAAGGATCTGTATTATCTGCTTTACATTTATTTAAAATATGCTTGACTGTGCCTATTGTTCTTTCTACCATACCATTTGAGCGACTTAAATATGGACTTGATTTTATATGTTTAATATTCCAATTTTGAGTGAACATTTGGAGCTCTTTTGAATTAAATGGAGGTCCATTGTCACTTATCATAATTTCAGGTATGCCATGTCTAGAAAATATTGACTTTAGATGAGTTATGACTATATTAGCATTTGAACTATTATTTAATAAAGCGATTTCAATATATTTTGAAAAATAGTCGACTACAATTAAATATTTTTTACTATCAAAATCAAAGAAATCTATCCCTACTTTATTCCAAGGCAAAAGTTTATAGTCATGATGAATAATAGGTTGTTTGGAATTATTTCTCCGGAAAGTAAGACATGTATGGCATTGACTTATAAATTTTTCTATATCATTGCTCATTTGGGGCCAAAAAACTGTGGTTTTTGCTAGACGAATAGAACTGTTTATACCTAAGTGCCCTTCATGTACTAATTTTAAAATGTATTCTCTCATGTTTTCCGGAATGACTATCTTATCACACATTAATACTATACTATTCAACACATGCAATTTATCTTTTAATGAAAAGTATGGTTTAATTGACTGATTAACAGACTTTTTGTGTTCAGGCCATCCGTTTTGACAATAATAAATGACTTTTGACAATATATGATCCTTAGTTGTTAACTCTTGAATTTCTTTTAGTTTTTCTTGACTCATTGACAAATTAGACATTATAAAATTAATATGTAAATCAATATCACTATCTAAATCTAATAATGTATTATCTGGAAGTGGTGCCCTTGACAATGTATCAGCAATGTATAAATATTTGCCTGACTTATAGACAACATTGAGATCATATGGTTGTAAGCGTAACATTATTCTCTGTAGTCTAGGTGGAGTATCATGTAATGATTTTTTGAATATAGTTATTAATGGCTTATGATCTGTTTCAACTGTTATTTTTCTACCATAAATATATTGGTGGAATTTTACACATCCAAATAGAATAGATAGAAGTTCTTTTTCTATTTGTGCATAATTTTGTTGACATTTAGTTAAAGAGGCTGAAGCATATGCTATTGGCTGCTTGTCATGGAGTAAAACAGCACCCATGGCTTCTTTTGATGCGTCTACTGATAATGTAATATTTTTATTTGGATCATAATATGCTAAGACAGGAGTATTCGTAATGAGCGACTTTATTTTTTGAAATTCAGCTTCATGCTGATCTGACCAGACCCAAGTATTCTTTTTTAATAGTAATGACCTCAGAAGACTATTTTCCTTAGACAAATGAGGTATGAAAGAACTAACATAATTGACCATACCCATAAATCTTTGTAAATCATTAATACAAGTTGGAGTTGGCATTTCACAAATTGCCTTAACTTTACAAGGATCGACTTTTACTCCTTCTTGACTAAAAATATGTCCTAAATATTTAACTTCTGTATTACATATTGAAGATTTTTCCTTATTAAATTTTATGTTTAATTCACGCGCCCTATCTAAAACTTTTTGAAGAGTCTGATTATGCTCTTGTAAAGTTTTTCCATAAATTAAAAAATCATCCATCATTATTTTCACATTATTTATATCACTAAACCGCTTAACCATTTCTCGATGAAAAATTTCTGGTGCAGCATTAATACCAAATGGAAGGCGAGTAAATCTATATCTACCAAATGGAGTTATGAATGTACACAGCTTGGAAGTTGCCTCTGTGAGACTCAACATCCAGTAGCCTTTATTTGCATCTAATGTAGAAAAATATTTAGCATTTGCAAGATCAGACTTTATTTCATCGAATGTAGGAAATTGATAATGAGACCTTAAAATTGCTTGATTTAGCTTACGAGGGTCTAAACATAACCTCAATGAACCATCTTTTTTGGTAGTTAAGACTAAAGAACTTACCCAATCCGTTGGTTCTTCTACATGACAAATTATACCTTGTTTTTCCAATTCATTCAGTTCCGTCTTCAATTTATTCTTTAATTGAAATGGAATACGTCTACATGCATCAATGTATGGTTTATAATCTGGCTTTAGTTTCAATTCACATTTGAAATTTTTAAGACAACCTAATCCACTGAAAAGATCATTATATGAGTCTAAAATTTCTTTACATGTAGTACTCGGGACAAAATTAACTTTATATAATCTCTTTATCAAATTTAACTCTCTACAACTGTCTCTGCCTAGGACATTTGGAGTATTAAGATCTACAATATGAAAATTAATATTATAACTTTGGTGAATGTAATTAACTTTTAAAATACATTGACCTACTGTAGGTATAATTTCACCACTGTATGACGATAATTTATGCTTACTCTTTGTTATAATATCTAAGGAACATTCTAATTGTTTAAAAGTTTTAAAATTTAACAAATTAGTGTCAGCTCCTGTGTCTAAAAGAAAATTAACATTCTGACTATTTATTATCAAATCCACTTGCCAAGACTCTTTACTTACATTATTGACATGAATTGCACCCACATATAAATCATTATTTGTATCAATACTAGAAATTATTTGACTTTGTGTTTCTACAAAATTAACATTTTTGTTTTTACACGCTACAGCAAAATGATTATATTTACCACACTTATTACATTTGACTCCTATTGCTGGACATTTATATCTATGAACCTGCATACACCTACCACATTTTTTGTGTAATTGATGACTCGACTGTTGTCTTGAACTCGATGACTGTCTGCTCCGGCTCGGCTGATTATTTATTCGATGTGGTGTCCTAGACCTCTGCTTCTTATAACTGGAAGTAGATTGTACTTGTCCTACGAAGGAATTAGATGACTCCTCCAATGTTTTTGCTTGTTGCTTTGTGCACTCCATCTGTTTGGCTAGTTGAACTGCCTGTTCCAGTGTCTCCGGCTTTTGAATAAGTATTTTTTCTTGTATATAGTGGTTTTTTGAGTGTAAGTTCCAACTAAATATATCTCTTAAAAGGTCATCTTCCAATTTATCAAAATTACATTGTCTGCCTATGTTTTTTAAATCAGTGACATAGTCATCAATTTTTTCATCAGATTTTTGCCTTCTGTTGAATAATTTATGACGTTCCATTGTAATGTTTATTTGAGGAATAAAGTGTTTGTTAAACTTTTCTGCCAAGTCCTCGAACGATATATTATCGATATCAACATTAAATGAGTAAAATATGACTAGTGCGTCTTGACCAATATGATGCAACAAAATGGCGACTTTGCGTTGATCATTTTCATTTTCAAGATTATTAGCTCTCATGTATATTTTTAATTGTGTATACCAATTTTTCCATGCTAATGGCATATTAGAACTTCTTAGATCCAATGGTTTGAGCCCATATGTAATCGAAGAATTATTAGTTGTAGTGTGAGTAATTGTAGACCTACTCACGTGCCCGCCATGTTGTACATGAGGTTGTACCTGGCCCTGTGTCTCGTCTTTTTGCATCTTCTTGTAGGTGAATTGCTATTCTTATTTCTTTCTTCAGACTTCAACTTCTGACACCATGTCGTGTTCAGGATGGGTGGGCTGGAGATTAGGCGTCTTAATAATTAATAAATGAAAAAACAGGCCTCGACTTGACTTCTTGTATTTCAGTAGCAATGGACAACGAACCACAGATTACTACAGACTAAAGACTAAAGACCAGTGTTGCCAATGCTTATTATCTATATGTAACAGTAACTACGGCGTGACCTTGCTACGCCTGCAGGGAAAGGATATATGATCCTTTTTATCCCGGAAAAATGTACGGTTCCTGCGCGATAAACGAATTTTGGTGTAATGGACTTGCGGACGTCATCTAGTAGTGTTAAATTTTATTCACCACACAAAACTAGCCATAAAATTACTAGCAAAAGGCAGGTCAATATTTGTATTTTTTGTCCCGGACAAAGCCTTTTGATTTATCATCACCTGTGTCGTTATTGTGGGGTCGAATTTCCGGAGGTCGAGGTCAGAGGTCGGAAGGGACCTATAATGTCTTTATTTCGTTTATAATTACCTTAAAAATGTTACACGAAATTAAGATTCACGCTTAGAATCGCTGAACCGATTCGCCTGAAATCATTTTACTTTGAGTGCGAGAAAGGACAAATTATAATTTTAATTCGGAAAATGTACGGTTCCAGTGCCGTAAACTCTTTACTAATTAATGTAGATATTTACATAGAGAATGCCTTTACGAGGTCTGTCTTTATCTGGCATATCTTAAAAGTCCGTATACGAAATTTTGCCGATGAATACGAAATTGCAAAGGTTCGCTACAGAAATATTATTAGTTTTTTCCCCTTATTAGACTTAAAAATATATAAAAATATAAGAATAGAGGAAAATGTGGGAAAAACGGGGAAAGTTATTTGAAAGGGCTAACTTGAACGCGCTAATCTCAGGAACTACTGGTCTGATTTGAAAAATTCTTTCAGTGTTAGATAGCCCATTTATTGAGGAAGGCTGTAGGCTATATTTTATCACGCTGAGACTAATAGGAGAATGTGGAAAAAATGGGGGAAATCATTTGAAAGGGCTTATCTCGCGAACTACTGGAGCAATTTTTATGTTATTTGGCACAGATAAGAAGTAGACCACGTGAAGGATCATAGGCTATCGATTTTAATCATTTTTTTTAGTGGCTATATATTTTATACCCGAGCGACGCCGGGGCGGGTCGCTAGCAAAATATATGCCTATGAAGCGAGCCCTAATATATCCCACAACCTAAGTACTTTTGTGGTACACTCGGAAAAACTATCACGCCTATCGATTTGTGCTTTAACGTTGTAACCTTTATTTATAACTAGATGACGCCCGCAACTTCGTTGCGCCAAAATTCGTTTATCGCGCGAGAACCGTACATTTTTTTTGGGATAAAAACTATCCTATGTCCTTTCTCGAGACTCAAACTATATCCTTGCCAAATTTCAGCAAAATCGGTTCAGCGGTTCGAGCGTGAAGAGGTAACAGACAGACAGGCAGACAGACAGACAGACACACTTTCGCATTTGTAATATTAGTATGGATATTATGTAGATGTGTTATCATCGTTCAGTCAAGATTCGGTTACTATTAAAACATTAAAAAAACTGTCTTTAAGATCATCACCATTCATCACCACGCTGAAAAACGACGCGAGCTCGAGCCCTCAATAAGCTCGGCTTCTACCATAGTTTAAATAATATTATGTTACCATTTGTAATATCTTTATTAGCAGGAGAGCCAGTATATTTGTAAATGCTGTCTAAAATCTTTATTAGTAATGTGGCTAGTATGTTTGTAAATGGTTTACTTACTTTAACTGAAGCACGTATAAAAGTAATGTAACCCGCAATGGATCTGTTTAACAAACCTAAGTGGCTGCAGAACAAATAGCGTTTTTAATTAATTAAACTAAGCTTAATGCATGTAGTGATGTAACACTACTACGATGTAAATAAGTAGTCTATTTTACAAACTTGCGAAAAGATGCTCCCTCACCGGGAGCATTTACAGTTACTAGTAATGTAATGTAACGTCAGAATCGAGTATTACATCAGTGAGGGAGGAGAACCGAGCATTACAAAACGCACCTCTTAATGATAAAATGTGTGTGTAGTTATCTTGATATAACTTGTAACATCAATGCTACGTGACAGTGAAGTCAACTTGTTATGTATGCTCAAAGTCTAAGAATCTATTGTTACATTACACGTCGAGCACTTTTAAATGTAAAAGGCGTCCCCGGAGTCCTGTGATTCGCGCATGTTTTTGAATCATGGGTTAGGGACACTAAGTAGTCGTCGGTTCGATCTCCGTGTTGAAATGACAAGAAAAATGTTTCTTTCTCTAAGTTTAGTAAGGAGGACAATGCAGGCTAATAGCCTATCTCACAAGAAAGACGTTCTATACGTCCGATGGGCACGGAAAAAGTTGGTCCTGCGCCTGATCTCTCGCCGGTCGTGTGACTTGTGAGTGTAAAAACGAAGACAGAGTATTTCTTGTGTACTAATAGTGCTATAAAATATTGCGTATTTTAACATTAAATCTGTAGGAACAAAAATCGTGTACAGATTATTTAAATAACGGGAAAAGACATGAATATTGAAATACATTTTATGCTGTAAGGGCTACTGGCGCCTGTGTGCAAATTTTTGGGTCCTTGGTTTTGGCGCCCTTGAAGATAGCGATTTGGCACCCCTAGAGGATGGCGCCCGTGTGCAGTGCACACATTACACATATGGTAGCGGGGGCCCTATATCGCAGAAAATTGTAAACGCCATTTTTGCGCAAACGAAGTTGCGGCAACATGTAGTTGCTTATAATAATATCAGGGTTACAACGACACAACTGTCACGAGATCCAATACGAATATTACATTCCCGAGTCCATACATTCATTATCGTTTATCATCCTGGTAGGTGCAGACTGCAGACTTTTTGATTCTAAGTACTGTTCAACATGTTATAGGTGTAATATTTTACCCACTTGGAGATATTTAATGATCCCTTAACTTTGTCATTACGTTAAAGGTCATTAAGTTAAAGCTTGTATATTATTGTGCAATGAAAATTAGTAAGACGGAAGTCGATTAGAGCACCATTTTTAGGGTTCCGTAGCCAAAATGGCAAAAAACGGAACCCTTATAGATTCGTCATGTCTGTCTGTCTGTCTGTCTGTCCGTCCGCATGTCACAGCCACTTTTATCCGAAACTCCGAAAACAGCTATACTATTGAAACTTGGTAAGTAGATGTAGTCTGTGAACCGCATTAAGATTTTGATACAAAAATAGAAAAATAATTAAAAATTTTAGGGGTGCCCATAGGTACAACTGAAACAAAAAACTAGACTAGACTAACTAGACTAACGCGTAGGTTAGACGAAAAGGGTTGTAGGGTATCTATGGATAGGTCTTCAAAAATCATAATGAGGTTTCTAGTATCATTTTTTTCAAATCTGAATAGTTTGCGAGAGAGACTCTTCCAAAGTGGTAAAACGTGTGTCCCCCCCCCTCTAACTTCTAAAGTAGAGGCATGATAATTCTAAAAAAAATATATGATGTACATTACTATAAAAACTACCAACGAAAATTGGTTTGAACAAGATCTATTAAGTTGTTTTTTTTATACGTCATAAATTGTAAACCTTAATTTAACTTTCATTAAATCAACTAAAGTATAAAAATAAATCAAAAACCTTTTAATTTTATAGAAATAAATCTTATTGCTGCTGCGGAACCCTTCAGTGGCGAGTCCAACTCGCACTTGGCCGGTTTTTATTTTTCTACATATTATGTAGAAAAAAAATTAGTGCTCTAATCGACTTCCGTCTTACTAATTTTCAATCAAATTACTTACGTTGTTCTTATCTGCTACCGCACCGGGAGCATTAGCTTGTAATCTAACGTTACAGTTTACAGAGTCGAGCATTACATCAGTGAGGGAGGAGAGCCGAGCATTACAATGCGCACCATGTAATGTTAAAGTGTGCTCTGAAAAAAAGCCATGTACTGGTAACCAGATTCTGGTTATCCATACTAATATTATAAATGCGAAAGTGTGTCTGTCTGTCTGTCTGTTACCTCTTCACGCTCAAACCGCTGAACCTATTTTGCTCAAATTTGGCATCGACATACTTTGAGTGCTGGGAAAGGACATAGGATACTTTTTATCTCGCAAAAATGTACGGTTCCTCCACGATAAACGAATTTTGGCGCAACGGAGTTTCGGGCGTCATCTAGTACCAAATATATTGTTTTGCGATATATGTGACGGCAAAACACTTTGTAAACATAACAAGATCGTAATAATAAAATAGTAATGTTTAACTATCGCATTGTATAGGTTACGATAATTTAATTTATCTTTACTGTATTTTGTTCGTATAACATTTTTTTTTCACTACTATACGTTCTTGACTTCTTGTAGTATTGTAGAAACATATTTTTTTCAGTGTGTAATATCTTGATACAACTTGTAACTTCAACTAGCTATGGAATGCTCAAAGTCGAATATCACATTACACGCGAATGGTCGTCAGTCAGGGAGCTACCTAGTATCGTATTGTAATGCTCAAAGTCAAATCTATAATGTTCCAGTGCACGCGAATGCTCGCGGTGAGAGAGCAACTTAATATTTTAGTCACCCCAAAAGAATGAACATTAAAGAAGATTTTACCTTAGAAATCAAATTGACGGAATGAGACTGGAGAATTATAGTGATAGTACTGTGCTATGACATAATTATTGCCGTACAATTCAAAATTTGCGCTTATTGGGGGAGGCCACGTTTACCAGTGGACGGCAATAGGCTTATGATGTTATGATGAATATGAAATTTTGGACGACGAAATTGTTTACAATGAAATTTTATTGTGTCGTGCAATCAATATGACCAAATACTGGTTGATGTCTTTTGTATAATCACTTTTTTATTTCATTCTTTCCTTAAAGTCGTCCGTCTGCTCTATCCCCGAGCCGCGCAATACTGTGATCCTAATGCGGGAGGTATCCTTTAAAATGGTCATAAAATTGATATATAGGCAAGTTTTATTAAATTTTTAAGTCTTTTGAAGAACTAAATTTAATGGACGAGGCAGCTGCATTGTTATTTTATTTGAGATTGAAACTTGAAGTTTATAATGAACTATTAAAATATGCTTTTGGAAATTGTGTAACGCGGATTAAGCGGGACCCTACATGTTTCAGGTGCTGTTAATAGAACTATCATTTTGGAACGAAGTTCCTTATCGCGCGTTCGGCGTAAAGAAGGCTAGACAGAACGATATTTGACCTTAATTTTAACCTCGATACTTTTTTATTAGTACCTGCATGGTAGGGGCAAAGGGTGTTGATAGTATTGTTGTGCGTCAAATAGATTTTTTTTTGAGCGTATGATTATATTGTATAATGTATATACGGATTTTTTGAACATAAGAAATAACTTTGTTCAGTTCGGGTTTCCCTTGACACCTCTCAAGTTTTTTTTTAATTCCAATTTCCAGGGATTTTAAGTATGAACATTGAACATACCATTTTCATCCAAATGAGTTTAGTAGCTACTACCTGAGAAGGTAGCACACGCTTATTGATATACATTTTCGCAAATTTAATATTGTTAAAATCGTTTGAAATCTTAAATTTATCCGCAAAAATCTAAAATTGTGGTCGCTTCCAGTGAAATGTCACAAGTGCTTTATATTATTGACTGTTTGATCTATTTTTGATGATCGCACAGTCGCAGATCGCGGTAGAAAATATTGAACACTGTTAGTTTTGCTGGTGACCATAATTTCTTAATAACAAAGGATACATGCCTAAATATTTTTCCATTCTTTCTATTTGGATAAAAAGATAAGTTTCAATTTTTTATTAATACTATTTAATGTTTAGTAAGTTGACTGTAATAGTTTTCATTTTCATTCGCTAAATAATTTAAATAGGAAAAATCATCGACCGTTTATAACATACTTTCACATCTGCAGCAGAATTTCATTGTGTTTATAAAACTAAATCTAAACAAACTGGCACTTAAAGATGCTGTATAGGATCATACATTTTTAATCTGTAACTTCCCTGTCGATTGCAGTTTGACAAAGTCTGTGTCCTCCTCGTATTTTATTGTCCTCGATATTCCAGTATTTATGGTCACCGTACACGGAGTAAACGTCACGTACCTCTAAATCAAAGTACTGCAGTTCAGTTGACTCATGAATTCGGATATTTTATTATTGACAAAAATAATATGAATTTTTCAAATTTAGTTCTTGAAATTAGCGCGTTCAAACAAACAAACTCTTCAGAATTATAATATTATAAAATATAGAAATATTAGTATAGAGTTTCATCCATATTTTAATCACGCTAATATAAAATGTAACCTTATTATAAACAACCTATTTTTGCAACAATAACAGCTATTCTAACTGGAATTTGAGTATTATTTTGAGTATGTATCTTCATACTAATCTAAATAAAAATAAAAAAATCGACATTTTATATTGATACCAAAAATAATTTATATGGCAAAACAACATTTGCCGGGGCAGCTAGTATTATAATATATGCCTAGTTTTAAACCAAAACGCCTGTTGAGCGGTTGACATCTTAAGGCGAAGACAGCTGCCAATTCGACATCTTTGTGTAGTTTTCTAGACGTATGTATTTCATTGATTGGCACAAAAAATAATATTTTTTTGTGCCAATCAATGAAATACATACAATGAAATACATGGAAATTATATGTGATTTTTGATTATATTTGGACAAGCTTGTCTAATTTAAAAATAATAAAATAATGTACTCGTACGAGATGAAAAAAAAGTACCAAAGTCACATCTTTCAGGAACTTTAATCAGTTCTAATTTAAGTAATAATACAATCTATGCTTTAAACATTTGTTTATTTGATACCTTTTATAAAAATCCAAAGATTGCCAGATTTAATTTTCTTCTTCGTATTTTCTTCTTCGTATAAATTTGAATATAATTGGGTTCTGACATCTAGATTTCCCATATTATTTATTTATAGGCATAAAAATCGACAATGGTGCGAGAAAGATGCGAGATCAAGGTCATTGGCAGTTGTCAGCGTCTTAAGTCTGAACATAACCTTCTGACTGGCGCTGATGATGATGAAGTCTCCAATCAAAGACTGAATCCATTGTCATAAATTAAAATATTGAAAAGTCACCCGAAGGACCTTTGTCTGTCTTAAAAAATTAATCGCCGTTTTTATCGTCTCGTCTAAGAAATATTAACAAAAGTTAAATTGTTTTTTAGATTGATTAAAAGTTGTTTGTACACTTTTATTTATTTGGTAGACGTTGCCAGTGACTTTGTAAGTAATCCATACTAATATTATGCGAAAGTGTGTCTGTCTATCTGTCTGTATGTCTGTCTGTTTTCTCTTCACGCCCAAATATTCACGCTAAAATTTTGTGTGTCGATACTTCGAGCCCCGGGAAAGGACATTAGATACTTTTTATCCCGGAAAAAATGTACTGTTCCCGCGCGATAAACGAATTTTGCCGCGAAAGAGCTGCGGAAGGCATATTCTAGTAATATTAAAAATAATCCATGTTACTATGCTGCACTCGGCAAAACATGGCGATAGCGGTCATTGACTCCCTGTCAAAAACTTGTCATTTTCTATATAAACCGCGGTTGACAAGTGTCAGATGTTGTCAACCGCGGCTTTGTATAGAAAATGACAAGTTTTGACAGGGAGTCAATGACCGCTACCGCCATGTTTCGCCGAGTACAGTATAATGCCTATAATCTGTATAATTCATGATCATAATTTTATTAAAATCCGTTCAGTATTACTTATAGCCTATCAATCGAAACGGCTTTGAGTATTAATTATTCACGACTAAATTGCCTGAATTTTAAAATTAATGAACCAATTAAACGCTAATCGGATCAAACTTTAATCCGAAGCTAACAACTCATAATCCTTAACGATGATAACCAATACTAATGACTTAATATGTCGACACCTTGCTAAAATTAAGTCCTGAATATAAGGGGAGTCTGATAGTTAAGGCTGCTCTTTCGAAAAAAGCGTGCAGATGAAACAACTTTTCATCGGCATTAATAGAGAAATTATGAAAAAAATAATTAGTAATCTACATGATATGATACGTAATTTGGTTTTGCCATATTTTTTCTATCGGTATCACATAATAAAGAAATAAAAAACCAAATCACCTCCAAATCGTTGAATGAAACCACTTTACTCCTTCATTATTTATCAAAAGAATATATAAAAAATATCTACTGCTTTGCAATACGTAAGTTAATAATTTGGTTTTTTTACTTTTTTGAAATATGTATTATAATATTAAGCCTTAAAAAGGTTTTTTCTCCTATTTCGCCCTATCATGGACGCGGCGAGCGTCGTAACCGCCACCGTACAAGGCGCGCTGTTATGAATGTTATATTAATGTCATTTACGTCGATATTCGCACTGACAGACAATCGACCTGCTAATTTAGGGAGAGAGGGCCCTTAAGGACGTACTGATCGCAGGCCGATCGTGCTTCTCGGACTGATCGAAGGCCGTTCGTGTTACTTGGACTGATCGCAGGCTAACCTCACTGGATTGCATACATACTAAAATGCTCCAAACCATTTTGATCATAATATCGACCTGCAATCAGTCCGATCTGAGTGAGTGATCTTTTATATGGACCTTAAAGAACTGTTACAGTTACTTGATTCGCAGGAACAGAGAAAACAAATGATACTTTTTGTAATGAAAAATTCTTTGGCGGCATTTTCGGGATATAAAAATATTACTCTAGCGTTAGTCCACGTGACCTGATGAAAAATTCGTAACATTGAAGGAGAAAAGATGCGTTTTCCCCCCTCTCTTTCTACCTCGAAAATACCATGCCTGTATAGCCAGCATGTTTTTAGTTGACAATTTTCCCTTCTCAAAGTATGGATGCATGTAACTGCTGTTGCAGCGCGAAAAACCGGCGTAACAACTCCTAAAATATTATAATATCCGGGTCCTTGAAATAAATTATCATAATTTTATTTTTAACGTTATACGCATCAGGTGTTGGGATTGTTACAAAAATATGCAAATTAGTAGGAAGATAATCGCCTTACTCTAACAGGATTAATATTAGGGAAATATTTATAATCGGCTTACTATCGGTTTTGCAATACAAAGTGACGTCACGTATTTAGAATTATTCAAAAAAAGATTTTTAACTAACTTAAATAGTAAAAAAACACTGGTTGCCTCCGGTAAAAGTGAAACGGAAATAGTAATTTCGTTGGCAAGCATACATTGAGATGGGAATATTACTTTCTTCGTCCGTCTTCGGATAATTGACGTGTCCAGTGATAAGGCACCTAAGGCATCGCCTTGTCGCAGTGTGAACTGACCCTAAGACGTAGGTTACACGCTCAGTTACAATCAAATTGCCTGTTTACACTGTCTCGCTACTTTATTGAGTAAGTGTTAGTGTAGAATCTTTGTGCAGAATAAAAATAATATAAAAATAATATCTATGGACGCTTCACACCACGTCAGTCTGGCCCCGTGCTAAGTACCTGAAGGACTTGTGTTACAGGTACCTACCACTACCAGATAACGGAAATATATTTAATACTTTCATACTAGATAAATATATTTAAGATTTTTATAATATCATACACATATTTAATACACATCCAGACCTGGCAACATTGAATTCTTTTTGTTCCATCGGCTGGATTCAAACCTGAGACCCCCGGCTTGAGCTGCCACACTCTCAAGCAATTGAGCCACAGAGATCGTCTGAGAGTAATCGTACGATGTAAGAAACGTTTAAACGCAACAGTCTATTAAGTAAATTGGAAAAATGTAAGAACGAGAACTGTAAACCTCTGTTATATTTCGAACAAGACTTTCAAGAAATAATACTTTTGTGTAGCAAATATATTGAATTGTATGTGGAGTGCACTCAAATTTTCTTTATTTTTATGAAATCTTGAAAAGTAGACATCAAAATATTATGTTTGCGACTTTGTGCGGAGAAAATCTGTTATAACCATAAAGGTAATATACCTATTATTAACTTTATGGTTATAACATACATACTTCAATTGTCTAAGCACACCATGCTGAACTTCCGTCGCGGAATTTCGGCCTAGTGTGTTTAGACACTAAAAGAAACTCATGTCCTTCTTTATAATTTGACCTAAAGAATATATTATTAACTAAGTCTCAATTAAACGAACACTAACGTCTTGCTGTTTTGAATCTTTATTTTTAAATCTGCGCTTGTTAAAAGTACTTTTTTCTTCATAATTTTACTTTGACTGTTTTTATCGATACGTTGTAAAAGTTTCTTGGCAAAGACAGCATTGAATAACTGAAATACTTTAGTCAAAGCCAATATTATAGACATGAAAGAAACCTTTTTTTATGCGCAGGGGAAACCCTTTATTATGGGTCCCCCGGGTTGGGGATGTGCCTCAGTTAAGCTGAAGCACCCCGGAGGTATGTCCTGGGATGTCCAGGAGGGATATCCTGGATAGCTGTCTAACACAGGACTCCCTCCACGACCGGCCGGTCTACCTCACATAGGGACCGGACTTCCACCAAGTTAGTATACTAGATTACAGTGGCGAAGCCTCCATAGAACACGATTCCTACCGGCTTACCTTGGCCAATTTTAATATATACATTTTTTATAATTAATAATTATAGCTTACCCCGCTTCCTACAATTTCATAAAAATAATTCGCCATGTATTTAAAATCACGCAAATGCACACATACCCGTTTTTACGATCGCACTCAGAACGCGTACGTACTGCTCCATAGTGTGCGGCGGCCGCGCGGTGGCCGGGGAACTCGCTCAAAACATCGGGAATCCAAACATTTGAAATGTATGAAATTTACGCACACATACACATTACTACAACATGCAAACGACTCGTCGATATTGTCGAACAACAAGCCGATCCCACATAGCCTACCTAGTCTTTATTTGTCATGTGTTAAGGTTTAGTTTCGCATGTTTCGCTAGTAGATTATTATTTTATTGGCCGGGAACCGTACATTTTCTTAGATCAAAACATTCTAGGTATTCCTAGTTGTGCTCTTGCCAAGAGTTAACGTATCTCACGAAAATCAGTTTGAGTGTAAAGAGGTAACAAATAGACAAACCATTGCATTTTAATATTACCATATCAGTATCATCAATATTACCATACTATGGTATGTTAGTATAGAGTCTATAGACCGTAGTACCTAAGGATCAACTACTAGTTAATACCGAACATTACATCTATACTAATACCACAGTCTAAAAATAAATACTATAAATACTACTATAAATACTATAAATACCTAAGTGTCTGTCTGTCTCTCTGTTACACCTACTTTTTATCCCGGAAAAATGTACGGTTCCCGCGCGAGAAACTAATTTGACGCAGCGGAGTTGCAGGCGTCATCTAGTCAAAGATAATATTTATGATATACATTATGTATATACATTACCCTGTGGTTGTCTGAATAAATAATATCACATTAACATTCTGTATACATTAGGGTTAATAATAAAGGATGTTGCAACAAATTTACTATATCGAGCCCTATGTACCATTTGCAAAGCGTGTGCTATCGTATAACTTTAACAGGATTTAATGCAGTTTTTCAGTTTAAGGTAACTTTCATAATATCTATACTAATAAAATCATTAAATTGTAAGCTACATTGTAAGTATGTCTTTACTCTTTCTGTCTTAAATATCTAATTATAGATCACACCTCTTAATCTCTTCATTAAAGAAATCTCGGCTTACTTACTCTACATTTCCTTTATATTATTTTCTATTTTGTACACTATGTAACATAAAATAACTTGATCTCTATAAGCAAGAAACTTGTATGCAAAGAGAGGTCAGCTTATGTTGGTATTTTTCCTCTTGTACGCTACGAAAAGGTTTTACTAGTCACGAAACATAGACATCAAAGTTTGCCTTCAAATTGAATGATTTTGATTGATTGACATACGCTGTAATAAAAGTTGTTAGGAGAATACCGAGTAAATCACTTTATATTCCTTCGCTGTAAGTACTAAGTAGACACGACACTTTTTTAAATATATTATTATATTAATTAATTTATATATTAATTTTAGGGCTCTGTGTGTGCATCTATTTAAATAAAAATGAATTTTTAATTTTATTTGCCTCTACAAAACTCCAGAACAGCTAAACTGATTTGGCTTATTTTGGCCTTAAGGCGACGCCTTGATAATTTGGGTGTAGCGATGCCGATTTTTCTCAGCAATGACTAAAGCTAAGAAACTAAAGTTCATTGTCAGTATTCATCATGTCTTTGTCTTTGAATTGCCCATAGCATAAGACGATTGGACAACTTTTATAACACAGAATTATCAATCGAAAAGACCTCTGTAAAAAAAGGGATTCCTATTTTTCCAACAGAGGAGAGTGATTTAAGGTTCCAAAATTTGTACATAAATTGATTGAAGCATACACTTTAATGTGTGCATAGCTTATATGAAATGTATTTATGGTTTTTAAATTACGCGACAAAAACCATTTTGTCGCTTACGCCCTTTCCATTTTTTGCTGTTCCATTGCTTGTTTTCTATGAGAGGCCGGCCCGGCCGCTCATAGAAAACAAGCAATCTAAAATATATCCAACACGGTTTCTTACTTTAACGCGGCGTCACCTTAAATTACTATTATGTCAAGCGCTTCCTGCGAGTAGTTGCGACAGCATGTCTAAGCGTCATGTCTGCGTGGACTCGCGAGTCGCGACAGATCTGGCTGTGGGTCACCGTAGATATATACGGTTTATATACGCAAGCTTCTCGCACGACATTTATTGCAGCAATAAATTTCAGGAATTAGTATGAAACAACATTGCAAGAAAGTCACGCAAGACTTCCGCAAGTTTGCTTGCAGGTGGAAACACGGCCGAATATTAGGAAGTTCACCGGTCATCTAGTTGATAATAAAACCCTTTGCTGTAGTCTGTCTTCTCGTCACTCAGAAAAGTTTGGTAACCGGTTTTCAACTGGTTATAAGTAGCAATCAATCGAATATGATAAAAAACTTGAATTTCTGTTGCGTAATTTTGTTCGAACGCCCACGGCCGAAATAGCTCAGTTGGGAGAGCGTTAGACTGAAGATCTAAAGGTCCCTGGTTCGATCCCGGGTTTCGGCAAATCTTTTTAATTTTTTTTACTTTTTTTTAATTTGCTAGGCCGACCAAGTATCATTAAAATCCTACTAATAAATCTATACATGCAACGAGTATAAAATTAGTTTGTCTGGACAAATGATTTTAGTTATTTTTTGTTACTGAGTTCGTAGTAATTTATTCTATTAGACTTTTTAAAAGTCTCAAATGAATATTAAACGCAAGTCAGTTTCAATAAAAATCAAATACGTTTTGGTAGTAAAATCCTTTTTTTTAATAATAGAATATCATAGAGTAAAATTAAATTCTAGATATCCTGATACCCAGGTAGCTAATTCTAGCTATAAAAACTATAAAGTAACATTTTATATCTCTTGGCACAGTAGAATTGGCTCAAAATCAAGAGATAAGAAAGCCTGGCTTAAGGTTTTTAAGCGCTTGTTTAGATGTCCAGCTATAAATTTACTAGCATTTGGAAATTGCTAGACCATAAAACTGTTGAAGTAAAAAATACATTTTAAAACATTGCTGTTGTTGAAAAACCCCGCTGTTTAGATGTTGAAAAGTGGTAGTTTATTGAAGTGAAAAACCTCTAAAGTTTGCGTTGATCTCTTATTTTGGGATATAAAAATGGCTGGACAACATCTCAATGGCTGGATATAATATTTTGACCTGATAATTCGTAAGACGGAGGCAGAGCAGCCTGTTACGCGTAAAGCATCCATTACACGGGCATGCAAGCGTCAGTCAATTCCGTCAGTCATGAATTATGTTTGACTGATGGTCACTGATGGACTGACGAATGGTATTAGACGGTCACTCAATTCTCTTCAGTTTTATGTCAGTCAAAGCCAAAATTTTCAAAGGTATATGTTTCTAATTTTTTTCCAATTTTGTCAGATGTGACAAAACTCACTCAGAATTCGTGATTGATGGTTGCATGAAGCAACAATTAAAATATCCAGATTTTCATCAATCAGCTTCATGCCATCGTCAGTCACGCTCTTACACAGTAGGTTATCCATCAGTCACAGTCATGACTGTGGTAAAACTGACAGCAAAACCTACCGTCTAATGGATGCCTAACGTAACATGAGATGAGTAATATATTCGAAACTTAGAGCGACCGTAGACTTACAATTTTAAGTTGTCAACTAAGTCGCACAGTATACCAATTTATACCAATATTAGAGCGACTTATGAGAGCTCGCACATTTTTGCAACTAAATTCGATTCCTTTCCAATTACCTACAATTTAAAAGTTGTCCAATTAAATTGCGATATTACGTAAGTAATTTAGTTGAAATACGATAGTCGGCCAACTTGAAATTGTATATCTGCGGTGACCCTTATACTACGCTACCTTATCTTATCAACAGCTGCACTCTGAGAGATTTAATGAATAGTTACTTAACTTTATTATAAAGATTTTGATATATTACATAACATACATTTTTTAAATTAAAGTTAAGTAAACATGTCATTCGAACCAAGCGTGGCTTGACGGTACCAGTTTTCTTGCAGGCCGTGTTTTGATCCAGTAGAGCTAGTCTAATTTGTAACCTATCAAACCCCAAACGGCACCCGGGTGCCGCATAACAATTGAAAATCTATTGTGTCTACGATTCCCACGATCGAGGTAAGAGGACTAGAGTTCTAGTTTTTGTACTCGTAGCTCGTATCTCGGTTCGGTTTCGTCTTCGGCTTGTTAATAACGTCTGTCGGGTATATTTAAAGTTTAACTACCACAATATAATTTCTAGAAGGTTTCAGAATAATACTTTTCATGGTAATTTCACGCAAATATAAACTCTATTTATTTGATATTTCGATACGAATTCCCTTGAGGGTAGTCGAACAAAATGTCAAAGTTAGGATTACGTTGGCGTCATTTGGCGCAAGTCACGTACTGCAATTATTTCGATGGCAAAATTGAAAATACTTTTTGTGTGTGAATTTTTTAAAATTGAATAGTGATATAAATAGTTTGAATTAATATTGTTGCTTGAAAACAGCTAGCCAAGTTTTGTACAGGTAATAAGGCTGGATGATGAAATGGTTTAGGCGTCAATAGATTACATATAGACAGACAGGCATACTTTCGCAATTATAATGTTAGTATGGAAGTATGGATTAAATAAATTAAAAACACCCCAATAGACTTGAAAAATACTGCGTTGGATGCGCTTATGCTTGTAAATTGACTAGCTTCGCTCAAGCTTAACATACGTTTTCAGATCTAGGGTTTCGCGTAATGCCTTCACAATAAGCCTTATTTTATAGCTAGATCTAATAAGAAGCTTAGAATTTATGCATAGTTAATTCTAGATCTAGCTTAGGCTGATCACTTCAAAACACACATTTTTTTGATGATTATGATAAAAAATTGAAAATAGACCATATCGTGAAACTTTTTACTACCATCACAATTCACACCCTAACAATGATATATTATATCCCACCAAAAACATACCTGTTCAAATAGGGCCTATAGGCTATAGGCTCCTATAGGCTAATTGTTGGTCTAAAAAAAAGAGTTGAAATCCAATCCAATGCCAAGTTCAGATGCACTTCATCGATCACAATCATCTTTATCAACAGCCTGATCCATAATACTTCTAATTTGAACTTGGCAGGTTATTTAAATTCTATAAATGTTATCTAATTATATAATTAATCAAGTGTAACACATGGGCGAGGCCGCCAATTTCTGCTGATTTTGCAATTATTTTTCTCCGCCCTTTGTATTTTAAAATGTATTGTGCTTAACTTATGCTCGAAAACTGATTCTAACGAAGAAAACAAAGTACTCAAGCATGCATTAGAATTATTTGAGTTCCAATAATAGTCTAAAAATATATTTACAATTAAACATAAAAAAAGGTAAGAAAATAGCTTAAAATATACAATCCGCCGTGGAAGAGGTACACTTTAACTGTCGCTGTAGCAGTAAGTATGACAGATTTGAAGATAAATCGGATATATTATGAATACTTATATAAATGGCTATTACCTCATCTAATTCTTATAGTATTTTAAGATAACTTTCTTTATAAACTTTTTAAAATCAAATGAATCGTTAGAAACATCAATTCTACCCCACATTTTAAACGTCATCAATAATACCGATTTATTGTTATCGTTGGGTGATAAGGAAGGTAAAATGGGGGCCTGGGTAAAAGCGTGGCAACGCTCAGTTTTTACGTATTCTATGGAAAATCTCGTAATATCCGCCATTTCTCGATAGTTCACATTTGAACCTCAGTCGGAATGTGTACACAATTTTTTCAAAGGAAGTTTTTTTGTGACATAAATGTAAGTATTACTGTTTCACATAAAACTATCAATGCATTATGTGAGTAGTCAAAAGGGCCATGTTTGGGGCTATAATAAAAACCACATTGTGTATTATTTACAGAGATAAGTTTGATTTTTTCAACGCTATGATAGCCTCTACGCTATCATTTTGGTGCTTCAACGTCATATTTCTCAACGCTATGATAGCGTAGAGGAATAAGTTAGCTACAATTTTGGTGCCCCAACGTCACAAGCAGCGTAGATATTCGCCAATTTTCTTTCTCTCGCAAAATTTTTCTGCGTCATATCAGCAAAAATTGGCGGCCTCACCCACATAGCACAAAAACCTGCCAAGTTTAAATTTAGAAGTATTATGGATCAGGCTGTTGATGAAGATGATTATGATCGATGAAGTGCATCTGAACTTGGCATTGGATTGGATTTCAACTCTTTTTTTAGACCAACAATTAGCCTATAGGAACTAGGCCCTATCTTAACAGGTATGTTTTTGGTGGGATTTCAATACTTTTTTTCAAGAAATCATACCAATGTTTTCTTTTTGTGCTACGCCCGATATAAACAATACTTTCAATAGATGCCTCATTAATGTATCATTGGACATAAGAATTTTTATGTAAAATTCATAGATGAGCTGACTCACGCTTGATAATTTCTTAAATTTCTTAATTACTTATTCGTTAATCTACATAATAATATAACACGACCTGTGTGCCAAATTTCATAATGCTAGGACATTTGGAAGTAGCCTCTAAAGTTCGTAGATGAGCCGACTCACGCTTGACCGATTTCTAAATTTTTTTTATTTTTTGTTAATTTACATTTAACACATGACCTGTGTGCAAAATTTCATAACGCTAGGACATTAAAATTCGTAGATGGGCTGACTCACGCTTGTCCGATTTCTAAAATTTCTTAATTTTTTGTTAATCTATATAATATAACACACGACCTGTGTGCCAAATTTCATAACACTAGGACATTTGAAAGTAGCCTCTAAAGTTCGTAGATGGGCCGACTCACGCTTGACCGATTTCTAAAATTTCTTAATTTTTTAAAATCTACATATAACACACGACCTGTGCCAGATTTCATAACGCTAAGACAATTGGAAGTGGCCTCTGAAGTTCGTAGATGAACCGACTCACGCTTGACCATTTCCTACAATTTCTTAATTTTTCTTTAATCTACATATAACACACGACCTGTGTGCCAAATTTCATAACGCTACGACAATTGGAAGTGGCCTAGAGGTTTTGATTACCGGTCAGTGAGTGAGTGAGTGAGTGAGTGAATGAGTGAGTGAGTACCAAAATTAGCTATTTTTACAGGGACATATCTCAGGATCTACTGAAGCTATGAAATTGGGTATACTGCTTAAGTCTAATATATAAAATTCTCGTGTCACGGTGTGCGTAATTGAACTCCTCTGAAACGGCTCGACCGATTTTCGTGAATCTTAGCAAGCATATCGGCTAGGGTTGAGAATCGGACAACATCTACTTTTTATATTGATAAGTGCATTTGTTGAATAAATAATAGTAAATTATTACAACTCGAGACTGAGGGCGACCATTGTTTGTGCGACGGGATAGCGATCGACGTTGCCATGGCGACATACTTATTTAGTCATTTCAATAAAATTATATGGGCGAAATATTTTATATTATGGCAAAGCAACGTTTGCCGGGACAGCTAGTACTAGTAAGTATATAATTACGACAGGTATAATTTTATCTTTGCTCTCGCAATAGGCACTGAGCTACAGGGGGGTCAAAAGTTCGTCGAAACGGTTGTGTAAATAGTGCACGGCATGCGCGCGGCCTGCTGGAACTAGGCCTGCGCACTTCCGTGCGCTTTGATAAAAAACTCAAAGCAGATATTATGTTACTACCGCGCGCGTTGTGAAGATTTAAATACGGGCCAATTGGCCCGTCCTTTATTTAGTCTGCATCGAACCATCGAACGCACTTCACGAACGTGCCGCGTCTTGTCTTACCTAAATAAATTGAAAATGACGTCGTGCGTGTTTCGAAAAAGTACCAATTATGACTCAAAAGAAAACAAAACACATGGAATCTCTTACCATATGTCTTGATTGCAATAAATACCTCGATTATTTACATTTTCAATTATTTTTTCGCACAATCTGGAAAAAATCGAGTCATAGCTCAGGCGAAGAAAGAGACAGCGATACGATTCGACGTTTAAAAATATAACTGTCTCTTTTATGTAAGTAAATGGTTTTTCGTATCTTTTGTTTCACTTATCTGTCAAATTTGTCAATGTTTGCAATTTTGAATTTGAAAATTGTTCGGAACTTGTTCGGAACAGATTTAAGCCGGAAAATAGTATGAACGTAACAGATCTGTATATGTTGAATATCATTGCACCCTAACAAACATTGAGATATTATAGACTAGGAGAGAGCCTTATATATATCGGTGTATGAGCGTCAAAAGCGTGTAATGCTATGTCCTACTTACTAGGACATAACAAAGGAGTCGGTCTGCATATTTCATGTAATAAAAGTGTTAATAAAGGTTTTTAGTGAACATTTTATGCTAGATATTGTTGAGTTTTGTAGCTCCGCTAAATAATAAACCATAAGAACGGCCAAAGAATGCCTCAAACACGTAGATTTAACATTAAATACGTAAGTTTTGAACAACGTTTTTTGGGCTTTTCAATCGGTATTTTTGTAAGCTAAAAAGACAATTTATAAGTTTAATAATCCTTTATTCGTGCTATAAAAGGCATTAGTGCTAAAAATGTCAAATCAATTAATAATTTGTCTACAAAAATTGCATAGATTTTTAAGTGTGCTTACGGATTCTCGTTACTTGAACTATAGTTTATCGATATCATGAACTAAATGACTTTCTTTTCTGTATTATAATGTTCTTCGAAATGATCGACAAATACAAATATTCAAGAAAATAAACACATCTACTTGTATGAAAATAAGCACAAAATGGCCACTCGATGACGGGCTAAGATTACATCTATACTATAATACTTTATCTATGCTAACAGATTTGTATAATATATTTGACAGATTTCAATTGCGTGAGACGTCTTGCGAATCTGTTAAATCCATATTATAAATTTAGAAATGGCGTTGCGGTCTGAATCAACCCTAAAAAGTAACGCTCCGTTGTGTTAGGGTGCTCCCAGATAGAAGTTATAATATAAATTCTTTATATAACATTACGTTATAATACGCTATAATATTTTTGTACTTATAACATTTTGTAACAATTTATAACAAAATACACGTTTATTTTTTGAAATGTTGTAGCGTATGTTACACGATGTTATAAAATGTTATCGTGTTACACAATGTTATATAACGTTATATAACTTCTGTCTGGGAGCACCATTACGGTGCCTCGCTGCAGCGGTTCTGTTCATAATTATGTCACTTAAATACGTTGCTCGTTTAACGTTTTGTTGGAATAAGAAGTAAATTGGAAGGTGAAACACGTGTTATGCTGGCACCGTCTTGCGTTGTGTTGTCGTACGGCTCCGTAATGTATGGAATACGGATTCCGTTGCAACGACGCAACGTACCGCAAATCGCAGTACATCACACAATTGTGACCTCTTCCTAACCGAATTTGGATATTATGTTTAAAGCGTCTCCCAGACAGACGCGGCCTGCGGTGGCGGTGGCGGTCAGTCGGATGACTTGAGTTTTCTAGGAACGACACAGACACACATTTAACTGACCGCCACCGCCACCGCCACCGCAGGCCGCGTCTGTCTGGGAGACGCTTAACTCTATGATAATAATAATCTCACTCGACGTACCAACTTAGTTAATATAATTTTTGTTTATAGCTACACAGTTACAAAAAACTGTGCAGTTAAATCAAGAGGTTAAATATTTGGTATTGGCGTTGACTAATTGCTTTAAATTGATGATCCTAGCTCAGTTCTCTGCATGTGACATGTTTCTAGTTCGGAAATTACCATCACGGATCTTCTATGTTACAGCCTCAGTATATTCAGTTCATATTGCAATGTGACTAGGCGATGAATGTTTACAAGTGCGTTTATAAAAATTATACGAAAACACGATTTCCCGGTGAACCTCGTGACACTTACAAACATTTCCTTCACGTCCTAGATTATTTTAAGGGGCTATATCGAAAGTAATTTTACCGCAAGGGCAATTTTATACTTAATTCGTATGACTATAAACTTGTGAATACGCTGCGGCCAGAAGCTATCGGCTCGCTCGGAAAACATGCGAAAAAAACATAGATTTTTACGATTTAAAAAATAACTAGGAGCATTTAAGCAATTTGCTTCTATACGATTTTGAGTTGCAAAGGTGTCTATCAATTAGACTAATTTCCTACAGTACATCTATTTTCGTTTAAAAATAATCTTCAATTTTCGTATGAGGCCGGTGGAAATTAACTAAAATTCGCAAAGCATGATGTAGTGCTGCATTTTTGGTATGTTGTTTGGATCAGTTAGGGTGATGTAAGTCCCAATTTGCAACTTCGAAAAAGTTGTGCTCGCTGCGCACCACGTGATAAACTGCGAAAATTTTCGACTTTTTTCACTTTTTGCTCTAAAAGTCATAAACTATTCGTTTCCAACAAGTAACATTCACTACATAAATGAAGCTAATTAAATTAGCAACAATTTAAGCCTAACCGCAGCTCTCTAAACCTTATAACAACTAAGCTGTGGCCCTTCAAAGATAGTCCGCTTTTCCCGAAAATTTGAAATTTTTAGTTTTGCTCCCGTTTGAAGTAAAATATTGGCAAAACAGCTCGTTCTATGAGAAGGTCGTAAAAAAAGCTGTAGTACATTTAATTTTCTTTCATTAGAGTACAGAACCAAGTCTGAGAGACAATTAGTTCACTCACGATATCTGAAAAACAAAAAGAGGGTAGAAATAGGTTTTTAAAGAATTGAAACAGAATGCATATGAAATCATAAAAAACAAATGAAAAAGTATTAACCGAATACTTTTTCATTTGCAGGCTAGGTAAATCAACAAAAGTACAAAATTTGGGAAAGTAAAATAAAAGTTTATACGCAAATTGAATGTTTAAGAAGCTGCAGTCACTCGGCGTTTTTTTTTTTTTTTGGTTGAGGTTCAATTTCTCCTTCCTCCTCAGGTTTGTCACGTTGCTCTGGTTCGTTAAGCTCTTCACTTTCCTTTTCTTCCTCAGCTTCCTCGGGATCATTATCATCTTCACCTATAGTAAATTTACTATTTATTTATATATTTTTTAGTGTTTAAAAATATTTAAACACTAAAAAATAGAGTACTATTTTTTAGTGTTTAAATATTTTGAAGTTAATTTTTGTTCAGGAACCTAGGTAATTACCAGTTTAAGCTGAAAAATAACTCAAACATGTTAAATATTTTCGTATGACAAAATGATTTTGGTATTACGTATGTATGAGAATTTCGAGGGCAGCCCGGGCTCTTAAGAGGTCATTTCGAAAATTAAAATATGTATCGAGGCAAAATACATTAATTGTGTTTCCAGTTCTTCTCAAACCTAGATAAGGCTATGAAGATATGTATATCTCATTACCAGATTTGTAATATTTCTGAGGGTCGTACGTCAAAAAGGACAGTTTTGTCAATATAGCGCCTTAATCTAATCACCAAAAGATACCCTCACCGGCTTTACATTACCACGTAAATCCAAATAGATTTAGCTAATTTATACTAAATAGTCAATTTAAGTTCGAAGTTCGATTTGTAGTTAGTCACTTAGTGGGGCCAACTAATCCTGAGTAAGACCTAACTGACGGTGATTGGAACGAATTAAACTTTGGACGTATTGACCGTAGTGTTGGTGAAGTTTAAAAGTCAACTGTAGGTTTTAAACATCATCATCATTCATCACTAAAGGTTTACTCGAGTAGGTACTTAGGTAGTTAGTAGTAGTACTAGTGGCATCCAATTTCTGATCATTCACTCGAATACCTTATTTTTCTTTGAGCAGGTACATTCTGAGACTATTTTGTAGTTCTTTAAGGGCGAAGCCAAACGAGCGTAATTTGTGAGTTGTGAGTCGCAGAATTTCGGTTCGGCAAATTCTGCTGCATTCAGTTTCATACAATAGTCCTGCTTGATTCACACGAGCGTCATTTTGTGAGTCATGATTTGTATGAAATTAATATATTCACGCGGCAGAAATTCTGCAACTCACAACTCACTAATTACGCTCGAACTTTGGCTTCACCCTAAGGGCAAAACCATTAAAGAACTAAAAAGTGGAAAAAAAAGATTACTTCATGATTGCGTATCTAATGTTATTCTTGGTCAAGATGAAACTAACGATCTTTAAAGCTTAAATCCGACTAGACTCAGTAAATGTACAGAACAATGTAAAGAAAAAAATACGTGTACGGCACCACGGGACTGACACATTAAAGGTATTGTATAGCATTTTTTCAACCTTCAGTCACACCGAGCCGAAGTCTGTCGAACTGAAGACGAATGTTAGGTGTTTTTCGTTACGGAATTTCTTGATTGGGTCGCCGCGCTCAAAACTCGCGATAACAGCTTTAAGCCGTCGATCTCCAATTCCTGGAAATCTTTTGTTATCACGGCCCATATGGGCCTTCCGTTCCTTCCGCTTGATGGGTTAAAATTTAAACCTAGGTGCCTCAAAAAGTATTATTTAAGTCTTCTGGTGGAGTCGTTAAAAATAATAATACTTACGTGAATTTTTAGCAACAATCCAACATACACTTAACATTTTTCCGATAAGCGCCATAATATTTCCCGCAAGAAAAGTTTTAAAATTAAAAGTTGGGCCACATTAATCGCATTTCCCGTAATTTCCCGTAAAGTTTGACGGCCATTATTCTGGCTATTAACTTCTTTTTATTCGTTTATGATTGGTTTTATTCGAACCCTCAATGTTTTAATTTGGTTCATTTAGAATTTGTGGTTATTTTGTTGCAAAGTAGGAAAAGAGAAGAATTTAGCATTTTTTGACGTGATAACGTCTTATAATTCGATATGGGGTGCGCGCCCGAAAAACATGACAGTTCATGCGGCGTTACCTCGCTGACAGCTCTGAGGCGTTCCATTTACACTTTCAAGTCTTTCAACAACCGTAAGGCCCACCTGGGCCGCGCTCTTTGTTTCGATTATATTACGTATTTCGATGACTTAGAGAATACTTTTGTATGAAGAAGTTTGGTTTGTTATGACCTTTGATACATTGACCACACTCTGGATGAAAAATACATAAACAATCTGTGAGCTATTAGTATTATTTCGGCTATTTCAAATTGTGCTCTATTTCCTACGTGTCAAGGTATGACTTGTGCTTTGTTCGAAGATTTTACTGGATTTCTCGAGTAAAATAAACTATTCGCAATACAAAACGCTACATCGTTTTGTATTGCGAATAGTTTATTTTACTCATTATAAATATTTTTAGACAATCATTTGAAAGAAATACATCGAAATAACTTTAGGTTACAGTCGAAAAAGTTTGTTTTTATTTATAGAGATTCGGAAGCGAGGGTTAAGGGGTTAAGGATAGTTGAACGTGACAACGTCATACGTTGTCACGTTCAACTATCGTCAGTAAACCGACTTTATAGACAACCGATTTTTTTATTAAATAAGGGAGCAAACGAGCAAACGGGTCACCTGATGCGGAACAAAAAGCAACTTCCGTCGCCCATGGACACTCGCAGCATCAGAAGAGCTGCAGGTGCGTTGCCGGCCTTTTAAGAGGGAATAGGGTAATAGGGGAGGGTAGGGATGGGAAGGGAAGGGAATAGGGGAGGGTAGGGAAGGGAAAAGGGTAGGGGATTGGGCCTCCGGTAAACTCACTCACTCGGTGAAACACAGCGCAAGCGCTGTTTCTCGCCGGTTTTCTTTGAGAACGTGGTATTTATTCGGTCGAGCCGACCCATTCGTGCCGAAGCATGGCTCTCCCACGTAATTTTATTTATACTACATCAATTAGTTTTAAATCCATACTAATATTGTAAATGCGACAGTGTGTCTGTCTGTTACCACTTTAAGCCCAAGGCGCTGAACCGATTTTGCTGAAATTTGTTATAGAGATCTCAGAAAAAATTACGATTCCTGCGTGATAAGTAAGAACAACCGCAGACTTACAACTTCAAGTTGGCCAACTAAATCGCATAGTATACCAATGGCTATAGCGACTTATGAGAGATCGCACATTGCATCCCGAACATCATATTAAGTATATTTATCATCCATAGTCGCCGGTTACACGGTCAAATTTTCATCAGTCTGATCCATCAATCCAGCAAAGATTGACGAAAATTTGATCGTCTAACCCACGGATTAATGGATTTAACTTATTTTCAATATGACGGAATATTGATGGTTCCGTGTAATTCCTGGGTTACACGATCAAATTTTCGTCAATCTTTACCAGATTGATGGATCAGATTGATGAAAATTTGACCGTGTAACCTGTTACATAAGAACCGCGATTCCTTTCCGATGACCTACAAATTAAAAAGTTGTCCAATTAAATTGTGAAACTACGCAATTTAGTTGTGCGATAGTCGGCCAACTTGAAATTGTAAGTCTGCGGTCGCTGCGGACGTCATCGGTTATTTACTTACAACTATACATATGCCGCTCGTAACTCTGTTGTGCTAAAATATGTTTATCGCGCGGGAACCAAACATTTTGTCGGGAAAAAAGTATTCTATGTCCTGTCTCGGGACTCAAAGTATCTTGAAACCAAACAGCAAAATCAAATCAGTGGTTTGGGTGAGAAGAGGTAACAGATATTAGTATGGATGCACACAAATCATTGCGTTTTTTAGCCTCGCCACAGACGGATTAAAGCACTTAAAAGTCATACATAAAACTTATGCTATAGCAAGTCGTGTTTTACGATTGTTTTAGTAGTATTTTACTGCATACGACAAACAGAACTTTAGTTACGACTTTTCATACACTACTTTTATCAATCGATGCAGCGATAGGTCATCTTGTCATAATATTATGACGTGTGATTGGAATATCTGCGGGGCTAAAATAGTCGCTTTGGAAAGTCATGATATAGATCTTAATATGATTAATTTTTTTTTAAATCACAAAATGGTCACTCTTTTGCAATTCATATAGCTTTAGATATAGCTAGTAATTCGTACTAATTTGGCATTCGTCACTTTGTCAATTTTGACAATTCATTTGCTGAATTGTAGAAGAATTGCTAAATTGTGACCATTTTAGCCCCGCTGCACTCCATGTATATTATACAGGATGTAGCAATACAAAAATTACTCTTTCAACGTTGCTAGAGATCAACTGCGATAACATGGTGCACTCCTCCAAATAAATGTTTCAATGTGTGCAGTCACATTCTTATGAATGAGTTTGTATGTAGTAAGTATTCAACCAATCACAGTACATGTAATATTTCAGTTAATGTCACTTATTACCAAGATTTGTTGGTCAACTAATCATAACTAGCCTACCGCGCAAGACAACGCATTTCAAACGTTTTAACAACGCACTTCAAAACGTTTTGAATTTTGGAGGGGCACGCCAAGTTATCGTAGTTGATCTCTACACTCAAATTCTATGTGATCATAGGACAAAAGTGATTTTATTGTATAAATGAAATAGGAAATCAAAGCTCTACGGTCTATCATTTTCAGAATTTTTATATCTTACTTATTTTCCGAGATACAGAATCGTAAAACGTCCTATTTGAAGTGAGCTCCGTCTTAAAATGCACCAAGCGTACATTGGACGAGGAGAGGGGAGCGCGCGTGGCGCACCATTGTCACTACGAGCATTGTTGTGCGGAGACAACGTTGTTGTTGCGTCATGTGCATAGAAATTTTCGCTTGGATAAAAGTTGTTTGATTATAGTAAATATTGGTTACTAAAAAGTGTTTTTAAGTCATGGGAAATCTATATTGATATCAGACGTTTTTTTATGGAGGGTTAGAAAAATACGTTTCTCAGTGTAAAAAGTGAGATTTGTTTAATATTTATATGTTGGGTAAATATTCATCGTGTTATCATAAAAAATAATGTCGTAAAAAGTTAACGTCATAAGTAATGATAGGACGATGTTGGACAAATACTTTAGAGCTTTTATGGGTTACATGTAATTATAGGACGCTTTTTTACGGAATGACTGATGCATTTTGTAAGTCCGTTATGCAGGTGGGACGTTATCACCTTAATCATAGCATAAGATAAGACGTTGTACATTTAAAATTATTGTCAAATATAAATATATTCGGAGTTTACTCCTTAAGAATCGATTTTCATATATAAGGCGCCCGGTATGAGAAAAATCCGAGGGGTAAAACCTACTAACAAGTAACGAAAATGTGTCACGTTTTTGGACGACGGAAACTTTCTAATTTGGCTGTGAGTGTATTAAGACCATAAAGGTAATATACCTATCGGAATATAATATTATATAATTATATTATATAATATAATTATATAATTAAATTATATTATTATATAATTATAATTATTTAATTATATTATAATATTATATAAAATAATATAATAATATAATTATATAATAATATAATTATTTCAAATTCAGGGAGGAGGTAGCCGAGGTGTTGCCTTTGATGTTAGAAGAAACCCCGTTCCTCTAGGCCTATTGGGAGCGGAGTTATGGCTACTTTGGTAAGACGTTTGACAGTTGCTGAGCTGTCAATGTCAAAGTTTGAATGCTTGTAACTCAGCAACTATTTGTCCTGGATATGGTTTTCTTCGGCTTGATCTTCCTGGATTTTTCTCCTCTATTTGATTCTGGCCTTAGAATTGAGAAAAAAATTGATGTCTCTGATTTAGTTCAAATTCCGGGAGGGGGTAGCCGAGGTGTTGCCTTTGATGTTAGAAGAAACCCCGTTCCTCTAGGCCTATTGGAAGCTGAGATATGGCCGCTTTTGTTCGACGTTTGACAGTTGCCGAGCTGTCAATGTCAAAGTTTGAATGCTTGTAACTCGGCAACTATTTGTCCTGGATATGAGTTTCTTCGGCTTGATCTTCCTGGATTTTTCTCCTCTATTCGATTCTGGCCTTAGAATTGAGAAAAAAATATTTTGAAATAACTATGGCAGAAAGGGGTGTAGATAATATTGCCGGAACATCTGATTTCATATTATATTAATCTTTTTTCAGTTGAATAAACTCTTTTTGCGTATGGTCAGATACTCGTACTTAAGGAGTAAAGTCCAGTCGTGCGTCGGAGCTGACACACTTTTTTTTAATTTTATATATAAAAATGGTTTAAATCTGTATTAACTTACAACTTATGGTGTGTGACAAATCAAAATCATATAATTACCACCTATAGTAACATTACATTACTTTTAAATATATTTATTTATAAATAAAATGAAGTATTCTGTAATACAATTCTGTTTGAGTATACATATGTAAAATTTGATTTGCTTGTAATACATTTTTTGACATTTCATTTGATGAGAACAATATAACACCGCAACATTCGCCTTTGCCTCTGGCTGCAGAAGAAATAAGCCAGCAACTAGACGATGTTTGGAATAAAATTAACGAAGAGCCTAATCCATCTGCTGACCTCACCGTTAATAGCATTCAACCATCTTTACTTTCTTTAGAAGCGCCTTCTAGTTTCGAAAATTCACCTTTAATACAGCTGGGAGACTTAGAAATTTCCGGCAGTACGTGTACTCTGGTTAGTCAAGAATTGCTAGTACAATTTTCTACGCCATTTCCAACTCTCTCTGAACTCTGACTCTGAACTCTGAAGTCTACAGACCGCAGACAAATCGACGCCTTCGGGATGTAGGTAATGATGGAGGAAAATGCACCTTTCATGGACTGCTTTCAGAACTAACACATCCATTCTGGCTAAGCTGAACATAAAAACAAGGCTCTGTACCACATGCCTCAAATGAATACATCATACTATGGACACATAGCCAAAAAGGATGGAGGCAATATTAAAATAGGCACTGGCAAGACTGGGGACGAAGAACCGAGGGGCCGCCGTCCAATGCGTTAGTCCGATAAAAATCCATACCACAATTATTGAGTCAATCGCCTACGACGCTCTTCGAATAGACGAAGACAGGAAAAGCTGGCGTAACATCATTAGCAGGAAGGTTATAACCTTTTATAAAGGGGAGGTCACGACCCTCTGACATGAGGAATACGACTATAGGAATAGGATCACTTAGGTTACTAGTACTAGTTCCTAAGTTTCCTGGCTGAAAGAAGAGATCATGAAATATAAACCAAGTATAATCTATATCCATACTTACATTATTGTAAATGCAAATGTGTATTATCTATCTGTTTATTCGCCTGTTAACCTCCTCACGCCCAAGCCGCTTAACCGATTTTTATGATATTTAAAATGGGGATACTTTGAATCAAGGGAAAGGACATGGGATACTTTTCATGTCAATGTTCAATTCTCGGGCGATAAACAGGTAAAGCAAAGTTAGCCTTGAATAAGCTTAGTATTCTTAACAGAGCGAGACAGTATTTCAGTCCGATGCAACGCCTAAAATTCTACAAGGTGAAGATTTGGCCTCACGTGGAATACTGATCTCATCTTTGGGCAGGGGCCAAAGATGAGGACAAAATACCAACTGTTCCTTCTGGATACCAACGAAGGGCTGCTTGGATTGTAGACAGCCATTGTGTTTCAAACAAGCTAGAGTCTAGACCCCTTGAAATTACGCTGATATCTGTCTTCGCCCTGCATCTTCTATCTGCTGAATCACGGGGAGTATAATTGTTCGCGATCACACCTCCTGCAACGTTTCATCATTCCACGGGAATAAATACCATTCTCATCACCTTGATGAGTCTTTCACAGTAAAACTGAAACAATCTGCCGCCATTTGTAAATTTTTCGGACCTATACGACCTACAAACCATTCAAGAAGAGAGCCTCTTAAAAGGCCGGCCACGCACCTGCAGCTCTTCTGATGTTGCAAGTGTCCATGAGCGACGGTGGTTGCTTTCCATCAGGGAACCTTTTAAAAAAACCAAGGAGCAGTCGAAATATACAGTTGACACTAACAAATCTTACAGATTTGTTAGAAGCCAACAGCTATGATTGAATGTTAGCAATTTTGTTCAAAACATCACCTATTTTGAGATTTTTTATTAATAAACGTTTTTTTAAGAAAAAAAATCTTTTTTAGGGTTCCGTAGCCAAAATGGCAAAAAACGGAACCCTATAGATTCGTCATGTCTGTCTGTCTGTCTGTCTGTCCGTCCGTCCGTATGACACAGCCACTTTTCTCCGAAACTATAAGAGCTATACTATTGAAACTTGGTGAGTAGATGTAGTCTGTGAACCGCATTAAGATTTTGATACAAAAATGGAAAAATTATTAAAAATTTTAGGTGTCCCCATAGGTACAACTGAAACAAAAAAAAATTTTTTTCGTCTAACCTATGTGTATAGGGTATCTATGGATAGGTCTTCAAAAATCATATTGAGGTTTCTAATCTAATCTATTATTTTTTTCTAACCTGAATAGTTTGCGAGAGAGACTCTTCCAAAGTGGTAAAATGTGTGTCCCCCCCCTCTAACTTCTAAAGTAGGGGCATGATAATTCAAAAAAAAAAATATATGATGTACATTATTATAAAAACTACCAACCAAAATTAGTTTGAACGAGATCTAACAAGTAGTTTTTTTATACGTCATAAATGGTAAACCTTAATTTAACTTTCATTAAATCAACTAAAATATAAAAATAAATCAAAAACCTTTTAATTTTATAGAAATAAACCTTATTGCTGCTGCGGAACTATTCATGGGCGAGTCAAACTCGCAATTGGCCGATTTTATTGTGTATATGAAGTAGTAAGGAAAATTACATAGGATATTATTATTTTCAACAAAAAATTAAAACCGACTTCCAAGGTAAAAACAATAGTAATATGAACTAAAAAGTATTAAATAACTCTTACTCTTTAATAGTGCATTTTTCAGAATTCGTCTAAATATCAACTAATTCTGTACATACTACAGTCTTCATTATTTTGAAGTCGGTACCAGCTAATTTATTCGTGAGTTCAGTAATGTCAGAACTTAGAATATCTGAAACTTTTGGGACTGGTACCGACTTCAAAGTAATGAAGACTGTAGTATAAACAGAAATAGTTGAGATTTAGACGAATTCTGAAAAAGGCACTATTAAAGAGTAAGAGTTATTTAATACTTTTTAGTTCATATTACTATTGTTTATACCTTGGAAGTCGGTTTTAATTTTTTGTTAAAAATAATAATTTCACCCTTTTTAGTTATCTACAAAATAAGGCTTTATGCGTAAATGTCCAATACGAATGTTAACTATTCATATTATGTTATTGTAAGCAAAATTGTGGTAAATGCTTGCAGTTATCTAAACGATGCTGCAATTTCCAAACTTTTATATTTAAAGGTTCAGGAGTTCTATTCAGTAACTTTGGACCTTCGTATGAAATTTCCCTTATTCGTAAAATGTGTTTAACTTACTAGAAACAATATTTTAACCACTATGAGTGTTTTGATAAATTTCAAGGATTTCCCTCATTTGCTCATAGATCCCATCATCAGCTCACCACTTTCGTAATTGTTATACAAAAATTAAGATTATATCATATACAACAACACGAGAATTTTGAAAATTGGTCCACAAACAGCGAAATCATCATCAAAAACAACTGCTTCGATGCAAAATATCGCGAAAAGTACCAATAATTGGGTGATAGTGTGATGACCCATGGTATAATTATGGTTGTGATGATGATGATCAATCAAATTGATGTGTTGGCTTATGCTTTCAGTTGTTTAAACAACGCCGAAATCCCCGAACCTGTACCTATAAGCATTCAAAATTTCTGTTCGGTACCTTCGGATTCAGGGTATAACCTGGTGCGAAGTCTTACTTTTTGGTAGCGTTTACCTCGAATGCTTCAGAAAAAATAAAAATCACTATATGTTTCCGTACAAATTTCAAGGAGTCCCCTCGATTACTCATGGATCCCATCATCAGATCACCATTTTTATGAACATGGTACCAAATTCAAATCAAACCCTATACAACACAAAAAGAATTTTGAAAATCGGACCACAAACGGCTGAGTAATTGTTGAACATACATAAAAAAAATACATACAGCCGAACGTATTACCTCCTCCTTTTTGGAAGCCGGTCAATAAAAATTACAGATAACTCCAACAAAAAACGAGTGATATGAATATAAAACGTAATTTCATTCAGAAGTTTCCATAAAACAATGTCTGGTGTTCAATACGGACCGTGTACGGACCCTCGTCTTTCCGATATAAAATGTCTTAAGTTGACATCGGACCCGCTATCACAGTAAATATAATGAATTATTAAAAATAATATATACCACGTAAATAAAGGGGAATTTCTTAATAACATACAAAAAAATAAAAAATAAGTCTTACAGTTTTTAAGCTATTCAAGTTTTTCAACTTGCAAATCTTCTGATTGCTCTACTGAAAAGTAGTGATTTTGCAGATCGGACTTTGTTCTACGCATAGGTCGAAACATTGTGGCTTGTAGTCTATAGCCCGGTCACCAAACATGTAGAAATTTTCCTGTCATCCTATCACAATACTGCAGTCATTTTGCCCCTCAATTTTTTTTATTAAATAAGGGGGCAAACGAGCAAACGGGTCACCTGATGGTAAGCAATTACAAATGCCCATGGACACACGCAACATCAGAAGAGCTGCAGGCGTGTTGCCGGCCTTTTAAGGGGAAGACAGCTGCCAATTCGACATCTTTGCGCAGTTTTCTAGACGTATGTATTTTATTGATTGGCACAAAAAATAAGTATGCGATTTTTGATTTTATTTGGAAAAGCTTGTCAAATTTAAATAATAAAATAATATACTCCTACTGGATGAAAAAAGTACCAGTCACATCTTTCAGGAACTTTAAACAGTTCTAAATAAAGTAATAATATAATCTATGCTTTAAAAATTTGTTTATTTGATATCTTTTACAAAAATCCAAAGATTGCCGCATTTTATTTTCGGTTCTGACATCTAGATTTCTCATAATAATTATTTTTTCGTCTAACAAACGAAAAATGTATCCACGCTACCGAGTGAACATTTCACACCTCTCTTTCTCTGGCATGAAAATCGACACAGGTGCGAGAGTGATGCGAGATCAAGGTCATTGGCAGTTGTCAGCGTCTTAAGAAGAAATACGGTCTCTTCTTGACAGTCGTTCCAGAGTTTTACAGTGCGCGGCAGAAAGTTACGCGAAAAACGCGCGGTGGAAGACTGCCACTCATCAATTCCATATCTATACTTAAAATAAAAGGAATTAAATTTTGTTACTCTCACTAAAAAAATGAGAATAGCTGAACCGATTTCGAAAATTTTAGTTTTCAAAATATATTCGTAGAAGTCCAGGGAATGATTTTATTACGAGACAAATTATCGAAAGTTCACTGTTTCTTCTAGTTATAAACATTTAGGGTAAATTTCACGTTTAAATAGGGCAATTAGGTAGCCGAATTTTGTAAGTGTTCAATAGAACTATATAACACGGAGTTTTTTACGTGCATAAATAATGTAAAATTAACATTTTCCTCACAAATTTGCCTACTTTGTAAGGAGAATTTTCATACAAGTATCATTAGGAGGAGTCGTTAAGTTTATGGTCATATAAAAGCGATTTATAAGACATAAGTCAGATGAAACGGCCTGAAGGTGTCTTCGTAGGTAATTAAGAGGTTCCTTGTTGGAGCGCTACCAAAGGCTTGTAATGTATAGGCTAGGTACAGGGTGGATTTTTCAAAGAAGCATGGCTAGCTTATACTATGGATTGCACTAAAAAAACTATAACAAAAAAATACGCGTGGCTCTCGGGGACTGCCGCGATAAAGCTATTGCATAGCATTCTTATCAACTTGTGCAATTATAATTCACATGCGTCTAGTCGCACGCACACAAGCACGTTTACGACGCACGGCAACGCCGCACCGACCAGGGGGGTGTGCCAAAATGTTTTCGTTTTCGCTTCGTTATAGAATCGCCGATCAAAATGTATAGAATTGACATAAGACGAGTCGAACGTCAACGTCATATTAACGAACGCTTATGTCAATTCCATACATTTTCATCGGCGATTCTATAACGAAGCGAAAACGAAAACATTTTGGCACACCCCCTGGCCATTTAGCCGAAACTTTTTCGTTTTCGCTTCGTTATAGAATCGCCGATCAAAATGTATAGAATTGACATAAGACGAGTCGAACGTCAACGTCATATTAACGAACGCTTATGTCAATTCCATACATTTTCATCGGCGATTCTATAACGAAGCGAAAACGAAAACATTTTGGCACACCCCCTGGCCATTTAGCCGAAACTTTTTCGTTTTTGCTTCGTTATAGAATCGCCGATCAAAATGTATGGAATTGACACAAGACGAGTCTAACAACGTCATATTAACAAACGCTTATGTCAATTCCATACATTTTCATCGGCGATTCTATAACGAAGCGAAAACGAAAACATTTTGGCTCAGCGGTGTGGCGTCGCGGAGTGGGGGTGTTAGGTTTTTTCGTCACGGAATTTCTTGATTCGGTCGCCGCACTCAAAGCCCGGGATAAAAGCTATGCAATAGCTTAACAACGCTTTTGTATTTGCAATTTAGGTTTACAGAACAATGTTCGAAGTAATTTTTTTCAGTCATATGAATACATTAACCCAGTGGTCCCCAACCTTTTTTTCATGCGGGCCACAAACATGTTTTGGTCTTAGTGTGGCGGGCCGCAACAAAAAATTTTTAGGGTTAAAAAATAACAGTCTTCAAAATTAACGATTTAAAAGTGAAATAAATTTAACTACTAGCACGTAGATTTTACGCTATTTTGCCAGTGGGCGTGAATTTCAAAATTGTTTAACACCACGCGGGTCACAAATAAAGTCCCGGCGGGCCGCGGGTTGGGGACAGCGGCATTAACCCATCAAGCCCCGTACGAGCACCGGTGATCGCGACAACAATAGAATACAATCACCCTTTTAAAAAAATCATTGTCTGTTGTCAAAAATCAATCAACCTGTATTCTATATTATAAGAAGGTGACTTATAGATAACTGTTTATTGCCTTTATTATGTAATTAAGCTTCCTCTGATGACACTTTTGTATACCTTTATTAAAACAAAGGTTGTTTGTTAAATGGCTTTTACCACACGATCTTTGTTTAGTAGCTTCAGAATACGTACTTAAAATTAATAAACATTAATTTTATTTAGGCATATGATAGTGGGCTAGGCTTAGGGAAAATGAGTACTGTATTACAGTTCTAGAAGAATCCTTTGGGGCGCGACCAAAATCAGAACTTACGCCAAGTTGTAAAGTGTCACCTGAGAAACTTTATTTTGGTTCCATAAATCGCGTAATAGAAAAAGTATCATAATAATAAAAATTGCTATTTAAAACGTAAAGGAAACTCAAGTTGTCAAAACGAGGTCATGCTTGCGAGTGCGTTGCGTCGTCGAAACTGAATAACGCGTTTATGCCACAAAGTTGTGTTGTGGCGACGCACGTCAACGCGAACGCAATACAAGATGGTGATAGCGTAGCCATTTCATTTCCTGTTATCTGCTGTCGTCTGACGTCGACGTTTTGGGATCATAAGTCCATAGAAATCTGAAAGTGTGTCTCTCTATGCGGCTTAACTGAAAATGAAATTTGATATTGAGATACTTTGAATCAGGACAGAAGGTATGTTAGTCCTGTTTTAGATAGATCCGGGACATTCCTGTATACGGCTGAAGGCAAACCGCTGGTGGTTTAGTGGGTAAGCTCACTAAGCCCGACACTTCTCGTCGGGAGTCCACATATCCCCGCGGTGCTACAGCTTAACTGAGGCACATCCCCGACCCGGGGCACCCATAAAGGGCTTCCCTTGCTCATCAAAAAAAAGGACACAAGGTATATTCTTACTATTATAGTAAGCGGCATAAGATTCCACAGTTTCCGTGCTATAAGCTAATTTCGACCCAATAAAATTTCAGGCGATATTTAGTGCGTATAAACAGCTGCGGAAACGCACCGCAACTGAACAACATGGCTCCACTAGGCTGTATAAATATCAAGGTCATTAATTTTCCAGATTATAAATACAAGGCCCGTGTAATAGAGACGTTGTTTATTAATGTAGAATGAGTTTCCGAAGTTATCTTTTCCGTTTCATTATAATTTACGAAGCATTAAAATGTTAACAGTACAGATAACAAGGCTCCGTGATTTCAAATTAAGAATACTTTGATTTGGATTAAGCTTCAATCGATCACGATTCGAATTCGATTGGTAATATCAAAATGAAGAGGCTAATTTAAAATTGACATCTTTAAAAAAGTAAACAACGAGTTGTACTAACAGAGAAACTGATTCATTGGCACTCTTGCGGGCCTATGTTATTTAGTCGGATTATGTTAAGGCCGCGGACAAACCGTGTCTAACATTGACTCGACATAAGGTGAACGCAGATTTGGCCGCACCGCACGCACCGCAGTCGCCGCATTCGCAATTCTTTATATGAAGTTATAGACAAGCTCGCATACCTACCTACCCGCGCCGCAGTCTTCGCAACTTCATAATAATATGAAGAATTGCGAATGCGGCGACTGCGGTGCGTGCGGTGCGGCCAAATCTGCGTTCACCTATAAGCGGACCAAATTACATAAGACCTTTTGCTGGATCTATCTGAATGTACATGAAAATGCTACAAGCAAGGCCATGCTAAGTGTAGTTACATCTACCAAGTAAAGTGACAAAACAGTGCTCTCGGCCAATCAAGTTTGGTCAACAGCACTGTATTGCCATTCGGTAGGTGCAATCATGTCCTATAAGCTGATTAAGTTTTGAAGTAACAAATAAGCAGAATAAAATATAAGGTACGCGTAAACAGTTTCCAAAAAAATGACATCTCATCACACATCTTTGAGTACGTCAAAAGGCTCCAACTCAATTTGGTTTTCATCCATTCCACCTCACAAAGGGAAAAGTCGGTGGAATTGCATGCTGTTTTCGGGGATTTTCAATATTGGTTTTCTTTAATCATCCGCAAAGATACAGAGTTGCATTTTCCGAAACCCAATTTTGATGTGACGCAAATTACTTTTTCTTACGCTATTTTAACCATGGAGTTCGTATTCATTACTAAATTTTCTCACCGTACGAACCTTCTCTGGACTTCAACATTCGACGAATATTTCAAGACTAAAATTATCTAACTCGGTTCAGCCGTTCTCGAGTTTTGGCGACAATAACAAAATTGAAAATTCTCTTCTAATTTTTATAGACAACAGTTAATTGTTGTTTAGTTTAGAGCAGTTCTTAAACTATAAGCCAGTTCTGCCCTTAACTCCTTACTAATAAAATATTAATCCCTCAATCGGGGATTCTCGGAGATGCTATTGTATTCTACTGTTGTCGCGATCACCACGGCTCGTACGGGGCTTGATGGGTTAGAGTAGTTTTTAACCGACTTCCAAAAAACGAGGAGGTTATATGTTCGGCTGTGGATATTTTTTTTTTTTTTTTTTTTTTTTTTTTTATTTTTTTTTTGTATGTTCAACGATTACTCCGCCGTTTGTGAACCGATTTTCGAAATTTTTGTTTTGTTGTATTAGGTTTCACTCCAATTTGGTACCATGTTCACAAAAGTGGTGACCTGATGATAGGATCCATGAGTAATCGAGGGAACTCCTCGAAATTTATATGGAAACATATGGTGATTTTGGTTTTATGTGAAGCGTACTAAGAATATGCTACCAAAAAGTCAAATATTGGGTCAAGGTATACCATGGTTTCGAAGATGCTGAGAGAACTCCTGACTCCTTATAGATACACGTTTGGGAGTTTCGGCGTTGTTTTAACAACAGAAGGCATATGCTACTATGCAATTTATATTCATCATCATAATCATCATCATCATCATCGTCATCATCATCATTACCACGTCGTGTTAAGGTCACCAATGTCTCATGGCACAGACTAGATAATAGTACAAGGCATAGGTATGGATATACTAATAATAATAATTATGTACTTACTGTATAACAACACCTGTTTATTTAATACATGACGGCGGTCGGCGCCGTAGAGGCGACGGCGTCGCCGCCGCGCGGCGCATGGCGGCAGACGACAGATCGAATCCTTTACTAACTACTTTATATACAGATCGAATACTTTATTAACTACTTTATAAAATTTAAATTGACAAATAGAATTGAAATAAAGTTATTTTAAAAAGAGCATTTAAACAAAACAAAGTCATTAAGTCTTTTTAATTAGTTATACTTATTAATCGATAGATGGCGCACTAAGTATCGATTTGAATTCTTTATTACAAGAACAGCTGTCAATAATTATGATAATATTAAATATTATGAGTAGCTACGCTAAATTGTTAAATTACGTGCTACGCTTGTTAAATTACTTAGCACAATATGTTCACTTCACTGATAATATATTATTTTGTGAGTGTGAGTTGTGACTCTTAACAAATTGTAATAAGATACTTAGGTAAAATATACGCGAAGGTTTATCTACTAGTGTAACTAAAAAGAGTGAAATTATTATTATTTTTAACAAAAAATTAAAACCGACTTCCAAGGTAAAAACAATAATAACATTAATATGAACTAAAAAGTATTAAATAATTTCTACTATCTAATAGTGCCTTTTTCCGAATTCGGCTAAACCTCAACTATTTCTGTACTCAATCTTCATAATTTTGAAGTCGGTGCCAGTTCCAAAAGTTTCAAATATTCTGTCAGAGGACTGAAGTTTCAGCTATCTGGTACCGACTTCAAAATTATGAAGATTGAGTACAGAAATAGTTGAGGTTTAGCCGAATTCGGAAAAAGGCACTATTAGATAGTAGAAATTATTTAATACTTTTTAGTTCATATTAATGTTATTATTGTTTTTACCTTGGAAGTCGGTTTTAATTTTTTGTTAAAAATAATAATAATTCAAGGTTCTCTTTTTTAAATTGTCATGTGAGTGGTGACTTTTTCAATATGCCAGATAAGATAAATGCAAGCAGTCCTTGTTTAAGTTGTGTGACTATTTATTAGTAAGGAGAATATAGTAAATCAAACTAGTAGTTGGAACTAGTAGTAGGAAGGAGAATGTAGTTCGATTTAGGTTAGCTGCATACACACGTGTTCCGTGTTCGATTTCCGAATTAGTTTTATTCGGAAATCAGAATGCATGGAATCTGTAGAAAACACATTAACTACCGCACACGTTCGCTTTTTTCCGAACAAATTCCGGACGTACGTTTCGAGTACAAACTAGCGCGAGTGAAGAAAAACAAACGTTTGCGCGAGCCACACGGAATTTCAAATTGATATTCCGCGTTAGGAAATCGCATACGGAAAACGTGTGTTACATACGGCCAGCCTAACAAAAATAGTAATAACAAAATTGCCTTAACAACCTGTATGCTTGAAATCAGAACAAACATCTCCGGAGTTGTACAATATTAAAACACGTAAACAACCCCATTGAGGGGGTGAGAAAGGGGACAGGAAGTGGGGGAAGGAGGGAAGAATCATAAATCATGAGGAACCCCCCACGTATCGATGAGAAAAGCAAAATCGTGAGGCGATTGATCACGTGAACGAAAATTTGTTTATGACTTGTTATACAATTGTTTGATTTTTCATAGGAGAAATTGATTATTATTTTTACGTTGAATCCTATTCAATTTGTTACATACTTTATCAAAATTATCATCTCTAAATTAGTGACCTTAGTACTTTTATTCACTGAAAGAATTGATACATTCAATACATTAAACTCTATGTAGATCATTATGGCCTGTCCAGTGTCCACATCTCTACGTTACGACGACGTTGCCAACGTGGAATGGTGCGGTAACGTGGCACAGTACGTTGGCGTGACGTGAAAATTATTTTTTTTATAAAATAAGGGGGCAAACGAGCAAACGGGTCACCTGATGGAAAGCAACTACTGTCGCCCATGGACACTCGCAACATCAGAAGAGCTCCAGGTGCGTTGTAGATGTACGTCAACGTAACGTGAAAATTTACGTTACGGTGTAACAACATTTTACGTCTTTTTTTCCAAATCTCTCTCTCCGTCTTCTTCACAACAGCAGAAGCAGGCATATTGTGCGGTCCATATCCAGATAAGTATAGAAAAATGTAGCAGTTTTACAAGTCATGGTGACATACAATGTTGCTACATCGTGACGTGCATTTTTACGTTACGTTGACGTAAATTTTCACGTCACGACAACGTATCGTGCTACGTTACCGCACTCCCACGTTGACGACGTCGTATCGTGGACATGTGGACAGGCCCTTACGATGATAGTTTTGTTGTTTATATTCGTCAGTTATGTAAGAAATTTAGACTAGAAAGTGTTTCTAATTAATATAATAATATCTATGGACGCTTCACACCACGTCAGTCTGGCCCCGTGGTAAGTACCTGAAGGATTTGTGTTACGGGTACCAGATAACGGAAATATAATTAATACTTCTTATACTATACATAATATATTTAAGATTTTTATTATATGATACACATATTTAATACGCATCCATGACCCAGGAACTTTTATTGTTACGTCGGCGGGATTCGAACCCGCGACCCCCGGCTTGAGCTACAATTACAGTCCACCAACTGAGCCACAGAGGTCGTTTTTTTTTGGTATGAAACAGAAGACTTCTTAGTATTTAGTAGCGAAACATGACCTACTCTAATCGCCAATAATAATTTTACTTCTCTATATCACCTGAAGCCAAGTTTCCCTATTCCGGAGGTTTGTTACAAACAAGCGAAAAGATGACAGAGATTCGAAGAATCTTGTTTCAAAGGGCCTCAAAGGGAACATTTAAAATTCATTTCACAAACTTAAGACAAAGTACAAATTGTGCTATTCTATTTTAAGTGTAGTTCCGGAATTGGTAAACTTCAAAAGACTGAAGATACTTGATCCTGTTAAGACCGATGATAAAAGACAGTTTTGCTATTCTAGTTGTGTGAAGACAGAAATAACGATTTTGGTAATTTTGTTGAATTGCAAGTTTTAAGGACATTCAGTGTTATAATATATTATAATACTCCCCACACCGATTTCGGTGACGGTGGCCAGTTACGCAGGAGTAATTTTATAGTGCCCAAGTGTGTGCGCAGTACACAAGAGCACTCTCTATTCCTTCACTCTCATAACCCAGTGGGACGGAAGACCGACACGACTGGCGAGAGATCAGGCGCAGGACCGACTTTTTACATGCCCATCCGACGCATGGATCATCTTACTTGTCAGGTAATCAGGTGATCAGCCTGCACTTTCCTAACCAAACTTGGAAATAACAATATGCTTTCAACGCGGGAATCGAACCCACGACCTCCGAGTCGAGAACCACGCAGCACGCTCTTAAGAGCCCGGGTTACCCTCGAAATTCTCAATACATACGTAACACCAAAATCATTTTGTCATACGAAAATATTTAACATGTTTGAGTTATTTTTCAGCTTAAAATAAAGCGTAAAATTTCAGCGTAAAAAAAACTCGAATTGATTGTAAGGGTTTAGATTAATTAAAAATATCGATTTTGTAATAATCGTTTTTCATAAAAAATGGGTTAAAAAAAATGCACAACGTTAATAATCAAGTTTTCACTTCTGCCGGCACTCCCGGAGTGCAACCTGTCTTTTTTTTTTATTTACCGACAATTTTTCATTAATTTTATACCTTTCCAAAGATCCTTTTCTACGTATGATGTAATTAACCCGCCAATATACATGTCAAAGTAATTGTGTACCTGCATGTAAACTGTTACAGGTCTATGAGAGCAGCCTTTCTTTAGACACAGATTGTCGCGAATCGCGCGAACTTGTAGGTAACAAAGGTAAACAACGGTATTCATATATAATAATAGGAGGGTAGTTGTAATATTCTCTGGTGACACATGACAGCTGCTGTCAGACAGACGATCGAGAACCGCAGACGGGCGAGCATGCGGCGCAGTCTTATCAGTGTGTCATTATTATCATTATTTAAATATTGTGATCTTAAACGTTATTATTTAGGCTGTGTGTTAAGTTCATCGAGGATATCCGACGCCTAGAAACTGTTATGTACAATAATATTGTATTTAGATTGCGAACAATGAGTCGATCGTTTAGTTATCTTATTATACGAGGTGTTGTAGTCGTTTGTGGCCGGTTGGTCACATCTAGTGTTTACTGCCTACTGTTGAGTGGGTTTGATTTAGACCTTAGCTATAGAATGCTCGGTTGAGCCGTGTGGTAAGGGGTCGCTGTAAGGGGTGGTTGGAGGCGACTGCACAGTATAGAAACCGTGTTCATCGTTTATGTGGTGATTACCAGATGGACACGTGTGTATAGTTTAGTTGGCAGCCTACGTGGTCATTGACCTGCTAGGCCATCACGATATAGAATGCCATAGTCTAGTGCGGACTAGCCGCATAGGCGAAATTGTCATGTGTGCTCACACAGGTGGATGCAGCAGAGTTATAGTTATAGTTTTCGCCTCCGCTGAGGTGGTTGCGACACAGATAAAATTATTAAAATGTAAAAAATTCCAAAAATAATAGAGTACGCTCATTTTGGGTAACTTTGAATTACGGTTTAACTTTGAACAAGAATCAAAACAACTCAAAATGACTATATTTTAAAAAATATTAATTACATAAAATAAAAATAAAAAACATTTATAATATGGTTCATTAAAGAAATTAGGAATAACTACTTTTTAAACTAGAGGTACTAAGTACTTACATTATTTGGTCGAGTTATGTAAGGCCAATGTAAAATCATGATCTTAACTTATCGTGATCGAATCGTCTGTCATCTGTCTGGAAATCAATTTCTCTGACAATACATATTATGGTCATGTGGGTCAAGTGTGCGCAGCGTCTAAGTGTGCGCATTGTAAATATCTCGAAAAATAAATAACGCTGAGGAACGGCAACCCCCCTCTTCGATAACCCACAGTATGCCCTGCGAAGCGCTCGTGTCCCAACTCCCAGCGGCTGCGCGCGCGCCGTTTTGGACTGACAGATAAATGAAGATTTTTGCTCAAATATTTACGATATTTTGTAAATTTTGATGCATAATCTTTTGTAGTCATGTTTTTTTTTTCTAAATAAGCTTTTTGCTATCGAGTGCAACATAATATCAAGTTTGTTATTTGCCAGTGTTTAGGATATTCTGATGATGCAGGAATTAACGATATTCTTATAACCCTGTTCCTATGCTTTGGGTTAAGTGTGCGCAGAAGCACCTTATGTGGCCATCAGTATTCTGAACCACCGACTGAAGATTGGATTGAATGAAGCCTTTGTGGAGTCTGGTGGCAAAAACAGTGCACCAGCTCCGCACACGGCACTTTTTTTTGTATTACAATTCATATGTATGAGTCACAGTATGACGAAGTAACTAAATATTGCTAAGTGAAAATTATTGTTCTCTTATTTTGATTTAAGACGATTTTGTTGATTAGTCTAAGTAACTATAAGTAGTTACAAACAAAAATTATAAAAGAATATTATTTATGTTCTAAAATATATATAATTTGTTGTTGCGTACACTTACTCGAAGTGCTGCGTACACATACCCCGATACTGGGGTAAAAGTGCGCAAATGGAAGGGTTATTGTTTTCTAAAGTTTCTTAAAATATAAGCTATTGAAAAATACTATTGTTGTGTTTAAGTTGGAGACAAATAAATAGTCTTACAAATTAACACAATTTTGTTTCATTGTACTAATAATATTTGAGTTTTTTAAAGCATCAAAGTTTAAATGTTGTGCACATTTAAACTTTGATGCTTTAAAAAACTCAAATATTATTAGTGACCCACATGACTCTAATAATTAACGGGAAATTAACATCAAATTTTTATTTTTTAAATGATGCTCGCAACTCCCGTAACAAGTGCCAAAATTCGTTATCGTGGGGGCCATACATTTTTCTAGTATCAAAAGTATCATATTATTATGTCCTTAAAGTATTTTCATACCTTTCAGTATTTAACCCATCAAGCCCCGTACGGGCACCGGTGATCGCGACAACAATTCTATAATACAATAGCATTTCCAAGAATCCCCGATCGAAGGATTAAATCGGTTCAGCGGTTAGGGCGTGAAGAGGAAACAGACAGACATACACACTTTCGCATTTATAATATTAGTAAATGGATACGCACATTTATCACACACAACAATAGCGTAGAACGTGCGGTCTGAGAGACCAATCGACGTACGTTTTCAGGTTAAGGTAATGAAAACGTAAGCCTATTTTAACAATATGCGCGGTACGGCTTAACTGAGACGTGATGAATTAAGTAATTAAGGGGGAATTTCTTCGGATTAATTAAATTAAATTCGCCTTCTTCATGTTATATTGAGTTGGTTTTTGAAGGCCCGTATTGAAACGCGAATATGGGAATAAAATGGAAAAGTCTGTTGATGACATTTTATAGTCTGTAGATGGCACTTGGCATCAGATTGCAATTGCTTGTGATCTTGTAGTGTAGCCGCGAAATAGCGCGTTTGCGCATATTATTGTAATGCTGTAATGCTCCGTTTAGACCAGGGGTCATCAAATGGCGTACCGCGGTCCGCATCCGGACCGCCGACCCATTGTGGGCGGACCAAGCATTTTCGAAAATGAACTTTGTTTAAAAATAGGTCTCGATGACCTTACTGATGAACATCTCCAGGATTTTATATCAATAGCTTGTCCAATTTCACTCCAAACATCAGAGAGATAATTAGCTACCTACCAAAATAATTGTCACTTTTCTCATGGATATGTAAGGTTACCTTTGTAAATTCCGTAATTATTTTCTAAACCTTTGTTTTTTTAAATGTGCGGACCGCGAAGGTCATTTCATTTCTTAATATGGACCCCGAGCAAAACTAATTGGTGACCCCGTGTTTAGACCAAACGAGCGAATGCTCATTCTGGTAAAGCTCTTTTGATGTAAACAAACAACGAGCATTATTTCGTTTTTCTAGTGTGTTCGCCACGTGTTCGGCAGTAAATAGGTAGAATGCTCTAAGAATGCTCGCTCGTTTTGTGTAACCGATGCAAGAGCGCTCGAGCAGTTGCCAAGAGCTGCGTTCTTTCGTGTTCGGACGTGCTCGCTCTTCGAGGCGGTCTCTTCAAAGGGATTCTAGTGTTCTTATTTTTACTTTTCGGCGGCTGGTTTAAGGTTAGTTTATCAAAGGTTATTTCGTAAATATGGATTGGAGTAATAAAAAATGTTTAAAAATATGTTTATGGGATCCAACCTTTGAAGATTATAAAAACAAATTAAAAAAGGAAGATGCCTGGATGGAAACTACTACCTATCGTACCCTACTACTTATCGTTGACGAATGAGCAATGAGCATTCGCTCGTTAGTCGTTTGGTCTGAATGATTCTCATCTATAGAGCAAAAATTCGATTGGTGTAAATGACCTAAAGTATGTTGTAACGAATTATAGTTTACACTAAACGAATACGAAATAATGTTCTTGTGCAGTTCTTGCTCTATGTTCTTTTGGTGTAAACCCACCTTTATACGCGCAAAAGTTTAAAATCGCTAGGCAAAAATGGAAGAAGTCACTTGATTTTAACATCTAATTAAGAACCAAAATTTGAGTTCTAAAAATAAGGTAAGTACGTCGACGTCATTTTGGTACGGATTATCAGTGATCTGTCGGATAGGTTTGATATAAAGCGACCAAATTACGTAGGTCCCCCACGATATGTCAATGAATGAACTTCTCTGATAGTGCATCTAGACTAAGTTATAACTTATATCATTGTAAACTACTCAACTTTGAAAGACCCGGGACAAACTAAAGTTGTGAATAAACGAATCATACTTGGGTGTAAACAAGACATGCGAGGGCCTTTGTGACGTTTATTGAAGTTTCAACTCTTGTGGGGTTAAACTTGAAATTGTTCTTGATTTGTGGTTCAAGAGCCAGCGATCCTTTCTGTTCTTTTGTTTCATAGTCAACAAGGAACCCGTAGTAAATCCATAGTTTCGGTCTGTCCGTCTGTCTGTCTGTCCGCAGTTATGCTCAGAGATTATAGGACCTACAAAGCTGTAATTTGGCATGAAATATTTTTTTTATGGTACCTCCTCTACACATCAAGCGGGGTTGATTTTTTTTTTCACACCCACCCCATACTGTGGGGTATCGTTGGATAGGTTTTTTAAAAATATTATGAGTATTCATAGATCATTTTCCGATTTAGGGATCCATTTGTGAAATATTAAGTTTTAAAGTGGAAAATATCGTTAGAGTCCAGTGTCCCCCCTTCTACCAGCTAAACGGTTGCTTCTAGAAATATGAAAAAAATCACGGGAGTAGGAAATATGCTGAATTTAAAAGGTAAACTATCACGGCTAAGAAGACTTTATAAGTATTGAGTAAACAAAACAAAATTGAAAGCGTAAAGTACGTCATAAATGTGAATATTATTATTAACATACTAAAAGAGAAGTTAATTCACAGGCCCATATGTCAGACCTAAATATTGGTTCGTGTTATGTCAAACCCATCCCACAGATCACGGAATTGAGATAGTCCGACCAATTTACAATTTGCTTAATTATAATATTTCTTCGATGGTACATTGCAACGCCAATATTATAAAGGGCCCTATACACGGTAAGATTTATCCGTCGCGTCAAACCGATCGAATCTACCTGATATTTGGGCCTTGGGGTATGCCGTATGACTCTTAACACTTAACAGTCTTAACAAATTGTAATAAGATACGTAGAATATACGCAGTAAGTACCACCGACGACCACTTATAAATTCTCGGACTATGACGGAGGTCAACTTAATAACAATTATACGAGATCAATTATTACTCAATATTATGATTTATGTTGTTAATTCAATGCTCACTGCTCACACCAAGCTCACTGTTGAGTTGTCAGTTACTTACAAACTTTCAACAACACTACAAAAATTTGTTACAAGTTACAACTACCTATATGAAACTTCTACGTACAAGCGATAGCGCGACACAGGAGCGCCTCAGTGACATCTAGTGAAGACAATATGAAACTATTTTTTATACAATTTGAATTGGCACTAAAGGTTTACCTACTAGGTAACTAAAAAGAGTGAAATTATTATTTTTAACAAAAAATTAAAACCGACTTCCAAGGTAAAAACAATATTACTTAATAGCATCCTTATAATATGAACTAAAAAGTATTAAATAATTTTTCCTATCTAACCTGTCAAAGAAATAAAGATTCAGCTATATCTGGTACCGACTTAAAAATTATGAAGATTGAGTACAGTAAATAGTTGAGGTTTAGCCGAATTCTGGAAAAGGCACTACATATTAGATACGAAAAATTATTTAATACTTTTTAGTTCATATTATAAGGATGTTATTAATATTGTTTTTACCTTGGAAGTCGGTTTTAATTTTTTGTTAAAATAGTAAAAGAGATTGATTGAATAAACTTAGTTTAATTAATCAATCAGCCAAATATCTACAAAAACATTCATCTCCGAGTCCAACGTGCACTTAACCGGTTTTTATTACTTCGTGAATATTTAATACATTGAAATTTCAATATTATTTACTATTCAATAAATTAACAAAATAAATGTACTGGCGCAGCCACAATCGTTGTCGGTTCGACATTATTTATTTTTTTCACCCATTTATCACCACTCGAATCGTAAATTTTATATTTCGCTTTATTTTCGGATGAAATTTCAATTTGACAATGGCACGAATAAAGCTGCGTCTTTTTCGGAAATGACTGAAAAATCGGAGAAAAATAGGCAATGTCGAGTTTTAAAAAAGGGAATGAGAAAAGAGGCTATAGAAAAGTTAGGTAAGCGACGCGCAAACGAATATATTTTGTGAATATAAAAGGAGTGCTTGTTATAAGAATTACTATACTATAAATGCTTACCATAATAATTACGGCTACTCAGCAGCCGTCTCGTATCTTTCAAGTGCTTTTATACGTATCGGCTTATACTTCCTACATTTTCAATTGATGGTTTGATTGAATGATTGGTACTTGATTGAATTGAATACAGGTTCAAAAAGACATAAATAACAGTATTACGCATTTCATCACACATGAAATCTAGGGATCAAACACAGAACCCGTCATTGTAATACAGTTAAGGCTATGGAATTAAAAAGCGATTATATCATCAGGTAATCCACATTAAAAAATATTTTATCACAATTCTTTGAAAACGAATTTCCCTAAACAATGGCAAATAAAAGCTACAATGGCCATACAATGACCATTGGGCAGCCATAATGGCGATATAAATCTTTATGGATTAATAGCGGAATCCCCACCGTTTCGTGACGGTAAATAACTTTTTTCTGTGCCATTTTTCATCGTTAGTCTGTTTTCTGACTCTGCTTGAACGTGAGAACATCATAATTTGCAGTTTACTTAAGAAAGGTAAAACCTTTCCTAAGAGCCTGCCCAGATGAGGCGTTTTTACGAGCGTAGTCCATACGCGCGTTTCAATTTCGAACCTGTCCAGATGAGGCGTTTTTACGAGCGTAGTCCATACGCGCGTTTCAATTTCGAACCTGTCCAGATGGGGCGTTTTGCGCGCATTTTACGCGCGTAAATCATCATTTTCATCAAATACGTCCACTCGCAACTGACTCGCGCGTTTCTGGACGCTGCAATGGCACCTAAGTATCTCGACTCGCGCGTTTTACGGGCGAGTCTAGAGTCTCGCTCATTGCAAGCGTTTTACGCGCGATTTTAAAAACGCGCGTAGGCATCTGGACGCGATATATGTAGCTCTAGTATCTCGGGAACGGGCGTAAAACGCGCGATCACTCGCGCGCGCGTAGAACGCCTCATCTGGACAGGCTCTAAGTAGACTGCAAATTATGATATTCATCACAGAGTCCATAGGCGGATGGTGGATCTACGTTATAATGAGGGTGTTTGATATTCTATTTGCCACCAGATGCCACTATGTAGTCTAAAGGTCACAGCAAACATATCAACTCGGAAAGGGAACGGCACCGTATCGCCTCGAGCCGTTCAATATTGTTTGTGTGAAACTCCCTACTGCAACGCACACTAAGCGGAACCGTAACGTAATCGCCTCGCCTCGGAACCAGCCGGACCGGGATGCGACGCGTGGTCAACTAGCAGTCAACCCGTTTACAGCTCGCCGTCCACCCGCTTACGGCTCGTCATCCACCCGCGTACGGCTCGTCGTCCCCGTGCTTACGTCTCTCCGTACTCAAGCTTACGTTTCTTCGTCCACCCTTGCCCCTTTCCCCTTCCCCGAGCCGTAAGCGAAGCGTCGCCTAGCCGTAGCATGTCGTACTCCGAGTTGACGTGCAGGCGCTACTGATACGCTTTGGTTACGTGCATTATGCATACGTTAGGTTGACGCCTGGTTGACGGCGAGGCGAAAGGCGATACGGTGACGATTCCTTTCCGAGTTGATATGTGTGCTGTGTTGCTGCTGAGTGCACAACATTTAGGGTCTATCTTAGGAGTTAGGGTATAACTGCTGTCATATGTCACGACTTTCATACACATTGCAACGATATCTTTGACCACACAGGCACACAAATACTTAAATTATATCTAGCACTAAAACTAACTCAATTAGTATAATCGGCTTTGAAAGCGTTAAGAGCGGTTTGGGCGTGAACACTTAACAGATAGACAGACACACTTTCGCATTTATAATATTAGTATGGATTGTAACAGTTTCTACAACACAATGGATTATAAAATTAAATCTAGAACTAAGGCTAACTCTTGTATAATTGGCAAAGCACTGAAGGCGCTAAGACAAACACGAAAATTTGCAGCCCAGAGTCCGGAAAACGGATTAGTATGACGTGACGTCACAGAGTCATTAACATAATAAGACTTGAATTACGACTTTGGTTTGCACAGTGAACTGCGTCGTCGCGTTTACTTTGGGTTTTATTCAGTGCTTAAAAAGTTCATTCTTTTTACAAACATTTTTTTCTAAGTTAAAGTTTCTACTGGATGTAAGTTATAGTCTGTAACAAATAAAGTGATAATACTGTAGAGTACGCACACACTGCAAGCTCAACAAACACTTAAACAGAATGGGTATTTATAGCATAACGACTTGCAGATTCTGTGAGGAGGAGGATGAAACACCTATTCACCTTCTCCTCGACTGTCCTGCTCTACTACAGAGCAGGAACTCGTGGCACCAACCCCAACCATATCGTTCAATTTATGAGCAGTATTGGGTTGGGGATGATTCTCTAGTGCGAAGGAGTCACAATAGATCCTCATGGGTCGCAGTGACGTCAGGGCTATAATAGCGACCTGCCTTCTTTAAAAAAAAAAGAAAGTATTATGACTTTGTATCATTATTAATACTCTCTCTCTCTACACACGGTGCTGCTTGCCAGTTCTGTTTTACTTGAACTCGGCTTGACACGCTACCGCGTGTCTAGATAAATGATTGCACAAACCTACACGACCAAAGTGACTGCGAAGCGGTAGCGTCTACCGCACGGCGGACGCTGCCCATGTAATCTTATGGCGCTGTGCACACCTGCACGACCGCGACGCGGGATGTTCGCGTCGGCAAGCGAAACGTGCGCGTCAAGTTGGCATTGCGGCTCCCCACGATGGGCCAGCGTAGTGGCCCATCATGATGGGCCAGCGTGGGGAGGACGTAGTGGCGTAGGATGGCCGATGGCACCAGCGATGGCCGTGGAATGGCGGCGGTGTCGGTTTTTCGGGCGTACATCAAAGGATGATGGCCCAGCGATGGCGGTACGCCTCTACACGTTGGCGATACGACAGTCGGTGTCTGACCGCGGTCGAGTGAGGACGTCGTAATTCGTATAACAATTTACGAATTTCATTCAAAATGACGAGTACGTGATCTCATAATGAATGAAAATATAATAATATTATGATAAAGGCGAAAGTTGGTATGGATGTTTGTTACTCTTTTACTCAAAAACTACTGAACGGATTTTAATGAAACTTTACAATAATTATTATAGCCTTTACATTATAATATACAGAACTCCTGAATTTTTAAAGATCCAAGTTTGGGAGTTTCGGCGTTGTTTTAAGAACGGAAAGCATATTAATATGCTATTATAAAATTCATCATTGTCATCATCATCACTACCATAAACCATTATTTTAATTTTAGTCTCTAAATAATTATTCCTAGAATTCCAGAGAAGGTTCATATTAGGAGGGAGGTGATACGAAGTTCACCGGGTCATCTGGTGAAGTCATAAATTATTAAAAATGCACGTTTTGCACTGCCGCAATGGCTAATACTTACACGTCCATCTTGAACGACGTTTAGATCGCAACTGAACACGGCCATCATGTAGAGGCGTTGCGACCATTGCATGGCCATCGCAGGCACCATTCGATCGCCCAGCGCTGGCCACTCTTGTAGAGGGGCCATTATAGACGCGTGTTTTGAAGTGTACATAACTAGACTTTTTTTTAAACCTTTTTTATATTATTTTCTACAAATCTTTAGTTTATGATTTTTTGATTTGTGTACGTTTTGATAGATTGTGTCATGATTGATGATATTAACGTTTGACGGTTCGCACCGTAGTCGCGCAGGTGTGCACCAAAGAGAATATAATCACTACTTTTTGTGTGCACGGCCAGTTTCGCGTTGCAGACGCTCCCGTATCGCGTACCGCGTCCCCTGTCACTGACGCTTAGGTTTGTTTTGAGCTTAATATTACAAACTTAGAAAACATACTTAGTAACAACAAATGCAAAAATTGCTTAAGGTGACGCCGCGTTAAAGTAAGAAACCGTGTTGGATATGTTTTAGATTGCTTGTTTTCTATGAGAAGCCGGGCCGGCCTCACATAGAAAACAAGCAATGGAACAGCAAAAAACCGAAAGGGCGTAAGCGACAAAATGGTTTTTGTCGCGTAATTTCAAAACCATAAATACATTTCATATAAGCTATGCACATATTAAAGTGTATGCTTCAACCAATTTATGTACAAATTTTGGAACCTTAAATCACTCTCCTCTGTTGGAAAAATAGGAATCCCTTTTTTTACAGAGGTCTTTTCGATTGATAATTCTGTGTTATAAAAGTTGTCCAATCGTGTTATGCTATGGGTAATTCAAAGACAAAGACATGATGAATACTGACAATGAACTTTAGTTTCTTAGCTTTAGTCATTGCTGAGAAAAATCGGCATCGCTACAGCCAAATTATCAAGGCGTCGCCTTAACTTTCATACTTATAATTAACTACAGTAATAAGTACCAGATCACTACCAGAGTTCTCAAAACAATTATACAACTACGCTTTTGCGTATAATTATATACTAGCTTTTACCCGCAGCTTCGCTTGCGTTAAGAAATATTATTATTAATTAAGTATCAAAATCTCAGCCTGATCGGCTTTAAAATGCCAAGATACATACAAACTTTCATCTCCTATTTTATCCTCTTAGGGGTAGAATTGATCAAAATCTTTTCTTAACGGATGCCTACGTCATAGCATCTCCCTGCATGCCTTAAGCCCTATCCGTCCAGTGGTTTGGGCTGTGCGTTGATAGATCTCTATGTCAGTCAGTCAGTCACCTTTGCGTTATATATATTTAGGTAGTCGTATACTTGTTTTGAATAAAATCACAGCTACCCTTTTTTTTACACGGGGAAATGCATTGCGCATCCCCGGCGTATTGGGGACATCGGCCGGGGTATGTGGGACTCTCCGAAGAACTACCCACTAAAACCCCATGGTGCTCCACTCACCGCTTAGGCAAAGTTACGGGCACGATCAATCCACCGCAACTTTACCAACGGTTGTTTGTGCCAGACTCGTCGAAACATGCAGGCTTTTCTAGGTCCTATCGCAAATTTTCACTGCGGTGCGAACCCGCAATTCTGTGTAAAGCCCTACTCTGTTTGGCACTTCAGAAGTGTGAATTTATTGCATTTACTTCGTAGCGTATTCACGGTCCGGTACTTTCTTGCATTTATGTAATCCTCGTACGTTTCTCGGGGTATTTTTGTTCGCTTGACACTTGCATAATGGAATAACTACAGAGCTACTACAGCTCTGCAATTATGTTTTGGCTGGAGGGTATTGCTTTGAGGACGTGAATATGAAACTGCCCCCACCAACTGAAATCCTGAGTACGCCCATGGCCCCCATGGGCGTACTCAGGATTTCAGTTGGTGGGGGCAGCTCATACCTTCGAGAAGGTTAAATCGGTCTGGTATATTGAAACAAAAAATCATGTAAATTGACTTTTATTACTCTGACTAAAAATATATTTTGTTTCCAACTCTTTGTTTTGTGCAGAGTAGGTAATATGTTTCTAATTCTGGAGGGCTGGGGGCTGCCCTTACCTGGGTACGCCCATGTGCAGGGCTAAAATGGTCGCTTTGCGCTTTCGAGAATCATATTATCTATTTCTATATATCTATACTAATATTATAAAGAGGTAAACTTTGTATAATTGTAATGAATAGGCTCAAAAACTACTGAACCGATTTTAAAAATTCTTTCACCATTCGAAAGCTACATTATCCACGAGTAACATAGGCTACATTTTATTTTCGTAAGATATTTGAGTTTTTCGGATTTTTTTTTTATTAAAAAGTGACTTATTTTGCGTACGCTGCCTAAACTATAAAAGATAGAACCATAAAATGTTCCAATTAGTTGTAGATCTTATAAATATCTACAAAAAAGTCCGCGACACACTATACCTATCTATGTCGAGTGAGGCACACCAACCATTTTTTTATTTAAAAAAATCTTAAATTTTTTCGGAGTACATTTAAACGCGTTTATTTTACTCATGCTATTAATCCTTATCAAAATAAATTATTTTGTCAATAAGTATAGTTTATGTAGATAATATTTGGTTTTTGAATGACTAAAATTGGACGTTTGGTTTTGAAGTTGTGGCGAAATTAAAACATTACGATTTCTACTGCACGGCCCGCAGTTGCGAAGTGGGCATCATCAAGGCGGGGCCGGGGTGCGCGTGCGAGAGCCGAGAGGGGAGTTTAGATCTATGTCCAGTGTCCACACTCCAAACTCTGCACTTTCATCTTCAATTTTCGTCATCTTCTTTCATTCAACTGTCGTATTGGCGCATTCAATTATTTTCTTAAATATTTGAAAATTCCTAAGAGAGCCAGGTCGGACGACTATGGACACCATACTTATATTTTAGTCAATTCAATAAAATAGTATGGGCAAAACAACGTTTGCCGGGACAGCTACTGTATAATTAATTTGATTCATTTTTTATAAATCGCCAAATTGACACTGTTTGCAATTCAGATATCTAAATTCGTACTAATTTGACATTCATTTTGTGAATTGATTGAGCGAAATTACTAAATGTGACCATTTTAGCCCCGCTGGTCACCCACTGAACTATAATAACATGTGAAACTGTCTCCCTATTAGTAGGTATTTTATAGTGTGACCATAATAAAGCAAAATGATATTTGGGGGTCATTGACAACAGGCCGAATTGAAACAGTTTTCATTCACTACCTATTCAGCCACAGATGTCGATTCGATGGATATTGGATACCCTCGGGATATATCGGTGACACTTCCTAAAGCCCTCGCAAGTGCTTCTATAATTCAGCGAGTACGATGGTGTAATAAGGCTTTAATGAGCAAGTTTACAGTAGCTCGGATCTCGCGGGGCGCGACGTTCATAAATGATAAAGAGACGAGATGAGAGAGACAGAGATAGATGAATGTAAATATTTATTTATAGTAACTTCGAGCAACGCGCACTGAAATACAGTTGCCTTTTAATTCCTCGATCGTGGAATTTCCAGACACAATAGATTTCCAATTGTTATGCGGCACAGACACACTTTCGCATTTGTAATATTTTATTTTATTTTAGTATATTAGACGTTCCGCTCGGCTTCGCCCGCGTAAATTAGATATTTCACACACAAATTAGTCCACAAAAAATAGCATATGATCCTTCACGTGGTCTACTTCTTATCTGACCCAAATAACAGAAAAATTGCTATAGTAGTTCGTGAGATAAGCCCTTTCAAATAATTTTCTCAGTTTTTTTCCACATTTTCCTCTATTTCTTCGCTCCTATTAGTCTTAGCGTGATAAAATATAGCTTATAGCCTTTCTCGATAAATGGGCTATCTAACACTGAAATAATTTTTCAAATCGGACCAGTAGTTCCTGAGATTAGCGCGTTCAAACAAACAAACTAACAAACTCTTCCGCTTTATAATATTATATTAGTATAGATATTACTTATAAGTATGTATTATTTTTAGTGAGGGGGTAAACGTTTATTAACAAGTGGTACAACTTTTAAATACGAAATTGTGTGCTCCAAAAATCTTCATTCAACCCCGTCTTTTGAAAGTCTTGAGAAAACAACTCTTTGTGCTTCAGATAATAACATGCTCTTGCTAGCTCGTAACATAACATCGCTAAGAGAGAGGCACTGAAAAGAATTATTCTATTTTCAAATAGAGTTTAAATTATATTAGTGTCTAAACACACTAGGCTGAATTACGCTCACGTAAATTCCGCCGCGTTTACGCCGCGTACAAAATACGGACGGAACGCGACAGACGACACACTATGCCGAAATTCCGTCGCGAGCCGAATTTCCGTCGAACCGAATCGAGCGTAAAGTTCGGCAGCGATTCGGCGGTAATGTTTTGTATAGCAACACACTATACGCGACGGAATTATCAAAACCGAACATAGCAAATCCTACCTTAACTCCAAAGCGTTAACGCACACATTACATCTAAGACTTTTAAATACTTACGCGCGCGTTCCGCAACGGAAATTACGCCGCGAAATTTCGGCTCTTCGCGTAATTTATAGTGTGTCGCATCTGACGTAAGCGGCTGAACGTAATTTCGGCCACGTAAATTACGCCGGCGTAATTCAGCCTAGTGTGTTTAGGCCCTTATATTTGAAACTTGAAAGACTCGTCTCTACGTAGGGCCATGATTATCATCATGATTGCGTGTCTATAGCATGTTGACGTCGATAACGGGTAATAATCATAGACGAATAATATTATCTACAAGGGGTGAAAAAACTAGGTGATAATACTTGGTGATAAAACTAAGTGAGAATTACATTAATTACTTTAGGGTGTGTATGTGGTCATTGTAGAGAATTCACTGTGAAATTAGCAGCGCTGTAAGACCATTTTTTCACTTGCGTATGGGCAAGCGCCCCAACGTCACGAGTTTCCTTATAAAAAAGTAAAAATAAATTAGTGAACGCTCAACGAGGAACACGTACATACCAAAGCAGTGGTTCTTAACCGGTGGTCCGTGGACCACTGGTGGTCCCTGATCCAAGTGGTGCGCAAAGCCATTTCTAATAATATGTAAGAATTCAGAAGTTAGTAATGATTATGCACTATGCAGTCACAAAAAATCACATTAACATAAATATGTAATTCTTAGATTTTTTCAAATGAAAAAATTAGTGCTGAATATAAAGTGCTTGTTTTCTTTATTAAACAACCCTTCATTTAAGTAAACTAAACTGGGGGGTCCCCGGCAAGACAAACATTTGGTAAGATGGTCCCTCATAACTAAAAGGTTAAGAAACACTGCCCTAAAGTATTATCAATGAGTTTTGTTACACCTTGTATACGTGCATAAAATTGCTTGTTCGGAAATAGACAATAGTTGAGGCGAAAAATATATCTAGGTATGATAATTACAATGTGACACAATTTTAACTATACTCTATAGTCTATACCCGAAGGGAAACCCTATATTTTTTATACTTTTGAACAAAACATTTTGAGACACGTGCAGTATTTTTCGTCCATTTTATAAGTAGCCATTTAGCCGAAACTTTTTCGTTTTCGCTTCGTTATAGAATCGCCGTTCAAAATGTATGGAATTGACATAAGACGAGTCGAACGTCAACGTCATATTAACGAACGCTTATGTCAATTCCACGCATTTTCATCGGCGATTCTATAACGAAGCGAAAACGAAAACACTTTGCACATCCCCCAGGTAAGTAAATAACTTTTATACCTATCACGGTTGTGTCTTACAATCTAGCACTGCCATACATTACAGAGCGAGCTCAGCAGAACGAAATTAAATTCTGTCGTGGGTGAACACTGCACGTTTTCAACAGACTGCGAGTCTCTAAATTACACATACATACCACAATTTAGAGGAAATGATAAAAATGGCAGAGAAAATAATAAAAGAAGAAGAGAGAAGGTTTGCGGTGGGCTTGCGTTCCCATATCCTAATTCCTATTGCCTAAGCATCTTGCATTTTGAAGATGTTTCAATTTTCAAGTAATAATTATTATTATATTATAGGTAGTGCAGTCGCCAAAGGTTTTAACCTCCGAAAATTGTAATAGTGAATGGATTTCTGTTTTTAAGGTATCATTTTCTTTTTTACAATATAAATTGCAAAGTTTACCATAATATTTTTGTGCTTTTAATTTTTTAATTACCTAATTAAAAATTAATATTTCACCATATAAAACCGGCCCAGAAAAAGAAATTCTTGTTCCTGTTATTTAATGACTCTTATCCGATTGTTTACGTTGAAAATTAACCAAATACACAATTTTTAAAACAGAAAGTTTGCTTTGCTTAGCTAAATACAGCTATAAGGTTTTTGCAAAGTTTTTAGAGATTAACGCTCGTCGTAACCAAGATAAAAGGGTTTAGGTGGATTTAAGGGTTGCAACGAAAAGTGTGTTAAATTTACTTGTTGTGCGTATTTAATTTTTAGAGAAATTATAACTTTTAAGTACTTAAAAACATTTAAATATCTCCAAAAATGTGTAAAATAGACCGAAAATATTTTTCTATATTTGTTGAGAATTTATTTAAGTGAGAGCTAAAACATGCATCGACGAATGAAATACTTTTTCTAGTCTTTGAAATATATTCAAACTTCCTACTTAAAGCCAAAAAAAAATAATAATGGGTGCTACAAATCTCACGTACTCAAACTGAAATCTCTTTAGTAAGACGCATGCTGCGACCTATGCTTGGAAAATGCTTACCTGAATACAAAAAATATCAGTTCTTAACCTAATTTGTATTTTTTTCCTTTAAGTATGTTTTAGCAAATATAATTAATGAAAAAAGTAAATAAAAAATCAATTTTATTCTGTAAAAACCTAACCAAAAGAAATAAAATACAGATTTTCTTCGAAATATCCGTAAAAAGTTTGTACTACATTTTCAGAAAATTTAATAAAATAAGAGCTAAAAAGTTATACACATTAAGAAATAGAAGGCTTTGTTAAGCCTAAAAAACAATTTTAAACTTCCTATTTAAAACTAAAGAAAAATAGGAACGCCATTTACCTGGCGAGGCACACAACAAGCACATTTGGAGGTATGCTCATCTACATACAAAAATATTAATTTTAAATCTAAATTATATATTTTTTCAACTTATTTTCTTTCTTTGGAATATAAGCAACAATAGAAATCAAAAAAATAACAATATATTTTATTATTTTGCTATATATTTAAAATGAAAGAAGTATGCAAATTTTCTTCAAAATTTTACAGTTTATGAGTTTACTTGAAGTGGAAGAGAATAATTTAAAAATCAAAAGCACAAATTTTAAATAGGTAAACTTTATTATGTTATCAGCTACACATTCCTTTTTTTCTGTTCAATTTTCATCCACTATTGCAAAAATCGGAGGTTTGCACGATTTTTACGCTCTGGGAACTCCACTAAAGAACCGAAAATCCCTTCCAAAATTAATCATTTAAAAATTAAAAGTTACAAACAAGCCCTAGAATAAAAATGTCGAAAAATGCATTTCAAAAATATTTTATATTAAGAGCCCGGGTTACCCTCGAAATTCTCATACATACGTAATACCAAAATCATTTTGTCATACGAAAATATTTAACATGTTTGAGTTATTTTTCAGCTTAAAATAGTAATTACCTAGGTTCCTGTACAAAAATTAACTTCAAAATATTTAAACACTAAAAAAAATTTTTTTGTGTATGATTTTTTTTTACTAAATTTACTACTAAATATTTAAACACTAAAAAATAGAGTAAAACACTAAAAAATATATAAATAAATAGTAAATTTACTACAAAATATTTAAATACTAAAAAATAGTTTTTAGAGTTGAAATATTTTGTAGTAGGTAAATTTAGTAAAAAAAAAATCATACACAAAAAAATTTTTTTTAGTGTTTAAATATTTTGAACTTAATTTTTGTTCAGGAACCTAGGTAATTACTATTTTAAGCTGAAAAATAACTCAAACATGTTAAATATTTTCGTATGACAAAATGATTTTGGTATTACGTATGTATGAGAATTTCGAGGGTAACCCGGGCTCTTAAGAAAGTAACTTCAAAAAAAAAAAAAATGCTAATATCCACCTATGAAGGCACAAAACACACGTGAAAATTAAACCCTTTTTTGCATCAGGTTAATAATGATAATAGAACATCAATCAAATCAGATTAAAATCACAAAGGCAATTAATTGTAGCCGTGATTAAAGACCATTAACTCTGAAAGTGCTAATTTGTGAAGAAAATCCCATTCATGAGGGAAAAATTAATTATATCATTTAAAAACTCGACCCTTCCATACCGATCCCTTTTAATGTTCAGTCAACTCTAACGACTAGTGATGTTGTACACTCCGCATAAAATCCGAAACGGAATTCGTAAACGAATTTGATAATTTTTGATGACCTCTGTGGCTCAGTGGCGAGTGGCGATCCCGCCGACGGAATAAAAAGTTTTCAAAGTTCCTGGGTCATGGATGTGTATTAAATATGTGTATCGTATAGTAAAAATCTTAAATATATGTATTCAAAGATTTTTCTTAATTTTTGACATTTTGCAGATTTTTTCTATTTTAAACGTTTTTATGCCCTACATTTGTATAAGTTTTATTTTTAATCATCAATTATTAAATCTATACTAATATTATAAATGCGAAAGTATCTGTCTGTCTGTCTGTCTCGCTTTCACGCCAAAGCTACTGAACTGATTGTAATGAAATTTTGTACACAGATAGTCTAAAGTCTGAGAAAGGACATAGGCTACTTTTTTAACTAGACAAAGGGGTTGTAAGGGGTTGAAAATGCGTAAATTTGTTCAAATTGAGTTAGTTCCAAAAAGTCATAATTGATGGCGCTGTGCGTCTCCTACATCGCGCTATTGCTTACACAAACGTCTTTCTATAAGAGGTGGTATCATTTTATACTCGGTTTTCGATTTTTTCGATTGTTATTATGTTCTCTTTTACGTTATTAAATAACTCAGTACTTTCTCTATGAAGTGACGTGTGACCTTAAACCTATCAATGATAAATAGTTTAAGGGTAAAGTTGTGTAATTGGGGGGCTAAATATTATACTTTAAAATTTGGCATAAATAAAGTTTAATTTAAAAAAATGAAATAAGTTATGTGCACACTGCACAGCTGTTTTTGGATGTTTTGATTTAAGGGGTACCAGGATTTTTTATAAAAGCTTTTGACACCAATTTTGTTGACATCGCGCGCTATAAACTGAAGTCCACGCGGACGAAGTCGCGGGCAACAGCTAGTTAATAAATAAATATATAAACATTGCGAACAATTTTCAAAAGAAAATAAAATTTTGTTATGTTCCATTAATTTTGCCGGTGTGTTTATTTCCGCTATCTGGTACCCGTTACACAAGTCCTTCAGGTACTTACTACGGGGCCGGACTGACGTGATGTGAAGCGTCCATAGATATTATTATATTAATTAGACAACATATTCCAACATATTTCTTACATAACTGATGAATATAAACATTTTGACGACCTCCGTGGCGCAGTGGTGAGCGCGTTGGTAGCTCAAGCCGGAACTCGCGGGTTCGAGTCCCGCCGACGGAACAAAAAGTTTAAGAAGTTCCTGGGTCATGGATGTGTATTAAATATGTGTATCATATAATAAAAATCTTAAATATATGAATAGTATAAAAGTATTAAATATATTTCCGTTGTCTGGTACAGGCTGCAACACAAGTCTTTCAGATACTTACTACGGGGCCAGACTGACGTGGTGTGAAGCGTCCATAGATATTATTATATTATTATTATTATTATTACTAGAAACTAGCTAAAAGCCAAACTTTGTGAGGGCTCGCGTCGTCAGACTTTGACTGATTGATGATAACATAACTACATATTATATAAATAAAAATTACCATGTTATAGACTAAAGCACACATCAATAGGCGTGATAGTTTTTCCGTAGTGTACCACAAAATGTTCAGAATATTGTGGGATGTTCTAGGGCTCGCTTCGCTCGCCCTGATTCCGGAATATGTACGGTTCCCGCACAATAAACGAATTTTTGCGCAACGGATTTACGGGAATCTAGCCATACAGAAATCATTATTTTTCTTTCCTATAACAGATTCTATTGCTCTGACACTATCAAATTCGTATCCGGAAGAACTTTTACATCCCTTATAACGAGCTAAAATTAGAACACTTTTGGCCAAGTAATTAAAATTTTTAAATGTTATCAAGATAGCTGTCTTTTCCAAGGTCAGGTCAAGGATTTTATTTTTAGTCGTCTGGAACTTTTGGACAAGGATTTTTATACCAAGAATTTATTAGAGTGACTGTAAAGATTAGCTATTTAGGAGTTGATTATAAAGAGTCGTTTAAATACTACATTTTTCCATTTTTGTTTCTTATGGACCTATTTTGATGATTTTCCGCGTTAGTTTTACATTGTTTACTTGAATGTTTGCATTACAAATTTTCAATTTTTTCAAACGTTTTTAATCCTTCGATTGGGGATTCTTGGAAATGCTATTGTATTCTATAGTTGTCGCGGTCACCGGTGTCCTTATGAGTTATGAGGCTTGATGGGTTAATTTGCGACAAAATAATATTGTGACCATAAATTGAGATTTCAGGTATCCTATCTTTGAAGTTGAATCAAATTGCACGCGGTGTACAAATGAAATTTAAAATGGGTTCAGTAATTTAGGACTCCATCGCGGACAAACAACGTGACACGTAATTTTAATTTAAAAAGATAAAATTCTGAAAAATAAATCAGTGATGATATTTTAATCATTTCATCCGGATTTTTGTCTGTCACAAAAACGAAATTCGATTGCTTTCGATATAGTATGAAGTGCATTTCACAGTTCTACTTCAATAACGCTTACCTGAGTGTTGGTGAAATTTCAAAGCATTTTTAATTAATAAAAATTGAATATTTAGATCGGCGTCGATTTGATTTAAAATTAAATATGTTTCTATCGGCAACGGCTGCAATTATCAATGAAATTAAAGTTTAGTTTTGGTGTAAAAAAAAAACAGATTGTCATTTTTTTTGCTTAATCACATAATGCCTCTGCCCTAGGGAGTCATTAGTCCATCAGGACAAACGTTAATTATTGGATATAATATTTGACAATGATTTCCCTTAACTAAGATCGTTAATGTTCAGTTAACGCCTCACGTGAATATGAGCCTTTATATAGTAAGAGCCTACGACGGCCAGACCTTCCTCAGTTTAAGCTAAAAGTTTACCTGTTTGTAACCTTAAAACACTAGGTAAGAACGACCAGCAACTGGAATTTCGGTCGCCGTTACCTTAGGAGGTATCCAGTTCTGGAGGTCTACGAGCTGGAATAAAGCTCAATTTTATAGCTTATATTCTTCGCGGTAAGTGGAGTTGCTTCCCATTGCCAGACACCCACTTTGCGTTCTTAACTCTGTAAAGGTCCCAAACAGGAAAAGTTTCAGCTTTTCTAAACTGAGAAAAGTCGTCGCAGGCTCTTGGTCCATCATATTTGTAGACAGTTTATACGACATTCATTTCATAAACTGTCTGCCCAATAACATCAACTTTGCAACTTTTAATGCGGAGCCCACGCAAAAAGTTACGCTGTTATGAAAATAAAAGTTTATCAGAAAGGAATTTGGTGTAATTCTCGCGAAAGTTGGCCCCTCACGACAGAATTTGTTTTCGGAATCTCAGCTTTATTTTTAGCTTTCACGATTAGGGGCCCAATTCTAGTATTTTTTTTAAAATTAAATAAGGCAGCAAACGAGTAAACGGGTCACCTGATATAAGCAACTACCGTCGCCCATGGACCATCAGAAGAGCTGCAGGTGCGTTGCCAGCCTTTTAAGAGGGAATACGCTCTTTTCTTGAAGGTTTGCAGGTTGTATAGGTCCGGAAATACTGCTGGTGACAGTTCGTTCCAGAGTTTTACAGTGCGCGGCAGAAAGTTACACGAAAAAAGTATCTTCGATCTTTGTTAGAAAGAAAGATAATATGTCTACTATCCAGGCCTATCTGTCGTGTTATACCTGCAACAGCCTAGGTCGCCTATCACGTGAAAAATGCAGCGATTGGTCGCTGGCTGATGACGTGATATGCCGTCGAAGTCGCACGAACTCCTTCATACAGTGCGACCAACTTATCTGTTCAGTAGCCGGAGTCAGTAGTGTCGCGTTTAGTGTTGCTTTTGTTTATCAAAACTGTCGGAAATTCACTGTAACTGGGCTGTATCTGTATTCTGTATTCACTCGCACTTCAAAAATTGACAATGAATTACATTTCACAAAATGGTAGCTGTTATTCCAATTTTATTTACTGAACAGATAAGTTGGTGGCACTGTACACGGCTGTCTGTGTTTTTTGATAGGCGTTTAAGTTTTCAATAAGTTATATAAGTTAAAAAACCTCTAAGACTGATCACACAGTTTGAAGTTACACGTACGTCCATGTAACAATCCCTATTCCATACTTAAAATATATCTCTTATCTTTCTTTAAATAAGTATATAAAATTTTCGTGTCACAATGTTAGTCCACGAACTCCTCCGAACTGGCTTTACTGATTTTTACCAAATTTTATATGCATATTCAGTAGGTCTGAGAATCGGCTACTGGGTACTTTATATAATGATAAGTGCATTTGTTGAATAAATAATAGTAAATTATTACAACCTGAGACTGACGGCGACCATTGTTTGTTTGACGGGATAGCGATCGACGTTGCCATGGCAACATACTTATTTAGTCATTTCAATAAAATAATATGGGCGAAATACTTTATATTATGACAAAGCAACGTTTACCGGGACAGCTAGTTTTAAAATAAGAATAACAATATATTGCCAGTGGCACTAATTCAAATTTACGCCACACCAAGGCGACCACAAATTTAGTGTGGCAATTGTTTTCGTGTCTTGGCAACACTGTTCCTAACTGATTTATACAAGCTTCTCAACTAGTCTTGCAACTTGTTTTGTTTTGGCACTTAGATAAGTAATACTGGCGATCTCAGTATTTCACAGATTTTGATGTTAGTACTTAGTATAGAATATAATGAAAACTTTTCAGTCGCGAATGACATCAAGTTATCAGTTAAAATTGATAGTTCCTAGGGACCAATTATAGCGAATCTCAAATAATAATCGTCATATAACAAACCGACTTCAAACAGTATAAAAATACTGTTTGAAGTCATGGAACCACTTGTGAAGAATGCTCCTACCTATAAAAAAATAATAATCAAAATTGCTTCACAAATGGCGAAATTATCCGCGAATAAACAAAGAAAGTCGAATTGAAAAACCTCATCGTTTTTGGACACCGTTTAAAAATATTCCAGAATAATATACTCCTATTACATTGTAGAACATACAACTTTTTTAAATATAAATTTATGCAAACATCAAATCCTAGAAAAATATGTACCCTGCCGGCCTAAGATGCGCAAACGAGAAAATCTATCGATAACGACATAATGTCAAAATCATTTTTTGACATTATGTCGATAGATTTTAACGACAGATATACACGAGAAAAAATGTATGTCATGTTAGGGTCAGTAGAGATGAAGAGAAAAGCCATCAAACATCGAGAAAACGTGTAGACAAAATTTTCTCGTTGGCGTATGCTAGAGGGGCTGGCCCCTGTGTTCGTCTGGCTAAAATAATGACAACAAACTTTTGCATGAAAATATGTAAAAGAGCCATAAATAAGGCGCACAGCATAAATATGTGTTCAAATTGCGTAGAGTAAAAAAAAAATACTATTTTCATTAATATTATGATATAGCCCAAAGAATAAATAAATGTTGTTTCTTAAGTGGCGCGACTAACCCAAAATTGACGATTTTATAATTCATTTTTATACTTGAAAATAAGCCCCAAATTGTTTCATTTTCTAAAATTAAATACTACATTATATTTCCAAGAGTTCAATCTGAGCAAAAACACGAAATCTTAAAATTTTCTCGATAGAAAAAAATCACAAAGATGCATCTGATTTTCACGAATTTTTCATTTATTACCATAACCGTGCATTGAACTAAGTTACTATTTTAACACATTGTATAACATTCTATCATTGATAGATCGACCTAGCGGATTTTTAAAATGTTGTATATTTATCGCGTTATTGAGAAAAAAATAATTTGGCGATGAATCCGCGTCGTCCTTTTTCACTTGGCATATGAAAGACGGGCGTGAGTGTGAAGAGAGAAGGACGATGTTTGATTTTTTGCATTAGTCGCCCTCTTAAATAATTAGTTTATGATTTGTTGATTTATATTGTTTTACTCAGGTATTTGCTTGTAGTTTTTTTAACGAATGGTTAATAACAACGTCACTACTCACTTGTAGGATAGTTTAGTAATCTACGGTTAATCTAGATTCCTGTAGGTTAAAGAAATTGAAAACCTAGTTCCAAATAGAACATAGAACGAATTTAATCAAAAACCGGAACATTACATAAAGTACGCTTCAAATAAGCATCGTTTATTGTTTAGCCGCGGTGTTCTCGGAAATTATGTGAGGGTAAATGGCTCGATACGTTGTTTATGTGAGTGGAGACGTAGGGATGGGCAGAGACTGTCGATAGAGAATGTCGATAGTATTGTTTTATTTTACTCTACTTTTTGTTTCCCTCCTATTATCATTCCCTCCTATACACGTCAAATTCAAAGAGAATTTTATATTATATCTGTACTCTGTATACAGGCTGCAATTAAACCTTCCTGCCAAATTTTTTCCAGGGCTAAGGTATCATTAGGAGAGTCAATTTAACCAAAAAAAAAATTGGGTGTTATTTTTTTCAATTACATATTTTATCCCATTTAAAATCGTTGCAGAATGGTCAATCGCGGCGCGGGGGAATGATTGGGAGTGACGCGGGATGAGGCACAAAACGCGCGGCCGACGCATCGTGTCCATTAATTGTAGTGTTTTTTGGGATAACTTTCGGAAACTATTTCTCAACATGTTAGTACTGAGTGACTTTAAAAGAAAAAGTACGTGTATTTTTATTTTTAACAAGGATCAATATTAAACCCGGAATTTTGATTCGTTAGTTTGGCTATGTCTGTCGGTGGCATAAGAGATAGAGATAAACTACGATAACATGGCACGCCCGACCTCCAAATGACTGTTTCAATGTGTGTAGTCACATCCTTATGAAAGAGTTTGTATGTAGTAAGTATTCAACCAATCATGACAGTACACGTAATATTTCAGCTAATGTCACTTATTACCAAGATTTTTTGGTCAACTAATCATAACTAACCTACCGCGCAAGACAACGCACTTCAAACGTTTTGACAACGCACTTCAAACGTTTTGAATTTTGGAGGGGCGCGCTATGTTATCGTAGTTGATCTCTACTATAATCTAAATATATAAAACTTAAACTTAAACTGACTGAGAATGGTGATCTATCAACGCACAGCCCAAACCACTGGACGGATCGGGCTGAAATTTGGCATACAGGTAGATTTTATGACGTAGGCATCCGCTAAGAAAGGATTTTGACCAATTATTCTACCCCCAAGGGGTTAAAATAGGAGATGAAAGTTTTTATATAATAATACTTCTTAACGCGAGCGAAGCCGCGGGCAAAAGCCCGCGGCTTCGCCAAAACCAAAACCAAATAAGATACACTATACACTGCCATGATCAATGATTATCTATCATGATAGTGAGAATTAGGTAATATTATCGTACGTCTCTAACTCTCTACTGATACCAGACTACACCACAATATTAATACTTCAGTCGGAATTTCCAGGAATTGCTATTGTATTCTATTGTTGTCGCGATCACCGGTGCTCGCGCGGGGCCTGAAGGATTAATTGACAAAATCAAAACATTTCTGATTATCTATTATTAAGTATTTATTATTATAAAGAATAGATAATCAGAAATATCTACTAATCCCCAAGGTTTTAATAATTTTCTATTCGGTTAGTCAATTTTGCGGTGTTACGTTCTTGTGTTTTCAATTATTTTATCGAACAGTTAAATTCCCATCACTATTGGCAGACTATTTACCGTACGTTTCCGAGTCAAAATTTACTTTTTGTTGTCACCTGAAAGACTTAGGCGATATTTTCGTTACATAGTGGTATATTGTGTATTCGAAATTGAATTTTAGGAGTTGTATTTATTTGCATAACGTATGAAAAGTATAATATATTGTAATTGTACCTATATAAACGTATGAAAAGTTTAAAAACAAATTTAATAACTATTAGTACTAAGCTACATGCTTATTTTCATTCACAATGCGCAAGTGTATATTATTTCATTAGAATTAATTATTTCGATAGTAACGTATTTTATGTTTACCTGTAACAAGATAAATAGTTTATTACTTTTCGAATTACAAATTGTAGGATCTTCGCGTTTTCCTGAAGATCGCACCGTTCTTTATACCCCAGGAAAATTTAACATTCGACCTCGGAATAATACGCATAGAGCTGAAAATTGGTACAGACGTTAAATACACTATTACAAATAAAACCTCAAAAATCACCGGCGATCCTCCTTGTGCAAAAAATTTTATTCAAGGTCAAAGGTATGAAAATAATGTTTTTCCTGTTTTTTTTTCCAAACTGTACATTTTGTTACAAAAATAGGTAGGGCAAGAGTGTAGATCATAGAATTCTCTACAAAAAATATTCAGACACTTTTTTCATACGACTTACCATTCCTTATAAATGGCGGGCTTAAAGTTTGGGAAAATCATATACCTATATAGTATGCTTATATTATAAAGCTAAAGAATTTGTGGAACTACTGCTTTGAAATGAAGAATTCGTTTTTCGTTGGATAGTCTTATTTATCGAGGAAGACTTGAGCTATATAACATCACGTTACCACCAGTAGGAGCAAAGAAACAGAGGAAAATGGGGAAAAACGAGGAAAATTATTTGAAGGAGCTTATCTTACAAACGGCTGAAGCAACTTTTATGTTTCATACGACTTAACAGTCGTATGAAAAAAGTGTCTGAATATTTTTTGTAGAGAATTCTATGACCTACACTCTTTCCCTATCTATTTTGTGATAAAATGTACGGCTTGGAAAAAAAAAACAGGAAAAACGTCATTTTCATACCTTTGACCTTGAATAATTTTTTTTTGCACAAGGAGGATCGCCGGGGACTTTTGAGGTTTTATTTGTAATGGTGTATTTAACGTCTCTACAAAATTTCAGCTCTATGCGAATTATTCCGATATTACGATTTTTTTGCGTCTAATTAGACCGGGCTTATTAGTGGTAGAAAAATATTTAAGCCTTTGAGTATTAATAACAGTACTACTATTATTATTGAATATTTGAATTTGGAAAGTTAGCGAGTGGGAAAATATGTCACAATGATAAAAAACGCTTAAAATGAATCATTTATTTATTGGAATAATATTATAAAGATTAATTATTATGTTACTCTGGTTTTTTAGCAGTGCAATCATTTTAGAGGCCTCAACCACTACTTTACAAAAGTTTTAAAATATATTATTGACAAAAAAGTCTCCGAAAACAATTTTCTACCTTTCAATTATTATGAATTGTATAAATTATTATTCTAACTTAAATTAATTTAAGCAATATAAATGGCGAGCTTAGGGCACAGAAAATAAAATAGTCTAATTTACTTAGACAGAGAGGCCTGTTTACAAATATCTTAAATTGGGTAAATGGAGGACTAATCACGTACTTAGGTATTTATTCACAGAAAATTCTTGATATAAAATATGTAAGTATACAGTAAATCATAGTACCATCGAGGAAATTGATTCGTAGGTAGTTGACAGACCAACGTCATTTGTTCGGATCGTGTCAATTCAATGTCAATAAAGCTGGGAACAAATTATCGGACGAACGTCCGCGGACGGCTTGTTTTTATCTGATCAATACAAAATATACTAAACTGTACACATTGTCTGACATAAGTGGCGGACGCGACCTTAAGCGTTCGGACGTCTGAACAGAATCTGGCTGGCCGGATGTTTTTGCATCCGCGGACGTCTGCCATTGACATATAGGTTAGGTCTTTGACGTCCGCGGATGAACCGTGCACATTGTTAAGCCGCATACGTCAGCCGCGACTGGGCTTGTTGTTTGAGTCTCAAAACGGTTTCGTAGTAGGCTTACTGGATGCATCCGATAATTTGTTTCTAGCTTTATTGTGAATTGTGATCTGTCGGCTGGGTTTGACAACGCGCCCAAACTACGTAGGTCTCCCTTCTGCCAAGGAATCAACTTCTCTGATAGTGGTTGCACTACCCAAGTCTGACTCACAGAGTAAGCGTGATTTTTGATGTTTGGAAGAAAAACGATGCATAATTTTATTAGGTTTCTTATAATAATAATAAATTTACATTTGGCCCAATTGTTTCTGTTTTGAATTTGTTTGATTTTAACAAAACAACTGAGTTACTCTATGATAATATGAATTTAGAATTATAAACATCGTGGTAAGAGTCCTAGTCATGTTTATTAGTGTTGAATATAATATTAAACAGCTGCCTGTTGTCTAAAACTAAAATTGTGTATACCTAGTCTTGCCATAAATACTGTTACAAAGAAAAATATTTTATTTCCGTTGCAAATAAATTTTATTACTTTTACAGTGTATTAGTTTAATACATAAATATAAAACAATTTAAAATATTAAAAGCTTATGCAAATTTGCCTTCATTGGCTACAATAACGTCTTTTAAACATTGTGGCCAGTTATCATTAGAAACACGGACTCTTTCCATGGGAAAATTCTTCACTGCCAGTCGTATGGATTGTCGTAGAGACTCCAAATTATCACGGCATTTACAGCAAGCCATACTCTCTAAAACTGACCAAAAATCATAATCCAGTGGATTAAGATCGGGACTAGACGACGACCAGTCTTCAGCTCTGATGAAGTCCGAAACGTTCGTTTCCAACCAAGACCAAACCGACTGAGCTTTATATGACCCGACGCCGAGCCTTGTTGGAAGGACCATTCTTGGTTATTGAACTTGATGTTGAACCTTAGAACTTCAAGCATAAAAAACCATTTTGTTTGTTAAAGTGTTGCTTAATTGTAAAAAAAAAATCTCATCCGTAAACAAACATTTTTTGTGACGTCCCTTTGCGTACCGCTTCAGTAGTTGTTTTAATTTTACCACCCTTTCTTTTTAAATTATCAATTAGGAAATAACCAGTATGCCTCTTGTAGGCTGAAAGTCCTAAGTCATCATTAAAAATATGCGACATGGTTCTAGGTGCCATATTTATCTCGTGAGATAAAATCTTTTACTTTCGAACCGATTTTTTTCAAATTCTTTCCCTTACTGCTTTAATCACATTTTTCGTACGAACACTGCGTGGACGGCCAGATCTTTTTCTGTCACAAGCAGAGGAGGTCTCATTGTACCTATTAATGGCCCGGTACATAAACATTTTACTAATACCAAGCATATGGAGAGTTTTAAAAATGACACTGGACTCAATACCTACTTTGTGTGATGCAATCACAGCGATTTGGTTCTTGTGATCACCCCACTCCATTTCAGTATCGCAAAATATTGTAAAATACATTGGCGCCAAAACGAGAAAACACAATAAACAAACATTTAAAAATTACAGATTCCAAATTGAAATGTAATATTTTGTTTATTTTAACTAGTAACAGTATTTATGGCCAGACTAAATACTTCCCATCACAAATGTTGCAAAGTAATATTAAGGTGCGCCTGTGTGAATGTAATAGCAAAATTATATCCATGCGAAAAGCGACAATTCGATGAACTATTTTGTTTTACTTTTCTGCGGACAATGCATAAACGTTGATTTAAGTTCAGGAAGAACAAAGAGAAACATCTAAAAGTCATCTAAAAGTGCATTTATTTAGGAATTGTTAAAATGTACTACTATTTGCCCGCTTCACGCAGTCACGCTAGAATACAATTTGGCGGGCGGACAATTTGCAAAACTGGCATCCCGTGAAAACCTTTACAATATTCACGCGATGACAGTACAAAGTGAAAAAAAAAAAAAAAACAATTAACTAAACAAAATACAATTCGCCGTTCGAAATAATGAAAAGAACTGTGTTGTTTTTCGTGTGTATAATTTTCAAACGTAGGTTTTTTGAAGTGGAAACTTCTTTGGCGGCGTTTTGCACTTTTTGGGATGGATAAAAAAGTACTTGCATCAAGACGTAACATACTAACTATGGACGCTTCACACCACGTTTAGCCCCGTGGCACCCCGTGGTAAGTAAGTAGCCTGAAGGACTTCTGTTACGGGTAGGTACCAGACAACGGAAAATATATTATTATGTTTAATCACTTCAATACTTTTATACTTACTATAAGTAATACATATTAATTATTATCAATATTATAATATTAGAAATGCACAAGTGTGTCTGTCTGTGTGTCCGTCTGTCCGTATGTTTGTCTGTATATCTGTAATACCTCTTCACGCCCAAACCGCTGAACCGATTTTGCTGCAATTAGGCACGGAGATACTTTGAGTAGGTAAAGGGAAAGGACATAAGATACTTTATCCTGGAAGAATGTACGGTTCTCGCGCTATAAGAGATTTTTTTAAGAGATTACTTAGAACTTTTCGTATCATGTATGATCCGGTTATATAAATATTATATAACATTATGAAGATGGAATACTGTTTATTACATATACTGTGGTGAAATATGGTGACTTTTAAAACAAGATTCAATGAAATATCTCTTATGTTGACTCGAGTATACACTTTGAGTTCAAACAGGTTCTTTGTAACATATTATACTTAAGTTTGAGTAGAACTTAAGTTACCGCGAACTTCAGCAAAGTCGGCGTTCAGATTTAACTTAGTGTCACTTCAACTACGAGCAGTCACTTAGCTGGTGCTTGTACCAGGAGTATTATCTACTTACGAGGTCCTTGTAACTAAAATAAAACTTTTGTTATAGATATAAGAGACGAGTCACGAGATAGATACTTATCCTCCGTCGAATCGTCTCTTGTATTTTTTGGATAAAATCAGGAGGCAAACGAGCCAATGGGTCATCTGATGGTAAGTCGTCACCCACATTCATACGTGAGAGAGCCATGCTTCGGCTCAACCGGAGAAATACCACGTTCTCACAGAAAACCGGCGTGAAACAGCGCTTGCGCTGTGTTTCGCCGAGTGAGTGAGTTTACCGGAGGCACAATCCCCTACCCTCATAAACCTGTTGCGTAGTTTTTAAGATTAAAAGGAACAAAGGGACATGAGGGGAAAAAAGCGACTTTGTTTTATAATATTGTTACGGATACGGGCAGTTGTTTACGTGTTACGAATACGGGCAGTTGTTTACCTGCGCGCGACAGTTGCGCGTACTTTCTAGAAAAGTGCAACCCTTGTTTATGTGAATTACGTGTTTACGTAAACAATCCAAAATAGAACGCTCCAGAATTCGACGCGGGCCATATAAAAGGTAAACAAGCCGGCAGTCAGTTCAGTTCGATCCGAGCGATCATCAAGGCGACTTCAAAGTGAGACAAGTGATCAATAGTGAGTGATTGTGATAGTGAACTAACGACTCGGCTACGACCTAGGACAGTGATAGTGCTCAGTGATTTGGATCTAGTGCTTAGTGCAAAGACTTAGTGATTTGTGTGAGCTAGTGTTTGTGAATAAAGTCTTCAAGAGAGTCACCAGGTCTTTCTCTCCGAATCCTCGAACCCTAGCACGTAACAATATGTAAAGACAAAGAAAGCTAAGAGCTTATAGGGCTTTTTATGTCAATCGTATTGTCAAACAGCAATCCCAAAAGATAAGCACACACACGATTGGTTCAGCCGTTTCAGAGTGATAATGATTTTACAAATTATATGATAGTAAACAGTTACTTTTTGAGGCAATTCAAAACATTTTCAGTTAGGCAATCACTTTTTGACCTATTTCAGGATACAGTCAAAACCACTGAAAGTTATTCTAACTTTTCAATGGTCAGGTGAGCGCAAAGTTGCGAACAAAGTACGCCAGAACTGCTACAGGTGAAATTGACCGAATGGGAAATATCATCAGCATTTTATAGAGCCTCTCCCTTCTACTATGGGGGGAAAAAATTGATCTGCATGACATCTATCAGTATAGGAACTTTAGTGAAAGATACATATTATTTTGTTCTTTAGTGAAAGGTTAAATTGATTCCAAATAGTAAGGAAGCAACACTTTTCGGTCCAGTTTTTAAAGTTACGCAAGCGGAAAAGGGTTTTTAGGGTTCCGTAGCCAAATGGCAAAAAATGTCTGTCTGTCTGTCTGTCTGTCCGTCCGCATGTCACAGCCACTTTTCTCCGAAACTATAAGAGGTATACAATTGAAACTTGGTAAGTAGATGTAGACTGTAAATCGCATTAAGATTATGATATAAAAATGGAAAAAATATAAACAGGTACAACTAAAACAAAAAAAATAATAAATCATCAAACCTATACGTGTGGGGTATCTATGTATAAGTCTTCAAAAATCATTTAGATGTTTCTAATGTCATTTCTTTCTAACCTAAATAGTTTGCAAGAGCGATTCTTCCAAAGTGGTAAAATGTGTGTCCCCCCCCTCTAACTTCTAAAGTAGGGGCATGATAAGTGTAAAAAAATATATGATGTACATTAGCATAAAAACTACCAACGACAATTGGTTTGAACGAGATCTAGCAAGTAGTTTTTTTTATACGTCATAAATAGTAAACCTTAATTTAACTTGAATTAAATCAATTGAAAATATATAAAAATAAATCAAAAACCCTAAAATTTCATAAAAACAAACCTTATTGCTGCTGCGGAATCCTTCATGGACGAGTCCAACTCGCACTTGGCTGGTTTTTTATAAAATAAGGGGGCAAACGAGCAACCTGATGGAAAGCAACTACCGTCGCCCATAGACACTCGCAACATTAGAAGAGCTGCAGGTGCGTTGCCGGAACCATAACCTGTTTCTAAGAATTCACTGTCAGTCCATTCTTCTGTCCGTCACCAGGCTTTGTCTCAAGAGCCGACTTAGCTTGACTAAGCAAAGGGAGCCCTTCATACGCCCAAACGCTTGTTTTTCTCTACATGTTTGTTTATCGAAATGAGTCGGAACTCGGAACCATTCGTGCGCGAGTCCAACTCGCCCCATGCAGCTGATATTTTTATAAGTTTCTGACATTTGGTAAGCTTCTAATGGCATTTTTAATTTAAGCTGTACGTTTATCTCACACATTTACAATCACAATTACTATCTTTACCAGGGTTAACCCTTAACTACCTACCACCTATTTCTGTTACATAACCACCTACGTGCGGTCCTAGAGACCGCTCATGATCAATCACCTTAAATTCGGGTTCTATGGTACCAAGAAATGATTGAAATGAGTAAAATACTTGTTTATGCTTTAGACCTTTATTTTAGACCTTCAAATAACATGTACTATATTAAAATCTTACTATAATCTTTCAAGACTAGTAGTTTTCACAAAAAAAAAATCTTCTCAAATGAAGAGATCTGATAGATAGAGAAACTTAAAAAATCAAGTTCTTTTGACTTATTTATATAAACTAAGGAGTCAAATTATAAAATTAAATAAAAAAACTAAATATTAATCTTCAAATTCAACAAAATTGCAACCCCCAAATTTTCATAATTTTCCGCGGCAGTAGCAGCATATTTTTTTCACACACTCAGAGCAAATTGGCACTTTGCACATAATACATAAGTAGGCAGTCATGCGTTTCTTTTATGGATCACACTAGAACATGTTTTACGAACTTCAAGTTTTTCTACATCAAAATATGTCCAGTCTTCAACCTGAACAGCATACTTGACCGAATTGGGTTCCACGTCGCTAGAATCTTCGTCTGACATAACCTCGTTGTCTGACATCTCCTGTTGCAACCATCTTTCTATATTTTCATCGGTTTTATCAATTTTTCACTAAAACAAACAAAATCGTGTGGGTGAAAAAAAGTTACATAACCACTACATGCGGTCACAGAGACCGCTGACGAAGTATTTTTACTTACCCTGGCCAAACGCGCGCATTTTCACACTCGCCGAAAGCTATCGTGGTACTGACGTGTATGTAGAAAAGGTATATAGACGCGCACTGTCGTACGACACATGTAGATCGAAATATTTGAATTCAAAAATACATTGCGGTCTCAGAGACCACTGGTAGGTGGTTAAGGGTTAAATATACACTAAATTAGTGTATTTAAATTTCCATCAGTTTATGCATCGGTGGATTGTATCAATGTGTCTAATAATGTATGTGCAATGTGCATAATATAATATGATATAACAAACTGTTAACCTGACCCTTACCCTAAAGATATAGGGCTCACTTTCGTTAAAACGGAGGTAAAATAACTTTGAATGTGAATCATAATTGAATTGCACAGATTTTGAATCTAGATAAAATGATAATACAGATAAATTATCTGATTGTGTCTAAACACACTAGGCTGAATTACGCCGGCGTAAATTTCGCCGCGTTTACGCCGCGTTTTAAATGCATACAAAATACGGACGGAACGCGATGGACGACACACTATGCCGAAATTCCGTCGCAAGCCGAATTTCTGTCGAGCAGAGTCGAGCGTAAAGTTCGGCAGCGATTCGGCGGTAATGTTTTGTATAGCAACACACTATACGCGACGGAATTATCAAAACCGAACATAGCAAATCCAACCTTAAGGGTCTGTACAGACGGACCGCATTTCAACTGCAATCCAACCGCAAATTGCAGTTCAAGTGCAGTTTGAATGCAGTTGATAATGGTTTGCAGTTCTATTGCAGACGTGTCAACTGCATTCAAACTGCACTTGAACTGCAATTTGCGGTTGGATTGCAGTTTGTCTTTATAGACCCTAACTCCAAGGAGTCTATACAGACGGACCGCATTTCAACAGCTGCAATCCAACTGCATCTCCATCTGCAATCCAATTAGTAAACAAAATAATGTATTGCCAGTAAATAATTAAAATATAACAGTAGCGTATTTAAATTAATTCTGATTCTACCATTTTTGCAAAAACAACTCCCTAATAATATGTGTAGCAACAAACTGCCTTTTTATCTGTCTGCCACTTGTTCATGATTATTATAAGTCCCGGACAAACTTATTAAAATGTAGTACGGTTACTGCTCTATACACTAATGAACGAATATTGCAGCAACATTAAAGTTTGTAAATAATTATATCTATGCTATAATATAGTACCTATATTACTATAATATTATAAAGCGGAAGAGTTTGTTTGTTTGTTTGAGCGCGCTAATCTCAGGAATTACTGGTCCGATTTGAAAAATTCTTTCAGTATTAGATATCCCATTTATCGAGGAAGGCTACAGGCTATATTTTATCACGCTAAGACTACGAGCGAAGAAATAGTGGAAAATGTGGGAAAAACGGGGAATGCTTATTATCTTAAGAACTACTGGAGCAATTTTTATGTTATTTGGCACACATGAAGGATAGACCACGTGAAGGGACTAGGGCTTCACACGAGACGAGAGTAAGCGAGAGTAACAAAAATCTCGTCTCGGTCTCGTCAATCCTCAAAAAATTGAGTCTCGTTCAAGTCTCGGTCTCGTCTCGTTACTCCCCTAGCATACGCCAACGAGATATCTCGTGGATATCTCACTCTCGTGTGTAGTTATATTGTCGATAACGTCATAATGTCACTGTCTCGTCTCGTCTCGCTTAGTTGTAAATAATGATTTATTTCTATAATATAATAAAAACAATAAGGAATATTTTATGACTAGCGTATTTATAATGTGATAAAATGCGGTTTGGATGGTTACCAGATTTTATATTTTGTAAAATATATTGTTTTCTAAGACCTTTTCTGATTTTTCGAATATAAACTTCATTAAAAAAAAAAATAACGAGACCCAAAACGAAACTCTCATATTGCCCTTTATGTTGTCTCAGTATTGCCGATAATGTTTTCCAAAACGTCTTGTTCTCGTCTCGTAAAAGCGAGACGAGAACGAGACGAGACGAGAAAAATCTCGCTCTCGCGTGAAGCCCTAGAAGGGACATAGGCAATTTTTTGCGGAAAATGTAGTTTCCGTGAAATGCCGAAATTACGCGGGCGAAGCCGCGCGAAACATCTAGTCTTCTATAAAAAGATCGTCATTATAATATTTTGTACTGTTGCATTCTCTTTTATAACTGCGCTAGTCATAAAACCAAACGGTGGAAAAGATGTTGTGTGCAAGAGAAGACGCTTAATGTTTCTCTCGAATGATCGTTTTATGCATTGTTTGTGATTTAATTGAAGCCTGCCGAGTAGCATCCAAGCAGTATATAAAGTTGCAAGTTATCTCTAAGTATTATGGAGGCACTTCACATGGCTATTTGTATTTGCATATTTGAAGTTTTCGCCAAACAATTACCATGTGTAGACGGTATGTTTGACAAATATTGGCCATATTTGCCTATTTGACAAATATGACCAATACCAAATACACGTTTCCATATTCCATACCTTTGTTGGTTTTTGACGCACATCAAAGGAGTCAAATAGGCAAGTAAACAAAATCAAGTAAAAGTTTGGTATTTGACGTCCATATTGTGTGGAAGGCCGTATTTGTCTTTATTTGCTTGTTTGTGTATACGTCAATAATTTTGCCAAATGCAACAAATGACCAATAGCAAATACAAATAGCCATGTGAAATGCCTCCATTATAGTTTAGTACAGCTTAAGAATAACAATAATTGAAATGAGACCTAACGCCAGGAAGGATATTTGGCAAATGACAGAAGCAGTTTTGTGGTGAATTTTTGATGATGACCTATTGAAATTTTAAATTTTTGATCATTGACTAATTCAAATTTGGAACACTTCATTCTTCTTCTTGTGTTGTGATTGTGAACAAGGTTCAGTTTTGTACAGGTCGTTTCAAAATGCATCGCATCGCCACGGCCCACGTCGCAAGCAAATGTGAACTAAGCCTCAAGACATTAAATAAATAACACACTAATTGTAAACTATTAGTTATAATCTATAGGGTATAGCTGTTCCCAGAGTTCAAATCTTTTCTCCCGTAGATTCTTGTGCAGGGTTAGGTCATCCGAAATTTGGAGGTAGGTTCTATTGTCTGGTGTCATCGGGGGCCAATACAGCCCCAGCTCGGCGTCGATAGGGTTAGGGTCACTGGGAAGTAAAAAAAAAATATTACGAAAAAATATCAATAAAGATAATCAAATTCAGAACTGTAAGTTTGAAAGCGCAAATAAAGCTTATAAAGGGTCATTATTGTGAAGCTTTTGGCAACTGAAATTTGGGTTTCTGAAACCCTTTTCGTTTAGTTTCGCCGAATTTAGATAAAAGTTAACAGGAAAGATATTTCGTGTAGTCCATTAGTGTTACAGCTGATATTCACTGATCACAAAAATACTGTAGTCAAGACTCAAGGCTGCTCGTCTTGTCACACTCGTCGTATAACATTTTTTATTGAATATCAAAATGTGTATTAAATTTTGTGTCTATCCTCTTGGTTGTTGGGACCAATGAATCCCAAAAATTGTATAGCTTACCCGTATTTAGCGAAATTGTACCACATAGCCGTCATCCGATCGACCGTGACCGCGTCTCTGCCGGTTAGGCCAATCTGCTCACAGTAGTAGGGCGACGGGAACAGATAGAGAGTTTCATCCTGATGTACTGCACCTGGAGAAGCAAGATTGATTAGGTAACAAGGAGACTTTTAGCGATTTCCAAAAACAAAGAAACAAAAACATTCTAATCAAACATTCATATGACAAAACACAGCCAGAGTTTATGCAAAAGGCAAAAGAATAACGGTTAATCAATGCATCACATACAATAACACTTAAAGCCTGTTTCACCACTTTCTGATAAAGTGGCGAATAGGCTATTCACAACTTTTTTTGACAGATTCTCCATACTCTAAGTGCCAAGTTAAGTGGTGGATAGCCTATTCAGGAAGCGGTGAAATAGGCCCTTAGTCTACATACTACATAGCACACATAATGGTTATGGCTATGCAATTCCTAAACCGTATGTTAAGGGAGTCCATAAGTCCATCTAGAGTTGATTTAAGATTCCTGGGTTAGTGCTTGGATCTACAAGAGTGTAGATCCAAACATTAACCCAGGAATCTTAGTATTATTTAGGAATATTAGTTATCCTTATAGCCATGGTCCTATATTGTTAGCTAAGTCTCTACTTAGCTAACAATATATTGCAAGTAAGCAAGAGCAGCGGTCAGATGCTCGGTCTAATCCTTTAAGGGCTTAAAAAAACTACTCACGATCCGGTTTCCCAGTATAGGGACTGGTGTAGTAACCACATTCGCCAACATAAGTGAAGAAGAAGTACCACGCGGGCTGCATAGAGTGACGGCACATCAGGTTGGCTAATCTGCAAAGTAAATAATAATATAACTATACTATTAATCCATACTAATATTATAAATGCGAAAGTGTGTCTGTCTGTTACCTCTTCACGAACACCGCTGAACGGATTTTGGCATGGATACACTTTGAACCCCGGATACTTTTATCCCGGAAAAATGTACGGTTCCCGTACTATAAACGAAATTTTGCGCAACGGAGTTGCGGGCGTCATTAGTATTATGTATATTAGTATGAGTATGGGATACCTAGTTATGAGTAAAGGAGAAATCAAATTAGCAAAGGTATGCCCTGAAGGATTTTTTTTTTCGAAAGGGTCTAAGCTACTGGTCTGGTTAAGACCATGGTAGTTTAATCGTGGATATAACTAGTCTGTTGCTAGTTGGTTTGGAGATAAACAATGAGGGGGCCTGGCCCCCTCCCCTAAAGTCACACGTGTGACATTCTAATCGGGCAATATTGGGGAGAGCTACGAAAATAAGCTGTTTTCATCTGACGCGGGGACACGGATCCCCCCTGCTCTTTAGGGCCCTGAAGGAGAAAAATTAGAAAAGAAGGTTTAGTTGGTCAAACGAATGAATCAATTTTGATCAAATTTGGATCGTCACAAAAATACTATGTACTGTTTCAGGTTTTCTTTTAAAGCAGATTGAAGCAAGTTTTCAAGTTTTTTTAAACATTTGGGCACCTTCAAAGTATATTAACAGCTGTGCATTGTAATATTCTCTTACCGATGAACAGGAAAAGCGACACTTGAGTCACAATACAAGGAGCCTATCCTCTCCAAACTTTCACGACTGTTCAAATACAGCGGTCGATTCTGAAGGTACACTTTTCTTAGAAGTTCTAATGCTTTCTTCAAATTTGTCTTGGGAAGAAGGAATGCTAGTGGCGCCATTATTTCCCAATCTTCATTCATTTGCTTTAATATTGTACTGTTTGTTATAATAGCTGAAATAAAGTAATAGTAACTTGAATGTATGAGCAGAGAATTTTCATTTATACAGAGAATCATTCAGAAAATTATTGCGCGGAGCAGGTAGATGTTAGGGTCAATTCAGACCGCAACGCAACGAGGCGAGGCGAGGCGCGGCGCGGCATACTTTGATTTGAATTGATATGGATTTGACAGATTTCAATTGCGTGAGACGTCTTGCGAATCTGTCAAATCCATATAAATTTAGAAATGCATCTACGCGTCGCGTTGCAGTCTTAATCAACCCTTACCCGTAACTTAAATTCGCCTCAGTTCGATTATCGGAATAATATATTTTGTCGGGACCGGATGGAATGAATAAAATTCTAGGCGCCTCAGTTACTTGTTATAATTTTTTGAATATTTGACAACGTGACAATCTTTGTTTTTAAATTCTTAACGAAAACCTAGTACCTTCAAGTTTCACACTTACGAGGTGCCAATGAAAAGAACTCAGCAGTGTTCTGACTGATGATGATGGGGACGTGGGTCATGTTGCCTTGTCTGATCGCTTCCATCAAGTCCATGGTGAGAAAACGTTCTTGTCCAAAGTCGTTTTCGACTACCATGTCCCATTGGTGGATGGGATTTCTATCGAAAACCTGAAGATATGGCCAAGGTAAGGTAAAGTAAAATCAGAGTTTCAGTATTCTGTCTCCGCATACAGAGGGCCCATATTGCAGAATATATTCTGTTTGTATCTAGTTGATATAATAATATGAATAATTAATAATAATAACTCCCACACCGGTTTCGGCGACGGTGGCCGGTTTCATTGAAACCAGGCCAGTTACGCAGGAGTGATTTTATAGTGCCCAAGTGTGTGCGCAATACACAAGGGCACTCTCTATTTCTTTACTCTCATAACTCAGTGGGACAGACGGCCAACACGACCGGCGAGAGATCAGGCGCAGGACCGACTTTTTACATGCCCATCCGACGCATGGATCATCTTACTTGTCAGACAATCAGGTGATCAGCCTGCATTGTCCTAACCAAACTTGGAAATAATATGTTTCCAACGCGGGAATCGAAGCCACGACCTCCGAGTCAAGAGCCACGCTCACCACTGGACCACGGAGGCGTTATATAATTTACGTATATTTTATGTACAAAGGACACTCGATACACTTTAGGTTTAATCAGGTACAGACGAACTTACGTAAAACTTATCGTATGTCCTTGCGAAATCCTTCCAGGGCTTAGTCTTTAAACAGTCCACAATGGCTGATGAGTTGGTTATTGGACAATCGAGGAGTCGCGCTTGTTTCTCCGCCCACGCATACTGGTCTGACGGCATTTTGTCTATCTTGGTAGGGGATCCACTGATTGCGATGGCACGATGGAATAGTCCTGAAATGATAATGGTAAAAAATATATAAGTATCAAAGGCTTAAAATGAGGGTCAAGCCACAGTTTTGACTACAGGGACAAAAATAAAATCCAAAGGATCGAACTAATACATCTTCTTCCAAAACCACAAAATCCCTTTAACATAATCTGAGAGATGTCCAAAGGACATGCCAAAGCTGCCATTACCGGCAACGGGCTTTGGCAGAATAATTTGAGAAATTCAAATCATTTATTTGAATTGATAATATATTATTCATGAATGATAATGAAGCCATAAGACCAGAAAAACATAAAAGAAAATCTGTGGTTAATCATAAATACCTTTGGACATAGGAGACACCATATGCGCTATGACACTAACTGACCCAGAGCTGCAGCCAGATATCGTCACACTGTTCGGGTCCCCACCAAATGCCTGAATATTCCTCTGTACCCAACGAAGAGCTATAATTTGATCCTTCATTCCATTATTACCTGGAGCAATTTTGTCACCAGTACTAAGGAATCCTAGAAATGTGTATCTTATATTATGAATAGTTATTCTTGTAGGGATAAGCGTGAAGACCGTAAAGGAAGATCTTGCGACCGAACGAGGTGGTATGCTCGGTCAGGCCGAAGTATACGCGATTGATTTCAACTGTCGTATATTAATTATACCGACGCACTTAGAAAACTACGATAGAGCGATGCAGTAATAAGAGGCTAATTCCACAATTAGCCAAATCCAAAAACATGTGGCGGTACCCACGTACCGATGAGGATAATATAAAAAAAAAAAACTAGAGTTACACAAAAGGTCTGATATTATGTTCTTTGGAATGCGACCTTCCTTTGTGTGACGCTATGTTGACGTTATGAAGTATTTAATTTTCAGCTAAACAAATACAGAAAATAAAACTTGCCAAGTGTTGCGAGTCTGTAGTTAAATGTGACCAAAACGATATCTCGATCAAGGAGGTAGTTTGGTTCAAAAATATCACTGCGCGCCGTCTTAGCGAGAAATGCACTTTGATGTATGAAGAATATAACTGGCAACAGTGTTTTCCTGCAAAATCAATGTATCATTTACTGATAAGTGCCGGATAGGCTATCCACAACTTATCTGACAGTAGAGTATGGAGTATCTGTTATATAAGTTTTAGGTAGCCTATCCGGCACTCATCAGGAAGTGGTAAAACAGCGCCTTAGTAAATTAATCTTATGTATATACCATTATCTAAAACAATATTTTGGTATCCCGTTGTGAGTTATAAAATTCCTTCGAAACGACGATAAAACTTTTTGAGCCTTTCTGCGATTCTGAAGATACACGTTTAAGGGCCGGGACACAAAAACACGACACGACGTCGTACAACGCCACACGACGCCGTGTCGTGGGAATCCACGACGCGCGTCGTAAAAAACCACGACACGGCGTCGTACGACGTCGCGTCGTAGAAACTCACGTAGAAATTCAAAGATGAGTTTCTACGACGCGACGTCGTGTCATGTTTTTGTGTCCCGGCCCTCATTCAGTTCGAAATTCGAACATGTATTTTTAAATAAAATAAAATTATTTTTTCAAACTCTTATTTAAAAAAATAAACTATCACTTACGTATCTTTCTTCAACGGAATATACACGTTCATAAAGAGACAATCTTCATCCATATCCTCGTACGGTGGGGTTCGGCAACAGTTGTTCCAAGCTTGTGGGCAAACATGGCCGTCTCTGGTGGCGTTTACTGGTGATTCGTATTTGTCGATCATCTTCGGTGGCTGTCAAGCAAAAATCTTATTGAACTTGAGGAAAGGATGTGTTTTGATTAATTTTTAAGTTTCTACTAATATAATAATAAGTTTATTATTATATTATTAAAAAAAACCGGCCAAGTGCGAGTTGGACTCGCCCATGAAGGGTTCCGCAGCAGCAATAAGGTTTATTTCTATAAAATTAAAAGGTTTTTGATTTATTTTTATATTTTAGTTGATTTAATGAAGGTTAAATTAAGGTTTACCATTTAAGACGTATAAAAAAACTACTTGTTAGATCTCGTTCAAACCAATTTTCGTTGCTAGTTTTTATAATAATGTGCATCATATATTTTTTTTTACTTTAGAAGTTAGAGGGGGGGGGGGGACACATTTTATCACTTTGAAAGAGTCTCTCTCGCAAACTATTCAGATTAGAAAAAAATGATATTAGAAACCTCAATATGATTTTTGAAGACCTATCCATAGATACCGTTAGGCGAAATTTTTTTTTTTGTTTCAGTTGTACCTATGGGGACCCCTAAAATTTTTAATATTTTTTTCATTTAATTGGTATCAAAATTTTAATGCGGTTCACAGACTACATCTACTTACCAAGTTTCAATAGTATAGCTTTTATAGTTTCGGAGAAAAATGGCTGTGACATACGGACGGACAGACAGACAGACATGACGAATCTATAAGGGTTCCATTTTTTTGCCATTTTGGCTACGGAACCCTAAAAAGACACATTTAGAAAATAATCCCTCTTATTCTTGGAACTTTGTAGGTATGTCTCCTTAGGCCGTTTTCACACCAAACCGACTGTGAGCCGCCGAATGTGAGCAGGCTCACTGTGAGCCCCACTGTGAATGTGAAAATATACGGTATGGAATGTCCGCGCCTACGCCTAGCGTAATAACGTACTGTCGGTTAGGTGTAAACAAAAAGCGAATAGGTATGTATGAAAATACAATAAACTACGTAAGCGTAACGTTCGCTCACATTCGGCGCCTCACAGTCGGCTTGGACTTTGGTGTGAACACGTCTTTATACTTGAGCGTGTTATTGATATATTTTCGTATCTTGTGAAAGGCTTTCGTATCTTGTGAGAGATTATTACCTGAAATCTAAGGTCTCCGATTGGAGGTTCAGCGTATCTGATGCCTCGGTAGGACTCAAACCTACGACCACGTCGAGTAACATTATACAGTCCGAATATAGTCCCCGATGGAGTCACTGTGACAGGTTGCAAATCTGTACGAAAAAATGATGTAAGCATAAAAGCAAAATTATCATTTCACTACATGTTACCCATTTGTTGTCCTGAAAATTGTAACGGTAAAAAATTGAGACAAACTTTTTGAATTTGTAATTTTATTATAATCGTACGGTTACTAACTTATATTATAAATGTGAGAGTGTCAGGGTGTATGAGTCAATCTGTTACCTCTTCACGCCTAGACCTCTAAACATTTTTTTTTTTTTTTTTTTTTTTTTTCGAAAGGGTCTAAGCTACTGGTCTGGTTAAGACCGTGGTAGTTTAATCGTGGCTATAACTAGTCTGTTGCTAGTTGGTTTGGAGATAAACAATGAGGGGGCCTGGCCCCCTCCCCTAAAGTCACACGTGTGACATTCTAATCGGGCAATATTGGGGAGAGCTACGAAAATAAGCTATTTTCATCTGACGTGGGGACACGGATCCCCCCTGCTCTTAAGGGGTCCGACCCCTTACTCACTCTCTGACGAGTGAGGCTGCTCGCGCGCGGTAGCACAAACTAGCTGCGTACGAGTTATCGCGGTAGATGAGCTCAAGTTATTAATGTTATTGCATAAAAGAGGGCCGTCCCTCTCCCCTTCCGAGTCCGGTTGGGGTGACATACGCGTGTATGTTCTAATGTCAAAGTAATTGGTAGAGCTCTCTACGACAATGTCGCGGTCGCGGTCATGATTTAGGTGTGTTCCTATGCTATCCGCATGCAAACTCGAACCCGGGATCGAGCTCGGCACCGGATTTCGGTCGGTCTGTCTGTTTGTCGTTCGGGTCGTGTTAAGTCCTCGGGGAAGGCGCCGGCGTCGTCCCCGGTGCAGTACTAACCACGCGGGTGAGTGTGATTTGTGTTTGCGTAACTGTACACAGTACGTTACGTATTCTGTGATGGGATCTACAGGGTCGGCTAAGATATGCTTAGGCCGCCTGAAGGGGTATCGGAATGTCGGTGCGTCATGTTCGTAGTCCACAGCCTTACGAATGAGCGGATTGGGATGTACTTTTCCTTTCTCAAAGAATCTCTCCGAGAGTTCTTTGATATAGGCTTTGATAGTGATAAGCTCGCAGTCTCTATGCAAGTCGATGTTTCGCATGTAACGGGGGGCACCTGTTGCCATGCGCAAAAAACGGTTTTGAACTCGTTGCAATTGGTTCATCTGATTGTCACTTATGTGTGCGAAAGAGACGCACGCATAAGTGAGTATCGTTCTTATACATGTTTTGTATAAGGTGAGCTTATGTCTTAAGGACATTTTGCTACTCGCGTTGAGTAAAGGATATAATTTGTATAATACAAATTTCGCTTTACGTACGGTATTCGATATATGGTTCGTGAATGACATCGACTTGTTTAGTACTACTCCTAAGTATTTGACAGCCGTGACTTCGGGAATTAATTTTCCGTGCAGACTAATAGGTTGCATTTTCTTACGTTTTAGTCCGTTAAATAATATAGCGTGACTTTTGTCGGGGTTTAGTTCGATTCTCCATTTTGCGAACCATTTACCGAGTTCGGTAACTGCTTCTTGGAGTTTTTTGGACGCGAAAGCTATTTGGCGATGAGCAAAGAACAGGGCCGTGTCGTCTGCGAATAGCGCTTTTTGTACTCGAGGGTGGGTGGGCAAATCGGACGTGTAGAGATTGTAGAGGGTCGGGGAGAGAACCGAGCCCTGCGGTACTCCAGCCTCTAGATCTCTAAGTGAAGACAGAATGCCTTCGACTCTGAAACGAAATTTACGGTTTTTGAGGTACCTCTAAACAGATTTTGCTGAAATTAGGTATGGAGATTAGAGATACTTTGAGTCAGAACAGGCGACATCTAGTTAGTAAAACGATGAGATATTTTGATATATTTTTAAACAGTGTTAGTTATCATTGATTCTGAGAACTGACAAGAAAATTAACGTTCAAAATAATTTAAATACGAATCTTCATATCAAAGAATAAACTTAAAAATAATGAGCATTACCTGATTCTATTTGTTTGTCCGAATGCAATGGAGCACCAAGTAAAAGTAAAAATATACTTGAAATAAAATTCAATAGCTCCTGCATCTTGTAGTCACTAAACCAACCGAGCCACGCGTATATTGACAACTGCCTTTTAAAACTCCATTAAATTTTGTAATTTATGTTAATTAAAACCAATCGACATGGCTATCTTTTAGGTAAATAAAACTTCACGCGTGTACAAAAGTGAATACATAATAAAGAAAAAGGAACATGATAAAAAAAAAATTAGAAATAATACTGTAGATTATCATGTTTTCCATGCTTAAAAATGTTAACGGAACATTTAATTATTTTTTCTTCATGGGCAATGTAGCTAAGCATAAAATATATCATTTTATTGATCAATAAATCATTAGTGACAGTCACGATTTGGAAACGCTTATGACCACGTCATAACTTAAAAGTAATTTCCGATAATACCTCTATAGGTTATTATAATAATTTTTGCCTGAACCTACCGCCTATTTGGACGAAGCAATGAGTTTCTAAAATACTAGATAAGACTAGACTTATAATATAATATCATAGAGAGTAGCAATGTCTTACAAACGATTCTCAGAAATGCGTAACCACTTTATAGTTCAAAAGACAATGTCCATTCATGTTATTATGTCATTATGTAGGATATGCCTGCAGGCACCTTCGAAGTGGCAACGCGTTGCTGCCGTAAACTGCCAATCTAGTTACGTTAGTAACATATAATATCATTGGGCTGAAGACACAAAAACGTCAGGAAAGATAATATTATGAATAGGCGAAAGCCAAGATGAAATAGTGCCTGGCATTTACATTATTCCCATAAATGTTAACCAGTCGCCTTGGAGTAATTACATTAATTGACTAGGAGGATTATACACGGGTTATATTAACTAGGGAATCAATATCTAATGTTACCCGTGGCTTTGAGCCAAGAAGAAGATATTCTGACAATGTTGTTTGAAAGGTTTTAGACAATGACGTTAAAATATTAAAATCTTATTAGAAATCTGTAACAAGCGTGAAAAATCGTCATAAAAGAAGCTGATAGGAAATAACAACACAAGGAATAGGAAAAAAAAATTTTTAGGAGTAGGAAAGTATAATAATTTTGTAAATTTAATACGTTGCTTCAAACGTTTTTTGAGCTATTTCAAATAAAATAATTATTGTGAATACTTTGAAACAGAGACGGTAAGTGTAGCGGTGTGAAACAGCTTTGAACAAAACCCTAAATTTTGACAAAATAACTGTTGACTGTAGGTACATCTGATTTAATCTGCATACAGGGTGCAATTAAAACATCCTGCCAATTTTTTTCCAGGGCTTAGGTAATATAAGAAGAGTCCATTTAACCAAAAAAACTTTGGGTGTTATTTTTTTTAATGATATTATATTTTATCCCATTTAAAATCGTTGCAGAACGGTCACTCGCGGCGCGGGGGAATGGGTGAGGGTTACGCGGGGGGAGGAGCGCGCGCGAGGGCACGTCACGCGCGGCTGACGTATCGTGTCCATTAATTGTAGTGTTTTTTAGGATAACTTTCGGAAACTATTTCTCAACATTTTAGTACTGAGTGATTTAAAAAGAAAAAATACGTGTATTTTTATTTTTAACAAAGATCAATATATCAAAATTTGGCAGGAAGGTTTAATTGCACCCTGCATATTTTGAGTTTTGACCCAGTTATCTTAATAAATTATTTAAGTAGCTTTTCTGATATTTCTTTTTAAATAAAATTATATATTTCATATAATTTATAAAAGAAAATCATTAAAAATTACAAAGGTCCATTCAAGATCATTGTTAATTGTAATTAATGGGATACAGTTCTTCCCATATCTGCAATCTTTCTTCCTTCAAATTCTGACCCAGGGAAAACGTCTTGTCAATTTGCAGGTACGTTCGGTCGTTAGCTTTCATCGCAGGCCAAGTTACTCCTTTTAACTCGGGTGTATTGTATGTACGTCTAATAGGATTCCTGTAACAACATTACGCATTTAATATTAACTATCAACTATGTTTTTCGTAGAAAATTTTTAGAAAACCTCAAAAGTTTCAAGCAGTTAGCTAGTTGATGTTGAAATATAAAATGCAATTAGAACAGCGGAGCTAAAATGGTAACATTTAGCAATTCCTCTCAATCAATTCAGCAAATGAATTGTCAAAACTGTCAAACTGACAAATGTCAAATACAGAAATGAATTGCAAGCAGAGTTGTATTTTGTGATTTTAAAGAATTAAATCATATTATGATTCATATCATGATTCAACAAAGCGACCATTTTAGCCCCGCAGTAATATTACCATCTTGCTGTTCTTAATTTTTAAATCCAAACCGGTAACCGGCTTAATTAAAAAAGTTCACAACTCCTATGCGCAATGTATCGCACGGGAACCGTACATTTTTCCCGAATCAAAAAGATCCTTTGTCTTCCCCGGGACTCAAAACATCTCCATACAAAACATCAAAATCGGTTTAATGGCTTAAGCGTGAAGAGGTAACAGGCAGACTAACAGACACACTTTCGCGTTTAATCGCGCACATCTAACTTTTTGACTTCATTAAACATTTCCCATTCTAAAATTTATGACGAATTAAAAGGCCTCGATATCAATAAAGGAGCAGGTAGTGATGGTATCCCGCCTATTTTCATTAAATCTTGTGCAAAACATATTTCTTTACCGTTATTTCATATTTTCAATGACTCTTTAAGCAATGGATATTTCCCTAGAGCATGGAAACAAGCCATTGTAATTCCCTTACATAAATCGGGTGATAATCACAACATTAAAAATTACCGACCAATATCAATACTACCTACTTTTGCTATGATTTTCGAAAACTTAGTCTATCCAGCTCTTTTTTGGCATGCAAAACCATTCCTTTCTGCTAATCAACACGGTTTTATTACTACAAGATCCACTACCACGAACATGGTAGCATTTATAGATGATCTCATGGATTCAATAGATAGCCAAAACTGTGTGGACGTTATCTACACAGATTTCAGTAAGGCATTCGACAAAGTTCCACACAGTAGACTTTTAACTAAGATGGCCTCGTTTGGTTTTGGTGGTTCAATGCTCGCCTGGATTAAATCGTATTTAACTGACAGGTCTTCCGTTGTAGTGACTAATGGTTTTTCATCTTTTCCGTTTCCTACTCTATCAGGAGTACCACAAGGTTCGAGATTGGGTCCCCTATTTTTTAATATTTTCATCAACGATATCGTTTTATGCTTTCTCTATTCCGACTTTCATTTATATGCAGATGACCTTAAAATAGTTAAACTAATTAATAAAGAACTAGATTGTTTCCACCTTCAAAGTGATCTTAATAGACTAGCCGTCTGGTGCGAAGTCAACCAAATGACCTTAAATACTAACAAATGTTTTCACTTCCGCTTCTCCCGTAAACTCAAATGTTCCCTATTTACTTACCATATTAACAACAACCAATTGTCTCAGGTTCAGGAAATCAGAGACCTTGGAGTCTATCTAGACACCAAATTGCAAATGAATAAACATATCGACCAAATTGTATCTCATGGGTTTGAAATGCTGGGGTTTATTAAAAGGAAATCCACAGCTTTCAAGAACCCAAAAACATCAATACTTCTATACAATGCTCTAGTGCGTAGTAAGCTTGAATATTGCAGCCCAGTTTGGAACCCACCTTATGCCACATATTCAAATCACATCGAAAAAGTCCAAAAAAGATTCTTATGGCATTATCCTACAAGCATGACTTAATTAGTAAGTTACCCCATTACGCGGACAGGTTAAAATATTTCAATCTGGATTCGCTTTTTGACCGTCGAAAATACTTGGAGCTTATTTTTCTACACAAGATTCTGAGTGGTGTTACTGATAACGATAGACTTTTAAGCAAAATTCCCATAAATATTCCTGTCAGATTACCTAGAAAAAATAATTACAAGCCGTTTAATGTTAAATTTGCCAGAACCAATATAGGCCACTACGCACCGCTCAGGAGATTGTGTAGATCCTACAACGCCATATCTAATGACTCTGATATTTGTATATTTTATGATAAGCTAAATTCTTTTAAACATAAATTAAAACAAATTCTGTATGACAATAGCAAGTAACATCGTAACCTACCTTAACATTGTTAAACAAACAAAACTTATGATAAATATTATAATCTTTGATTAAAATTATTAATGCTAAGTTTTTACTAGTTAAGTTTACATATAAGGAACAAATTGTTATAAGTATTATGCCATTCAATTATTGAAAATTTTATGTATCAGTCGTTTCTCATCTCACCCTAATTTCATCTCATGTCATTTTCACTAATTAATTTCTTTGTTGTCATTGCGTGCTGTATTTCACCTGTCATTGGAAGTCATCTAACCTATAAGTTACCATTGTTTGTCTTTTATTTTAATATACCCAGATGATATTCTGTTGGTGAATCGTACTAAATAAATAAATAAATAAATAAATAATATTAGTATGGATCACAGACATAGAAAGATAGATACCGCATGTGTAAGTACTTCGCGTGCCATATGCTATGCAATAATGCTCGTCTTTCGAAAGTCTGTTCTTTAGTCTGCTATCAGAATTGGACGTCAATCGGAATTTAAAAAATACCTAAATGCCTAAAAGTGCCGTATTGAGCTGTAGAAATTCAAATAGAAATAATGGCCTTGATAATGGACACGTTTCTTATCATCGGTACGTCACAGTGGTAGGAAAAAAGTGACACGCTCGTTTTCATACAAATGGAGCGACATGCGGTATCTAGATTTATTTCTGTGGTATGGATAAATTAATTATCAAAAAATACTTCAGCCATACCCATATGAAGCGAAGTTGTAAATTATGCCAGTCATTACGTTCACGATTCTGGCATCGTCACCTTCTGTTCCGATGTTGGGAAATATGTGCGGTTGAGAAAGGAAGTAGAGAGTTTCATCTTGATGAGTCGCCTCTGTGAAATAAAAAGCAAAATCTTGATAAACTTAAAATTACCAGCCGACAAGATGCTTGGCAAATACTGTTGCAAAATGCAAAAAACCAGCATGCAAAATCGGTGAAACATGAAGAAAAAATCGAGATACCTGCCTAAAATTTATAGCTGACGATGGCTAATATTCGAGTAATATATAATTACTAAGCATGCTAAATAATATTTAGTATAGGTGTATAATGGTAGAATGGTATGGTGGCAGTATGAATTTAGGTATGATAATCGAACCTTCATATTTTTATGGATAACATATTCAGTAAATTATTTACGTGACATCAAAAAAAAAATTAATGGAACAAAATCACTTACGAGTGGGCTTATTAGCTGAAAATTTTTCAGTGTAGCTGTGGTTGCCAACATAGGTGAAGTAATAGTAGTAAACTGGTTTTCGGGAATGAATCGACAGTAATTTAGACAGTCTGAAAAAAATCACACCAAAATTACTACATTAAAAAAAAAATCACAGACACAATAGATTTTCAATTGTTATGCGGCAGCCGGATGCCGCTTGGGGATTTATGGGTTACTAGCTGTGCCCCGCGGTGTTACCCGCGATTTATAAGGTAAATTAAATTGTGTTTTAGTGGTTTTAATAGTTAAATAGTAAATAGTTATTATTAGTCTATGAGACTAAATGAATTGAGTTTGATCATCTGAAACATCAATTTTGATGACTGAGAGATGGAAGTTGATAATGCTGTCTAATGCTATTGTTTTAACCGACTTTGTTTGTTTGTTTGGTTTCGTTAAAAGCAACACTACCGGAAGAAGGGAAGGGGGGGGGGGGTTAGGTTAGGTTAGAGTAAGAGACGGCGAAATGTTTGAAAATCGATTAAAAAACGGCGGAGTAATCGTTAAATATAAAGAATTAAAAAATTAAACATAACATATCCTCCATTTTGAAAGTCGGTTAAAAATATATAGCCTATGTGTTAATCCAGGAGGTCAGCTAGCTTCCTGTAAAATTTTGTCGAAATCGCTCCAGCGTGAAGAAGTAACAAACACACAAACTCACAAACTTTCGGCTTTATAATATTAGTAGGATTTGTAGGATAGTAGGATAGCAGGAAGTAGGATTATAGTAGTTTAAAGTAGTTTAATTAATAACTTAGTTTGTTCCTAAAGAGGAGAATTATTACAACTCAGCACTAACGACTTGACACTGTTTCGTTAAAAGCAACACTACCAGGAGGAGGGGGGGCTGCGAATTTTATACTGTGTACTTTATTTTTCTTACTTAAAGTAACCAATGTACTTTAAATGCAAAAATAAAAGGTGGTAACCCTACTTGACATTAATAAAATTAAATAATTTTGATGTATTTTTAAATGCTTACCTTTCCACTGGATAAGCAACGCTGTTATCGCCGTAGATTGTTCCCAGTCTATTAGCACTCTCATCATCACTGTATAATTTTTCATTCTTAATGTAATAACTGCGTAAAACCTCTAAGGCCTTCGCCTTATTTTGTTCTGGTAGGAAAAATGCTATAGATGCGAATTCATCCCACTGTTCATTAGCCATTTTGAGAAGTGTCTCATTGTTTAGAATTGCTAAAACGTAAAGTACTTCATTAATATTGTAATCATTATTCAAAAATGTTACCTGTTTACTTTGTATATTCAACTCATTCTTATAAATACGAGTATAAACTCGTATACTCCAATATACGCATCATACTCAAATACGTTATCCATTACACATGCTGTTTTAGTGTTTTTTACTATAGAAAATAAGTGTAAGTTGTAACCCAATTCTTCTACTCACGATATGCGTACGGAAATTGTTCTGCTGTATCCTGACCGATGATCATCGGTATATTCATCATCTTCCCTTGCCTGATTGATTCGATTACGTTCATTGTTAGAAACCTTTCTTGTCCAAAGTCTTTCTCAACTATCGGTTCCCATAGATGACTTGGATTATTTGTGAATGCCTTAAAAACATAAGTTTATAGAATTAGTTTAATTCCTTTTTAATAATTTGTAGATTTCTTTTCAATTCTACAAAGATACTATCATACTATAGTAAAGGAATATAATTCTAGATACTTACTATCCAATGCTCATGAAGTCATGAGTAATGGACTTACTAGTACAAAATGTAACTTCAACTCTGCTTACCCAAAATTGTGAAAACGTTTTTGCATAGTCAATCCAAGGTCTTTCCTTCAAGCATTCCACTATTACTATTGAGTTGTCTGTTGGACAATTGAGGATTTCCGCTTGTTTCACGGCTAACTCGTACAAGTCCGTTTTGGTCTCGTTGTTTCTCGTTGGCGATCCACCCATTGCTATGGCCCGATGAAATAGTCCTGTAACCAAAATATACATGGCTGTGACTACTATAGACATATTTTCGTTTTCATTTTAATTGACTGCGCGAGAAGGTAGGTAATGTTTTCGACTTTGTATATTACTTTTCTTTGTATCATCAACATACCGTTTTTAGCGGCGTTATTTTAGCAGTATGTTGAATAATTTATCTCTCAAGATATCATTAGATACGCTTTATTCGTGAGACTATATTAAGACAAAATACTAGCAACATCAATGTCAGGTTCCTTGTTACTAAAGATTGATAGTTTCTTTGCTTACATTTGCTACATCTATATTACCTTTTGCCATCGGCGACACCATGAGTGAGACGATGCTGATTGATCCTGAACTGTACCCTCCAACTGTCACTCTTCCTGGATTCCCTCCAAAGGTGACTATGTACCTTTTCACCCACTTGAGTAATGTAACCATGTCTTTAAATCCATTATTCCCTGGAGCTAATTCATCTCCAGTACTGAGGAAACCTGTAATTAATTTTAAATTGAAATTCTAATGACTCCAGCTGTACAGTCATATTATGCTCGTATTAAGGTAAAAAATAATATTAAAATGTTTGTATGATATGTGACTGAGCTAGATGAAAAAAATCTGCAATGAGCACAAAAATCATTCATAATAATTAAATGAAAATCTTAATTTAGACGGAAGAGTTGCAATCTAGGTTTACTACTATATTGTTATAGTATTTAAACGTGCTAAAACTGTTTCTAGATCTATAAATAGTTTTAAACTGTTCATACTTGTATATAACAATTTATAAATGATAAACAATGTCTTACCCAGAGTTCCTAGTCTGTAGTTGAACGTAACAAAGACTATATCGCGGTCTAGAAGATAGTCGGGTCCATATAAGTCACTACGAGAGTTTTTTATGTAGAAAGCACCTTGGTGAATGTAAACAAACACTGGTAAAAGTCTTTTTCTGAAAAAAAAACTTAATATAATAAAAAAATATCAATCGTATTCGTTGATCATTTTTTGGTCAATTATGCTTTAATAGATCTAATCGTAAATTACGTTTTATTGGAGTAATTATTGGAACAACTAAGCTATTATTATCCCATGATTTTGGCAACCACGGAACAACCACGATTTACAAGATATCGTTGTGTTACGTGAAACAAGGTGACGGAATTTTTTGAAAAGTCAGCAAAATCACTTATTACTTTCTTCCTGCAATTTTTTAAGAAACAGTAGAAACTCCGTCCACTGGTTTCAGAAATTCGCAATTTAAGAAAAGATGCATTATTTGGGTGGAGTTAAATTCATACATTACTATAATATCCATTATCCATACTTCCAATATCATTAATATTATAAATGGAAAACTGTGTCTGTCTGTCTGTTACCTCTTCACGCCCAAATCGCTGAACCGATTTTGCTGAAATTTGGTATAGAGATACTTTGAGACCCGAAAAAGGACATAGGATACTTTTATCCTAGAAAAATGTACGGAGTTGCGAGCATAATTTAGTTGTTTAATATTTACCTGTCACTCCGTTGCGGAGTATAAACATTGACAAACAAACAGTCTTCGTCCATATCGTCAAAAGAAAAGGTGTTGTTCTCGTTCGATAATTGCGGACATATCTTACCATCTCTAGTCGCGTTTACCATTCCTCTGTAGTGTTGGATTAATTTCGGTGGCTGAAAAATAATATTGCTTTAAATTCTGTTGCAATTCGTTTCGGTATATTATTGTAACTTATATAAATACTATGCGAGCTGATGTCGTTAATGCATCAAGGACCTTATATATCGCGTCAATTTTTATCTCTACTCGAATTATCATTGTTGTAGGAAGTTATTACACACTACTTGACGGATATTTTACATTTATCTCGTCTAAGTCACCGGCTACACGGTCAATTTTTCATCAATCTGATCCATCAATCCGCTACGGATTGACGAAAATTTGATCGTGTACGACTCTGATCGATGGATTGATCGTATTTTTAATATGATTTTTTTATAACATATTCCGTCAAACAGATTGATGGATCAGATTGATGAGAATTTGACCGTGTAGCCTGTGACTTAGAAACTAATCGTCTTTTCTTTTTAACCGACTTCCAAAAAGGAGGAGGTTATTTTGTACTACAATCAATAGGATTATTGGATATTAAGTTTTCTCTCTAAAAATATGAATGAAATTCTTATTAGTTTTAACGTGATACATTTTAAGGCACTTTGAAAATTCCTCACAGCCTGTGTTCTTGCTTGTAAGGTAGATATTATTGATAGATGATATGATTTACAAACTTACTTGAAACCTCATAGAGCCAACTGGTGCTTCAGCATATGGGATCCCACGGTAGGACTCGAAGGTACGACCGAGACGAGTCGTGTCGTATGTCCCCTGAAATTGCCCATAGCTGCTACTCGCGGTTGGGTTCGTATCCGAAAAAAATGAATTTACTGAAAGAACAGATAAATCCATAATATTAATAAATAGGAAAATATAATTTGCTTCGAATAGGCTTAAAAGTGATTGGGTGATTTTAATCAAATTTGGGTTAATTATAATGTCAACCATGACGGTAAAGGATATAGAATATTTTTTAATGTGAAAAAATATATGTAATATGATTTTATAAAGGTGCAGTTTATTAGCGAACGGAGCCACGCGAAAGCCGACAGTTATAACTCATAAAACATCTATATTTAATATTATAAATGCGAAAGTATCTCTGTCTGTCTGTCTGTCTGTCTCGCTTTCACGCCAAAACTACTGAACCGATTGTAATGAAATTTTGTACATAGATAGTCTAAAGCCTGAGAAAGGACATAGGCTACTTTTTAGCTGGAAAAAGGGGTTGTAAGGGGGTGAAAATGCGTAAATTTGTTAAAAATAAGTTAGTTCCAAAAATTCATTACAGATGGCGCTTTGAGTCGCCTACATCGCGCTATTGCTTGCTTATAAGTCTTTCTGTAAGTGATGATACCATGTAAAGTCACGTTTTTGGATTGTTATACACGTTATTAAATAACTCACTACTCACTACTCAGTACTTTATCTATGTAGTGACGTAACCTTAAACCTACCAATGATAAATAGTTTATGGGTAAAGCTAAAGTTGTGTAATGGGGGGCTAAATAAGCTTTAAATTTAGTATCAAAGTTTAATTAAAAAAAAATGAAATATTATGTGCACACTGCACAGCTATTTTTGAGTATTTTGATTTAAGTGGTACCGGGGTTTTAAAAAACTTTTAAATTTGACACCAATTTTGTTGACACCGCGCGCTATAAACTGAAGTCCACGCGGACGCAGTCGCGGGCAACAGCTAGTACCACATAAAGGCTGCCTTCACATTAAGCCGCTTCGCAGTCACGTGGTCGCGTAGGTTTGTGCTAAGCATTAAGTCGCGAGTAGTGCGGCAGCCGCGCGGCTGCAGCGCGACTTCTATATACTAAAACGAGCCGCGCGGCAGCCGCGCGACTCTCTTTTGTATACAGGGTGTGACAAAAATAAGTGATAATACTTTAGGGTGTGTACGTGTTCTTTGTAGAGAGTTTACTGTGAAAGTAGCAGCGCTGAAAGACCATTTTTTTCACTTTTGTATGGGCAAGAGCCCCAGCGTCACGAGTTTCCCCATACAAAAGTGGAAAAAATTTCGTCTTTCAGCGCTGCTACTTTCACAGTGAACTCTCTACAAGAAACACGTACACACCCTAAAGTATTATCACTTATTTTTGTTACACACTGTAGAAATCGCGCGGCCGCAGCGCTGCTGCCGCACTGCTTGCGACGTAATGTAAGGGCGGTCTAAAGACACCAAAATGCGCACATTTGAAATAAATATTCTGTAATTCGAAAATATGTCGTGTCGTGAGGAGCACACGCAATATATCTCAAGACATGGAGTGGGCCCTGCATTAATTTTTGGACAGATATTTTTATGAATTATTATGATTTTCATACACCTCCAGTAAATTATTGTCACACATATAAAATTGATTGTAAATGTGCGTGATTTTGTGCGTTTTACGTACGCCAGTTGATGAATGTTCCCAGTCTCGGTGACTCGTCCTCTATTGAGGGTTCTGTGAATAATCATAATCTTTTGTAAAAAAATAACGTGTATACGTAATATAATATCTACTATACATTTATTATAATTTATAAGTAATACATTTATGTATAATGTATATACCTACTATTTATCATGTAAATAAAATGCTGTACTGAAAGAACGACTCTTATTGCAGGCCCATAAAATGGTATCGTCATTTGATTTAAATGAACACGTTTTATATGACTTAACCAATGACTTCTATATGTATATTTATTATTATATATGTTACCGCTAATGTGCGTAAACCAGTTAGACTGCAGATTAACAAGGTATTTTACAGATTATCTGGGTGAGTCAGTTAAAGTGCAAAAAGTTTATTCTATTCTTATTAAATTACATATAACAGGTTCTTGTTTGAATAAAACATGTTATTTAGTTGTAGAGAATTATTTAACATAATTTTTTTGGCCATAAACAAAGAAATAAATTATTAAATTTATAGTAAAATCTTACTTACTTAGAAAAAAACCAACCAAAACAAAACAGTCTTAGGTTGACAAACTTAAGTCAAAGTTTTTAGGACTTTTTCGAAGAAAGAGAATGAAAACTGACTATGTAAAGTGCAAATATAAGCCTATTTTATTTAAATTTCACACTTTAACGGATGGTATCAAGGAATCTGCAGATTACCTAGGTAATGTGCACTTTAACGTATTCTGCATTCTAACAGTAACATATTATATATCAAAGAACCAAGAAAGATATTACTTATTTGCATCGTCCCTGTTTCTGTGAATTTGAGAGTGTTTATAGGTGGTAATTGCTTATAATCAGGAGATTCGACGGCTTGTTTACTCTTCAAAATACACAAAATCACCACCAAGTATACTGACCTTTTCTAAATAATCTTTCCAAAGTACACCGTACTTCAAATGTGAATGCACACAAAAATATCACAAGTATTAGCCGCATCTTGAGTCGAAAATAACGCCAAAATCAGCCGCTCTTTCTATATATATACATATAGGACAATAATTATAATACGAGGTTAATGAACTAAAACATCATTAATCGATTATCTATCTCTGTATATTATATACATAAACTTGTTCCTGTACGTTTGTCGTTTTGCAATAATAAAACCCACCGACCTCTATAATACGAAAGAAATAACATTGAGAGATTTTTCTCTAAGGCATAAATTATACATTTTCCTTAAGGGCCGGAGGTGTGGGGCTGTGGAGGGTATTTCATAGAAATACATAGATACCAGTAGTGTCGCGACGACACGTCGTCTGCAGTTGTCGCGTGTCCCTCAGTTTCAACTTGTACCTTAGGGCCGGGACACAAAAACACGGCACGACGTCGTACGACGTCGTACGGCACCATGTCGTGAGAATCCATGACGCGCGTCGTAAAAAACCACTGCACGACGTCGTACGACGTCGCGTCGTAGAAACTCATCTTGAATTTCTAGGTGATTCTCGTGGATTCCCACGACACGACGTCGTGCCGGGTTTTTTTGTGTCTCGGCCCTAAGGTACAAGTTGAAACTGAGGGACACGCGACAACTGCAGACGACGTGTCGTCGCGACACTACTGGTATCTATGTAATACCCTCCACAGCTAGCGACATGAACCTAGCGACAATACATAGAAACCAGAAGTGTCACGACGACACGTCGTCTGCTGTCGCTACATGTAGCAGGCTCACAACTTGTACCTTTATTCAGAGATCCGAATGCATGTTAGCAATAATAAATACAATACCTGCTGCACACGTTCGTTTTTTTCTTGGTACGGAACGAATTCCGCACGCACATAACAAGTGGCGCGTTCGCGCGTAAGAAAACGAGCGTTTGCGCTAGTCTCACGGAATTCCGAATACGAAAATCGAATAAGAAAACGTATGTTTGCGGTCAGCCTTACAGTTGAAGTTCTCATATTTTAATTATTTTAAATCATTATCTTATTCATATTATTACCTCGATCGTGGGAATTCCAGACACAATAGATGTTCAATTGTTATGTGGCACCCGGATGCCAATTGGGTAATTATGTACTATCAGAGAAGTTGATCCCTAGGCAGATGGGGGACCTACGTAGTTTGGTCGCGTTACGTCAAACCCAGCCAGCCGACAGGATCACATTGAATTAACACGATCTGATCAAAATATGACGTTGGTCTGTCAACTGCCTAAAAATCAATTTACTCGATATTACATTATAGTAGGGGAGGTAGTGCTAGCGTTCGCTAAGTCATTTCATACCGACCAAATTTTTGTCCAGCGGTAGCTTATTATTTATCAATCAATATAATCAGCGTCAGTCGCCCCACCCGTAAAAAAATAGTTGCCAAAAGTGATTTTATACCGAATGAAACTTTGATGGATGATTATTGAGGTCATGTTTAACCAAAAAATCACCGTCAGCCGTATTGCAGACGGGGGATTCAACGTCAGTCGCGTTACTGAACATGTAAATTTTTTTTGAATATAAAGTCATTTTATACCATTTTATACAAAATTTATACAGGTGAATGTTTCTACTTTGTAAATAATAAAGAAAACCGTCAGTCACTAATACGATGGTGGAAAAACCGTTAGCCAGCGATATAAGTTATGATATTTGTGAAGAAGAATTATATACATTTACTTTAAAAGCGCCATCTATTGTTATATACTAAAACTAAAATAACACCTACCGAACCTAAACGTGTATAATCTAGATATGAACCTTTATTAGGTGCGAATTGGGATCTTTTTAATGTCAATTCAATACGATTCCCAACAACAACTTTGAGTTGCTCTCAATTTTTATTCCACCCATTATGAAGTGGCTGACGATCAAAGCTGTTATGTATTAGTGGAATACTATTATTGTAACGATTTTCGCTCGGTAAGAAATGACTTTTTAAACTGAGCGCGACCTCCCCTACTATTAGAATAGGTATTGCCGCTATTAGAGAAAATTAAGATTTAGAACAACCGAGACTAAGAAAAATACAAAAATAAAATGAACATAAATATTATACTTCCATTGGTAAACTGTACAATTAATTACTTTTATATTTAACAATTTTTAAGCTAAAAGCATACCAAAGTAACCCAACTAGTATAGAATATTAATCTACATTAAATTAATAGTATTTAAATAATTTTGAACTTATTCAAGGATGGCAAATGTTCATAATATTCTGAATTAATAATCTAACATTGAGATGTATAGTCTAAAATGTGGCAAAATTTTCCATTAGGTAATAAAGCTATACTGTATAACAGGTATACTGTTATACCGTTATGATAGACTAGTATTTAAATGCCAAATGGATATAACATTATACAAATGGATAGAGCGAGTCAGTACCTTCAGTCCGGACTCCGGACCAACGCCTACAACTCTACAAGGCGCAGGTTTGGCCTCATATGGAATATTGTTCTCATCTCTGGGCAGGGGCGCCAAAATACCAACTGCTCCCTCTGGATCGTATCCAATGAAGGGCCGCTCGAATTGTTGACTGCCATAGTGTTTCAAACAGCTTGGACCCCTTGGAATTACGCCGAGATGTAGCTTCACTCTGCATCCTCTATCGGTTGTATCACGTGGAGTGCAGCTCTGAGAAATTGTTCGGAATCATACCACCTGCAACTTTTCGCTATCGTCCCACGCGAAAAACATACCATACTCATCACCTTGATGAGTATTGAGTGGCAGTCTTCCACAGTGCGTTTTTCGCGTAACTTTTTGCCGCGCACTGTAAAACTCTGGAACGAACTGTCACCAGCAGTATTTCCGGACCTATACGACCTGCAAACCTTCAAGGAAAGAGCGTATTCCCTCTTAAAAGGCCGGCAACGCTGCCTAATGAATTTGTGACGATTTTTTTTTAAAGTGAATTGATGCTGTGGGCTAATGAAAGGAACGCCGGCAGAGACACAAGACTACGAGTAAACGTCTTGTTGCATTAAAATCGATAATAAAATAACAGTTTTATTTAAAAGTCAAATCCAAATTAGTCATTTAAATATGATAACGCCATCAGCTGATACACAAATTAGATACAATAATCTGATGGTTGATCTGATCAATGGTCTGATTTATTATAGTTTCCCTTGTCAAAAGTTAAACGTGTTTCAAAACTCCGAATGGATTTATATTATGTTAGCAGTTAGAGTGGGGCCACGTTCTTACGGTGGGGTGCGTCGAGACACCAACCGCCGCGCCGCGTCGCAGCGAACGTTTCGACGTAATTCATATTATCTACAATAATTTTAGTTCCATAACGATTTACTATATGTGCCAGAAGTGGCAGGCAACAGGCGGTTGTTAAATATTATATTCAACACCATGGGCGTACCAGCATTTCAGCTGAGGGTGGGGGGGGGGACTCATAGGTAACTTGACTTCCAGAACCCCCCCCCCCCCCGCCCCTACCTGGTACGCCTATGTTCAACACTAATAAATATGACTAGGACTGTTACCACGGTGTTCATAATTCATATTATCATAGAGTAACTAAGCAGTTTTGTTAAAATCAAACTAGCTCAACACAGAAACAATTTAATAGGAAACTTTAGTCGGTAAACCTCTGCGGAGGGAGTCCGACATACCCCTGCCCCTTCCCCCCGAGGGGGCGGGGGATGCGTAATGCATTTCCCCTCCTCAAAAAAAGGCCCGCCAATCGCCATATCTGCCTATGAATCAATCTCTCCGATAGTACGTAGAGAATTAGTGAAAGAAAATTATTGTTCATCGAATCATCGCTTTGCGCATGGATATAATTTTACTATTACATTCACACAGGCACGATAATAATATAATATTATAACACTGCACTTACAATTATTATTATACTAAATTGAATTTTACTACGTTATTTTAACTATTATTAGCAAACACACTTAACACACAATTGACACACGAACATACCCTTATATTATATATAATTATATTACACACACATACTTTCCTATAATAATAATCTATTTAACTCTCTGCTCTCTAGATCTCTATTTTTTCCTTTACTAATTATTATTATTCATCTGTGGTCACCGCCGTTGATTTTACATTTAGTAAATGCTATAAATGTATACTTTATAATGTATACGTTATATAAAATGTAAGACTATTTGGAGATCCCAATAAACGAATATAAAATAAAATAAAATAATCTAGGCAACTTTTCAGATATTAGTGTCTAAACACACTAGGATGAATTACGCCGGCGTAAATTCCGCCGCACTTACGTCGCGTTTCAAACTCATATAAAATACGGACGGAACGCGGGGGACGATACACTATTACGTCGCGTTCCGTCCGTATATTTTTGTATGCGTTTGACATTTGCGGCGGAATCTACGCCGACGTAATTCCGCCTAGTATGTTTAGACACTTTCGGTTTACTAGATGTTTTCAATTAACCTCTCGAATACCGGGATATCAAAATTCGATTCAGCCGTAAAGCCCGAGTTCTATTTCAAATTTTACAAAAATTCGCCAATCAGAAACAAAATTTAGTGCATACATTTTGTAGCCAACTTCATACTCTTAAAAATAATGTATCGAATAAACGAAATTAATTCTTATGTTCGTTAAAATAAGTTAAAAAACTGCGTGAGGTCGAACCGTTCATTTTTTGGAATGAATATAATCTAATGTCCTGTTTCCGGACTCAAGGTACCCTCGTACCCTTAGTAAAAGCGGTTTTAATGTAATTCAGTTCAACCGTTCAAACATGAAATGGACGTGTTTTAATGTATTTGACGCTAGAACAGGTGATGAAGGTGGTAGAATAAAGCGCTGCGCGTTCACTGTCTTATAAAGTTATAACATTAAGAATTGCACAAACCTACGCGACCAAAGCGACTGCGAAGCGGTAGCGTCTACCGCGCGGCGGACGCTGCCCATGTAATCTTATGGCGCCGTGCACACCTGCACGACCGCGACGCGGGATGTTCGCGTCGGCAACCGAAACGTGCGCGTCAAGTTGTTAGACGCGTGTTTTGAAGTGTACATAACTAGACTTCTTTTTTAAAACCTTTTTTTTATATTATTTTCTACAACTCTTTAGTTTATGATTTTTTGATTTGTATACGTTTTGATAGATTGTGTCATGATATTAACGTTTGACGGTTCGCACCGTAGTCGCGCAGGTGTGCACGGCCAGTTTCGCGTTGCAGACGCTCCCGTATCGCGTACCGCGTCCCCCCCCCCCCTGTCACTGACGTTTAGGTTTGTTTTAAGCTTAAAGGTCGGCAACGCACCTGCAGCTCTTCTAATTTTGCGAGTGTCCATGGGCAACGCTACTTGCTATCCATCAGGTGACCGGTTTGCTTGTTAGTTGTTTGTCTCTTTATTTTATTAAAAAATATAATATATTGAGCTGTCCCGCGTCGCCCCAACGCGACGCAGGGACGAGCAATACAGTATTTCATACACACATTAAAACACCGCAACGCCGCGGCTCAACATGGCCCCGTATTATCGAGTTTTTACCTGCGGATGACCAAAAGGGTGGAACTGTCGAAGTTAAATAAGTTTGCTAACATTAGACCCTTGCAAAAAGTTTAGATGAAATCTGTAACAAGTGAAACACGTATTTTCACTATCGCTTATACGCATCTTTCGCATGTAAACTTTGCTTAGCGAAAATGGCCAAGGAAAATCATTCACAAGGTGTAATATTATTATAGAGAAGTAATATTTTTATTTAGTGTTTATCATGTACACATTGTGTCCCGTATAATATATAGAGTTTACTGTGAAAGTACAAGCGTCGAAAGAGTAACTTTAGTCTTTAACGTACAATATTTTTGTTATTTCAATGCGGGAATCAAACACCCGACTTTTAAGTTTTAAGTCGCAATTCGAAAGCAGTCAACTGGACTACAGAGCTAGTGAGAGGTGCCTCTGTGCCTCTGTATCTGAATTTTATTTCAACAAACTCTCAAAAAGCATTACCCTCCTTCTACAGAATATACATTATACACCAGTGGCGAGGGGTGAATATTTTGAGAAGGGAAGCCGGAGTAAAAAATCTACTTACCAATTTTGGTAATTTATAATTGAATGACATGCTTTTAATTTTCAAAACTAAGTTTGGAAAACAAAGTTTCCTTCGACAGCAAAATATAATCTGTCAGACAACAGCCTTTCTGAATTAATGCCATATTTTCCGAACTACACGATTACGTCGTACGACTCACAATTATTCACAAGTCACAATATAAATTAATTTAATTCACGACACTCTTCTAAGTTCTAACGCTAAAACAAAATTTAAATTCGACAAAACAAAACAAACGACATGTTGTTTACAAACACACTATCCGCCATATTAATATGTCAATCTAAAAACCAGCAAAATAAAAATGTATTACGCGCCTGTCATATTTAGTACCGCTAAAGGCATTCTTAATAAAGTCGTATTACAAAAAATCCTACCAAAATAAAATGTATTACGCGCCAGCAAAAGTATAATGTCGCTACATTCATTCTTAAATTCGAATCATAACAATTTTACTTCATGACTCATCTATCTCGCTTGCACTTGTGCGTTGCTAATTAACCTTTCTCCGTAATAACTCGTCGGGCATCGAGTTATTTCCAAGTATATATCGCGCGTGCTAGAACGAGACAGAACATGACGACCAGTTCACAGGAATGAAAAGGACAGATGCTTACTATGAACTGTCGTTGTATGGAGAAATAAGCCGCTAATCCTGCGGCTTATTTGATTCTCTGCGCCCGCACATTGCATTGCCTTTTAAAATTTGTAGGCGATAGTTATTAATTCAAACTATGTATTTCAAGTCAGAGAAAAATTTATTGCATATAACATTGTGAATTCAAAGTTTTTTAAGTAGGTATGTAAAATATTTATTAGATAAATATGTCGTTGGCCCATATATTCGATTTTTCTAAGCCCTAAGGGAAGCCGATGGGAATCGGGTTATATGGACGCTTCGCCACTGTTATACACATATTATAAATAAAATTTTCTCACCTCCGGGCGGAAAACGTCAACTTTCTTCCCGCTGCGCTTACCGATGTTGCCGTTTTCCGCCTCCGTCGATGAGAAAAATAGTATACGCAATATAAAATAATAATTACATTTGATCTGAGACATTTCTTATTTTCTTGCCCTAAGTGCGTAATGTACTATTTCAAATTTGTTAGTCTCGCTAAAACATGAGAACCGCTGAACCGATTTGGCTAATTTTAGTCTTGATGTACTAATTGTAGAAGTCCAGGGAAGATTTATATTAGGAGGGAAGTGATACAAAGTTCATCAGGTCATCTAGTTCTGTATAAAAGCCTACATAACAATCAATCACAAAATATAGCCACATGTATTGTCACCTGGCCGGCACAGGGACAATAAAAAGAAGAGATAAATAAAAAGAATTTAACAATTTAACAAATTTATTGAAATACTAAACACTAAACTTAGTCAGTCGAAGAGCGGGTTTCGCGGGTACGAATCCTAACCTCAGTCAATTTCTCAGTCTTTAGCTCACGGGTTTAGGGACACGACACTTAGCTGGGGACAAGCAGCGACTTGCGTGACTCCAGCTCCTCAAGTCTCCGTGATCCCGGTGACAGGCGCAGCGTCGATTGCCAGGTGTTCAAGCCAAGACGATCGGGATCCCGTAGGTGGCAGCAAGTTCAGGGTGTGGCTCTAGGAGGTGCGTCAATCAGACGGCATGGGCAGCACGTGGTTGACTCCAGGCGGCCACGAGGTAGCCAAGCGTAGCACGAGATCTACTCCAAGTCCAGACGGAGCACGAGGAGACCAAACATAGCACAAGGTGTTGCTCCAAACGTAGCAGAGGAGTTGTTCGGAGCGTAGCAGAGGAATTGCTCCAGACGGTGAACCCCTGGAATGTTCGAGGCAGGCCTTAGGAGAGTGTTCACGCGTTGATGACCCCCCGCAAGCACGTGTTCTCCACCCGAAGACTTCGAGCACGTGATTGCGGAGTCCATCACAAACATTAAAAGCAAAAACACTAATTAAAAAGGGAATTAAGAAAATCAAAATACGATTATTAAAGAGCAAAAGGTTATTGAACCTCTGACACTGACATTTAAAACTAGGTCAGGGCCAATTTTGCTATAACAACCTCAGACCAATAAAAAAAGAAAGACGGAGTATTTACAGGTAATGGGGTGAAGTCGCTGTTGATCAATGTGTGCGTCACGCCTAGCATAAATACGGTAGGCGTGCGCTTGTGTGCAAAAAAATAATGTTGCCAACTCAGGGTTTCAGATTGTCAAACTCCCATCCTGTTGCAGTCTTATTAAACTACTAAGTAATGACTACAAAAGTTGCTATCAAACTAGATTGTTAATCATCATTCATTAGTAATTGCTGAAAAAAAGTAAATACTTAAATATCTATATCTAATAAATTATGTGTTTCAACTAAGAACAGACAGACAGACAGACAGACATACCGATGGGTCCTACGTATACTGGCGTAAGTGAAAAAAATAGATTTTACAGGAGAGCCAATTAAGTTGTCAGAACCATATTTTTGGGTCATATCTTGTGACCTATTTTAACGAATTTAGTGAATTTTTGCATGTAGCCTTATCAATTAATGCTTTTCTTATTACTGGTAGCAAATTTTATGCATATTCAATATTTTTTGAGATTTTACACATTGGCCCTTTTACGTCGTCGTATTTCTATAATGATATGCTTATTATTCAACGTGAACAGATTTAAATGATCATTCGCCCTTTTACTAGGCTCAACGTAAATATAATATTTTAAGAGATTCCTGTTTTTTTTTTAGCACGTAATTATTTAACTGTTATCACGTTTTACTGTCTACAATGAATCAGTTAGAAAGTATTGCTCATTGTGTAGTTATTTCAGTTTAACGCAGCTACGCCCATATACTGTGCTATACATTAGAATGTTTAAGAGGCCGGGTGCCATCGAAATTCTCATACACACGTAATACCAAAATCTTTTTCTCATACGAAAATATTTAACATGTTTGAGTTATTTTTCAGCTTAAAATAGTAATTACCTAGGTTCCTGCATATTTTTTTTTTCACAAAATATTAAAACACAAAAAAAATTTTTAGTGTTTAAATATTTTGTAGTAAATTTACTACTAAATATTGAATTAATTGAATTTCGATGGCACCCGGCACCTTAAGGTAAGTATTTCAACTTAAAGTGTGTAAATTTACAAATAAAACAATCTGCTTAATTTTTCATGCTTTTATTTATGATAAATTGTTTGTAGGCGGCAATATAATGAAGTAGGTTCAATAATAAACTAAAAATTTCTTCATGAAATCAAACGACAATTTAGAATGCAATCAAGTATCTACTACAAAATATGATAAATAATATTATTGAATATAAAAATATAATTATGACAACTTCTAACCTTTTGTTGACAGTTATATGATGTAAGATAATATTAAAATAAAATGAGACCACTTCTAATTCTTCTGCAAAATCAACTTTTAAAAAGTAAGAGGAACAACATGATAATCTAATCACAAATTTTACTAGTAGAGTATCTCTCAAAAAGCAAACATAACAAAAAATAAAATATTATTAAACGTTTTCTGTACCCACTTAATTTGAGACGTGCCAAGCGAAGCGCAAGGGCACTACCTACCTTTTCTCGAAGTGTTTCGCCGTTTTTTTTAACCTTCATAGAATTGGTTTCCGTTGTAGCAGATAGTTCATATTTTCAGGATATAATGTCATCAATAGACTTATTGAGCATACAAAGTCTCAATTGAATATCTTCTATACTTTAGATTTTATTGATATCCAAAATACACCGATTTCGTCACTGACACACTGATGGTCATCAAAATGTTGAGCTACTTCCTGAAGTGCTAGAAAGCTGAAATTTGATATGCAATCTTAGTTTAGTATACAACCAACAAAAAAATTCATAAACTTGTGATTTTCGTCCCTCATCCCCTAAAATGGGGGTGAGTGGAATCTGACCCTCGTAGAGTTGGTTTCCGATGTGCCAGTTTATATTCTCAGGATATAATGTAAATAATAGACTTATTGAACATACAAAGTCTCAATTGAATAGGTTTAATACTTTATATTTTATTGATATCTGAAATACGCCGAAATTTGGTTATACGCCGTAAAATAAGTTTAGTAGGGGGGTAATGGAAGTTTAAATAAGACTTTTATCAATTTTATGAATAACTAGCTGTCCCGGTGAACTACGTGTCACTTTAAAACCTTCCCTGGACTTCTACGAATATTTTAAGACCAAAATCAGCCTAATCCGTTCAGCCGTTTTCGAGTTTTAGCGTGACTAACACATTTGACAATCCATTTTTATATATATAGATATAAGAAGAGGACATGAAAGTTTACACGGGATGGACATATTTAACTAAAAACCTCTTAATAAAAAATAATAAAAAACACTAAAAAGACTAAAAAGACTGCCTAGCAAGTAGCAACTTACAAAAAGGACTGAAATCCCACCAAAAACATTTCATGTAAAAGTTACCTCGAAGACCACAAAAGGTTTGCTCTGTGAAAAAGACATCAGATCTTATGTAGAGCCAAGCTTCTGAATCGACGCGGCCTAACTCTATCGATTCTAACTACAACAAATTCTACATATCAGTATGTATGGCTGGTATTGCTGTCATTAATACGAGATGCCTCTACGTAATCATTAGCGCTTGTTAGTTGTAAGTCTGTATTAGTAAGAAGATCAAAAGACAAATCTTCAACTGCATATTCCGCACCAGAACCAGAAGGAAGAGGAGAAACTGCAATCAAAGAAAATTTATGAATACTTTAAAACCATCATTTACTAATAACCAAAAAATATTTATTTGCACTGATATCAAGAAATAGGCATACGAATATAGATTTAGAGAAAACCCCTTATAAATAATTCGCCAAGTGCGAGTCGGACTCGCGCACGAAGGATTCCGTACCGTTATAGAGCAAAAAAGGCTAAAAAAATGTTTATTGTATGGAAGCCCCCCTTAAATATTAATATTTTGTTTTTAGTATTTGTTATTATAGCGGCAACAGTTATAATACACAATCTGTGAAAATTTCAGAAGTCTAACTATAGCGGTTCTTGAGATACAGCCTGGCGACAGACAGACAGACAGACAGACAGACAGACAGACAGACAGACAGACAGATAGACAGACATACAGACAGACAGACAGACAGACAGATGGACGGACGGACGGACGGACAGACAACGAAGTAAGTTGGGTACGGAACCCTAAAAACGTACACGAATGGAATAATTTATTTACTTAATACAAGATAGACTTCTGTACATACGCACTTACGCCACTGTATGTTTTAATGACTTTTAATAATCACGTAATAATTTGCTTACTTTAGGATAAAATGTGATAAATAACCATTCAAAAAAATAAATAAAAAAACCATGTTGCGTTTCATTAGATGCCAAAAATACAATTTTTAAATCAAAGGCGTAAGTGATTACCCTAAAAATTGAACTACGTAAATGGGCGAAAGCGAGTTCACGCCTTTTTACGAAGTATACCATTAAATTACTACTAAATGTTAATATTTTGCAACAGTGATATGTAAATATCACTTCACTAGAATAAATAACAACAACAAAATGGTTGACTCATCTTACCTGGACAATCAGTTTCATTATTTTCGTCTTCGGTGTTTAAATCACTACTGTATTTTCTTCGGCCAATAATTTTATTTAAGATTTTTTGAGCCCTTGTGATTGGCATTCTTTTTGCTGGCGGCATTTTTGTTAAAATACTTATTATTATATTATAAAAAAAACATTATACTGCGCTGAAAACGAGCGAGCATACCAAAGGTAACGGACGTCGCCGCAACACAGTATAACGGCCTAAGCGGCACCTCCGCCCGCGCGCCGCTCCCCTGACGCTTGGCTTTGGCTATGTAGATGGGCGAACCGTCTGATTGGGCTTTATACGTGACGGAGATTTACATTTACGCCTTTCTGACTAAAATTTTATTTTAAAAATAATCAACAGAAAAAAATAATTCTTCACGATATTATAGATTAGAGCAAAGTGAAATCATTGGTCATATAATTGGAAAAAGGCGCAAGCGGCAGTTTCGCCTCTATACGTAGGACCCATCGATACATACAGACAAAAATTGTAAAGAATGTTGTTTGGTGTATGCAGTATGTATTGTATACAGATTAATATGCAAATAGTAAAAAATCTTTCAATACTACAAACAGACACTCCAATTTTATTTATATTAATAGATTTTAAATGAATAACGAATTTTAGGTTAAAAATAAACATTTGTCAGGATAATACAGCACGTAATATTTTTCCCCTATTATGAGGAAAAATATCTTGCGACTAACATGTAGCACTCTTTGAGGTTCTGTGTTTCGAGACTCCCGAGACAATTTTTAAAACTAATAAATTAAGTTCGTTATTTCGGTGGTAATACATAAATATTCAACTAATTACTTGTGAAACGTAATCCCACAAGGTTTCTTTTGAGCACAAGAATTGTTTTTGCACCATTTAACGATGCAGGACGGCATATTTTGATATTTCTTGACACAGATGAAAACGACATGCGCCGTCACTCGTTGAAACCGGAATGGCGGGCGGCCGGCTTCCTATGGCCGTATCGGCTTCCTATTGCCTGCCTCACCGTGTGGCTCTGTCTATCTTTTTTTATTGGTCTGAGATAACAACAAAGAAAACCAAGAAAATAATTTGACCACGGTGAAAGAATTAATATTAGAAAGTGAAAATTACAAATAAGAATCTACTTTACAAAATAAAAGGTTGAAACAGGAAGCCTTCAAACATGTGGTCTATCACAAAGATAAATTTTACAATTTAGACAAATACATAATGTTGTGATTTTCGCCACAATAAAAACCAAATACAGGATAAAGTTGAATTTACAATAAAAAGGAATCAAGTACCTTGGAAATATTTGGAAAATTCCACAAACACACACATTAAACTCACTCACCGATAACGGGGGTCAATGACTCCTACATTTTGATTTTTGATGGTGTCAAAAAGGCGGTTTTATTTTTTTAACTGTCACGTTGACAGGGGTAAGGCGTATATCCGAAGGGCTTGTTTATGAAAAAAGGTACTTCATTATTATTTATCAAATAATATATTGAAAACTAGATAATACTACTTTATAAAATTTTAATAGCCAAATAGAATTAAAATATATTAAAATAAAGTTATTTTAGCAAAGAGTATTAATCAAAACAAACAGATAGTGTCGTCTTAGTTCCGCACTACTATCAAAAGATGGCGCGCTATGTATCGATTTGTATAATTGATTTCAAGAAACAGCTGACAAATAAAGAAGAAGGAGATATTAATTTATTTTGAGTAGCTACGCTACAGTATCATATTCAATCAATTTCGTTTCAGTAGCTGTTGCGAGTGGCGGCGACGACAAATCGCAAACGTTTCTCTTGCGCGTTCAAAACAAAATAAGGCCAATGGCCAACGCACTTCTCACTTATAATAATTTGGTGCTAACTTATAATGTCATCTAAATAAGCCTTCGCGGTTTATCGATTGTATTTTTATGTAATGTTTTGTATTTGTGTATTGTGTTGAATTATAGTAAATAAATAATAATATTAACGGGGGTGGTACAATGTGACGACCTCTGTGGCTCAGTTGGTGGGCTGTTGGTGCTCAAGCCGGGGGTCGCAGTTTCGAATCCCGCCGACGGAACAAAAAGTTTTCGAAGTTACTGTGTATTAAATATGTGTATCATAAAAATCTGAAATATATGTTGTGCAGTACTCTGGTCGGGGTCACCAATGAATGTGGAAAAAACGGGGGAAATTATTTGAAAGGGCTTATCTCGCGAACTACTGGAGCAATTTTTATGTTATTTGGCACAGATAAGAAGTAGACCACGTGAAGGATCATAGGCTATCGATTTTAATCATTTTCTCAGTGGCTATATATTTTATACCTGTGCGACGCTAGTAATATTATAAAAGGGTTGTTTGTTGTACCAAACTGCCCGAAACCGTTTGATCGATTGTTTGCAAGAGTACATGATGTGTCTGATAATCGGCAAACATTTATTTTTTATTACCTAAACATAAAAAGCACAGCTAACCGTCTTTTGAATTTTATGGTAAATCTGCTTCAAATACCTATACGTTTTTATGACGTCTGTAATAAAAACAGTAGGCTCTATCATATTTCCATGCGGTATAATATAGCAAAACAAAGTTGATCCTCAACTATACTGTACTCGGCGAAACATGGCGGTAGCGTTCATTGACTCCCTGTCAAAAACTTGCCATTGTCTGTATAAACCGCGATTGACAATGTGGTGTCATTTGTTGTCAATCGCGGCTTTGTAGTTTGTATAGAAAATGACAAGTTTTTGACAGGGAGTCAATGATCGCTACCGCCATGTTTCGCCGAGTACAGTATAGTAACCATTACAAATCATTCTACCTGAACCAATTCATTTTAAAACATTAATTGAGATCATTTTAACCATTAGTGAATAACGGGTGAAAGTAATACCATAATTTAACCCTCGCAGTCACAATGGTCAGCTATTACTGATTCAATCGAAGCCTTGCTTCATTTACAACGCCCGCACTTGCATAGCAAGTGATTAAGCAAGCAAAGTCTGGGAATAAAACCAGGGAAGAAAAAAAAGTGAACCAACTATTGGTAGTTGGTACTATGACGTCGTACTATAAAAATCCTAATATTATTGGCGTTCCTAGCATTTTAAAAATTTAAGGTGTCAATAAAAGGAAAACTGCCACCGATGGGCCATGGGGTAGTTTAAGCGAAATTGTCTTGCCATACTTGTTTATAAATAAGGTACAATGATTCAGAAAGAAATGCTATTTAAGTGAGATATTAACCGTTATTGTAGGACATTATTATATTAAAAAGTTATGAATGTTTTTATGCGGGCTCTACACTCGCGGTGCGAATTGCGGCCGCGATTCGCGCAGTGAACACGATTCGAACAAATACGAATAGAAGCCGCGAAACCCTCCACACTCGCGGTTCGCGGCCTTCGCGGGCTTTCGCGCCGCAATAAATATTTTGAACATTTAAACATTCATAATTTAATTCATTTAAAAGCAAATACGTAGTTCTCATAAATAAATTTTACTTTTAAATACCGATCACTATTTGTGAGTGGTTGACCAAAAAGGGACCTGAAGGAAAATAATTTGATTTCGAGTAAAACGCGTTTGAAGTTTCGTGTTTCGACTCGTGCGTTATTCACAAAAAAAATCATTAAAAAAAACTACGGCACCTAAAAATATTCTGGTTAGACCAAAACAAAGCTAAAAGACCACGGATTAAAAAATAAGAATATTAAAGAAGGTACCTAAATAATTTGATTTTGAGTAAATCGTGTTTGAAGTTTCGTGTAGAAACAAGTTACGACTCGTGCGCGGTTCACAAAAAAAATCATTTAAAAAAACTACGGCACCTAAAAATATTCTAGTTGGACCAAAATAAAGCTAAAAGACCACGGACAAAAAAAAAAAATAAAAAAAAAAACCGTTTCCAATCCTTCAGGTCCCTTTTTGGTCAACCACTCAAATTTATTTTCTATGTTCAACCCATTACAGTGCCATTATTAGTCACGTTCCAGTAAATACATCGCAACTGGCGCCAGCAAAAGGAGCAAATAAAACAAACGCGGAGCAAGTTACAGAGCACGTTGATACGTGGCCCAATTCGACGAATTCACAACTCAGTGATTTTCAGCCTCTAGTTAGTGCTGCGGTATGCTTGTCGAGAAAATTGATACTATTTTTATGTAAGTATTTTAGTAAAGTAAATTGCTAAAAGATAATTGATTACAGCTGCTGCCTTCCCCCTACAGAAACAGTATCGAATCGAGAATCGAATTAGCTCGGTCTTAAAGTTTTTCCTACTTCCGACATATTATACTAGTGCAAAAACTCGCTGCGGGTCAATTTGGAACTAATACGATCCTGACAGCTGTACTAGGCACTAGCGCACGGTCGTGCTGCGGCTCAATTTGGAACTAATACGATCACAATGGCTTTTCCTACTCCTGACAGCTGTACTAGACACTAGCGCACGGTCGTGCTGCGGCTCAATTTGGAACTAATACGATCACAATGGCTTTTCCTACTCCTGACAGCTGTACTAGACACTAGCGCACGGTCGTGCTGCGGCTCAATTTGGAACTAATACGATCACAATGGCTTTTCCTACTCCTGACAGCTGTACTAGACACTAGCGCACGGTCGTGCTGCGGCTCAATTTGGAACTAATACGATCACAATGTCTTTTCCTACTCTTGACAGCTGTACTAGGCACAAGCGCACGGTTGTGCTGCGGCTCAATTTGAAACTTATCAGACTCGTAAATCAAATAATCGTATCAGGTTTCGGTAGTAAGACTGCAGAATATCACACAGCAAACTAGTTTTTACTTTTATCAAACCTAAAAGCGCGCGATTTTAACTTATGCTATCGAAGTTGTTTTGCCATATAAGTTATTTCTAGTATCATTTTACAAAGTAGATAAAAACCTATTTTCAGGCATAACGAAAGAGGCGTACAAAATTTCATTAAAATCGGCTGAGCCGTTTTGGAGGAGTTCGCGCACAAATACTGTGACACGAAAATTTTATATATTACATTGTTTGTGTTCTACGCAGAACGCACTTATAGCTTATCATTATCAAGTAAAGTTCCAATAACAATTATTTATTTATTAAAGTCTAAGATTAAAGTTTCAATAACACTTTAGTCTTAGACTTTACATGAATAATTAATATGAGTACTAACCTAACCAACCAGAGTAAATTCCGTAACATAATTTCTAACGACAAATCAAAGTAGACGGAATTCTCGCTTAGTTTTCAAGTTTGTTAACCTTAATATGATTAACACAAGGCGTTTCTAACACGGTACAACTCTGACAAACTATTAATTAGAAGCCAAGTTCGTAACTCATAACGAAATATTAACTGGGATGTAGGAATTATAGGCGATTGACGAACTTATATCACGGGATTTGGTTAACGAAGTTTGATACAGGTGCAATTATTTACGGTTGGGAGTTGGGACAAAAATATTTTTAGGTAGCTATAGTTAGTTTAATAGTAATTATTATGATACCCTAATTAATTTAAAGCATGAAGCTCTTTTTTATCTTATTTTCTTCGGGACTGCAACTGTAGGAATCTCGTCTCCCACTGCCGGACACGGACTGTGTCTAAACGGATTATGCCGAAGTTCCGCGGCGGAATTCCCGCATGATTCTGCCTGCAATGTATTTTAAATTACCGATGACACACTATGCCGAAATTCCGTAACGTCATATTGTATGCGTTTGACAATGCTGACGTAATCATGCGGAACTTCCGCCGCGGAACTTCGGCATAGTGTGTTTAGACAGAGTCATACCCCATCGTGACGTCGCCACTCGCCAGTGACGTTACTACGGCAACGTCTGGCGTCCCTACGTCGCTGCAAAGCAGTGTTTTTTAAACTTAGCTTATGCTGCCTCCCCATATAGACAAGCGCACCGCCAACGCGTTGGCGGTGCGCTTGCAACGGTTACAAAAACACCGCTTTGTGGCGACGTAGAGTCGCCAGACATTGCCATGGTGACGTCACTGGCGGACTCGCGATGGCGTCCCGGTGGGGTATGGCCCTTATACTTAAGGGGTATCTAGTAGTGGAAAGCAATTATCATAAATTTCCGACAGTAAAAGACCAGAAAGAAGAGAGAAAATACGGTTAAAAAATCTGAGCGTTATACTTTATCAAAGGTTAGGTAGACCTTCAGAACTAGATATCTTCTAAGCTCTAAAGTAACCGCAACCGAAAGTCTATAGTTAGTGGTCGTCGGCTTTCGGCTAAAACTCAACTATTTCTGTACTCAATCTTCATAATTTTGAAGTCGGTGCCAGTTACAAATGTTTCAAATATTCTGGCATCTGGATTCAGCTATATCTGGTACCGACTTCCAAATTATGAAGATTGAGTACAGAAATAGTTGCGTTTTAGCCGAATTCGGAAAAAGGCACCTTACTTAATACTTTTTAGTTCATATTATAAGGAATAAGGATGTTATTATTGTTTTTACCTTGGAAGTCGGTTTTAATTTTTTGTTAAAAATAATAATAATATTAAGTCCGCCGTCGCTTAATCTTGAGCCATTACTCGATTTAATGCCTAAACATTTATGTTAGCTGTAGATTATATTTTACGTAAATAATACAAACAAATATTTTTCCTTTAATTTATAGGGGAGGTTTCATTTACAACAAAATATATTAAAGTAAACCTCTTACAATATTAGTAAATCATTGAATAACAATCCCATGAGATTTAACACTTGCCGCTCGATTCCATTTCCATTAGTATTAAGGACTTAAGGTGACGAAAGATATTGGAGGTGAAATCGAAGGCTTTCGCACGCGGAAAATGTCAGCGTTGCCGATATTCTCAACAGATTGGGTATTTATTGGTATCGTCTTTCGTCACACTTCATTGAGGTCTTTTACGGCCTTTTCTGCTTTTTCATTTACCGATAGTTCTGAACCCGTGACGGAAAACGGGGTGCTAAAAGTTTGATATTAAGCTGTGTATGTCATTCTCTGGTATCGTATCATCCAAACAGGTGGACTTTTGATCTAGTTTTATCATTTGAAAGTTGACGTAACCAATAGTGTTCTTAATAATTAATGTATTGTTCATTTTTTTTAAATAACTTGCCGTGGCACTACACGGTACTATTTTTATGTGGCCGAATCATGCCTTGTAATTCACATTTGTTTAGGGCCGGATTATGCCTTGGTTCCTGAATAAATTATAAAACCCATGTAGTATTTCGGAACTCACGCTATGAATATTATTTGGAGAGACAGTTTCCACGCCCCTATTTTAATGTCATTCTCATAATCAATTTCTGTACGTCCTAATGCTTTTTGTTTTATTATTATATCTTGTATTTGCATGGTCGCATGAAGTCACCACTCATTACCCGTACCCAGTGCATGGCAATCAGTTTGCGTTATAACTGTACATATTTTTCGCCTCAACTCTGACGCTGGAAACTCCTACATGGGGAGAAACTCCTAAAAAAAGAAGGAGCAGACGTCCTTATGCTGCGTTAACAATACTAAAACAATAATAACGTTATCTAAACAGCTTTCGCAGCAAATTATACCTCAGCACGAATATCAGACATCTTAAAACTTGAGCGAAACATATCACACTTCCATTACTAGGGGGATTATTGCGTGTAAATAGAAATAGATTTTCTTTGATTAAGAGTCCGTATACGAAATTTTGCCGATGAATACGAAATTTCAAAGGTTCGCTACAGAAATATTATTAGGTTTTTTCCTCTTATTAGACTTAAAAATATATATATATTAATTATTAGATTTAAAATATATTTAAGCGCGGAAAGCCGACTCGAACCTTGCGGCGAGTAATATAATCTGAGATTTAGGTTGTTTTGAAACGTGTTTTTGGCACAGTTTGTTTTTTTTTTCTTTTTTCTCTAATTGGATAGAATTTTATCTATAGATTATTTATGTCGTTTTCTTTTTATGAATTACTGCTCCAAGTTGCCGAAATTAACAGCAATTCTTTGCCCATTTTCTCTAAAATTTTGCCGAGTTACATATTTTTTTAATCAACTATTTCATATTAAAGTGGTAAAAAGTAATTCCAACATTTTGTAGACGACTTTCTCAACAGTATATTGTATATTTTTCATAACGTTAAGACGTCAATACAATACATAAACAGGTGATAATCTAAACATTTTACAGCAAAAATCACAAAACTGTCGCGGGTTTGAGTTAGATTATTTAAAAATACTTAAAAAAATAAAAATCTAGCTCCAACATTAGATTAAAATTGAAATGATCTTACTGTTGTGCATTAAAACTTATAGAAATACTGTATTTTAACTGTTAAATCACGTCTGTTAAATCAGCGAAATTCGGCAAATTTCGTAGACGGACCCTTAAATTATAGTTCGTAACTCATATCCGTTGGTTTTCAAAGGTGAATTAACAAGCAATTGACAGAAAGAAATACTTTCGGATTTATATAATTACTATAGGTTAATTAATAAGAAATAAACGGTTCGTATATTATTATAATCTAAATTGTTAAGTTTCTTTTACCTTTTTTATAAAAATTAACAGTGAATTTAATACTATGCAATCTTAGGAGTTAATACTGTCTGTATATTGTGACTTCATGTTTTTTGACCGAGTGCGTGATTGGTCACCCGAGAATGCCCCGATGTATTCCATCAACGTTATAAAGGATTATCAAATACAATGCAATCTTAAGAGGTAGGTAATATATTACTATCTTAAAAGCTATGCGCACATTGTGACTTCATATTTTATGACCGAGTGATGTGGGTCCGTCTTTGTCTCACCGACTTCTTATAGGACCTTTTAGCATCCAATTGACTTTAAAATGACTTGCTATCGTACTTATTAGCCCCCCAGGAGTGAAGATATAATCTTTGCAGCCCTTTCTGATACAGCGAGTGTCTTGGGCGAGATAAACTTAATATTTATGGCGCTTTATTGTGTGGATTTAAATAACTCGTGAATTTGCCAAATATACTTCCGCAACGTCATCGCACACTCACTACGTACTTTTGTATACTCATTAATAAGTTATAAAGTAGAAGTTAAAAACATTTTTTTACATTTTGTTGATGGTAGCTATCACATTTAAGACGTATTAACTTGCTGAGATTAACAATAAGATATTATTATAAATTATAATGTTTGTGTGTGATAACATTATATATTTATGGCTGAAGAGATTATTATATTAAAATACCCAAAAGTAATGCACAACATTTTAGATTCTATTTACATTATAGTTACTAAAATCTTGAAGCACCTTATACAATACTTTCTCCGGGATTCAACGAGTACCTCAATTCACTTCGATTCAATAGGATTGAATCTGTTATATTCTGTTGCTTACGTTTACTGCAGTGATCCAATTTCTATTCTCAATGCTCCTTCTTCTAGTAAATGCCTGAAGGTTTTTCAAACTTTAATTTTTTTAAATAGAATGATAGTAAAAACTTGAATCACTACCCCAGTCTCTAAGGTTTTTTGAGAGACAGAAGGTTTACCTAATATTCACTCGTGCTTTCTAAGATCAGAATGTTAATAACCTCATTGAAAAGATAAATTCCAGCTAAAATCACCTTACAAAACAGGGTATAAAATCGTATTGAAAATTGTTAAAATAACTTTCTTGTTACGCCCTGTCCCTTTTATTTGGACTTAGTAAAAAAATATTAAAATGCAATCACATGTAGTGTGCGACGACCTTCACGTGAATGGATCATATGAAATGAATTCGGTTTTTCTCCTCGAAGAAAATTATCCTTTGGCTTTTCCGTATGAAAGTTGAATGAATCCATTTCAATACGATTATTATTTTTAACTAAATGACGCCTGCAACTCCGTTGCGCATAAATTCGTTTATCGCCCAGAAACTGTACATTTTTCCGGGATAAAAAGTATCCTTTGTCCTTTTTCGGGATTCAAACTATCACCATACTAAATTTTAGCAATGACCGTTCAGTGGTTTGGGCGTGAAGAGGTAACAGAGAGACAGACAAACAGCTGATATGACAGACAAAATCTGAATCAGAATCGTTTATTTCAGGAAATTGGTTATAAGGTGTTATAATTTATAGACATGTTACTTCGCAATTTCAGCCTTTGGGGCGTGGAAATATTAAAATATAAATTAATATGATCAGGTATTGGTCAGGTATTTTAACTTAATACTTATTCAAAAAAATATGCATACTTTCGTTAGATAGACAGATAGACATACTTTAGTTTTTTTTTATTATATTGTTATGGATGTATTCGAAATATTATACTAATAAAATACTATTCTAGCCTTCTTTAAAAACGCTGGCTACTACAGCAATGCTTAGTATTCAGCAAGATCCAATAATATGGGACTGCCAACTATTTATATGCATATAAGTTTTCTGTCCTACATAGCTGGTCTTATGATGTCCGTTCATGCTATATTATTGTATGTCTTCTATATTACTTTCAGCAAATATCATAATATTATATTGGGCCTTTTATACTGTACTCAGCGAAACATGGCATCAGCGGTCATTGAATCCCTGTCAAAAACTTGTCATTTTATATATAAACCGTGTTTGATAATGAAGTGTCAGATGTTGTCAATCGCGGCTTTGTATAGAAAATGACAAGTTTTTGACAGGGAGTCAATGACCGCTACCACCATGTTTCGCCGAGTACGGTATAGTATTTCAAAACGAGGTCATAATAATTATTATCGACTACAAGTAAAAGTCTATTAAGTGGTGTTATAATTATAATATAGGCCGGCGGCAACGCACTTTCAGCTCTTCTGATGTTGCGAGTGTCCATGGGCGACGGTAGTTGCTTTCCATCAGGTGACCCGTTTGCTCGTTTTCCCCCTTATTTTATAAAAAAAAAATTACTGGCCACGCACTTGAAACTCCATAGATGTCAATCAAGAGTAATAAGGAAATGAAGTCGAATTAGAAGCTTTTTTATTTCTTATTTTATAGACTTCACCACGCAACCATTAATATCTAGATTCTAGAGTTTAGACGTCAATGATAACGGAAAAGATAATTATAATGTTCGTAACTTCTCGCAAACTTTTTTTTTAATGGAACGAGCAAACGTGTCACTTGATGGAAAGCAACTTCCGTCGCCCATGGACACTCGCAGCATCAGAAGAGCTACAGGTGCGTTGCCGGCCTTTTAAGAGGGAATAATAGGGGATGGTAGGGATGGGAAGGGAAGGGAATAGGGGAGGTTAGGGAAGGGAATATTTGGGCCTCCGGTAAACTCACTCCCTCGACGAAACTCAGCGCAAGCGCTGTTTCACACCGGTTTTCTGTGAGAACGTGGTATTTCTCCGGTCAAGCCAGCCCATTCGTGCCGAAGTATGGCTCTCCCACGTGTCAAAAAACTTTTAAATTGATTTTGATGAAAATTATTGCTATGGTAGTAGTTGGAAGCCTGACTTAATAAAATAAAATATCCACAGCCGAACATATTATAACCTCCTCGTTTTTTGGAAGTCGGTTAAAAAATATATTTTTAAAGGAAAAGTTTCGCTTTAAGAGCAATAAAGACTAATTGTCATAAAAGTATTTATTAATAATAATTAATAATACATATTTTTAAAATCCTACCAAAACTATTCAATGTAATTATTATTTTTAACAAAAAATTAAAACCGACTTCCAAGGTAAAAACAATAATAGCATCCTTATAATATGAACTAAAAAGTATTAAATAATTTTTCCTATCTCATGGTGCCTTTTTCCGAATTCGGCTAAAACTCAACTATTTCTGTACTCAATCTTCATAATTTTGAACTCGGTACCAGATATAGCTGAATCCAGATGCCAGAATATTAGAAACATTTGTAACTGGCACCGACTTCAAAATTATGAAGATTGAGTACAGAAATAGTTGAGTTTTAGCCGAATTCGGAAAAAGGCACCATGAGATAGGAAAAATTATTTAATACTTTTTAGTTCATATTATAAGGATGTTATTATTGTTTTTACCTTGGAAGTCGGTTCAAATTTTTTGTTAAAAATAATAATTTCACTCTTTTTAGTAACCTAGTAAAATCATCGCGTACTATACGTAGATTAGGGCCGATTCACACCGAATGGCAGAGGCGAGGCGAGCAGTTTCAGTGTCATATGATTTTAAACTTTATCTTCATTATTGTAATACATTGCGTCCACGGGCGGCCGTAGATTTCTCAAGCGATACTATCTATTACAATAATGAAGATAAATTAAAATCATATGACACTGAGACTGCTCGCCTCGCCTCCGCCATTCCGGTGTGAATCGGCCCTAATACACCTGTATACTATTCTACGTATCTTATTACAATTCGTTAACAGTCACACTTACAAAATATAATATCAGCTGCAGATAATTTTAAATTAAAAAAAAACGATGTGGACACGTGGTAGGGCCGCGCCAAACCGGAATTTAAGCAGCGGCGAGGCTTTTTGTGTCATACGATTTTAAACTTTATCTTTATTATTGTAATACATAGTATCGCTTGTGAAGTCTACGGCCGCCCGTGGCCGCGATTGGTATGTGTGACAGCTGTGCACTCTAGCATGTTACTTGTATTATCGAAGCAACTTACTTCTCAGAAGTAATGTCAAATGTGTGCCTTACGCTCTGGAGACAAGGTTGAATATTTTGTTATGTTCAATTTTGGTGACATTGGTGACCCTGACGTGGTAATGATGATGATGATGATGAATGTACTTTGTATAGTAGCATATGCTTTCAGTTCTTAAAACAGCGCCTTAACCCCCAAACTTGTATCTATAAGGAATCCGGAGTTCTCTTAGTATCTTCGGAACCATAGTATTCCTTGGTGCAGAATCTTGCGTTTTGGTAGTATATGCTTAGGACTCCTATTCCATTATGCTTCTCATAAAACCAAAATCACTATATGTTTCCATATAAATTTCGAGGAGTTCCCTCGATTACTCATGGATCCCATCATCAGGTCACCACTTTTACCAAATTGGAGTGAAACCTAATACAACAAAACAAAAATTTCGAAAATCGGTTCACAAATGGCGGAGTAATCGTTGAACATGCAAAAAAAAAAAAAAAAAAACACAGCCGAACATATAACCTCCTCGTTTTTTGGACGTCGGTTAAAAATGTAGACTACTTTGTAGCAAAAAAAAAAAAAAAAATTGTGTTTTTGTGGGATACTGTTAAATATACATGGTGTAACAAAACGTGATAATACTTAAGACTTTGGAGTGTATATGTTCCTTGGCCATGACGCGGGGGACACTTGCCCATACAAATCTAAAAAAAAAAAATGATCTTACAGTGCAGCGTTGCTACTTTTATAGTGAACTCTATAATATTATAAGGAACACATACACACCCTAAGGTCACTTAGCTTTGTAACACCCTGTATCAGGCTCTGTGGTGGAAACTCTTCAACTTCTGCCTTCACTGTAGTAAAAAGTTCAATACGGTCCACTACCGTTGTTGAAATAAAAATGTACGATATTACAGGTCTTACGGGCGAACTATTTCGTATGAGGCTAGAAATTATATTTAGCTCATGGATGAAAATGTCTGCAAACGTTGTTACGATGGACCTGTATCATATCCGGTGTTTTGGAAATAAATTTTACACCCTGAAAATGTTTACAAGAAAAAGATAAATAAAATATATTGTTAAACGCAGCACATCTATAGGTTTTCGTGCTACATTTAAGTAAACTTAACTTAACTTAACTTTAAATTAAGAAAAAAAACAACCCCCAAATCAAAATCTTAAGTAAGTAAATCAAACTCAAAATTTTCAGCACTCAGCAGGCAAGCCTCTAAGAAAACGCTCGATAATATTAGCTTTCAAACAAAAAAATCTGGATCAAAATCGGTTCACTCGTTTTATGCTACGATGTCACGGACAGATACACACACAGACAGACAAACCGACAGACAGACAGACACGTCAAACTTATAACACCCCTCTTTTTTGAACAAAAACAGATAAAGTCGTGAAAGGAAATAATAATGTAATGTTAATATCATTACTTTTATTTATTGAAAGAGGCTTAGGGAAAATTGAATTTCGCTGCAGCGGCTAAGGATTTTCGTCGGCAGCTCATCCCAGACTTTAATACTTATAAGTTATCAACTTGCAAACTGGGGAATTTTTAATACAGCACCTAGAATGTACTATTAACTTAGATTTGCATGTTTAACAGCATTTTGTAATGTTCGTATTAAAACCAAAGAAACAATTTTAAAACAGAAATAAGTGAAGCTTATTTTAATGGCGGCTCTACATTTGCAATATATTGTTTCGATCTGTCGTAATTTGCGAATAAACCGCCTTATAATGCGAGGTTTCCAATATTATACCGAAGATCCATTGACTAGATTAATTCCATTATATATTACACCAAACAGAAAAAATATAAACATAGTCGAAGGACGTCAATGATCGACTTTAAGTTAATGACAATTTTAAAAAACTGATCGTTCGTAAGGTGCGTTACCACCAGAGTTGCGTTGCGAGTAATGTTTTTTGAACCAATATTGGCCTAACTTCTAAACGATTCTAATGGAGCCTAAAAATGTTCCTTGTAATCCAGCTCGAAAGAATTCATGTCTGACGACAGCGAATCTGACATTCATCTGGTGACATACGTATCCACTGCAGTGTCTATAGTGGCTCTAACTACCATCAGATGTCTTTGCTCATTTAACACATTTTTAAGGTTTCTCTACACGTAAGACCATGATGGGCAATCACTCACTTTGTTATGGAAGCCACCGCAGCTGTCTGTGTATATATCTGTGTCTACAGGATGCATGATCGCACAATCAACGCCGATCCTATAGGCAATCATATTATAATCTACAGTCTACACGTTTATATTTACCTGTAACAATTATTATTGGCCACCATAGCCAAAAGTGTAAAACTAGTGTAAACTCTTCGCGTTAAGCTCTGACGTTAACCATGATTGCAAAGTTGTCCATTCCATGTGCAATTATAGACAACCTACGCCTCTTTACAGCCTTAAGCAGGCGTATATAATATACATTTATATAAACCTTTGCATTCTGTAATCGTCCATCATGGCCAGAGTGTAAAGGCCGTATAAAACAAAAGTTAATCAAGAAGGCCATGACAATTTCCGCGGTAAACTCGCTGGCCACGAATAGTTTATACTGTTGCTCGTATGTCATTTTGATTTATTCTGTACGCCACTTCCGTGCAGGTCCCAAAATACGAATTTGCCCGAATCTAGTTTTAGATTAGAATATACTGTATTTTATTTTATTTTACTAGACGATGCCCGCAACTTCGTTGCGCCAAAATTAGTTAATCGCACGGGAATCTTACATTTTTTCGGGATAAAAGTATTCTATGTCCTTTCCCGGGACTCAAAACTATCTCCATACCAAATTTCAGCAAAATCGGTTCATTGGGCGTGAAGAGGTAACAGAGAGACGGACACACTTTCGTATTTATAATATTAGTAGGGATTAACCCCCGATTTTTTAGTTGGGATTTTTAGTGTCTGCTGTAAAAGAGTGACACTATAGTCTTAATCCGTCTTAGTATTAAAAAATACGTAGTGTGTAACTATTTAAGATCTATTTTACCTGCCTGCGTAGTTCATAAAGTTAATATAGGTATATTACCTTTATGGCGTACTGCGTAGTTTGGTCGCGTTACGTCAAACCCAGTTTATGAACGTGGCGAGAAAAGGAACTAACGCTTTATTCATACAAAAATGTCATTTTTGACAGTTGACCTTTACCAGCAGCGCCTATTGACATCATAGACATATTCATTTAAAGCCTTGTCGAACTGTAACATTGAATTGACATGATCCTACCAAATGACGTTGGTTTGTCAACTGCCTAGGAATCAATTTCCTCGATGGTTCGTGCATTTAGGATCTTGTTAATAGTAAGAAGTTTAGTATTCAAGCATAATAAATCAAAACCGAAGAAATTCTAAGGAATTACAATATAAACATTTCAAAGATGACCATATTTCGTAGACGCGCTAGAATTTTACTAGAGATTTAAATAGAAATAAGCTTCCATGCATTGCCATTACGTGGGTGCATCAAGCGTGAAATATGTTAAAATAAATTTCGAAATGTTAGCTCTCTTCTATTGAGGACGATTGAAGTGTGGCTCTGAAAGTGCTTACATATTTCCTGCAAATGGAGAGCGACAAAATTATGTGAATGAGACTAACAAAGGATATATAGGCAACTGGCCCATGTAGACGACCCTAATTATTGTTATAAAAAAAATAATAGTTAAGATTGTTTATTTTAGTTATAGTACGGGAGCACTAGAATATTTTTTTTTTGTAATTACTAACAAGCTAATTTTTTGTGAGTAGCTTCATTTTGATAAGACAAACAACTTTTTTATTTACGAAAAATCTTGAAAATGGTATGTAACAGAGATAGTAAGGATTTCATACTTTGATTTGATGGTCCTAAAATATGGACTGTTCTGTTTGTAGGACAATGTTACTCTTAAATTATATAACTATTAACCTACTAATATACAAAAAATCTGCTGGTAAGGGTTCCGTTTTAGGGTACCGTAGTCAACCAAGTTGTTAGCTACCACTTTCAAGATTTTTCGCAGATAAAAAAGTTATCTGTCTTATCAAAATGAAGCTACCCATAAAAAATTATCTTGTTAGTAATCACAAAAAAATTTGTTCTAGGTCTCCCTCACTATTCACGAACAAGAAAGATAAAAAAATGTAATAAGAGGATTCTCGATGATTAAACTAATTTTATTATCCGTAAATTAAATTAATAAGGGAAACAGAATTTTGTGTGAATAAGTAAAATTACAGAAGTAGCGTTTATTCCAATAAAAATGTCACAATGTTATGCCTGTAAGTGTTATTTACAATAATTGTGTATGATTATTAAATTATTACATAATTCGTATACAATCAGTGAGAAAGTTCCTTGTGCTGAAGATGTAATTAATTGTGGGTAGGGAACATTTACACCGACAATTTTCATCACGAATTTTAGTTTACCTAAAGAAACATTCATTATTTTACCTATCTAAAATTTTATCTTAATCATAACAATCTGAGAAAAAAAAAATAGATTTTTTACACAAAATTGGCACAATAATTATTTACAAATTGAGGACACAATTTTTAATGACTTTAATTATTATTACATCTATTTTAAATTGTATCGTTTCCAAAATTAATCTTGTATTATTTTGTACAACATAATAATATGAGATCCATACAACAATTATATTTACAAAAGTTTAATTAGTTCCTAAAATACCTTAAGTGAAATAAAAAAGGAATAATAGGCTGCCAAATATACACTCAACCATAGTTCCCTTGTTAGCATAATTAATTTCTTGGAATCTTAAAGGCCGTGTATTGTGATCAAAAGGCTTTATATAGTCTACTACAAACGGAAGTTTGGTAGTTTTTGGCTTAGGAACAGGACAAGGTAGGGATTCTGGTGAAATTTTAAATACATATTTAACACCACTTTTAACTTTGTTTTTGATGTCTTTATTTACTTTAACGTCTTCATTTGTTTGTATGTTTTTGATTGCGATATTCGATTCTCCTCTATTTTCTATTCTGTTGAAAGCAGAAGTGACAACAGGTTCGTCATCATGGCATGTTACCTTTAATAGAGAGTCTTTCGTGCTTTTACTGTCAGTTTCGTCCCTGAATGTGTACATCCACTTCAACCTGCAGTCGCAGATATATTTGTTACCTGTAAATAAAATTCAAACTTAATTCTTCGCCAGGTTGCCATGCCAATTAACCAAAAATAAGAATTTATTAAAAAATAACGTAAAGTAACATTACATTACGGCCATAATTATAATATTATAACACATTTTGTATGCAGTCATTAAAGCTTCTTTCAAATAAAATGAGATTAAAATTACCTTCAAGTTGTAAGCTGCTGTTTGATGGTTTCAAATTATCCAGAATTGGTTTAATGTCGTCGTAAGTAATTTTGTGTAAGTGATTCGAGCTCAAATCCAATACGCTCAATCCCCTAACTCCAGCGAATAAATCCGCAGGAATCGAGGCCAAATTATTATTATCGAGGGATAATTTCCGAAGTTGCGAGAGCCCATCGAACGCCCTGGCGGATACGTATTTGATATCGTTGTAGGACAGAAGTAACTCTTGCAAGTTCCAGAGTTCGGCAAAGGTGAACTCAGTCAAATTGTAAATATGGTTTCTTCTAAGATCCAATTTCCGCAAATTGGCCAATCCATCAAAGGTATGTCGGTTTAACGAGAAAATACTATTCCTGTTCAGATCTAATTCCAGTAGATTGAACGTATGTTGAAACGCTCCATCATTTATGTAAGAAATATTATTCTTGGTGAACATCAATTTCTGTAATTTTGGTACATCAAAGAACGTGTCCCTTCCTATTTCTAGTATCGTGTTCTCCTCCAAATTTATCACTGTCAGGTTGGGAAGGTGGGCGAACGCGTAGGGCTTTAAAGCCTCAATTTGGTTCGACGTCAGCGTCGCCTCCTTTAAATTCGTCAGATTGGAGAACGCGTACGAGCTCACGTTTGCGATGTTTCCGTATTTGATATTAATATGTTCGAGTCTCTGTAAATACTGGAGCGGTTTCGTTGGGACGTAGTTCAAAGCGCCGTCTACCCTTACATTGAACGACAAACTTCGCAATAAAGGTTGGGAAGCAAAACTTTTCCAGATGGGGTCGTCTCTAGGTATTCCTCCATTAAACACCCAACACTCCGCTTTCGTAGCATTTCTAGGTTCTCTCGTATTTTCACAATAGCAATGCACTTTTGATTCTCGATCTGAGACGTCGCAGATATTCTTTTGGAAACCATTTTTTTCTTTTCGCCTTTTATTCTCGGCCGGAACGGCTGTTGACATTTCGTTGGCGAACACGAGTATCATTGTTAAACAAACAGTCGCTAGTCGATGCTCCATATTTTATCTGTAACAAGCAAAAATAATATTTAAATATAAAGCAGGTACTTGTGTTCTTTATCGAAGTGTTTTAACCTTCCACACGTTTGGATGAATCTAAAAATATATTTTTGTCGTTTACCTACGAGTATAGCACGTTAAATTCTTTATTTCATTCTTTATTTTTAAGAACGTGTCAACAGTACTCTTACATTACAATATCATATTTTGTCTTCTGAATAATAAATCGTAAGTATTAGGATTACTACTTATTTTAGCCCAAGATGATATTATTAATAATAACAATATCATCTTCGGCTAAAATTACAACATCCGGTGACATGTGTATCAAGAGGAAATATTTGATTGACTTCATATTGATTTTGACAATATTAGGTTCTATACAATGTATATACAGTAGTATATATATATATACAGTAGCACGGGAAAGTGTATTTTGTCGCGCAACATTACAGGCACATCCTTGGCTACAATATCAGTTGACAAAGCTTAATATACCGATGTATAAAATGAATAAAATAAAATATTAAAATGTATGGCTTATCATCTATACTTATAAAATAACATGTCCTGACTGACTGATTCATCATCGCTGAGCAAAAACTGTTAAAGTTACAGCCACGAAATTTGGTGAATAGGGTTGTTTTATTAAGTACACGCCCACTAAGGAAGGAATTTTGAAAATTGTACCCCGAAGGGGGTGAAATAGGGGTTGAAAGTTTGAATGAAAGTCCGTCATTTCTTAAGTTAGGAACATGAAACCCATCTCCGTTATTATACTATGCTAACGCGGACGAAGTCGCGGGCTACAGCTAGTGTTTAATATAAAGTAACATCTGTTTATTCTAGAAACAGATGTTACTATAGAGTTAAGATAACAATAATTTAAAGCAAGTTGAACTACACAAGAAGGCACACAACAAGACGTCTAGAAACAATACATTTTGACTTAATTACATAAAGTTAGTACAGTAAGGTAAGCGTTAAGTGGACTTAGTTGAGTCCTCACGTGAAGTTGGCGTATGTAAGTCCTACCCGCGTCCAGTGGCGTAGCTAGGTAACCGAGAACCCTGGGGCAAAAATAGAGTAGGGCCACAAACGCCACTGGTCGGGTTACTTTATAAATTAAAATTAAAGGTTTTCTTTCTTTCTTTCTATAAGTATTCAACACTTGGAATTTGAAAATTATTGAGCTAGCTCTATTTTACAAGTTTAAATCTAATTATTTAAATTCCAATCTAAAAGATACCTTGGAAAGAAATGAACGTTTACAAAACATCTAATTTTCATAGAATGTAAATCAGAGATTGAGGGGCTCACTAAGCTTGAGGGCCCCAGACACCTCCCCACCTTGCTTCTTATTAGTTACACCACTGCTTACGTCACTCGCTTGTCTTCAGAATTAAGAGGTCACGGGTTCTCAAACTTCGTGTGTATCGAAGTTTTGAAACAATGTAACTTTAGCAAGGAGTATACATACTTTTAATCTCTACTTGTTTCCACGTTAAACTTTCTGACAAGTGATCAAGCTTGTTGTTGAGAATTTCAGGAATTTGCAGCTATTATGTACATTGTATAATAATATAATTAAGTAGACTAACATAATAATTCCCACACCGGTTTTGGTGACGGTGGCAGATTTCGTTGAAACCAGGCCAGTTACGCAGGAGTAATTTTATAGTGCCCAAGTGTGTGCGCAGTTCACAAGAGCACTCTCTATTCCTTTACTCTCATAACCCAGTAGGACGGAAGACTGACACGACTGGCGAGAGATCAGGCGCAGGACCGACTTTTTACATACCCATCCGACGCATGGATCATCTTACTTGTCAGACAATCAGGTGATCAGCCTGTATTGTCCTAAGGGGTCCACAAATTACGTAAGGTGTTTATGGGGGGAGGGGGTCGAGTCAAATCTCATCTAATCTCACGTTGGGAGAGGGAGGGGTCTCATCAAATCTCACGTAATCTTTTTCTCAACAAAACAATACTATTTTGGTCCATTTCATCCAGATTGTACGTATGCTTAAGATTTAATCGTAAGCGTAATCGTTATACGATTAAGGTCCCATATCGATAGATATGGGGGTTATTAGATAAGGGGGTTGAATAAAATCTCACAAAATCTCACCAAGGGAGGAGGGGGGGTCAGAAAATTAAAAAAAAACACCTCACGTAATTTGTGGACGCCCCCTAACCAAACTTAGAAAATATGACAATATGTTTCCTTTGCGGAAATCGAACCCACAACCTCCAAGTCAAGAGCCGCGCTATAAGCCACTGGACCACGGCGGCGTTTTTAGGGTTCCGTAGCCAAATGGCAAAAAAGGAACCCTTATAGATTCGTCATGTCTGTCTGTCTGTCTGTCCGTCCATATGTCACAGCCACTTTTCTCCGAAACTATAAGAGCTTTATTATTGAAACTTGGTAAGTAGATGTAGTCTGAGAACGGCATTAAGATTTTGATACAAAAATGGAAAAATTATTAAAAATTTTAGGGGTCCCCATAGGTACAACTGAAACAAAAATTTTTTTTTTCATCTAACCTATGCGTGTGGGGTATCTATGGATAGGTCTTTAAAAATCATATTGAGGTTTCTAATATCATTTTTTTTTCTAACCTGAATAGTTTGCGAGAGATACTCTTCCAAAGTGGTAAAATGTGTGTCCCCCCCTCTAACTTCTAAAGTAGGTAGTAGTAAGGCATGATAATTGTAAAAAAATATATGATGTACATTACTATAAAAACTACCAACGAAAATTGGTTTGAACAAGATCTAGCAAGTAGTTTTTTTATACGTCATAAATAGTTAACCTTAATTTAACTTTCATTAAATCAACTGAAATATAAAAATAAATCAAAAACCTTTTAATTTCATAGAAATAAACCTTATTGCTGTTGCGAAACCATTCACGGGCGAGTCCAACTCGCACTTGGCCGGTTTTTTTGACTAACATGATGATGATAAATGCGAGAGTCAGTATGTCAGTTACCAACTTACCACTTTATGGTTGAATGCTGAAGTGATTTTGGCAAAATTCCGAATACGAACACATTTTTAGGTAATTACACAATATATAATGTATATCGTAGATCCATACTAGTATTATAAATGCGAAAGTGTGTATGTCAGTCTATTTATCTGTGTGTCTGTTACTTCTTCAGTCTTCACGCCCAAATCACCATACCAATTTTGGTAAAATTTGGCATGGAGATACTTTGAGTCCCGGGAATGGACATAGTAAACTTTTTCTTCCAGAAAAATGTACGGTTCCCGCACGTTATGCGAGTTATGGCGCTACGGAATTGCGGGCGTGGCATCATCTAGTATAGAAATATCTCCGATATAGAATTACAATAAAAAATGCAGATAAAAATGTGCGGTCCAAAATAAAAACCTCAATGCATATTGCATGGCCGACTATATTTTTTCTATCAGGCATGCCCACGCCGACTAAAATAATTCACTCAAATTGAAAATGCTGACTGCCAAATCCTGTAGTTATTTTGCTTTACAAAAACACAGCGTCGAAAAGTTTTAACGAAATTTAAAATTATTCCGTGCAGCTATAGTTTGAAAAGTAAATTTAGCTAGAATAATATTAGAACTTGTTTAAAAGCGCATATCCATGATTGTGTCGGCAACCTATTCTCAATCCATACTTAAATACTAATACCAATCTAAGGGCCCGTTTCACCGCTTCCTGATAAGGCTATCCACCACTTAACTTGATAGATGGAGTATGGAGAATCTGTCAAATAAGCCTATCCGGCACCTTATCAGGAAGCGGTGATATTACATAGAGTTCAGAACCTGCGCGAATTTTCTGCTCGCGTGTTAGTTAGACTCTAGCTAGGCATTACGCGCTTCTTAATTTCCGCTTTTCTAATGGGAACTCAACTCTTAGGATATAAATAAGTATAGCATAATATTAAAAAAATATATATTCTTGCGTATTCTAGATGAGGCACAAGATATAATATTATACTTCGAAAAAAAAAGTTAATAAGATGATACGCTTTACCTTATAGTATAAGGATAATATAATAATTATTTTAATATCGGAGAACGAATAAGCCTTCTGTTTCTAGCTCAATAATCAAGGAGATAGACCTGGGAATTTCAAAAGATATAATCTTTCATCAAATTACTTTCCCTTTAACATTACATGTCGCTTCAAATACGTTTGAAATCCACGTCTTTGGGAAAAGGTATTTGACAGAAAAAAGCTTTTTTACGTTAGACAATAATATTATTTATTTCGAGCAATTTCCCCAAAGATGTCTGCCACAAAAATACGCCCAAAGAAGCTTAGTTTTCCGTCACAGGATGTAAACAACCTGTCATTTTGTATTTTCAAAGAACCAAGTTTTAGGGTTTCGTAACACAAGGGAAAAATATTTTTGTTGCTGCCGACAAATAGCTTGCTGTTCTTACGGAACCAGCAGTGAGTGAGACCGAAACAAGCTTAGCTAATTCGTTTCTTTTTCTTTATAAAGCAAAGAGTGATTATAATAATTAAGAGTGAATAACAGTCAATTCACATTGCAATTAGCTTGAAACAGTTAGCCTAGCACCACAGCTGGTATATGAGAATTTCGATGGCACCCGGCCTCTTAAGGTGACGCCGCGATAAAGTAAAAAAACCATGTTGGATACGTTTTACATTGCTTGTTTTCTATGCGAGGCCGACCCGGTCTCTCATAGAAAACAAGCAATGGAACAGCAAAAATGGAAAGTGATGATGATGGTAAGTAACAAAATGGTTTTTGTCGCGTAATTTAAAAACCATAAATACATTTCATATAAGCTATGGGCAAATTAAAGTGTATGCTTGAACCAATCTATGTAAAAATTTTGGAAGCTTAAATCACTCTCCTCTGTTGGAAAAATAGGAATCCTTTTTTTACATAGACCACTCGTGTTATGCTATGGGTAATTCAAAGACAAAGACATGATGAATACTGACAATGAATTTTAATATCTTAGCTTTAGTCATTGCTGAGAAAAATCGATATCGCTACAGCCAAATTATCAAGGCGTCGCCTTAATTCTTCTAAAAAGCGTTATTTTACGCCGGTTTTGTAAACATGCGTTTGCATTCTCATCTAATTATAAGTTGAATCTTGGTGAAATGACTTGGAATAATTTAATATGGCAACTTCATACACGACAACATCTAACAAGGTTTGTGAGGAAAATTGGGTTACGACTTTGTAAATACAATTTGGTCGTATTATTCAGCTTGTGTTACGAGTGTTCGGAAAAATATTATGTGACCTTCATATAAGATGATGAAAAATACAAACATAAATTACACGTTAGACTTTCGCGCGGGAATCGTACATTTGGGACAAAAAGTATCCTATGTCCTTTCCTGGGACTCAAAGTATCTCCATACTGAAATTCAGCAAAATCAGTTCAGCGGTTTGGGCGTGAAGAGGTAACGGACAGACACGCTTCCGCATTTATAATATTAGCATGGATTCGATAAAAGAACGGCTTTGCACCGTAGGAGTACCGACAGAAGTTAAAAAGAAACAGCTGGGTCAATAGAGACAAAGGTTAGATACGTTCTTTTTATGCCGTGCCGGCAGTGTACTATCCTTCCGTCTTACAATTTTTGATCAGGTCACATGACGGGGGTTAACAATTTTGCCTATCCCAAAAAGTGTGACAACGCCGCTTAAGAAGTTTTCACCCCAAAAACCTAAATACAATTTTAACATTCAAGAGCTTATTAAATATCTTGTGACGAGATATAGAAAATCTCGTCACATAGACAAACAGAACATAACAGATATACAATACGAAAGAGTGTCTGTCGGTCTGTAATTATAGTAATACTAGCTGTCCCGGCAAACGTTGCTTTGCCATATTATGTAGTATTTTGCCCATATTTTTATTGAAGTGACTAAATAAGTATGTCGCCATGGCAACGTCGATCGCTATCCCGTCGCACAAACAATGATCGCCGTCAGTCTTGGGTTGTAATAATTTACTATTATTTATTCAACAAATGCACTTATCAATATATAAAGTACCGAGTAGCCGATTCTCAGACCTACTGAATATGCATATAAAATTTGGTAAAAATCAGTAAAGCCGTTTCGGAGGAGTTCGTGGACTAGCATTGTGACACGAGAATTTTATATATAAGATTAGTTTAAGTACATAAATCATAATTTGAAAGACTGTATAAAATTTGCACGCCACCCAAAGGCAAAATAAGAGAGCTTGATCACATAACTTAACATCATATTGTACCTTATTTAAGCAAATAAATGATTTCTATTTCTATTTCTATTACCTCTTCACGCCCAAATCGATTTTGCTGAAATTTTGTATGGAGATACCTTGAGTTCCAGAAAAGGACGTAGGATACTTTTTAATCCGAAAAAATGTACGGTTCCCGCGCGATAAACGAATTTTGGCGTTATCTAGTTTATAATATAAGCACAGTATGAAATATTGTATTACTATAATATAAGTTAAGTATGAATTTGTACATAACATTATGCTCGTAACATGAATGGACAATTAACTAGTAAAACGTAATTTTAACGACGGTTGAAACGTTTGAATGGAACACAAAATTTGAGTGCCACATTTTGTTTAGATGCCATACAAAATTAGGGCAACATTTGACATTGTAGTGATGTTAAATGTTGCTCTAATTGGGTGAGTCTAAAATGAAATGAAATATTTTATTTTCAAATTAACATTTTCAGAAATTAAAATATCCTAGTAGGCTTGATGCCCACAGCCAGTTCAGGGACTTACTCGAACCAAAAAAATGTAGTATTGGTATGTATGGCCAGATATATGAGCCGGACGATGAAGGTAAGTTACAAGGTTTGTATAAATTATAAGGAAAAAAATGAGTAATAGTCCTTACGTTATATTATATAGTACTAGATGATGCCCGCAACTCCGTTGCGCCAAAATTAGTTTATCGCGCGGGAACCGTACATTTTCCGGGATAAAAAGTATCCTATGTCCTTTCCCGGGACTCAAGGTATCTCCATACCAAATTTCAGCCAAATTGGTTCAGCGGTTTGGGCGTGAAGAGGTAACAGACAGACAGACAGACAGACAGACAGACAGACAGACACACTTAGGCATTTATAATATGAGTATGGATATGGAAGTATGGATGTATGTTATCTGGTTCTTTAATTGTAGAAGTGTATAATATTGAACTATGTATTAATATTTATTATTACACGTCTATAATACAGAACTACAAATAGAAGTTATAAAATATTAAGTCCATTTTGTGTAATATCCTTCACTATAGGTACTAATACTTAGCTGCAATAATTGAAGACGTGAGTGCAAGAACACGATAACCATCAGTTTGGAACATACCTACATTTACTAATTGTTTTTCCTTATAATTTGAACAAACCTTGTAACTTATTTACTTCATCACTTGGCTAATAAATCTGTCTACACATAAAGTGCACAGTTTTTGAAGTGAAAACTTCTTTAGCGGCGTTGAGCACTTTTGTAGGATGGGTAAAAACTGTAAAACTCGCGTCAGATTCTCGTGCTGATCGAAAAACCTTGGAAAAACCGTAAAACGGTTTTTTTTCGAATTTCAAATAATTTTTCCGGCTCTAAAGCTTCCATTTCAATTTTTTTACTGTTAGTTGTGTTTATCCACTCACATCTTCAATTATAAAATATATAAAAAGTGTTAGCGTTCAGTTACATAAGTTACACGACTATGCGCTATACAAGTCTAAAATTATTATACTACAATTAAACTTACTTCCTCACAGTCCACTCACAATACTCGCGTAGGGCGTCCGTCCCTCTTGCCGCCCTGTGGCCGACTGAGGGATGTGCTGAGGGCTCGGGGATATTATGGGGAATTAATAAACAATGCCCTGTGGGATTCTGGGAATTTCTTTATTGTGGTCTTTTGTAAGGAGCAGACTTACGCTATAGGAGCACGGTGCACATTTATAAATTTTTCAACACTGAAAATGAGTTTCAGATTTTTTGGACATGGTCTATTGCCTTAGTAGGCACAAAAGTAACACTTATTGTAATTTCTCAAAAAACATGAAAATCAAAATATGTACCACTTTCAGCGCTACTATTTTTACAGTTAACTCTAAAAAATGGACATTGGACAGTCTAAAATATATTACCTTGTAACTATTTTTTTATGAAATAACCCTCTTATTTCAAAGGCGCAAACGGGTCACCTGATGGAAAGCAACTTCCGCCGCCCATGGACACTCGCAGCATCAAAAGAGCTGCAGGTGCTTTTAAGAGGGAATAGGGTAATAGGGGAGGGTAGGGATGGGAAGGGAAGGGAATAGGGTAGGGGATTGGGCCTCCGATAAACTCACTCGGCGAAATACAGCGCAAGCGCTGTTTCACGCCGGTTTTCTGTGAGAACGTGGTATTTAGTAGTAGCCTTAAATTAATTATTATCAGTTCTATAATAATATGTCACAACAGAGTTCCAACTGCTAAAATGTCCGTAACTAATTTGTATAGTAATGATCGGTCAAATGATAAACCCATTTTTAAAGTTTTCGGAAGTTTCAATTACTGTCCAGTTTTGAATACACCAATCTTGTTCGAAAAATAAATGGATTGCGATTCGGAAGGCAAGAATTAAAAAAAACTGTATCTCTGTCTAAATAAAACAGAACATTATTCCTAGGTAAGAAACTAAATCGCAATCTAAATAGGGATATAAATAACACTAACATATTCGGACGCCATTAAGTCGGTGAAAGAAATAAAACGGTATTGCCGCCATTACAAAATTCATAGTCTCTAAACGGTGAGCTGCTTTACATGCGGAATTGAAGTCAAGGGCCAACCCACACACACGTACCACAACCACACGACATCGCAACGACAAAATGTCGTCGAGATGTGGTTACGTGTGAATGGTGTCGCTGCAGCATTTTGTAGTTGCGTTATGGTATCGATAAAATGCCGACGAGGTTTCGTTGTCGCCAGTGGTTGCGATGTGGTCGGTATCACACAAGTGGTCGACAACGACTGCAAAATGTTGTACGTGTGAATGGTCCAGTTCATTTACAATACGAAATATACGCTCGACCACGTGGTGTGGTTGTGGTTGTCGTGTGGTTGTGGTACGTGTGGGTTGGCCCTAAGGGTCTACAAAGACGGACCGCATTTCAACTGCAAACCAACCGCAAATTGCAGTTCAAGTGCAGTTTGAATGCAGTTCACACGACTGCACGCTTGCAACTGAACTGCAATCCGATTGCGCGCTTGGTTTGCAGTTCTATTGCAGTCGTGTCAACTGCATTCAAACTGCACTCGAACTGCAATTTGCGGTTGGATTGCAGTTGAAATGCGGTCCGTCTGTGTAGACCCTAAGACCACATAGGTCTCTCATACTTCGAATGTCGCTTCGAAAGTCATTTTCTACAAACACATAGGAATTGATTACAGTAGGCAAGTGTGTGCACAGCACTCAAAGGGTGCGGTGTATGAACCGTAAACGTACACTGTGTTTACGATATACAGGGTGTAACAAAACTAAGTGATAATACTTTAGGGTGTGTATGTGTTCCTCGTAGAGAGTTTAATGTGAAAGTAGCAGCTCTGAAAGAGCAAGTTTTTTTGTGATTTCTATGGGCAAGCGCCCGCGCGTTAAGTTTTCCCATACGAAAGTGAAAAAATTGGTCTTTCAGCGCTGCTACTTTCACAGTGAACTCTCTATAAGGAACACGTACACACGCTAAAGTATTATCTCTTAGTTTTATTACACCCTGTTGAGTCTATTTATCATACTTTAGGTTTTAGCAATTCAAAATGTACAATCCACGCAGATTTTATTGGTCAACGTATTCATGGGCTTTTAGTGAAAAGTATTTAAGCAGCCAATTATTACTATTTTTAATTTCGAGCCTGGTGAGAACAACTCGCACGGGGTATCAATATAAAATAGCATTTTATATCAACACTGGTATATATACATATGATTTATCACGGCGATATATTAAAGTTTTTACCTCCATTTGTAGAACGTGAATTAAATTCTCAATAAAACAAGCCTCGCCGATATTGGACACAATTGTTGTTCAAGTCGATTTACACAGCACTTACTGGGGTTATTTGCATAAAGGCGTGTTCGCACCACGCGACTTGGCCGAATCACCCGTAAGCAATTTCAACTGAGGTCAGAGGAAAAGTTGTGGCGAATACATAGTTGCAGAGCAGAATGCTGACACGAACGTAAGGTGATGTGTCAAAGTCAATTTATAAGTAGACACTTCTTTTGCAGTGTTGTGAACTTTTTTGGGATGAGTAAAATTAATATTAAACGCGCGTCTTGACACGTGACTTGATCAAAGAAATTCAAAGTGAAAAAAAAAAAAGAACCAGACCAATTCGGTGGTACATTGTCTAAGCTAAAACATTTCTTCCGACTAAAGCAAATCTAATGATACCTTTCATACTAATGCACAATATAACTTTTAGATACCGCTAGGCAAAAACGATCGTCTTTAGACTTGAGAGGACGTGACAACTAAAGTTATTTTTACCGCAATTCTCACCAAAATCAGTTTCAACGAACAGTGCAATCAACATTAGAGATCAACTACGATATCATGGCGCGGCCCTCCAAATGACTGTTTCAATGTGTGTAGTCACATCCTTATGAAAGAGTTTGTATGTAGTAAGTATTCAACCAATCACAGTACACGTCAGTTGATGTCACTTATTACCAAGATTTGTTGGTCAAATAATCATAACTAGCCAACCGCCCAAGAAAACGCACTTCAAACGTTTTGAATTTTGGAGGGGCGCGCCCTGTTATCGTAGTTGATCTCTACATAATTTTATTTTATTTTATTTTCTTTGGGTGGCTTACAGCTGACAATATTATAATAGTCTTAAACGATAGAAAAAAGAAAAGCCAATTACAAGCCTCCACAGATAACAATTATTTATGAAGTATTAGGTGTAAGATAAAACTACTTAACAAACTATTATATAACAAACTAGTAATAGTAAGACTACTTTAACTATTGACTACAACAATTATATTGTGTCCTTAATAATGTAACTATGTACAGTGTACAAACAATAGAAACACTGTAACTGGATATAATAGGAAAATAGAAAAATACCTAATAACATATTTTGTTTTCATATTTCTGTGTCTGGATGTTTGCCTAGAGACACGGTGTAAATAGATACTAGGCTGCTTGTGAAAAGGTCGATTGCAGGTTCAGACTTAGCAAGCTCGTTAAACGCTCTCATTGACTTCAGAAAGAATGAGTTTTGTCTATAATTCACACGTAGCGGCGTGTGTACACGCCTTTACGTGGGGTTTTACATACGAAAACAAACGAGCACCCCACAATACAATCGTGTGTTTTTGTTGCAATAATTCTGTATTGGTGCCTCTGCTTCAAACCGAATAAAAAGAGTTGACTAACCAAAACTGAAACAGGTTTTAAAAATTTGCGTTTGACTATTATGACCATGATTTTCATCGTGTTTCACCATATTTATTAACCGACTTCCAAAAAGGAGGAGGTTATACGTTCGTCTGTTTATTTATATATATATATATATTTGTATGTTCAACCACAACTTCGCCGTTTATGGACCGATTTTCATGATTCTTTTGTTGTTGTACAGGGTTGAATCCGAGGTTGATACAATGTTCACAAAAGTGGTGATCTGATGATGGGATCCATGAGGAATCGAGGGGACTCCTTGAAATTTATATGGGAACATATGGTGATTTCGATTTTTTCTGAAGTATTTCAGGCATATACTACCAAAAAGTAAGATTTTGCACCAGGATATACGCTGGTTCTGAAGGTACCCAACAGAACTTTTGAATCCTTATAGATACAAGTTTGAGGATTTTGGCTTTATTTAAACTACTCCAAGCAAATCCTACATTATTTGTGCTGAACATAGGCTAAATTGTATTTTGGAAAAAATAGGGTTTCGTAAGATATTTGGGTTTTTCGGACGCCAGGTGAAAAAATCAACCAGAAAAGTTACTTATTTTGCGTACGCTGCCGAAACTATAAAAGATAGAACCATAAAATCTTCTAAGTATTGTAGATCTTATAAATATCTACAAAAAAGTCCGCGACACACTATACTTATCTATGTCGAGTGAGGCACAATAACCATTTTTTTATTTAAAAATCTTGAAATTTTTTGGACAACTATTAAACGCGTTTATTTTACTCATGCCATTTATCCTTATCAAAATAAATTATTTCATCACTAAGTACAGTTTATGTAGATAAAATTTGGTCTTTGAATGATTAAAATTGGACGTTTGGTTTTGAAATTATGGCGAAATTAAAATATTACGATAGTGGGCGTCACCAAGCGGGATGCGCTTGCGGGGAGACAATCTGTGCAGTGTGCACTGTTATACATACTTCGGATAATGACTGCGTCTGCGTCGTCGATGTCAGTGTCGGAGTCTGTGAATTGACCTGGGAATCATTTTGCTGATCGAGTCTTTCCTTGGTAGGCTTTTTGCAGCCGTAACCGACATCCACGCGGGCAGAGCCGCAGGCGACCGCTAGTAATATGTACAACTCTAAGACAACAAGCTATAATATTAAAGCCTTGTCGTCTCATATTATGTACTTACCTAACTAAAAAGGGTAAAATTATTATTTTTTAAACAAAAAATTAAAACCGACTTCCAAGATAAAAACAAAAGTAATACTTATTCTTAATCTAAAAAGAATCAAATAATTCTTATTCCTTATTATAGTAGCGTCTTCAGACTTCGCCTAAACCTCAACTATTTCTGTACTTAATCTTCATGCTTTTGAAGTCGGCACCAGCTTACCCTAGCGTAATTGCTATGTCAAGGATCTCAGAACTTTTCCGGGCTGTGCGCGAGTCCGACTCGCTCTTGGCCGATTTTTATACTATAGTCTGAAACCAGCTCAATTAAAGTACTTTTTGTTATATTAGTGTGATACAGGCAGCGGCCACTAGGCAGTGGATGACAAAATGATATTGATCATGATGATCCGGCAGCCTTAGAACAATTATACAAGCGCTTTGAAAATTAATACGTTATAGTACAGGAGCTCTAGAACAATTTTTTTATAACTATCAAGTTTTTTTTTTTGTGAGTAGCTTTATTTTAATAAGACGAACAACATTTTTATCTGCGAAATATCTTGAAAGTGGTAGCTCTGACAGAAAAAGAAAGGATATTGATGGTCCTAAAATATGTATTGTTCTATTTGTAAGACAATAGTACTCTTAAATTATATTATAACTATTAACCTATCAATATACAAAAAATCAGCTTGTTAGGGTTTCGTTTTAAGATTCAGTAGTCAACCAAGTTTTGTTGATTACAGAACCCTATAACGGAACCCTAACGAGCTGATTTTTTGTATATTGATTGACTTACAAAAAATTAGATTGATAGTAATAAAAAAATAATTGTTTTAGGGCTCCCTTACTATTAAGAAAATACTCGGAGAACAAAGTATGTATAACGTAAAACGATGATAATATAGTTACTCGTCCCTACTCCCTTGGGTATGGTTTGTATGACTCGGTACAGCCTGGTTTTAAGTAGCGTAAAAGTGTCTTTTTAGTATGAATATAAAATATATTATAACGTAAAAGTTTTATGAAAACATCAACTTTTTGTGTGCAGACTTGAAACCATAAACTTATAATATTATGCTTGAGACTACAGTGTCTGACAACTATGATGAAAGTAACGAGACTTTTCGCGTTGATTTGCACACTAAAAATTCATAATAATAGGTATATTATGCACTTAAAAACATAACACGAGGAGTATAATTATTTTGTTGTATTAGGGTCAATTCAGACTGCAACGCGACGCGTAGATGCATTTCTAAATTTGTATGGATTTAGCAGATTTGCAAGACGTCTCACGCAATTAAGGCCGTCCCCCGAGCAAACGACCTTGGCCATACATTTGCCGCGTTGCCGAGATCGCGGCAAAACCCTATTATTTTTACTTATCTTAGTTCAAAATTGTCTTAAAGAAATTTAAAACGGGAAATATGTAGTTTATGATATTGTCGATCTATTGGCGTGAGTTTCAAATAAAAGTAATTTGTAAATGCTAAGGAGATGTTGAATGTATGCTTGAATTTTAATAAATTGGTATTACTATCTTGAGTATAATAAACAAAAATAGAAAATTTAAAACGGGGAAAGGAATGTTGATATACTGAATATTATTGCTGTATTTTTATTATAACTTTGTAGCTTTCAGGTTATGAGTTTATAAGGTTTTAAATACGGTCAATACGGAATCTCCGGAGGGAACGCCCGTCAATTCAGTACAAATTTAGAAATTCGCGTAGCGTTGTGGTCTGAATTCACCCTTATGTTCACAATTGAATAAAAAATTGTGTAAAGATTGAAATGTATTATGTATTTAGAAAACAATTTAACAATAACATGGCAAGTAAAATAATATAATATAGATCATGCCAAATATTTGTACATAAATATTAACATTTATTTTTCGCTGTAATATATCATTTACTCCCTTTAAACATATTATTATTTGAAAATTAGTCATTTTGCTATGACCTAGTCGTGCCGTACCGGTGCGTTGCAAATTCCTTATGGGTCACTTAACTTGGAACCAAGTTTTAGTAAGACAGCGCCTATCCTTACTAGTTACTCTTCTGTATTCACGCAATAAAATAATAGAAAGCCGATGCAAAAACGTCAGCTAGTATTCTGGAAGCTCTCAGCGTAGATCAAAGCTCGCAAGTCATGGATTAGCCACGACGTGTGACCGCATTTCATTTAAAAGGATTTCTAGATTTACACTTTACGATATACGACATTCGATGCTGCAACGTAAGTAATAGGTTCCCCTGAAAGGACCTGTACATTGTACAATTCCCCGTTATAAAAAGTAGGATATTATATCCTTCTTTGTCATCCATTATAATATTATTACTGTGTAAAATGTCATTAAAAGTCAGCTTTTTGGAGCCGATCAATAGTAAGAAAAGGCAAGTATTAGTATCGACAAAATATCCATACTTACTTAATATTATAAATACAAAAGTGTGTCTGTCTGTCTGTTACCTCCTCACCGCTGAACCGATTTTGTTGAAATTTGGCATGGATATACTTTGAGTCCCGGGAAAGGACATAGGATACTTTTTATCCCGGAAAATGTACGGTTCCCGCGCGATAAACCAATTTCGGCGCAACGGAGTTGCGGGCGTTATCTAGTAAATAGTGATATATAAACATTAAATACTGGTCAAAGCAAAGGAAAATTTTGCAATGGACACACTATTTTTCCTGAGATAAAAATGTTACATTAGCCCACGCAGTCCCCTAAAAATTTAGTTATTTAAAAATCATTACAAAATATATTTAATTCAGGAGCCAACTTAACTTTAGATGGTTTGCCAGGAAAAGCTAATGAGCATATTATGAAAAGGGTAACCAACATTTTACAACATTATATCAATTACTCATTTTTTCTCTTATAAGAAACCTTGTAACTGGTACCTGGTTCATCTGGATGTATCTAGCTATATATATAGAACCCACATTTTTTATTTCAAATAATGTTTCCGGTCCTAAAGCCTCCATTTATAAAAAAAAAACCTACAGTTTTTAAATTGTCACAATCCAGTCATGTTTTCAGTTATGTATTTTTATATCAAGCAATCGTGGGCGATCAGTAAATTGGAGATCAATTATTGGAAATATCTTACAAATTCCGTCCAATTTTGTGATCTTCATTTATTATTTCTGCACGTGTGCCTCTATTAAATTAGCCCTTACAATTTTGTTGATTCAAAATTCGGCTTCGCCTCGGCCAACAATTACATGTGATCTGAGACATTTCTTATTTTCCTGTCCTAGATGCGTAATATACTATTTAATATCGTATCGGATTCTTGTCGCGTCGTGTGAAGATATCACGTATAGTGAAAGAGTGTGATATATAAGTCTAGTGGCTAATTGGTCAGCTCGTGAGTAAATCACGGGAAAAACTCCCGGAATTTGTGAAGGGTAAAACAATTTGGGAAGTGCAGTTGGCAACACTGTTAGTTGAAAGTGTACAATGATTCCATTTTGATTTGTTCTTGTAAATACTAGCTAAAAGCAGACCTTTGTGAGGGCTCGCCTCGTTTTTCAGTGTGGTAATAATCTTTCAGGTAGTTTTTTTATATTTTATTAATGGTAACCAAACCTTGACTGATCGATGATAACATATATTCATATTATAAATAAAAAATTACTATGTTAAAGGACAAATCAATAGCCGTGATAGTTTTTTCGTAAAGTGTGCCACAAAAGTGCTCAAGTTGTTGGATATACTAGGGCTCGCGTACAGATTTTAAAACAGCATTATAAAACTAATATTAAGTATGCTGTTTCAAAATCAGTATTTAATATTATGATGGAGATGGGAAACGTACTATATCGAAGAAGGAACGAAGCCATAAAGTTGCACTAAAATAATCCATACTAATAATATTATAAATGCGAAAGTGTGTCTGTCTGTCTGTCTGTTACCTCTTCACGACCAAACCGCTTAACCGATTTTGTTGAAATTTGGTATGGTAATACTTTGAGTCCCGAGAAAGGACATACGATACTTTTTATCTCGGAAAAATGTACGGTTCCTGCGCGATAAGCGATTTTTGGCGCAACGGAGTTGCGGGCGTCATCTAGTAGATCATAAACGGTAATCCCAATTTATCAAAGTACCAGGCGAGAGTCACACAATTACAAAAGTAGCATTTTACGTGTACTTAACGAGCCAGTGAGATATATTAGCTGCTTGGACTCTCTCCAAGCTCCTATTGTTGAAATACAGGTGTGGCAAGTGAGATGGATATACGTTTTGTTCATTAGAACTTACGGCCAAATTATCAATTGTGCTAAAAGGTGCAAGAGTGAGATAGATATTTAAATATTATTATTCATTATTATGGCTACACAAAGTTTAGCCTAAAATGCTTAAACATATTCTCTTAAACAAATAATAATATTATGATCTCGTTGATTTTTATGATAGACTATGTCAATTTCCAAGCATATCATTAGATGCTCGGATATTGACATAGTCAGTAATTGACTTAGTTAGTAATTGACATACTCAATTATTGACATGGTCCGGAATTGAAAAGAAACGGAACAGTTTTCAGAAATCCATAATATTTTCACAAATTGGCATTGTTGGTAATAGACATGGTTAGCAATTCAGATATTAGTCAGCTAGTGATATGATCAGAAATTTTATTGTGTAAATTTTCTTATAATTTATGAAGTTACTACTAGTAGTTTTTACACTGTGGCTGTGTTAAGACTTAAGAGGTACGTTTTTTATAATATCGTGGATTTAGAAGTTAAAGTTATTAATATCTTTAATAAAAACGAGCTTGCTCCAGATAAGCTTGATATTACAAGAAGTTCTTTGTAAACTGAACATCAGAAAGAAAACACTTTTACAAGGTAAATATTTTTCACAGAAACACTTCTGAGATTAATTATTTTATAATCAACACTTTTTAGCTTTTATTTTTAAGTTTGATGAATTTCGTGTTGTTATTAGATAAAATGATCGTTTATTGCTTGCTTCATCAATAATATTTTGTTATGATTTTTGAATAATTTAATAGGAGGTTTAGTATTTTCTAAACACTTAGCGAACAAACTAAAACGATTGGTGCTGAGGATAGTAATAATGCACAGTAAAACTCTGGAACGAACTATTACCAGTAGTATTCCCGGACCTATACGACCTGCAAACCTTCAAGAAGAACGTATTTTCAAAAGGCTGGCAACACACCTGCAACTCTCCTGATATTGCGAGTGTCCGTGGGTGACGGTAGTTGCTTTCCATCAGGTGACCTGTTTGCTTGCTTACCCCCTTATTTTATAAAATAAAAAATACGAGTGGAACTAAAGGACTGCCGCAGTAAAGCTATTGCATATCATTTTTTATCAATGTATACCGCTAATGTGCGTAAACCAGTTAGACTGCAGATTACCTGGTTGAGTTAGTTAAAGTGCGAAAAGTTTATTCTATTCTCATTAAATTACATAAAACAGGTTATTGTTTGAATAAAACATGTTATTTAGTTGTGGAGCATTATTTAATATAATTTTCTAGACATAAACAAAGGTATAAATTCTTATATTTTACGTAAAATCTCCACTAATAAAATATAACAGTTCGTATCAACTAGAATAAAATCAATCAAAACAACAATAGTCTTAGATTGACTTACTTACGCCAAAGTTTTGTGGACTTTTACGAAGGAAGAGAATGCAAACTATCTAGGTAAAGTGCAAAAATAAGCTTTATTTATTTAAAAAATCACACTTCAACGGGTGGTATCAGGGAATCTGCAGATTACCTAGGTAATGTGCACGTTAACGTATTCTGCATTCTAACGGTAACATATACAATTCAAGACGTGAGTGGAAGAATAAGGTAATTAACAGGAAAAAACTTCCCGTTTTTTTGCTTAAATGAAGGCCGGAAAAATTATCTGAAATAGAAAAACTGTGTATTATAATATGTGTAGCCAGATATATTAGCTAGGTTATAAAGTAGATAAGTTACAAGTTTTATGAAAATAATAAGGGAAAAAATGAGTTATTTCCCGTATGTTACGAAATGTTACTTTTTCGATTCTTCCACTCACGTCTTCAATTATCGCATACGTAGCTTTAAAATGACGTGCCGGTCAGTAAGTGTTACATATTATAACATTAAATTTTCACAACTATACACCTATGACCTACATCATAAAGTAAGAACTTTCGGGAAGTTGGTAAGAGGATCAAATAATTCTCTCACGTCGATTCCGTGACGTATTGTTAAAAGTTTTGGACAATCTGATACATTGTTAACGCGGATAAAAGTATTAACTGTAAGAGCTCGTGTTTTCAGATTTATTTCCTCACCATCATCACGATCATCATTAGTAAGAGCAGTTCATAACATTATTAATATCTAGGGAATTAAGGATGATCTAACCTGTCATGCTATGACTACCCTTAATTCCTTAGTTATTAATAACTAGCGACCCGCCCCAGCGTCGCATGGGTATAAAATATATAACCACTGAAACAATGATTAAAATCGATAGCCTATGATCCTTCACGTGGTCTACTTCTTATCTGTGACAAATAACATAAAAATTGCTCCAGTATTTCGCGAAATAAGCCCTTTCAAATAATTTCCCCCGTTTTTTCCACATTTCCCTATTAGTCTTAGCGTAATCTTATATAGCCTATAGCCTTCCTCAATAAATGGGCTATCTAACACTGAAATAATTTTTCAAATCGGACCAGTAGTTCCTGAGATTAGCGTTAGCCCTTTCAAATAACTTTCCCCGTTTTTTCCACATTTTCCTCTATTTCTTCGCTCCTATTAGTCTTAGCGTGATAAAATGTAGCCTATAGCCTTCCTCGATAAATGGGCTATCTAACACTGAAAGAATCATCAAAATCCGTTGTGTAGTTTTAAAGATTAAATGGAACAAAGGGACATGAGGCAAAAAAAGCGACTTTGTTTTATAATATTATGTAAAGAAGATAAAGATATATTACTGTTAAAATAGGGCCTAGTTCCTAAAGGCTAATTGTTGGTCTAAAAAAAAAGTTGAAATCCAATCCTATGCCCAGTTCAGATACACTTCATCGATCAAATCATCTTCGTCAACAGCCTGATCCATAATACTTCTATCTATAATATTTCGAGGGTAGCCCGGCCTCTTAACGCATCCGTGGTCTAGTGGTTAGAGCGTGGCTCTCGACTCCGGAGGTCGTAGGTTCGATTCTCGCGTTGGAAACATCTTATTTCCAAGTTTGATTAGGACAATGCAGGCTGATCACCT